>CM059259.1:20012319-21212319 GCA_030347555.1 Lablab purpureus
TCCTTAATTCCGACACCGCAGTCATCATGATAGAAATCTACGCTGAGGCATGGCTCAGCCCTCTCCTCGTCGGCACCGTCGGCGTCCTCGTTTCCAACCTCCTCCCCAACAACCGAAAACCAAAGCTCCGCTTCGCCGCGCTCCAGATTCGCCGCCCCTCCGGTCGCCCCCAGGGGATCCTCAACGTCGGTGCCACCCTCCTCGACACCACCATGCGGAGCATCCCACTCTATTCTGAACTGAGCTCCTCCTCCGTTGGCTATTATGACCTAAAGAAATCTAAGAAAAACAAAAACGCAATTTCCGAGGAGGACCGTGAAAAACACTCGCATTCGGATTCTTCTAGTCTTTTGACGCTACAACGTTGTCAGAGCGAGAAAAACGATTCCACGGTTAATGATTACGCCCACCACGGGAATGGTAATCATTACGGCTACGATGAGCAGGATTCGGAAGTGGGTGTGCGGAAAGGCGGCATCTTCGACGAAGACTCGCTCATTTCCGACGTTAGGCCGTCGCCATCGGTGGTGGCAACGGCGACCGCGAAGGGGTTGTACCCCATGCCGCCGCGGCCGCGGACGGCGGAGAGTTCGACGATTGACGGGTGGTCCGACAATAGCGGGACGGAAGCGATGAAGACGAAGATGGAGAGGTGGAGGACGGAGCTTACTCCGGCGTTTGAGGATTGCGGCAAGGAGCGGAGGAAGCTGAAGCAGACGTCGCAGAGCGCGAGACAGACTCCGAAACGTGGCGCGGCGCGCGGCGCCTCGTGCTTCGGGACTGTGTTTGGGTGCGAGATTTCGATTACTTGCAGGAGGGGGAACCGGCGGAGGAAGAATGGATGTGGGAAGAGTCGTCTAACTAGGGAGTCGTCGGAACTGACTTACGATGAATCGTATCTTTGAAGAATTGAGGAAGGAAACTTTTCTGGTCTCTTTTATTTCTTTATCTCCCTTCTTTTAAGTTCATACCTTCCTATATTACATCTTACTTGCATTGGATGCTCATGTATTTTTTTAATTCATCATTATAATTTTTAATTCTTTTTCTAAATCTTGTTATTTTTTCTTCATCATTTATAATAAATGTTATGTTTTTCATAAGAAGAAAATATGATATAATACAATAAAATATAATTTCATAAAAACATGATGAATTGTGATTAAAAGATTTTTATTAAAAACATACATAATTTTTAAAAGTTGAATTTTAATTTATATTTTTATAAATTTTGAAAATAACTTCAAGTAAAATATACAAAAATATTATGTATAATTTATATAACTATATTTTATATTATATATATATATATAAGATTTTAAAATTATAAATAATATTTAAATAATAATTATTCAGTTTTAATATTGTGTCTATGAATTATATAGGATAGGTAGCATAATGTGTAAATTATCTGTAATGAAACAATCGAACCTTTAATCTTGAGTTTTATTACATTTTGAGCATATTACAATTGAATCTATCATAAGTTATATATTGAATCAACAAGGTAATAATTTTTTTTATCCCAAGACATGTTTTTTTAATATAAATTGAAGTCTTTTGGAATTTTTATTTTATGAATTTTTAGCATCTCCATGGTCATGATATAAAATTTTAATTTACTTATATCCTAAACTTATAATCTTAAGTGTAACTTTGCTTCTAATAGTTTGGTTTTGATTTTTTTTTTTATAGTTATGATCATTCACATTTTTTTGTGTTTTTTTTACACTTTTGATTATTAATTTGAGATAGTTAATTTTTATTATACAAATGCCACTATTAAATATTCCATGCATATTTCACTTGTTAGATATATTTTTTTAAGTTCGATGGAACTATTAAGATTTTTTAACATGGACGAAAATGAAACTGTCTCATTTAATGAGTTTAAGTGAAGCTGATTTTAAACTCATTGTTATATAAATTTGGAATATTCTCCTTAAATTTTGTAGAAATGAAATAAAGAAGTGGGTAAATTTAATAGTGATTAATTAATTTTTATTGAAATACAAATATATGTGTTAGAGCATTGTTTTTCATTTAATTAATCGTATAATTAAGGGTGTTTATAATTCAGTCGATTTTAAAATCGATTTCAAATACTGAAAATCGATTATTATTAAATTTTGTAGGTCTATTTAAATATTTTTTTTAATGTGATTCAGATTAGTTGTAATTTAAAATTTTAGAAGTAATTCAAATAAAATAAATTATTTAAATATTATATTATTTATTATTTTACTGATATACTAAATATGTATATATAAGAGAAAAAGTCAAGAACTTTATTCATCTTTATAAATAAATGATAAACGAGTAATATAATATATTTAATATATGAAGGAAAGAAAGAAGAGTTATCGTAGAAGTGTATAGATTATATTATTAGTTTTATAAAAATAAAATATTAAAATAAAATAATATATTAGTGAAAGAAAATAATATAGAATAACTAAAATTTTGTATTTTCTTTAATATTATACATGTGTTTAGGAGATTGGTTTCATTATAGTAAATATTATTAATTTAGGGTTTACATATATTAATAAAAAAATATACAATAAAATTACTAAATAACCAAAATTAAACTGTGAAAATCGGTTTTATTTGGTTTAATTTTTCTTTTATATTCAAATCAAACTAAATGAAACCACGTGATTAATGTGTAGTTAAGATATATTTTTAACTAAAAATCACTGTAACACTAACACTCAGTATAATTAATATACAAAATAAGTTAAATGAATCAATTCATTTAATAACTCTATTTCTAAATAAGAGTCGTTTAAGATTTTTTCACATAGACTAATAAAAGTAGTAACTCTTATAATTTATAATAATTTTTAAATTTTTTTTAATAATATCCTTAAAGAATTAAATATGATTTATTAATTGACAAAAAAGTAGATAAAAAGATAAAAAATAATTGATTAATACAAACAACTCGTCCATTAAAGTCTCATAAAAAAAGTTATTTAATTATTTTTATATTTTTTAAAATAAGGGTATAGTTGATAAAAAATAATTAATGTATAATTGAAATTTGCAATCAACAGATAATATGAAACAAATTTCTTCTCCTAAAAAAACACTTATTTAGAAACATAGGAAAGGGAGTATCTCATAAGAGGTGACCCCAAATTACAAAATATAGCTAAGTTGATTTGTCTTCACACTCTTAAATTCGATTTTAATCAAGGTCGTTTATACAATATCTTTTATATTTTTTCCACCATCCAACATATCTTTTTTCTTCTCTTTATTTTTATCTTTTATTTATTAGTTAAATTTTTTATTTTTTTATATATATATACATATATTTATATTGAAAATAGAATTATTAAATATAAATTTGATTAATATTTTTTGTAAAATTTAATTTAAATATTTATATTTAAAATAGTTAAAATTGTATTTTGTCTTATAAAAATTTAATTATTTTATCTAATAAAAAAATTAAAATGTAAAGTATCTAATCATAACATTTAGAAAATGAAAATAATTTAATTATAAGTAATTCTATTTTGTATTTTAATTTCTTAATGATATTGAAATTTCTTATTTAAATATATTGTTTAGATTTTAATAATTTATTCTCTCTTCCATAATGGTATTTTTTTTTCAAGCTTCTTAAATAATAATGTAATTTGTACAAAAAAATAATTATTTTACGTTAATAAAAAATGACTAAAAATATAAATATTTTTTAATAAATTTCACAAAATTTATTTTTGAGAGAACAAAAACACAATTATTTTTCAAAATTTATCTTTTTGTTGGTAGTTGTGAAATTACAAGAAAAATTTTAAAATTTTTAAAAGATCACACTATATCACATTAGACATCATCACATCCTAACTAAACTATGGAAATAAGAAACATAGACACAAATTTAAGAGAAATGAAGATTGATGAGGATTTAATAAGAATTAAAAAAATCAATATAAAAAACGATAATTAATTGTAAAAAATATAAAAATTTTAACACACTAAAAATATAATTTAAGGAAAAAACAAATTCTATCATAAAATAGACAAAAATTCATCAATATGTAACCAAAACAATGTTATAGAAAATTTGGATGTCACACATTTTTTTTCCATCACACTAATGGGTCACAGATTTTATATACTTTGTCATAAATTACGAAATAAAAAATATATTTAAGATGATTTTTCTTCCCTAATTGTAACAGAAAATCCGTCATAAATTGCGTTGGATTAATCCATCACAAACAAAATGGGAAGAAAAATACTAATAATTATAAATTATATCATATAAAATCATCACTATTATAAATACGTACACTGTAATATAGTATACTTATTAAATATATATACCTAATTACGGTATTTTCTTTAAAAATGATTAAATATATCCTATTTAATTAATATGCAAATAAAAATGAGGTCCTTCGTCTTAGTTGATTTAGACAATAATCTTTAACTTTTGAGCTAAGTATGCCTGTTTTATTACTCTTCTTTCCCTTTCCACCACAGTTTATTGAAATTGAAGGAAATAGAGCATAAGCTTGATCGAAGTAATTGAAATATAGTAATGGTGAAAAGTAACGTGTTATTTACGATTATATGCTTTTCCTGAGGCATAATGGTGGGACAGGGACACGTATCCAAATTGACACAGACATCCTCAATCACTTCACAACTGTAACCCACAAATCGCATTTTTCTGTTTGTTGTTTTGTTTTTGCTTCATCCACTTCATTTCCCTTTTTCTTGTCTCATCCGTTACCCACTTCATTCTGGTCCAAGGTGGTGGGATTTTTTCTCAACACGTAAAACACCAGTAAATGATTGGATTAAGAAAAGGCTAGTAAATATGTAATCTAATACTTAAATTTAATATTCACTCTTATGCAGCAAAATTGATTTTTTTATTATGTCTTGATGAGGATATATGTGTGGGGAAAATCGTCCAGTTAAGCAAGGGAGAGATGTACATGATGAATCGGCAAGATTGCGTAGAAAGGTTATGTGAAGACAGAAGAGTGAAAGCAAATTGAATGGACCATGTTTTTCTTCTTTTGTTGTTGTCACCAGTCAACGCAGATATAAAGGGAGGGAGAGTAGTTCACGCATTTTCCTGTTTTCCATCAAGAACAAATTAAAAATCATTCTCCCTTCTGCTCTAGCATTTGATTGAGAACTTTGGGGAGAGGATTCTGAAGAACAAACCTTCTCTGCCACTTTCTTTGCAGGTGATGGTGTCAGAGATGTTTAGTTGTGACTGTTTTTGGTGGAACAGTGTTCCTGAATCCTACCCTTCTGAGCCAGAGCCCTTCTCTCTGCCAGCACCTCTTCCACAATGGCCACAAGGTGTGTGCTTTTCGTGTATCTTTAGTGGTTGTTCTTTGCTTTTTCTTAGAATCGGTTTATATCAAAATCTGTTGGATTATAACAGCTGCGTCCCTTTTGGCATGATTAGTTTATGTTTCAAAATCTTAGTTTAATTACTATATATATATTTACATTCGAGCTGAAGCTTGGATATTTAAATTTTCAAACCTTAAACCAATCATAATTAATTTACTTTTTTAGGATGGTGATACGGTACGCGAAGAATTAGACCATGTTCTTTTCTCCTCTGATGCTTTCAGCTATTACTGTGTTGATCTAAACATAGGATAGGACTAACTTTCTTTTCAATCTCTTGATTGATGGTCATGAATAATGCTTGTTGGTTTAATAATTGTTTGGATGTTTTCATGAGCTAGAGCTCCTGATGGTGCTATATTTAACAGCTTTTTAGCATTTGAAGTTAGATCGGGGAAGAGATTCGTAACCATTTATGTGCCATTCTATTATTTTGACGTCTTGTCCAATATTTTTAAGATACAATCATTTCTTGATGATGAAATAACAATTAACGGTACCAAATTTCTTAACTTTGGGGTTAAGCCTTATCATTTAGTTATTGCCTTAACCCTGAAGGGAGGGGACAGAGTGTCTTTAGTATGATACTAACTTATGAAACTAAGGGTGATACACTGATACTGATTTGACTGGACTCGTACAGATATATTGATTTCAATAAATTTTATCTTATCCAAATGAATTATTGAAATAATTTCATTTTCAGTAGTGGTTGGCGGAAACACACTCTTGTTTTCTATAATTCTGCAGCTTGTTCTTCGTGATACCTTGATGGATGTTTGTTTGTCTTTTCATTTTTGTATCAAATACCACGCCGTAAGTAATGATCTCGTAGTTGAATTCTTGACATCAATAATTCTTTAATTATGTCGGCTCCTATTTGACTTTTTCTATGTTGTGCCATCCAATGTTTGTGAATAATATGGTATCAGGTGCTGGTTTTGCTAGAGGAAGGATAAGCCTTGGAAGCCTAGAAGTTTTGAAAATAAGGAAGTTTGAGAGAGTTTGGAGCAGCCCAAGTTCACATGGTAAATCTCAAGGTTTCGTATTTTACAAACCTGTGGAGATTCCAGATGGTTTTTTCTGCCTTGGTCACTATTGCCAGTCCAATGATGAGCCATTGAGAGGACATGTTCTTGTGGCTCGTGAAACTTCTTCTGAACCTGAAGCTGAATCTCCAGCTCTTAAAAAACCAATTAACTACTCTTTGATATGGAGTGCCGATTCACCACATGATGGAAGTGGCTATTTTTGGTTGCCAAATCCTCCATTGGGATACAAAGCAATGGGCATAGTGGTTACTAACAAACCAGATGAACCTGAAGTTGAAAAAGTTAGATGCGTGCGAGCCGATCTTACAGAAACCTGCGAGACCTGTGATCTATTACTATCTATGAACTCAAAGTTTTCAAAAATTTCATTCAAGGTTTGGAACACAAGGCCTTGTAAAAGAGGGATGAGGAGTAGAGGTGTATCAGTTGGAACATTCTTCTGCAGCACCTATTCCGACTATGAACAAGTAGCAGATATCGCTTGCTTGAAGAATCTTGACTCCACCTTACATGCCATGCCAAACATAGACCAAGTTCATGCACTCATTAATCATTATGGCCCCACTGTGTACTTCCACCCTGATGAGATATACTTGCCATCATCAGTGCAATGGTTTTTCAAAAACGGAGCACTTGTGTATTCAAGGGGCAGTGAGAAGGGTAAAGCAATAGATAACCAGGGATCAAACTTACCAAGTGGAGGAACAAATGATGGTGCTTTTTGGATAGATCTGCCTACTGATAATGATGCTAGAAATAATGTAAAGAAGGGAGATATAGAGAGTGCAGAACTCTATGTTCATGTCAAACCAGCTTTGGGAGGAACATTTACTGATATTGCTATGTGGGTATTTTGTCCCTTCAATGGACCTGGCATACTTCAAGTGGGGTTAGTGAACATTGAGATGAACAAGATAGGTGAACACGTGGGTGACTGGGAGCACTTCACCCTTCGTGTGAGCAACTTCACAGGAGAACTATGGTCTGTGTTCTTTTCTCAGCACAGTGGAGGAGAGTGGGTAAATGCATTCAACTTGGAGTTTATTGAAGGAAATAAACCAATTGTTTATTCATCAAGGCATGGCCATGCAAGTTTTCCTCATCCTGGGACCTACCTTCAGGGAGCATCCAAACTTGGAATAGGAGCAAGGAATGAAGCAGCTAGAAGTAAAATCACAGTGGATTCCAGCAGCAGATACAAGGTTGTTGCGGCTGAGTATCTTGGTAAGGGAGCTATTGCAGAACCAAGTTGGTTGCAGTATATGAGAGAGTGGGGTCCTACTATTGTGTATGATTCACGTTCTGAAATAGACAAGTTGCTAGATCTTCTTCCAGTGTATGTTAGATTATCTGTGGTGAATTTGTTTGAACTGTTTCCTACAGAGCTTTATGGTGAGGAGGGGCCAATTGGTCCAAAGGGAAAGGCCAACTGGGAAGGAGATGAAAAGTGCTTCTAGTCCTCTCTCTGCTTCAACAATTCTTCTTCTTTCTTCTCATTCTCTGCTATATCATATGCTACCACCCATGTTTTACTTTTGTTTTTGTACTCTTTAAACCATATCAGTGATTCTTTGGTGTAAAAAGGGATTGGAATCGAAATTAATAAATGAACATTTTTTTGTTTTTAGCAGAAGAAAATGTGAAAAATAAGTGGTTAAAAATAGAGAAGAGAAAAATATATGAATAGATTTACATGAGAAGCACAGTGTTTAGTACAATAGAAACATGACAGAGACATAAAAAAAATACATTAATACTCATTGATCAATTCTATCTCGGTGATGAAATAGTCCTGTGTAATTCTACACACAGCTATCGAAATAAAATAAAAATTGTGAATTTCTAAAATAAAACAAGTTTTTCATGAAAAACCTTTGTCGAGAAACCTTTTTCATGAGCATTTCTAAAATAAAAAAATAAAATGAAAAAATAAAATAAGTTTTTTAAGATCATTTTATACAAATTACAAAATATTATATGAAAAATTTAACTTATAACTTAAGTTTTAACTTGGAATATATTTTTGCCTTTCTATGTCCAAGTTTATTCATACATAATAAATATTTAAACTTTAAAAGGTTGAATAATTAAAAAGAGCGAAAGGTTCAATTATTAAAAAAAGTACACATTTTACTATATATTTTAATTAAATATGTACTATAGTGTTTTTCTAATGGTACTAAACTAAATAAAGGAAATTATGTGTTTTAATTTAATAAATGAGTGAGTGACCTTTTTACTATAATTTCTATATAATAATTATCGAATGTATTTATATTTCTAAACAATGAATATAAGAATTTTTATTAAATATTTTCATTTTTTATAAAATGATAGAAATATGTACCAGATAAATTGTAATAAGATATAACATTACTCTTTATTGAACAAACAGAAGAAGGAAAAAGAAAAAAATAATTGGTTGAGGGCAGAGAAACCTTAACCAACACGTCCTCTGTCCTTTGGCCAAATCCAAGACTCACTCTTTCTCTCTGTGTCTTCTTACTTCATCCATCCATCCATCTAGGTTTTCACCCAATGCTTCTATTCTACTATTTCTGATTAATTCTCCTGTTTTGTTCGAGTTAAACTGCAAAAAGGGTTAATCTAATCTAATTCCTGAACTGTTTGTTGATCTTTTTTACTTTCTTATCAGACGCAACGAAATGGATTGGGTGTTTGTGCACAAAACATGGGATAAGTGGGCTTCTACCAACATTGGTTATTCTGGTCAGCAAGATTTTGCTTTCAAGCCACCCTTATGTGCACACACATGTTAATTTGTTAATATCACTCTTTGGAAAGTTAATTTTGTAAATACTGTAGTTTGGTGTTATTTATCTCTTATTCTCATCCAACTATTTATAGGTCACCCGTTGAAAGCTGCTTTGCTAATTAATTATGACCCGACTGGACCATCTCGATTGTTATCTACCATGTAAGAAGGATTGTGTTTGAGTCTTGTTATGAATTTTACTTTTTGTTTTTTTTGTTTATTTTTTATCTGGTGCGGTTTTTCTTTATGATGGAAAAGTATATGGAATGAATTACCATCTAGGTTATAAATAATTGAAGCTCTTATCTTGCAGTTTGGATGAGCTTTTATTCATATGGAACTTGTGCGAGTTCTAAATCAACTATCTTGTCCTAGACTTCCATGATAATACCATTTTATGTTGATCATAAATTTTCATTGATACCAGTGCTTGTTTAGCTCTTCTGGATGGAGAACTATATTTTCTAGTTATGCTCTAGTAAGGGTACACCTCCTAGTGAATAAGATTTTTCCTTTGTTGTTACTCTAAGAGCGCATCTGAACTACTTTTAAGCAACAAAACAAGGGTCACTATTGTTGCTTGAAAAATACTTGAATGAATGCTTCATCAAATAGCCAAAGCTAGCCCCATGAAGCACGGATACTTCCTTTTACTTAAGATATCAAGAGCATCAAACACGTTCTCAACATTGACTCCTCCTTATAACACCTGTATGACCATGTATCGGACATTAAGCACTAGTTCTATTTTTTTGTTGGCTCAGACACTTGAGCTGATATCTCCATATTCTCGTCAAAGAGATCAACATTGTAAAAGTAATCAATTTTTAAATATTTAAAAAGCTCTCATAGAATATAACATAAAGTAAAATAAATGCCCTTTTGATTAGGCTCATTATCATAATAGAAGTGTAAAGCTTAGGAAGTTGTTTTGTCTTCAGAAGGTGAATATACCTTTGTTGAAAGATAGTTCATTTGCCTGTTTTTGGGATTTTTTGAGAGACAAAGTGCTCTGTTATAAATCTTAATTAGCAATTAGATCTTTTTTCGTGTTTGTATTTAATTTCATTTGATTATATGTATATATAAGCATGTCCTAGTGTCAAATATTTTAAACACTAGCCATGTATGGTCCAGTCTCTATGTTGTTAATAACTCGGCGTTTTGTAAGCTGCACAGATTCTTCTTGTTGCTCCTTCTTCTCTGCCTGGTTAATGTCACTGTATCTATTCAGCAAAGCTGCTATTGTTACATTATATTTTTAATCTAAAAACAAAAGTAGTTGTGACATTGTAAGTTGTGCTGTATTTCTTGTTTGAAAATCTCTTTTTATTTTTTAATACTGCCTGTGGAATTTAAGTATTTGTGTCCTGAAAAAATTGTACACATTGCCTGCTAAACTTCGTGCTTGATTTGTTTGGAACTTCTTTAGCTGGAATTTCTTTTTTATTTCTAGAAATATTGGATCTATCAATTGAGATATTTGATGCTGGCAGTGCTGCACAAGAAGGAATAAAAGCTAATCCCATTGAATTGAGTCACTTTATGGACTTCATCAAACAAAATAAACTCCAGACAGAGCTCTTCGTTATTGGATCCAATCAGTGTAAGCTCAAACTCAGCTGTATTTAGTTTGCCTAAATAATTAGTTGCAGCTTTCTTGTTTTTCAACTTCTTTTATGCCTCTACCGTAAGGACATTTGAATTTCTGAAATTGAAGAATACACCACCTTAAGAATTTTCCAACATAATGAGTTTAAGACTCGTGGAGATTTTGTCTATGGTTCAATAACTCTTGGAGCTTGGATGGTCTTGATGCTGGTTTCAGAATGTGTACTGTTGAGGGATAATAAACTGTGTTCTACTCGTACAGATATGGTTATGAGCTGTATGATGCCATCTTTTAGCGGTTTAGTTAGTTTAGGAGATTTAAAAATGGAATTGTACTTATTGCATAGGTATATATGGCTGTCTGTGAATAAAATTCATAATCGATGGAAGTTTCCATTACAACATTTTCTAATTTTTTTAGGAGAACATAAATAACACACTATGTGTGCGTTCATATATTTAGCATACAGTTAGCAAAGTATCATTAATTTTTGAGAAAAAGTGTTATCAAGCTTACACTTGGCATAGAAGTTTGAAAATTTACCATTTCCTGAGGTAGATTGCAGCTATATATATGGAAATACATGTCATTCTATGTGTTTGGTGATAATGCATGTCATTTGCCTCGTTGCACTTTTTATAAACTGAGTCTAACTTTATCTACTGCCGTGATGCATTGTAGTTTATCTTCTTATACTTTACTAATGATAATAATTTGGATGGCAGATTTGGTCACGTCAATTCATGAGAACTGGTTTAGTGCAAGGTGTATAAACACGTCAAAGCCTGCTGGTGAAGGTGTTATTGTTATACAAACAGCAGCATATATCTTGGTTGCTCTGTAAGCATATAACTCAAATTCAGCATGTTTATCATGGACTATCCATCATGCACTTTGCTCTCTCTGTATACTCATCATTCAGTTTCACAGGTATGAAGGTTCCATCGGTCCAGCTTCTCGTGCCATGGCAGCTGCTGATCAGTTAACATGGCAATTAGGGCGAAAAAATCTTTAAAATGGTCCTGCAGATCTGTAGCATGCACTTACCACCAGGCTAATTTTTTTTCTGTTTTCACTCCAATTTTTGTTTAGATGGTTGCAGCCAAGTATCTTGATGATTGAGCCTTTGCCATAACAGAACCACAGGTTACAGTGTATGAGAGAGAGGTCCTACCATTCTGTATGATATATATGAACTGCTTCTAAGTGTTCAAACGTCCAAAGGAATGGAATTCCTGTTTAACTTAGCATCTCCCCAGGAGGCATAATGTTTTAGCTGAATAGAATAGTTTTAGAGTGGTATGTTAGATTAATTAGTTGGTATTTAAACTATTTAAATTTTTTTAATCTGATCTGCAGATTATTTTTTTGTAATCACATCAATGATCTTATAAATTTTTTTAATTAAGTTCATCTGTTTTTTTTATTACTGTCACAAATTATCATTTTTAGAAGATGTTTTATGAGATTAAGGATCTAATTACATTTTTTTTTCGTTATAAGAAATTATTTAAAAGCTTTCGAAATAGTTGAAGGGATCTACTGTAAGTATCTTGGTCTCAACCATTAATCATAAATTATAAATCAAGAACATTGACTATTCATGTTTATATAGGCTTGACCAAGACAATTATTTTAAATATCAAATAATCACCATAATTGATTTCATGCCTTGTAATATTTCCGTAAAAAGTCATTTTGCAAACAGGTCAAACAAATCAAAATAAAATTTCTGAAAATATTTTTTATCTTAATATATTCATATATAAGTTTTATTTTTATAATTAATCATAACAATAATGAATCATATAAGATGTTCAAGAATTATAACAATAACGAATTATATTAAAAAAATAGTAATTCTACTGTGATTTGTCCAGTGATATTTCTCGCGCCACCTCCACAAAATAAGATATTCAAGAATTATATAAATAATATATGTTAGAGAATTTTAAAAGAATTCAAAATAGTTAACTGAATTAGACTCGCTTAATTAGAGCAAAAATATAAATGAAGAAAATACATGTAATAATATTTTTTAATGGTTTTGGGTATATTTTCTTAGTTATAAAAAATAAAATAACTTAAAAAAACAAATTTTTAAATTTCCCTTTTATTCTGGCTTTAATTTGCTTTTTCAAGCTTAAAGAATAGAAAAAAAAAGGTTTTAGAGAATTATTGCGATTTAGCCTTGATTTCACCGAAAATGATAGAGGAGGAGGCAGCGTCTTGCCGTGGAACTTACAGCAGCAGATCACAAGTCGCAAGCACGCAGCCAGAGAAGACAGCCAAAGTTCTGGTCAGAGACGACGGAGAAAAGCAAAGCTCGAAAATTCTATTCAAACTTTCAACTATTGTGTAACCCGCGGCAATAAATTCAAGTCAGAGCCCAACAGAAAAAAAGAGAGAAGGTGGTGGCGAATTGGAATCGAGTTATAATGAAACCAAATAGTGTCACGTGGTGGTTATGTTCGATCATTTGCATAGTTTTTGTTTGTGTTCAATTTCAAGGGTGTAATGGATCCAAGGCCAAGAAAACGGATGAAGCATACGTCACTCTTTTGTACGGAGACGAATTCTTGTTGGGTGTTCGAGTTCTGGGAAAATCAATACGTAATACTGGATCCAACAAGGACATGGTCGTGTTGGTCTCCGATGGTGTATCTGATTATGCCAAAAGCCTTCTCCGGGTAATCATCTTGTTCTTCTTAATGGGTCTTCTACAAAACTTGAAAATTTCAACTTTATCTTTCTGTTGACACGAATCCGTTCAAACCTACTTTTGTGTGATTTGTGATTTTAACTATTGATTTGGTGAATTTGTGTTTGAATTTGTTAAAGGCTGACGGGTGGATAGTGGAGTTGATTAGTTTACTGGCGAATCCTAATCGAGTGCGTCCAAAGAGATTTTGGGGTGTCTACACAAAACTCAAAATATTTAACATGACTGACTACAAGAAAGGTAACATTTTTCTTTGGGCCTTTTGTGTGCGTCTATCATCTGAGTGTAGAAATAAGGATGTACTTTATAATTCTCGTATAGGTTACGAGTTTAATTTTCATGCACTCCCCGAATAAAGACGTTTAAACTATCAATCAATGAAAAATCATCACTAGTACGATTTTAAAGTTGCTCTTCTAATTAAATTCTTGCTCTTGAAATGGGAGTATTTAGTATTTAATATGCTCTGCCATGTGGTTAAAGGCTTCTTTTATTTTTCTGTTAGTTGTTATTTGCTTTTGAATCAATTCAGTTTAGGCTTTTGGTTTTAAGCTTTCTCTCTTACAAGTGGTTAATGTGTGGCTTATTGGCTGTTTATATGCTGAATGTGTGCAGTTGTTTACCTTGACGCGGACACTATTGTGGTTAAAAATATTGACGATCTTTTCAAGTGTGTGAAATTCTGTGCAAATTTAAAGCATTCTGAGAGGTTGAATTCGGGAGTCATGGTGGTGGAGCCATCTCAAACTGTTTTTAATGACATGATAAGCAAAATAAAAACTACCGCATCTTACACTGGAGGTAAAAACAATTTCTGGGTACTTTTGTATTCAATTACTTTGTTCTTTTGAATTTTTCTTTTTGTTCTAATTGCTATATTGCTAGATATAATTTTAACCAGATAGCCTTTTAACTATGGTCTTCATCTGTTTTTCTCCCTTTGACAGGCGATCAAGGTTTTCTCAATTCATATTTCTCTGGATTTCCCAATGCTCATGTTTTTGAGCCGAATTTGAGTCCTGAGGTGTTGAATTCCAGACCAGTTCCTGAAATGGAGCGACTATCCACACTGTATAATGCTGATGTTGGTCTTTACATGCTTGCTAACAAGGTACTAGAACGTAGGTTACAAGGGGATAGTGAGTAATTAGAGTCAGTGAGGCATGAGAGATGTATTCCCCATTTTAGCTTAATTATGCTGATCTGCTCATTTGAGTTCAGTTAAGATGATATACTTGGTTTGGTTGCACAAATCAATGATTATCCTGTCTGATACAGTACTACACTTTCATGCCTGTCCAGATGTGATTTGTTTTACATAGGCTGTCTTTTCTGCAGATTTTTGTGATCATTGGAATAAATTTAAGCATTCAAGTGACCTCTATTAGTGTTGACCAAGGATTTATTTTGTGCTTCTACACTGTTGGCAATATGGCACTTTTACTGTTTTTGGTTTTCCACTAGCACAAATTCTCAAGCATGCAAACAATAAAGTAATAACCAGTTTCTTGTAGGAAAACATACGTTAGGCTCTTTCCCAATGGAAAACCGAAAGAATCAACAAATGTAATCTGAGCTTGTTAATGGGTCAAGGACTCAAGGTGTTGATCGGTTTGTTGTCATCTTAGCATTTTCGTCTTGTCTTAGTGTTAGAAGCTTACTTTTTAGGCATATGTATTCTGTTGAAACTTTTGCTTGCAATCAATTCTGAAATGTTCTCACTTATGATTAAAAAAAACTAGTGATAGGCGTGTGAAAATGATTTCATTTAGAAATCAGTAGTTTCCTTTTAAGATTTTTGTTTTATTATGTCCTATTTTAGGGCTATGTTCAATGATCTTCCCCATAGCTTCGTATAGTGAGGAGCCTGTTGGCATTTTGGTAAGTTAGTTTTTGTCCTATTTTTGGGCACCAAGCCTTGAATAACAAGTAATATGTAGAAGTTTTATTACAACTCAGTCACTTACGGAATATATGCATGTCTCTGAGCATTAATCTGGTTTGCATATTTCAATTCTATTACCTAACATTCCAACTTTGACGCTGATCTATCCAGTGGATGGTAGACGAAAATGAGCTCCGTGTGATTCACTATACACTGGGCCCCCTTAAGCCTTGGGACTGGTGGACTTCTTGGCTCTTGAAACCTGTTGATGTCTGGCAGGTAATTTTGCAAGTCAATTATAATTTTTCGTTCAGATGTTATACTATAAAAATTGTTCTCATCACCATATTTATAAAGACCACAATTGTTTAAGTAATTGCAACTGTTTAGTTGAAGCTTGTTATAAGTATACTGATGTGTTTGTTCTAACCTTGATGGTATGCTTTAGGATGTAAGAGAACAGCTTGAGGAATCCCTTCCCGGAACTGGAGGGGGGCAAAATCCTAAAGACAGTTTTCTTGTCAAATTTCTCTTTTTGCTACCTTTATGTGCCTTACTTTTCTTATGCTATCATTCATTTATGAAGGTAAGCTATACTGGATTGATATTCTTTTCCAATCTCTTAACACAGCTTTATGTAAGTCTCATAAAATTGTATTTTCTGCAGAATCAAGGGCACTTCAGTTCATTTTGTAGAAGCTCACTATGTGATCAAGTCAGGCACCTTTATTATAAGATTAGATCAAACGGGCCACTTGCTTATGCTAGTATTTCAACATCAACGACTAATTCAATCCATCAGGTTGGTTTTCTCTTCAGTCTTCTAGTTGGGGATTTGGATCTTGCCATTCAAGGACCTCACATGATGAAATCATTTGATGAAAGACACACACTGTGGGGCTTCCTCCCAAATCCCTGGCACCGATTCCAATGTTCTTTCCTGCACAAGCATAGGGAGCTAAGACAATGTGATTGACTATCTATATCATCAAATGACGTGGTCATGTTATGGCTTTGAATGCGAGGAGGATGCATATCCTCTAATTGGTTGAACTTAATGCTTAGAGTTATATGTGTTTCTAACATACTAAGATTTGTTTCTATGGTGTCTTGCAGCTCTTAAATGGTGCTCAAAACAAGTTTCCTGCCTATTTGGGTGGTGTTTCTGTCTGTGTCTGTTTTATGGTTGCAGTGGTGTCTCTGGGATTATCCCTTTTGATTGTTCCTCGGCAAGTGATGCCATGGACTGGATTGCTTTTGATGTATGAGTGGACATACACAGTTTTCTTTATATTATTTGGAGGTTATCTCCATTTGATTTATCAGTGGGGAAGAGTAGTGGGATCACGAGTAGCATCCTCCTTGTCAGATCCTGGGTTGTCCGATCATGATTCTGAAAAACGTAAGTTGTTCAAGAGTGAAACATCTCTTTTGGTTCTTTTTTTCATTTAATTGTGATGTTGAGATACTTTTTCTGTTATAATATTTTTATTGAACCAATGTGTTATCTATATTTACAGGTCATCAGCGACAGGTGTCATCTTGTGATGTTGCTACATGGTACTATGGTTCAGGGATGGCTTTCTTGGCCATTGCAGCTCCATCTTTGCCTTGTCTTTTTGGAATAACTGCCTTGTTTGCAAGGTAACTTTTTTTCCAATATATTCATGGCAAGTCTGGTTAAAATATGTCTAAAATATTTTTCTTTTTCGTGAAACTTAGCTTTGTTCCAGTGGCATGTCTTTGTTATCATTGACTCGGTCAAATTTGAACTGAAGAGAAAATGAAAAAAAAAAAGAATTGAATTTTTGTTTCTTAAAGTAAACTTTTCTCTTTTCTTCAATCAGACAAAGGGAAACGCCTTGTTATCTTATTTTCTGTGTCTCTATTTTGTTTTCTTTCATCCAAATAAAGCATAAAATAACTTCCAATGTCTGTTCTCTGCCCAATTGACAATTATAGTCATTGATAACTTGTTTACACACGCATGATAGAGTAGCAGCAAACAGATAATACTTATAACCAAAACAGGGTTATCTTTATAATTTCAAGATATTTTGGTTAAATTTGTCGTTTCTATTTATGGATAAGTTACCTTTTATGCTAAGTGTTATACACTTAATGGGTTAGTAATTAGTGTCAAAAGGTTACACTTGTGGAGGTTTTTCTTTAATATGCATTTTGGTAAATTGATCCTAGGTTTAGTACTTGTAATCTGATGTCACTAAAAGGAGATGCAATATGAAATGCCTTAGCTTGTATCATAGTCTTTGAGTGGAAGATCCTTTACGTGAATAGTAAACCCAAAATTATGAAAAATAATTTTCTTTCTTCCATTTTGTTTGATCAGAAGAACCAGCAATCTGCTGTGTTTGACTCTTGCTCCCAATCATTCTCTAATTCTTGTTAGAATCTTGTCTTGACCTTTTTCCCTGGAGCATCACACATTACATTGGTAGCACCATCAATTATTTGTTCTGGGTTGAAAAGTAAACTAAACCTTCTAAAGTGCCTTCTCTAATTTTGAAGTGGATTTAGAAGTAGTTTTGGATTAAAGATGAGAGTTATTATGAAACATTCCCTTGAAATTACATTGCATATTTATTTTGAACAGGTTAGGTTTGATGGTTGTTGGTGGCATAATATTGGCTTCTTTCATGACATATGCTTCTGAACATCTGGCTATCCGATCATTTCTTAAAGGCTTTGATGAGCGTGACATTGCTCGAAACAGCAACTCCTGTTTCTTATGTTGACTGTGACAGTAGGAAGTGGTGTTTGATGTAAACTATGGTCGATATTAATCTATTCCCTTTTTCAGATTACATGTAACCTTGTCTTTGTGAAAAATGTATTTACGGAATTTTTGTCTCTCTTTTACCATTTTATTTTGCCCAGGTTTTGTTGTAATATTATTGTTATTTTTCAGAGCATGACCTTATTCTATTCAAATCACGCGTAATAGAATCTCAAAACAGCTATTCGTGGTTAAACTCCATTTACTAAAATATTAGATTTTGTTGAGCATATTTTACTGTGTTAATTGTTTCATTTGTCATGGGACACTGAATGTTTGCTAAAGTTAATAAACTATTTATTAATTTATTTTCCTAGATTATAAGATAGTTTAATCGGTAAAAAGATATTTAGTAAAATATTTTAATGTAGTTCATTTCAAAATATTTTAGTTTTTAAATAAAGTTATTTTAATTAGTTTTTGGTTTGTTTAGTTTTTTATATTATTATCTTTTATATTTCAATACATTTTATTATTATTATTAATAATGTATTTTTTTAATATTTTCATTATATTTATATTAAAAATTAAAAAAAACATTTTTTTCAAAATAATTAAAAATTATATTTAATATTAATTAGATTAACTATGTTAAATAAAATGGTTTGTGCAAATAAAAAAAGTATATATGAATAGAGGCATTAAAAAGTTAAAAAAAACATGTCTAACGTCTCTCTTTTTTTATCAAATCCAACATCCAAAAACAAAACAAAAAATCAATATTCTCGTAGACAACAAAACAAGAAGAAAAAATCGCATGTATCTTCCATTATAGACCATCGTGTTTGAGTCTAATAGAATTGTTATGAACGACAATTTTTTCTCCATATATTTTATTTTTCTCATCTAGGTAAAACTAAAGAAAAAACTACAGTATGATATGGCAATTGGAGTGAGTGTGGCCCAAATTAAAAGGACATGTAAGTCCTATTCAATAACGAGAATTGGGCCCATCCTATTTTGTTGTCGAGAGGGGTATAATGTATTTTTATGTCTGAAAATATATTTTGTATAATCCAACATTTCACAAAGGTACAGAAAGAAATCTTAGGAGGTACAAAAATAATTGCCTATCGATAGAGTCTTGCAAAACAGATCCACAATTTAATCCAACCCATTAAGAGAAGAGTGGAAGCCCAAATAAAAGTGATTCTTGCATAAAAAGTTGTTCTTCGTTTGTTTTAGCTTCATCGATCAAATCAATCGACAAGGGCAAGCATGCACCGCAAGCACTCTGCTTTGAAACCCCAATTTTGACGAGTGAGTGAATCCATTTCCATTTTCGTTTCTTCTAAATTTCGGACAATCTTTGCGTGCAATTATCCTGCGCAATCCAGTTTCCGTTTTATATTTTATTTATTCGCAGAAGGGATAAATTTGTTGTTCAAATCTTCTAACCAAAATGCATGTGGGTTTCATAAAAAGAAATGGACTTTTGATTAGTTCTTGTTGATAAGGAAGTGGTCTCCTGCTAGTTATGTTAGTAACTTATCAACCTCAGAAAAGTAGAAGAACGAGTTGAATATCATAAATATGTTTCACTTTTAACTGAGAATGCCACATTCAGGTCCGTTTTCAAGAAACAAAAAACGATGTTAATTCATATGAAAATAGTGTATAGACTTCACCCCAGGTTTTTCCTCTGATGTCTGGAGCCCTGAATAAAATGGGTTTGAATTTTGACATCACAGTTGCAAAATCTAGACCAGTGGTGAACATGGGGTTATTTGATTTGATTTCCCATTATCAGTTAAGAGATATCTGTACTTCTTTTTGGTTCTTCTGAAAGTGGTGTTAGTTTGTGCTTAGCAGGATATAACTTGCCTGACAAGAATGGAGAAGACGAAACGTGTTAGTGTTAATGGCTCTGCACTTAACTGTGATGACATCCTGCATGAGATCCTACTTCGAATTCCACCACCAAATGTCTCCAAATTAATTATTGTATCAAAAATATGGCTGCGGGTAATCTGCAGTCCTTCTTTTCGTCAAGGCTACATAAGACAATGGGGGCAAAGTTTTAGACTTGTTGGTTTTTTTGTATGCAACTTTTTATATCTTGGAAGACCTCGGGACGGCTACCGTCGCCCCCGTTGGGAACCTGCCCTACCATTCTTGTCCACTTGTAGAGAGGGTGATGATTTGAAACATTCTGGAATCCTCAAACATCTTGGCTATTTCATTGATAGTTCCAAAGGCATTATTCTTTCTGGTCTCCATCCGAAGACATATTATGTGTACAACACCGTCACCAAGGAAAAGTGTCAACTCCCAGAACCTCAGCAATTCTATAAAGTTCTGTGCATGGCATTGATTGTTGAGGAATGTCTTGATGGTGACACGTTCTACAAGGTGATCCGAGCAAGATGTGAATGCAAACTTAAGGAACGCAACACTGTCTCAATTGAGACTTACTCATCAAAAACTGGAAAATGGAAGCAATCCACTCTGATGTGCTCTACATCTTTTGCATTGCGCCCGAGGACAGCAGCTATGGTGGTTGGAGGGGTTGTACACTGGTTTGCAATATGGGGAAAACTTGCCATTTATGATCCTCGTCTTGGAGACAGGTATATAGCTTTGATTAGGCTACCAACAGGTGTGTTAACACGTGAGCATGAGGAATCTGTTCTTGGGGAGTCATCGAATGGGCTTTTGCAGTATGGTCAGAGCAATAACATTGGTATAGAGATATGGATGCTTGAGAAGGAACCAGAAGCCAACAACTCATCCATTTATTGCAACTGTACTCGTCTGAAGTACAAGTGGGTTCTGAGGTGGAGATTAAATTTGAGAGTATTATGGAAGCAGATGCCGTCTTTAAGCTCACATGCTAAAGAAACCCAGCTACTGTCATTCCTTCCACAGAATTCTACATCTGTCTTCATAAGGTCCGGGTGGAACATTTTGCTGTGTGATTTAGTGACCAAAACGGTGGAAATTGTTAATTATCAAGGTCGAGGAGGTTCCATTTCTTGGGAATCTAGCAAAATAGTTCCTTACTTTCTACCATCTTGGCCACACGCATCCTGTGCGACGTGACAACATGAAACAATGGAAATTTAGGGGCTTATTTACTTCCATTTTCATTTTATGCTTTGTACTTTTAATTTACAAAACTGTCGTCATAATTTTAATTTTAATTTGTTTCCTGTGGGAAAGATTTCAACAGAAAACTATGAAAACAACGACAGTTTTGTAAATTAAACGTGGAACAGAGAATGAAAACAGAAGTAAACGGGCCTTAAGCTTTTAGCATCTTTGTTCAGTTTTGAAGTCTAGCCATAGTAGGAGGACCTTCACTTCTCTTGTAGATTCGGTGGTGTACAAGCTGGTAGGTTGCTGTTTTATCAAAACAATGGAAAATACTGTCCTTTTGATCATGTTTTCTAGTTTTTCCCAAGAAGAGAGGAACCATAAATTTGTAGGAATGCTGCTGGTGCAGATTCGGGATCCTGAGGTACTTCTAGTATGAATACTAGGAAAAGCTTATTTTATATAACAAATTTTAAACTGGGCTTTTTTTAATGTAATGCTTTGTTTGAAGTAAGAGTGAAATAGAGTAGAAAATAAGGATATAAATAATAGTAGAGAAATAAAGTAAAACAGAGATGTTTGGATGGATAAAAACGCAAAAGTAAAAATAAGAAATTTTTATCTTTGCTAAGGTGTAGGGAAAAGAATGGAAAAGAATAAATAAAATTATTTTTAACCATGTTCTCATCTATGCTTATTTTTAAATTTAACATTTTTATCATAAATGAGAAATAATTATTAATGCCATATAAGAAAGTTAGCAAATTATACGATAAAAACATTAATCATATTTCTTAATGCACGCGCTATTTGTAAAAGTACACAAGTGAAAAAATACAAAGGGACTGCAATGAAAGAGGCCTATCGACAAGCTATTGCGAGATGTCATAGTTAGATAAATAGAGTTAACTCTCGATTATTAAAAAATTGTAACTATTTCGGTTTGGTAAACTTGTTCAATTTTTATTGTAAAATATTATAGTAAATAACTTTCCAAACAATAAAAGTCTAAGCGAACATGAAAAAATATCTATATTGAAAGGTCAGGACAAAATCTGGGGCCTTTTTCTTTGTTTATTATTAAAAGAATATATCAAAATTCATTTTGTTTCACATTAACATGTTAAAATAGAAGTCGAAAGTAATAAAATAAAATGAAAAAGTGAGCAAGTAAATCGATAAAGTCCATAAATAATGAATTTTGTTGGTAGAGACGTGGGCCTTGGCAATCATCATTCTTCCCTGTATAATTCGGTGAAACTGCTATGCTTCTAGGTACAAAATCTTATCCTAAGAAAAAGAAGGTACCAACGAGTGAGAAATGTGGATAGAAAGGACTTGTGTGCTTTTGACTCCCACCCAAAAGTTAGTTGTGCTATGTCATCCCATTTTCAAACTACTAAGAGATAAATTTCTTATGGTAAATACAATATTCTTTGAGGAATCAAAGCAGAAAAAAGAATCAGTTTCACCGTAATAAAATCTAACTGAATACAACTTGATGTCTGGACAACGGTAAGAGTAGCATTCGGTCAATTCTGCTATGAAATCTGTCCGTCTGGGCGTGGCAACAGAAAACTAAAGCCAGTGTTTTCACGTAATAGTGGCGGGACCTCTAAATCAGAGAGATCGATCAGTTCCTTCGACTTCGCTAAATCATCAACAGAAAACGGAATGCTGCAAAGCATATGCTTCCACACGGTAAATGACAATGTCGAATTTTTTTAATATAATAACTAGAAGCCTTTAATAGAGTTTTGGTCTTTTACTACCACATTCACTAAAATAAAAAATTTTATTCAGTAAAAATTAAATACAACTATGGCTTCTCTCCAATCAGTGAGCAGCCATACAAAAGTTAGAAGTTAAATGCAGGAACATAGTAATTGTAATTTAGTCTACCGGGTGAGTTTTATATTCTGGAAACAGGTGATTAAAACTCAACTAACCCACCTGCAACCTGTTGCCCGAACATTTTGTACAGGGTTTAATTCATTAGTTTCGAAGGTCATAAATAATTAACAACAGCCTAGCAATTGATACCTAAGTAGGAAATGAAGGGAGCATACTGCAATGCTCTTACCAAGAAAAGCCCTTGGAGGCGCCACAAGATTATTTCAGTTGTCATATTTATTTGCACTTAGTCATAGCTTTAGTTTAAACTAATTATGAGAATTATTGGTCATTCACGGAACTAATTCAATGTGACTCATAAAATATTAATAAGCGTTTAAAAAACATGAAAACCTGAACAACTATTATTAAATGGTTGAACAATACCCGGCTTACCTGGAATCATCATCTAATAGGAAAGAATTACTAACTGCATTATTTGAATCTTCAGTCATCAACACTCTCATATTGGATATAACCTAGATGAAAACATAGATACGGCAAAGCTCAGCATAGTTTTTCTGCACGTCTTCGATATGAAGTCATCATGTGTTTTTGGCATAGACGATTTTAAATCAAGTTTGAGTTGTAAAGACTTACATCAGGGGATACGCTATGTGTCCCATACTTGTCATCCCAGTACATGGTGCTAATCCGATACAACTGCTGTACGCTGAGGACCTGTGAATAGTGAAGAATGTTAGGTATTCGGGAAAGTGAATTTTTAAGTAGAAAGTGAAAGATGCTTCCACTTACTGGGCACAGGTCATGACTTATTTCATTCAGCGTTTTCCTTGGTTTCTGATGTATGACCTAAATTATGGGCAGGGAACACCAGTTTTTAAAATTTACTATCTGACCATTATAACAAGTACCATGAAGATGGATACAGATAGATACCAAAAATCCAATAGCCTGTCTTATATGTCTGAGCTCATCCCAAGCCGAACCAGAGTACTGCATCCCCAAGAGAGAAGGGAGAAGGGTGAGGTTAGTACTTATACCTTATTAAAAGAAAGAAAGAAAAGAAAGAATGAATCTCAAAGAATAACAGCACTGTAAAGTGATGCACCTCATCTGTGGCGCCAGAGCACCAATCCTCCAATTCACCCAAACCAGATTTCACATATTCTCCATTACTAAATGAGCAGCACTCCCGTCTTAGAAGAAGACTACAAGAAAAATAAAGATGAGAGACTATAATAATCAGCATTAGATTCCAAGACAAAAGAAAAACGCCCAAAACAATGTAAAAATCGAAAAGACTAACCTGTTAAAAAGTTGGACATTGATGAAAGAAAAAATTTGAGTGAAAACCTTACGAACCAAAAATGGGGGAACCTGCCAAAAATGAAGCAGAGCAAACATATTTTACTCCAATAATACTAAATAATACATGCATAACAATAGCTCACTGAAGACAAAATGAAGACAAAAATAATGGAAGATAAAATACATTTACGTCCTCGAGTATCACAAGATCAAGTAGCCCTTCCGATATATATTAGCTCCATTTTATACAGTATTTGAAAGAAAAATATGTTTTCAATCTACATAAAATAAACGTTTTTTATTTTGTACTTAAAATAATTTCTTTATCTCTAATCTCTAAAATTAAAAAACAATTGTTTTTTTCTTCTAGTGTCAAGTCATTATCTGAGTGACACTTAGCACATGATATAATGTTTATATGTGACGCTTTTAAAACTTTTGCATGATCTCTAAAATAAATGTTATTTACTTTAATATCAATATAATGGATTAAAAATATTAATTTTAAATTTCAGAAAAAGAAAGAACAAAGACGGTATTTTTATAGAGATCAAGATCAAAACTTACTTATTTTACATTAAATAAACACTTTTAAGCTTATCTGAAACTAGAAAAAAAATTATGACTAATTTTGGAGACAAAAAGGAGATCATGTAATTTTAGTGAACTTCAATAGAAGCCTATGATTTCATTATAAATTATAATAATGTATTTAATAAGAGAAAATCATATATCTATGCGAAGAGCCCGAACTAGCATTGCTAGCAAAATTTGTTACGAGAAAGCACCAGTACAATAAATGAAGAAAAAGGGGATAAAGTCAAACGAGGTTGAACTGACATGATTTGCTTTCAAAGTATTTAAGAAGTTCCCAAGGCTCTTCACTATCCCCTGCCAGTGCGCAATCAAAGCTTTCTGGGCTTCAGTGTTTGCAACTGAACGTGATGATCCCTTAACCAAGCTCGCTCTGGATGTTCTGGGTGCCTATCTCATCATTGTCAAACAGTACATAGTGAATTTAAAAGGCAATGCAGAAAAGGAAAAGCTTTATAAATTTACATGGTAGTAATGAAGAAATTGTTATACCTGGATGCATAATCCAAGCAGGGGAGAAATTTCTTTCTTCAAGTTATCTCGAATCATTCCATATATCTTTTCCACATAAGCTGTAAGCTGCTGTTTGAAAAGGAGAGCAGGGTACTTGGCTTCAACTTTTAATGTATCTACACCGCTCATGCTACCATTGACAAGGGGAAGGGTGACTCCTGCTGGAGTTCCACGGAAACTCTGAAACGAAAGTAACAAGACTTTACTTATCAGAAGGTTGAAAGTTTCTCAACTGGACTTAATCCGTTTAAACAAGTTGTATTTACATGTGTCACCCTCCCAAACAGACTCCCAGATGAAGATCGACGACGTTGAGGAGCCATTCCAGCCGCACCACTTGCCTTCAGTGTGCGCTGTAGTAACAAGACAAGTGTAGAGGAATTGCATAACCAATAAGCCAGGACATCATTATTATCCTGGGTCTGAGATCAAATAAAACTTATTAGTGACAATAAATATGCCAAAGGAGGAAACAAGGAGAGAATTATCACACCAGTTTAGCATTTTACACCTCAACTGCGTGACCAATAGTCTGGATTAGACGATCAAAAATGCTAGTACGGTCAACTTCAAATGATCTCCAATGCAAGAGGCATTTGTATATGATACAAGCAGCAATTGGTCTATTCCCAGCAAACCCTAGGTTTTGTGCAATGCATCTAATGAGTAATTCTTGGTTCTCCTGTTGTTTCTCATTGAGTGACTTCTGTGGTTTATCATCCACTTCAGACGTTTCCCTGTGGTTAATTGATGTGCTATGCATATCCTGATTAGTTTAATAAGTGAAAAAGAAAACAAGTCAAATACTCGTCCAAGACAAGTAACAAAGATTTAATCTTCATACACAACCAAGACACACAAGGAAGAAATTTAAAATAAATTTAGTTACCAAAGTTGACTTTGCTTCAGTTCCAATATGTCCACCATCCGGTCGCTATCAACAAAGATAAGAAAATGTCATATGCGATCTTTTTTACATTCATATTATAATTAAGTTTATGAGATTGATTCCAAAGAGTACCTGAATAGCTGATCTAGAGCGTCCTGAGAGGAACTTATTCGGTGCCATCGATACAGCTTGTTGACGTAGTACTTGATTCTCTGATTCTGAATTAGTAATCTTCTCTTCTAGCCTAATCAAAGAAATGAGATTTTGGTCATTCATCTCACCAATAGATATCATTCACACATTACTTTTAAAGATAAGATTTTAAAATTGTATATAAATTTATCCAGCATAGTAGTAACAATAATAAAAATTAATTTTACTCGGGGAAGAGAAAGAATACTGTTTAATCACTTTACCAATAATATTATCTTCTCATGAAAATGAAACTCCAAAAAGAATTAGGTACACTCTAATCCAATATTTTCCTTGTTGATTAGCATGGGAGAAAAGTGACATTAAGTTTATTTTTTCATTGTTTATATTACCTGGTCAAAGATTCTTGGAGCTGACGAACCTTCTTCTCTGTCTCTTCTAATAGTTTACTCTTTTCTTCACAATAAGCTTGGGACTCATTATATTTCGTTTCGAAGTCGTCAGCTTTCTGTTTCTCTGACTCAAGGGAGGTCTGAGAAGATAAATCCAATATAGATGAGATAACCATTATATAGAAGAACTTAAGTACACTCCTACAAACTTAAAAAGAAAGTATGTTCCTTACACATAAACATGTAATTAATTACTCTTATTATTGGAGATCTAACATTGACTAAAAATATGATCAAATTATAATATATAAGTGGAAGCAAACTTCATCTTATAAGTCGGTTTTGTAAAATTAAATTAGGCCTAAAACTCCCATTTTCTAAGATAGTATCAAAGTCAAGTTAGGCCTAAAAGCCACACTTTCTAAGATTTATATTCCTTGGTATTGTACTATGTCAATTAAAATATTTATTTATCATGCCTCTACCAACCAAAGCTTTTAGGATGATTGGGCTTCAATACAGTGTAAAACCCTCCATGATCAATTGGTTAAGTTGGCCCACATTGTCTACATTTGAAGTTCAAAGGGATATTGCTTAAAGGAATGTGTTAGAAAGATATGATTTCATCTTACGTAAATAAGGAAATATTGAAGTATTGTATAGCTAAAAATTAGAGATTATGCTCCTTATTTGTCCCCTTAGTTTTAGCATTATTGATTATAAATAGTCATGTATGGTCAAACCACACTTCTTCAAGCTTTCGGTTTCAATTCTAGGTTTTGTAATTGGATTTTAACTATTCTTCAATCTGCTAAGCTTTCTGTCAAATTTAATGGAGCCTTTGCAAGATATTCTAATTGTTACAAAAGTGTTAGGTAGGGGAATCCTGTGTCACCTTTGCTGTTTTGTTTGGATGAAGAAGGACTAAGTAGAGGCATATATCAACTGGTGCAAATTGGACAAAATTAAGCAAATGATAAGTTCCAAAGGTAAGAGAATTGCTTCTCATATCATATATACTAATGATATTTTTGTGTTTTCTAAGGGTAATAAGGTTTCTCTACAAAATTTGAAAAAGCTTCCTTACTCATGGTGTTGCATCTGGTCAATGGGAAAATCATAACAAAAGTTGTTTTTACACTGTCAATTCAGTTTCTAATACTTTCAATAATGACTTTAGAAAATCCCTTGGTTTAATTTGTTGGAGATCCCACATCGACCTTACAAGCCGGTTTTGTGGGGTTGAGTTAGACTTAAAGTGCACTTCTTAATTTGGTATCAGAACCATATAAGTCCATCTTAGCAAGGTTGTTAGGTCACCTGCTATCGGATCATTATCGGACCATCTATAAATCTATAATCCCACGCTCGAGATGTCCAATCCTCGTGTGTGAGAGTGTGTTGGAGATCCCACATCGACTAGAGATGAGGTTAATTTAGTGTATATAAGTGGGTGCAAACCTCACCTTACAAACCGATTTTGTGGAGTTGGACTTGTAGTTCTAATGATGAAGGTGGTCTTGGGGTCTTGAATTTGAAAGAGGAAAGCCATGCCTATTTGCTTAAACTTGCTTGGGATTTTATCTAGAGCAAATTTCAGTAGGCTGAAACCATGAGAGCAAGGTTCATCATTACGAAAAACTAGATCTTGTCAGGCGTACTTCTTTTTCTGTGTCATGGTATCAAAACTTGATCTAGAGCTTTGAAAGATCATTCTAGATAGGTGTTGGGTAATGGAGGGGAGATTAATTTTTGGTCTGATGTATGGTGTGAGGATATTTCATTGCTGCAAGTGCTGAAAATTCCAGAGGAAACTGCCTATCTTTTGAAGGCAAAGGTAAAGGATGTTTGGAATGGTCAATGAAGTATTCCTTCGGAGGTGCAGTAGAGAATTCTAATCCTGAGCAATGTTTTGGATGAGATGGCTTTGGCTGGTTGTGACGATCAACCTGTGTGGACTGAGGCTGCGAAAGAGTTCATACATGAAAAACAGCATAGGTTAAAGCTTGGTCTAAATTGGCATGTGGCAATTAATTCCTCCTTTTGGAAGTCTGGTCTTGTGGAGATTTTACATAATAGGCTTCCTGCTGATGACATTTTGCAACAATGTGGGATCTATCTCAATTCGGTTTCCAGCTTTGTCATGATAATCAAGAAAATAAAGAACAATTATTTTTACATTGCAAACTTGCGGCTTGTTTTTGGAATTGGCTGCTGCATGTCTTTAATTATGTTATTCAACATCACTCTTTCCCGAACCTACTGAGTTTTCTTGATGCTGTTTGCAATTCCCAGGTTTTGGAAGTAACAAAAGTGGTTATCATTAATATAATTTGGATTATTTGGAAGATGAGAAATGCTTCCAAACATGCACATCCCATTAATTTCACTTAAGTTTTATCCATGATCATTGGCACCTACGGTTTAACGGGAAACATGTCTAAAGGTGTCATGGCTAATAATGTGAGTGATCTTTAGATTCTAAATTATTTTGGCATACAAGGACATGCTAGAAAAGCTACAAAGGTATTGCTTGTGTTTTGAAAAGTGCCTTGTATTGGTTTTGTAAAGTGTAATCTTGACGGTGCATCTCGGGGGCTCCTAGTTTAGTTGCTTGTAGTGGAATTTTTAGAGGTAGTGCTAGTGAGTACATTGGAGCCTTCTCTTCTTTTATGGGGGTTCAGTTGGTTTCAAAAACAGAATTGATGGGTGTCATCTTAGATATTGAAATTACGATCGCTAGTGGATGGAATTCTCTTTGGCTTGAATGTGATTCTTCTTCAGCCGTAGCTACCTTTAAAAATTCTTCCATTGTACCATGGTCTATCAGAGGGAGATGGAATTATTGTATGTCAATGTGTAAAGTTATTAATTTTTGTTACCCATATTTATAGAGAAGGTAAGAAATGTGCTAATAAATTGGCCAATATTGGACGGGGAGATTTTGCTGGGTATTGATAGAATGCCCATTTGTATGTCAAGATTTCTTTAGACATTGGTTTGGGCCACCGAAGTATAGGTTCACTTGATTTTTCATGAGTTTGGTGTGGTCCCTCATGGTTTGTAGTATTTCTTTGTATCTTTCTTGTTTCTCTTTTTAATAAAATTTCCTCTACAAGCACATGATTGATGAAGTTTTGAGGTGTCAACCTGGTTTAGGTTTCCCAGCTTCATAGTATGCTAGTTAGAGGGAAATCTTTTATATAAAAAAAATACTTTCTTACATAATGCCATTCATGTTCCTCTACCAAACATTATAAACATTAAGATGATTAGTTTTTTACATTAACTATCTGATATTCATCAGTTGAATGTCAAGTACTTATTTGAAGAGAATGCACAATGATATCAACTTACCTTTTGTTTCTCATACCAACAACTGGGAACAAATATTGTTTCTTCCCTTTATATTGAAGATCCACTGAAACTACTTCCATTCTCATATGAATATGCTAAACTCTGAAGTGTACTGAAAATGTCTTTAATGAGATGCATAATTTAGCTGTGTACTAGTTGGGCTATATAATGCCTGTTGGAAACAGGAGCATTCGAGGAAATAAGAGCATTTTATGTGCAGTAACTCTTTTAATGTTGTTTCTCTTTTCAAGTAACCTAGGTACTTTGTGTAGTTAGGTTCAGCTCATCTTCCCACTGAATAATTCTCCCATTGATATTCTTTTCTGGCCCTCACTAAAATGTGCACATTCTTTATATTTTATCCAAATTTGTGCCAATCAATCAATGAAAAGTAGCAAGAGGCAAAATAATTGATGAACCACTCTACGAATGATACAAGTTGTGTGTGTTGAGGTATATATTGTCTACACAATATTTCACCATTATTAAGAAGCATTTATGCAGAGATAGAAGCATGATTGAAATTGGGGTCGCCTAATAGAGATTAAGTGTTGTAAAACCAATTTTTCTTACCTTTAGACTCTCAATTTCCACTGTTAGTGATTCAATCTTCTGAGTGTCTTCAACAATAACCTCAGTTTCTTTAACAACGGGAGGTGCTTCTTCAATAGCTTTCTTTGCAATCTCTCGCTCCTTAATAAGCAATGCATTGGTTTCATCAGCTTTGTTCTGCATCTCCTGCAGTAAATTCTGCAGTTTTGCTATCTCTTGTGCCTTGGATTCTTCTTGGTTGCTCTACAGGATTCCAAATAGTTTTCTTTAGGGCTGTCTCTTATGCTGAAATTGATCTTCCAAAATTTATGTATCTGCAAAGCATATATCTCACCCTCAAACTTTTCTCTAGTTGAAGACGCCAAGTGAGTTCCTCCACTCTTTTTTCAAGCTTGTCCTTTGCCTCTTTAAGTGCACCTGTTTCTCTTGCAGCCTAGCAAATGGATACGAATGTTAACTGAGAGTAGAAAGAGAGACATAAAAGAATTAGGAATAATAAATAAAGTGAGGTTTGGGGCTTTGTGCGCTTTGAACATTGAAAGATGAGTCATATAGGAGCAGCTGAATTGGTTTCATTTTATCATTAATAAAACTACCCAAAAGAAAAAGGATTCTGCCCCAGAAATCATGAATTTCACTCCATGTGCATGGGATATTCATTTCTTCTGTAGAAGATTTATTTTACGTCTACCACATGTTTCAAATTAAATATATGATTAATAAAAGAGGTTAAAATAGAAAATAGAATGAGAATGAAATTTTTGGCTAAGAAATGAAGGTAAAATCCAATTTCTATTTTGTATAGACGACAATTTTTATCTTGTTTTTCCTTTATAAAGATCACAATGATGATAAACGAAGACATGAACGTTGTATAAAACTATAAACCTTTCTGTTATGAAACTTGCTTTTGTAACAAAACATCAGATATTATATTTTGCCTCGTGTGACCTCAGTTATGTAGGTTGAATGCATTTGCATTTTCATTGTCATGTTTCTCAGGATTCTGCTAAGAAAGGACGGTTAAAAAACACAATTTAGGAACCATGGAAAATATAGAAATTACCATTTTCAGTTTCCTAAGTTCTCTCCTGCCCTTGATCCCCCTCCATCGGCATTGTGTGACAACTGAACCTTTCTTGAGCTTCTTATAATATGAAGCAGCTTTGTGGCACCGCCACCGAGCCTGCAATTTTTCAAGAGTTTAAGTATTGAATACTAACAATCCTTGTCAATGTTCATAATCATATAGCAGTGAACTATGACCTGAATAATGATGGAAGCTTTAGCCTGTTTCCTAATTCGGAACTCCTTGAGGGAAGCAAATACCCTTAAAGCTGTTTGAACAGTAAGTACTGATACTTTGAGATTAGTATAGGTTTTCCTTGATTGATATCTGCGTATATTCTTTTGAATTTTCACGGCAGATGCATCCCTTCTCAAGTTTTTATAAAATTTGAATGCAAGTCTTCCTGTAAAACATGTTATGAATGTGAAAAATCTGTAGAGAAAGAAAACTGATTAAGCAGTAAGATGTCCAAAAGAACTGAGAAACGCCATTCTATTTAGGGAAGCCCATACAATATTAACCTAGCCTAAAAAATGATTTAGGATATGCCTTTTATAATATTTCACCTCTCCAAAGAGATTGCACAATTGTAGTCTTCTTTCGTAGTGCAAGATAATGTTTACGAGCTTGATGAGTTCGTATACGCTGTTGAATAGTTTTTGCCGCATTACCAAGCTTTTGAGCTCTCCGTGCATCTAGTTCAGCCATCTGACCTGCTCTTAGGAACACCTTTGTTTGTCCAATCTACACAATCGACAGCCAATCACATAAACTTTGTGGCATTGAATGCAAGTGGAGCACAATTTATATACAGACATGCACAATACCATTGTTGACATTATTTAATTATAGCTGAAAGAGGAAATATACATTAATGATACCATATCCATGAATTGTAGTTGTTGCTAAGGTCATTCAAGCTTCAATGATATTTAAAAAAGAGAACAAGATTAAAATAATAATTCCAGTGTAACATTTTGAAGTACCTGATATCCTTTAAGCCCCGCTTTTTCCAGAATCTTTTGGCAAACAGTCTTTTCATCATGACTGCCCATAGGAGAAAAAACATAGTAGTTTAACACTCATAAAAATTGGTACCAAACTGTTGGTTATAAAGACAAAACTACGTTCTCCTTTTGTATAAAGGATATACAAGAAGAGTTCTTACTGTGCTTCTGTGATCTCTGGAGCAAGAAGGGAAAATCGGTTTATAAATTCAAAGAAAGCACGGCGAGTAGGGTAGCCAGCACAACTGATTCTGATCGCCTCTAAAACACCCTGTATGGGCAAGCATTAGAGACCACCGAAGAAAGATTGAAAATGTGAGGATACCAGGGCCATACTTTTGTACCAACCATCACACAGAGTGAAGTAAAGGAGCATTATCAAGTTATATTTTCAAACTATACTCACACCACAGCGAAGTTGCTGCATAATATTGGAATTCTCAAAAATTGCAGGCTTGAGGAGGTTGTTTGGTTTCACACATCTAATGTAATGAGGATCTGTAGAGCTTAGTGTTTCCATTAATTGCTGTAGTTGCAGCTGCACCATTCAGGAAATGAAAACATGGTTTGTTAGCTGCCTGATTATAATATTATAGTTCAATTTTGTATGCCCTGACATGGGTACATGTTGATCCGCAATGCTTTCATTTTTTGTTGAATAAATCCGCATGTTTAACAATGATGACCAGATAAAGAATGATACCTTAAATCGAGCACCAATTGAAGAAAATTTAGAAGATTTGGATGTCTCCTCCGGAAGTGGAGGAAAAAGGCCTGCTACAAATGGACATTTAGAAGCATTCAATAGATCTTGATGTTCAGCAACCACATAATCTTTGTTTTTGTCTAAAAACTGATCAGACTGGTAGGTCACCTGCAAATTTATGACAGTAGAAATGAATAAACAAATATTTCTCAGTTTTGGCTGAAGTTGGTGCTATGAGATCAAGTAATACCTCGCCAGCATAATGAGAAATGGTGAAATCTGTTCGAGACAATTTTGGTTTAATAAAGCGCTTGTGATTCTTAAATGTTTGATAAAGTTTGTTCGAAAATGTTTCATGTGTGGACTTTGGAAACATACTGCAAGAAAATAAGAGCAGGAAGTTAGAACGAAGGAGTAATCAACATCTTTGTATCAAAGACATTTAGATTTAAAACAATATGACAAAAGCTGGTTATGTCTCCACAAGGAAAGGGATAAAAATTAACTAGCAAGGTATAAATCCCCATCCTTTGATGAAGAATTGAAGGGAGAAAACAATATTTTACCAAGCTTCATCAAGGAGTGCAATTATTCCTCCAGGTTTCTGTAAAAACAATAAACAATGTAAGAGATTAGTACAAAAAATAAAGACAAATTGCCATGATAACTTAAAAAGGGATTGAATTTGCGCAGACTGTAAAATAACCCAAATTACGACAGAGTGAAAGACCACGCAGTAACAGCAGTTACTTAATTGTAAATTTAAAAGATTGTATAATATACTCAATAGGGCTCTTGGGCTGCAGTTCAAAAGAAGCAAGAAATCATTTAACCAAAATCATTTTCACCTTCACCCTCACTCTGTCCCTTCTCTTACTTCTCCTTTATAAATGTTAACAGTTGTGTTGTAAATCTTTAGTTGATCTATGCCGATTGGGATTAGCAGAATTTCATTATTTATAGGGAATGCATTGTCCACCACAGGATAGATTGTGGAATAGAATTTAATAACACAATAAGCATATCAAAAGCATAGTAGCAATAGCTTTCTATGTCATTAAGTTTCGGAACATAGAAGATGACTACTTTCAAACTAAAAATGAACTAAACATCCATGTAGAGAATGAAAAAAAATGGGGGTGGGACCTTTTCAATAAGGTCCAAAACATCTTGGTTGTCAACAAATTCAATGTAGCTCCAATTGATCTGCTCCTTCGTGTATTCTTCTTGCTCCATCTTAAAGACATGCTGGAATTCATCATTAAAAGTATGTTAAGCAGGGAAAAGATGGTCATAAGAAAATTCAAGTGCTTATCATGGTCTGAGATGTTGCCTGATTGAAATGTTGCTGCAACTTCTCATTTGTGAAATTAATGCAGAACTGCTCAAAACTGCAGAGCATGATAAGCTGAAAATAAGTTATAAAGGATTGAAAACAAGCAGAGGTCGTTGCTTTCAATATTTTCAGTAAGAGGACTGTTAGCAACACTCTTTATTATTGGGTTTTGAATCAATTGGAAATCACAATTTTCGATGGTCCCACTCCAAAATCTGGAGAGACTCGTTAAATGAAAAGTAGAACCCACCAAAACTAGTGATTTCCAATCAATTTCAATAAATAATAGTGTCGCTAGCATTTCTCTTTTAAACTATGTGAAGTAGTTGTCTAGATGGGTCTGTTTTTTCTTCTGAACTACATATTACCTGTTAGATTTAAAGCTTTCAAAACCATAGATATCAAGCACCCCAATCAAAGATTTAGAACTGGAGTCTTGTCCAATTGAATTATTAATCTTGTTCACCAACCTGTTAACCATCACATTAACACACCCAAGATCAAAACCAGAATCCTAGATCCTTTACCTTGCTGTATTTTATGGGCTCATTTTCCATTTTCAGAATCTTACCAATCAAAGAGCCTAGAATAAATTGTTTTTGCCAAGCCATCTCTGCTGACTGCTGCACTTTGGGGATCAAGGCTTCGTTTTATAACTTCCTCAGGGGTGATCATGACTCGCTTACATAATGCATCTTCCAAGGAACCAGCATCGCACCTGATAAAGTGAGAAATCCAATGATGGCTATCATCTTAAAGGCAGTAAAAAATCGTATGGGTATGGGGAGTAACAATACAGTGGCATTCATACATAAGAAGCTCAGCAGTTGTTTTTAAGTGGAATTTGGCTTTATCATCTTTTGGAACTGATGAATCCATTTCCTTGCCTTTTGCAAAATCAATATTGCCAATATGAAGAATTGCAGCAACAACTCTGAAAATTGCTTCCTTACAGAAAAACAGCAAGGGGAAGTAGAGGTAAGAACAAGAAGGAGAAATTTTCCATTTTCTAGCAGAAAAAGAAGTTAAATTCATGCTCACGCAGAAGAAATACCTGCTCTTTTTGGCTTATTCCGACAATATCCATAGCTCTCCTGGTAGCAAGATACTCATGAGAATCACTTATATCAGCCAGGTCATAGCATTTTGACTGGTTAAGGTAATGAAACGTTTTAGGATTTCCTAATTTGTATTTTTCAATTTCCTGTAAGCAAACATTGCAATGAGTCTACATAATTAAAACAAATCCCTCAAAAAGTGGATTATGCAGAAATATACCTCCTGTGGTGCAGCACAAAGAAAATAAAAGCAGTGGTAGTTGCGTTCAGGATCATTAATCTGGCAAACCCGAGATCTCTCCAGAAGGTATGTTCGAATGGCTGCTCCCGATATTCTACCACTCTTATCAAATTGGATCTCAACAAATTTACCAAAACGACTGCACTATTAAGAAGAGGAGAATTTGAAACTAATTTATTGGCAAAAGATTGAACATAAATATGTATCATGTAGCAGTTAATCTTTCATTATGGAAAACAAAATTGATAAACAGAAATCAATTTAATTGTTGTTATTAACATATTATATTCTGGCAGTACAATAGAGAACTGGGGGATTGCAAAGAGACAAAAAGTAGACTAAGATTAATTTATATATATCAGATAAGGTTGTGGAGGAGAGTGAAACACAAACAATCCTTTATTGACCACATGTAACAAACACTCAAACAAAATTAATCTATACATCAGGGTTTCTCAGAGAACTAAAACAAGGGATTATTTACTTCCCAGGTGTAAGACTTGCCTGGAATTGTTATTCCTGACAGTTTTAGCATTGCCAAATGCTTCCAGAACTGGATTTGACTGCACTCGGATCAGTTAACACATACGATTAAATGAGTCAAAGTTCACGACAAAAAGAAAGGGGAAATATCATAACTTGAAATAAAGTAGTGAAAATTATTAGAGTTAAAAAAGTGTAATTTATTCAATCGTACTTCAAGAACTTGTTGTTCAACGGTTCGTCCTTCAGTGGCAGCCCTACCACCTAAGAAGGCAAGATATCTCATAAGCATTTTTGTAGTTTCAGTTTTACCGGCTCCACTTTCCCCGCTGACCAAAATTGAATTGCTTTTTCCTTCGTGAATCATTGCCCTGGCATTAAGGAATTCATCAGGCTAAATTTGGTTCAGTGAAAAAATCAGAACTTGGATAAATAGAAGAATTTAGATTACCTATACGCGACATCAGCAACGGCAAATACATGAGGACTTAACTCTCCAAATGGTGCTCCCTTGTATTGTTGCATCATGTGCGAATCATAAATATGAGGTAGCCTTTGGAATGGATTTATTGCAATCAGTATATTACCAGTGTAAGTCTGCAACGGTAGTTAGTAAAATAGGTAACAACTTGTTGGAATAATAAACAATGCTGGATTCATATTAAAGGGAAGAAAGACATACATATATTTCATTCAATTCATATCTAATTTTTAAGTTCTGCAGGACTCCGGGCTCATGCAAATAGGAAAGCTTAGTCATATCATCGACTCCACCCGCAGGAGCTTCCATATCTTTGGGATATATTTTTGATAACTTTGTAACAACCTAGAAATAATCAAAATAAAAGCACAGTTATCAATTCTTTGCCTTACTACAATATTTTGCACATTTTTCAAATCAACACGGGCAATAGAAAAGACACTTTCTCAACAAAGGAATGCATAAAAAGATGATCAATGAGTATAATAAAAAAGTATTTGTCTAACTTCAGAACAGAATCCCCAAAGGTGATATCCCAATCAAAGCAGAAAAAAAATAAGAAAACAACAGAGATATGGCGTTAATTTAGCTTACTAGTTCAATAATTTTACAGTATTTTCAGGAAGTTAAACATTAATACCATTCCACAGATCCTACCGGTGATTTATAGATCAAACCAAAACTGGGAAGGTCAAGGACAGACAAAGATTATTCATTGCTGGATCTGTTCCTTAAAGTTCAGTGCTTTCAGTTTCTTTTTTGTTTCTGCATCTAATTGTAGTGCAGATACAGCTACACAGAGCGATAAACAGACCGAGCACAAGAGAGAAGTTAACCATTCTTATTATCACTGCTATTCGCTCTTTTATATGAACTAGGGTGATAGAAGAATCGAAGTGAACTGTTTGGCTATTTAGTACCGTATGGAACTTATTCAAGAACGCAAATAAGCACAGACCTTCTTTCCATTGGTTGCGTCAATTTCAGCATCATTTCCCTTGATTTTTGATACTTGTCCATCAATCCAAGATACTTCTGGATCTTCAACCCAGACATGAGAACCCACAATAATATTCACTGGAGTCCCCTGCAGATGGAGATAAGAAATCATCATCTTATCAATCCAAAACTAAACACAGAATGCATGCAATCTATGATAGAGTTAAACAAATCTAGTAACGTTCTTAAATGCAAAATTTTAGCACGCACGAGATAAGCTGAGAAAATGTTTACATATTATCCGTCCCTCGAATACACATCCAGAACGATTACTAAATTCTACCTAAAAAACACGTTGAATCGATGCAAGCTTCTTCCACGTAGTGTAACAAGTATCCAAAAAACGTTTTTTCGCACAAACAGCAGCAGCATAACAAGTTAAGTAAATAATAAATAGCAAATAGTGAATAGCATAGTTAGAGTGATATAAAAGGAATTAATTGTGTCATAGTTGGAAATTGAGAAAGGATTTAGAGTAATTGAATCGTGCAGAAAATGGGAATGTAGGTAGGTTAAGGTGAAGGAGTGCAACGTACCATTAGTGAGGCGTAATGCGGAAAGCGTTGGAGGGCTTAGGCAGCATAAAGAGGAGTATAGAAGAAGATGGCGATGGCGTGGTTGAGGAGGCGTGAGGAGAAGGGAGGAGAAGAGGGAAGGGTGAGGGTGGTGGAGGTGGAAGTGGAAGTGGAAGTGAGAAGTGGAATGAGGATCGAGTGGTTCTTGGAAAGGACGGTACATTGTTCAACACCTCTTCCTGTAACTTCGCCACCTTCTTCTTCTTCCCTTTGCTTTTGCGCATTCAACTCTCCTCTCTCCCACTTTTAACGGAACTCGGTCCCTTCCCTTCTCTTCTCTTTATTTTCCTTCCTATAATCTCAAAAATATTAACAATATTCCTTAATTTCAATTAATTCTCAAAATTCTATTTTGGAACAGACTTATATCGAGTTAATATTAAACTACTAATATAGAAAAAATATCAACCATCTCTTAAAATTATAAATCCTAGTCATTTACTAGTTTATTTTATGAATAACTTTTTTAAAAATATAAGTTAAGTGTTGTTTTTCCCAAAATTTATGTTAACCCTGTTTTTAAATCACAATCTTTTATAGTGATATTATTATTCCTATCCTATTATATGTAGCTTCTTTTTTTAAATTATGTGTACCATCTAATATTATTTTAATAATAAATTTAAAAGTAAATTAATTATAATATCTATAAATAAAAATTAAATATTTTTTAAATTTATTTCATAATTTATGGTTTAAATTTTTTTTCTTTTTCAATATTCTTTCTTAACTATCATAATTTTCTATTGTTAGATTAGGACTTTAAAGAACTAACGAAAGATAGATTGATATGAATTTTATCTTCATAAATAATTTTTTTTTATGTGTTTTAAAGTCTTTCTTTTTATTTTATTTGGTTGAAAATTTAAGAAGAAATTTTTTTTATTTAAAATTTAGTTCAAAAACTTACCTAGATAGATTAAAACATATAGCAAGAATTAGAGATTGTAGTGTTAAGAGGGTTAATGATCATTCTTTAAAATAGTCAATATTTGTAGTTGTTTGATTGTGAGTTTTGTATGAAATATGAGTATATGGAGATATTAAGTTAGATTTTGGAATTATATATTGGTGTATGATGTTTTAAGTTGCCAAATACACTCTTGATGAGTTAAAGGATGTGTGAAACTTATGTATCAATGTGGACTTTTGGAAAAAAGTTATGATTGAATTAGTCCTATTTTAGCTAAAGTTACTTATAATCACTGAAACAAATCTCGTAGATAGTGAGTAATCATTATCTTTATTATCTAGAGTTACTCAAGTATCATATTCATCACTTAAGCGAAAGTGGGATTTTCACTCAAGTGAAAATGGATTTCAAAATGTGAAATGTTCTTGATCTCATTTTCACTCGAGCAACAATAATCACTCAAGTGAAATTTAGATTTATGATTTGTTGTACATATGATGATATATGATTATATATATATATATATATATATGGGTTGTTATTTATGTTAATAATGGTGTGAGATGATTTGTATATTTGGATAAATGATTGATGTTTTTATGATGTATAAAGGTAAATTGGAATTATATATGCTTTAAATAGATATACGATTATTGTTGTAATGCATGACAAGTAACATGTATAGATGGTGAAAATCTTTATGAAGTTCTTATACCATATATATGGTTGTAATATATATGTATGTAAGGTTTAAAATCCTAAGTAGTATTTAGAGCCTTTACGAGTGGTTAGAGGATATCGGGATGATATATAATATTGATTAGTGATGATAAACATAACACTTGTTCAACAAAAATAATATAACTTTATTGTTATATAGTCATGTAGACCGAACTTCATTATGAGTGAGAAGTTTAAGAAAACTTATACCAAGTTTTAGAAAACTTATACCAAGTTTTATATGATAAACGTCATTTTAACAAATTTTTAGCAAGTTCTAAAATAAATCAAGTACTAACTCATAATAAAACGTGTTTATTATAATTATAATATTTTAAAATGTGTTTCATATTTAATTATGATATATATATATATATATATTGTAATAAATAATAATATATATGTAAGTGTGATTGTTATTATTAATCACATGCATTATGATAATTTATAATATATAAGATATATTGATACATATATGATTAATATGTTATTTTTTATCCATCCATTCTATTGTTATGTAGGTGATATTGTTATTATATGAAAATAAATTTTTTTATAGTAGTATGAGAAGACACTTTTAGAAGAGTTAATATTAAGATTTAATTTTGTGTCATCTTATTTTAAAGAGTAAGGAATCTGAATGATGTAATTATTATATAATATATTCATATGTAAAATATATAGTATAATCAAAACAGTATAATATGAATACCCACTAGTATAATTAACAGTGTCTTGAGGTTATCAAATGTTATGTTACATACCAAACAATCTTCATATGTTTTTCTGGATATAATTATTGGTAGATAAAACATAGTTGAAAAGATCTATGTAAGAATATGAAGTACAAATCTCCTTAGCAGGTATTCTTAAAAATGATAACAATTAAATATTCTATATCTTTAACCAAAAACAATTAAGATCTATGAATTAGGTCACACTAAAGAGCTTGTTAATTTCTTAGTATGTGACAAGCTTTATATTTTGAATCTATCTCTAGTATTAATAACAATAATATATATATATATATATATATATATATTATTCAATGTACTTTATCATTTTATTTTTAAATATTAAATTATTCAAATATTTAAATACGAAACATCATACTTTATTTAAAAAATATTCTAAAAATGGAAAAGGAAATATTTAAAACTATAAATTTTCATAAAAAAATACAATATAATTTAATTAACTCACCTCAATTCAATATACTTAAATATGAATAAAATCTAATAAAAAATATAATAGCTCTACCCAATTTAATTTAAGATTTATTTTATTGAATTAGAAAATCTAACCTAAACTAATTAATGTAGATTTCTATAAATTATGTACCTCACAAATATAATAGATTTTTCAAAATTTTAGCCACTTTTACGGATAAGAAGATAATGTTTAAGTTTAAAATGAATTAGGTTTAGGTTTATTGAACAAAAATTTATCAAATCAAATTGAGTCGAGCTATTACTCGAGTCTACTTAAATAAATTTCAACCTTACTTTCAATTACTAACTTTATATTATATTACAAGTGAAACGAATCAGCAAATAGTCATGATAAACTATATATTTTGACTGAATATAACTATTAATAATATGAAAAAAAAAACTAATTCTACGTACTTCACGTTGCCACAGGTTAGAATGACATTTTAAACATCTTTCCATATTTAAACAAAGCCACGTATATGTTCATTCTTATTCTTTTTATAGTTCAAACTTTTACCTTTCAAAATGACCTTACAAATAATGGTCAAGAGAAAGAAAGTCAATAACAACAATTAAAGAAACAAATTTCAAAACTATAATAAGAAATTTATAAAAACGCAAACTAAAACAAAATATTCAAACTCTACACAACTCTCATCTTTCTTTTAATTCTCAACACACTTTAAGGCAAACAAATCAGCTACAAATATAAATAAATGTGATACATATCATGAATGTATGAAATTTAGTTCAACTAAACTAAACATGGCAATGAATTAGGCTCTCACTTGGTGTCAAATTAATGAAGAATATCTATTTTTATACTTCCTCTGTTTTTAAATAAGTGTCGTTACGAAAAGAATTTGTTTCATATTATATGTGGTTTGTAAATTTTAATGATGCATTAATTGTTTTTTACCAGCTATACCCTTATTTTAAAAAATATTAAAATAATTAAATGATTATTTTATGAGACTTTAATAGACCAGTTGTTTGTATTAACCAATTGTTTTCTATCTTTTCATCTATTTTTTTGTCAATCAATAAATCACATTTAATTCTTTAAGGGTATTATTGGAAAAAAATTTAAAAATTTATTATAAGTTATAGGAGTACTACTTTTATTGATTTGTGTGAGAAACCTTAAACGAATCTTATTTAGAAACAGAGGGAGTATCTATTTAGTGACTACTTCCTCTGTTTCTAAATAAATGTCGTTTAAGGTTTTATTACATAAATCAATAAAAACAGTAACTCCTAAAATTTATAATAATTTTTTTAAAAAAAATTCAATAGTATCTTTAAAAAATTAAATGTGATTTATTGATTTAAATAAGTGTAGTTACGAAAAGAATTTGTTTCATATTATCTGTGGTTTGCAAATTTTAATGATGCATTAATTATTTTTTACCAGCTATACCCTTATTTTAAAAAATATTAAAATAATTAAATGATTATTTTATGAGACTTTAATAGACCAGTTGTTTGTATTAACCAATTGTTTTCTATCTTTTCATCTATTTTTTCGTCAATCAATAAATCACATTTAATTCTTTAAGGGTATTATTGGAAAAAATTTAAAAATTTATTATAAGTTATAGGAGTACTACTTTTATTGATTTGTGTGAGAAACCTTAAGCGAATCTTATTTAGAAACAGAGGAGTATCTATTTAGTGACTACTTCCTCTGTTTCTAAATAAATGTCGTTTAAGGTTTTATTACATAAATCAATAAAAGCAGTAACTCCTAAAATTTATAATAATTTTTTTTAAAAAAATTCAATAGTATCTTTAAAAAATTAAATGTGATTTATTGATTTAAATAAGTGTAGTTACGAAAAGAATTTGTTTCATATTATCTGTGGTTTGCAAATTTTAATGATGCATTAATTGTTTTTACCAGCTATACCCTTATTTTAAAAAATATTAAAATAATTAAATGATTATTTTATGAGACTTTAATAGACCAGTTGTTTGTATTAACCAATTGTTTTCTATCTTTTCATCTATTTTTCGTCAATCAATAAATCACATTTAATTCTTTAAGGGTATTAGTGGAAAAAATTTAAAAATTTATTATAAGTTATAGGAGTACTACTTTTATTGATTTGTGTGAGAAACCTTAAGCGAATCTTATTTAGAAACAGAGGAGTATCTATTTAGTGACTACTTCCTCTGTTTCTAAATAAATGTCGTTTAAGGTTTTATTACATAAATCAATAAAAACAAGTAACTCCTAAAATTTATAATAATTTTTTTAAAAAATTCAATAGTATCTTTAAAAAATTAAATGTGATTTATTGATTTAAATAAGTGTCGTTACGAAAAGAATTTGTTTCATATTATCTGTGGTTTGCAAATTTTAATGATGCATTAATTGTTTTTACCAGTTATACCCTTATTTTAAAAAATATTAAAATAATTAAATGATTATTTTATGAGACTTTAATAGACCAGTTGTTTGTGTTAACCAATTGTTTTCTATCTTTTCATCTATTTTTCGTCAATCAATAAATCACATTTAATTCTTTAAGGGTATTATTGGAAAAAATTTAAAAATTTATTATAAGTTATAGGAGTACTACTTTTATTGATTTGTGTGAGAAACCTTAAGCGAATCTTATTTAGAAACAGGAGGAGTATCTATTTAGTGACTACTTCCTCTGTTTCTAAATAAGTGTCGTTTAAGGTTTTATTACATAAATCAATAAAAGCAGTAACTCCTAAAATTTATAATAAATTTTTTTAAAAAAATTCAATAGTATCTTTAAAAAATTAAATGTGATTTATTGATTTAAATAAGTGTCGTTACGAAAAGAATTTGTTTCATATTATCTGTGGTTTGCAAATTTTAATGATGCATTAATTGTTTTTTACCAGCTATACCCTTATTTTAAAAAATATTAAAATAATTAAATGATTATTTTATGAGACTTTAATAGACCACTTGTTTGTATTAACCAATTGTTTTCTATCTTTTCATCTATTTTTTCATCAATCAATAAATCACATTTAATTCTTTAAGGGTATTATTGGAAAAAAATTTAAAAATTTATTATAAGTTATAGGAGTACTACTTTTATTGATTTGTGTGAGAAACCTTAAGCGAATCTTATTTAGAAACAGGAGGAGTATCTATTTAGTGACTACTTCCTCTGTTTCTAAATAAATGTCGTTTAAGGTTTTATTACATAAATCAATAAAAGCAGATAACTCCTAAAATTTATAATAATTTTTTAAAAAAATTCAATAGTATCTTTAAAAAATTAAATGTGATTTATTGATTTAAATAAGTGTCGTTACGAAAAGAATTTGTTTCATATTATCTGTGGTTTGCAAATTTTAATGATGCATTAATTGTTTTTTACCAGCTATACCCTTATTTTAAAAAATATTAAAATAATTAAATGATTATTTTATGAGACTTTAATAGACCAGTTGTTTGTATTAACCAATTGTTTTCTATCTTTTCATCTATTTTTCGTCAATCAATAAATCACATTTAATTCTTTAAGGGTATTGTTGGAAAAAATTTAAAAATTTATTATAAGTTATAGGAGTACTACTTTTATTGATTTGTGTGAGAAACCTTAAACGAATCTTATTTAGAAACAGAGGGAGTATCTATTTAGTGACTACTTCCTCTGTTTCTAAATAAGTGTCGTTTAAGGTTTTATTACATAAATCAATAAAAGCAGTAACTCCTAAAATTTATAATAAATTTTTTTAAAAAAATTCAATAGTATCTTTAAAAAATTAAATGTGATTTATTGATTTAAATAAGTGTCGTTACGAAAAGAATTTGTTTCATATTATCTGTGGTTTGCAAATTTTAATGATGCATTAATTGTTTTTTACCAGCTATACCCTTATTTTAAAAAATATTAAAATAATTAAATGATTATTTTATGAGACTTTAATAGACCAGTTGTTTGTATTAACCAATTGTTTTCTATCTTTTCATCTATTTTTTCATCAATCAATAAATCACATTTAATTCTTTAAGGGTATTATTGGAAAAAAATTTAAAAATTTATTATAAGTTATAGGAGTACTACTTTTATTGATTTGTGTGAGAAACCTTAAACGAATCTTATTTAGAAACAGAGGGAGTATCTATTTAGTGACTACTTCCTCTGTTTCTAAATAAATGTCGTTTAAGGTTTTATTACATAAATCAATAAAAGCAGTAACTCCTAAAATTTATAATAATTTTTTTTAAAAAAATTCAATAGTATCTTTAAAAAATTAAATGTGATTTATTGATTTAAATAAGTGTCGATTACTGAAAAGAATTTGTTTCATATTATCCGTGGTTTGCAAATTTTAATGATGCATTAATTGTTTTTTACCAGCTATACCCTTATTTTAAAAAATATTAAAATAATTAAATGATTATTTTATGAGACTTTAATAGACCAGTTGTTTGTATTAACCAATTGTTTTCTATCTTTTCATCTATTTTTCATCAATCAATAAATCACATTTAATTCTTTAAGGGTATTATTGGAAAAAAATTTAAAAATTTATTATAAGTTATAGGAGTACTACTTTTATTGATTTGTGTGAGAAACCTTAAACGAATCTTATTTAGAAACAGAGGGAGTATCTATTTAGTGACTACTTCCTCTGTTTCTAAATAAATGTCGTTTAAGGTTTTATTACATAAATCAATAAAAACAGTAACTCCTAAAATTTATAATAATTTTTTTTAAAAAAATTCAATAGTATCTTTAAAAAATTAAATGTGATTTATTGATTTAAATAAGTGTCGTTACGAAAAGAATTTGTTTCATATTATCTGTGGTTTGCAAATTTTAATGATGCATTAATTGTTTTTACCGACTATACCCTTATTTTAAAAAATATTAAAATAATTAAATGATTATTTTATGAGACTTTAATAGACCAGTTGTTTGTATTAACCAATTGTTTTCTATCTTTTCATCTATTTTTCGTCAATCAATAAATCACATTTAATTCTTTAAGGGTATTATTGGAAAAAATTTAAAAATTTATTATAAGTTATAGGAGTACTACTTTTATTGATTTGTGTGAGAAACCTTAAGCGAATCTTATTTAGAAACAGAGGAGTATCTATTTAGTGACTACTTCCTCTGTTTCTAAATAAGTGTCGTTAAGGTTTTATTACATAAATCAATAAAAGCAGTAACTCCTAAAATTTATAATAAATTTTTTTAAAAAAATTCAATAGTATCTTTAAAAAATTAAATGTGATTTATTGATTGACGAAAAAATAGATTAAAAGATAGAAAATAATTAGTTAATACAAACCACTTGTCCATTAAAACCTTATAAAAAGAATCATTTAATTATTTTTATATTTTTTAAAATAAAGATATAATTGGTAAAAGACAATTAATGCACCATTAAAATTTACAAATGACAGATAATATGAAACAAATTTTTTCTCTTAAAGGAACACTTATTTAAAAACAAAGGAAGTGTTGAATGATTTGAGATTTGATGATGTTTGTTGACTTGTTAATTGTGTTTAATTTTGTGTTGGATGCATGGTTAATACTTGTTTAAATGTTTTAAGTTTGTTCGAGATGATAGATTACTTGTATAGATTAATCATATGAATAATGATAAACTGTTGTTTTTATTATTCATCAGTTAGTCTACTAATTCTTCTTGTCTAGTCGACGTTTTTCATTAAATGTACCAGGTATACAGGTTTAATGAAAATAACACACTGGTCTATGTCTTCAATCGACTATTATGTTCTTCGTACCTTCCTTATGCAGTATTACGTACAGAACGTGTTTTCACTCTTTCAAAAAGTCAAGACCCACTACATTTCGCTTTGCCTATAAATACAATCTTCGAAGACGCTCCAAGCAGCGAAAGAATAGAAGAGAAAAACTCCCAAGAAGCTACAACCTTTACGTGCAAGAAGATCTGCATAGAGTTTTTACATTTTTACTGTTTCTGTCAAGAACATTCTACTGTCACTGTAATCTTGTATTCTTGATCTCAGGTTAGAGATTGTAAGTGGGTTTTAGAACCCTACGACTGTGATTGGGGTGATCACAGAGACTCTGGTAGAGTCTGTGGGTGAAAGTCTATTCTATAGTGTTTAGGATAGTTTCTTTTAATTTCTTGTAGAGTTCAAGAAATGTTTGTGTGTAAAGAATACAATCTTTTATAGTGATTAGGATCTGCAGGTTGTGGATCATAGACTGGACGTAGTTCTTTTACAAAGAACAAACCAGTATAAATTTTGGTGTCTCTTTCTCTTTTCCCTCGTCATCAGATATATTGTGCAGTAAGAACTAATCTACTATTTCACATTCATCAGTCGACTAATTTTCTGGGAATTGAACAAGTAGCCTTTCTTTTACGAAAATGTTTCTATAATAACTGCATATCAATTCAACCTCCTCTTCTTGATATTAATCCGCTGCTAACAGGAAGTATTAAAACAAAACTATTATAAGGAAATGCCTTAGTAGCAACCAACTAGAGAGTAATATATTTTTCCCTTATCTTCTTATAACTCAAAATTATTAATATTTTTTTCTCAATTTGATTCAACTTTTCATTAAAATCATACAAACTAAATATAAAAGTTAAATGCAATATTTGGTTTAACATAAAATGAAATCAGACCAAACTTGGTTTATATAGGTTTATGCATTTTTTTTATCACTATAAAATTGTAAAACATTTTCTATCAACAATTTGTTCAATAAAAAAGCATGCCATGAATTATATTTCATGATTGTTCTATTTATAATTCCAACTTTTTTATTTATAAACAAATTACACAATTTTAAAAAATTACAATATAAGTTTTATACTTTATTTTAATAAGTATAGATATTCTATAAGTAAAATATAATTAAATCATAAAACAATCTTTAAGAGATATACATGATGTGTATCTGTTAATTGTTAATTAATTTTAAACATATAATATCATATTGAAATACAATAAACGGTTTTTTTTTTCAGTTCTTGATTTTCAGTCTTAAATTTAGATAAATTATTTAGTTGAGAAAAAAACCTAAATTAAAAAAAATTGATTGATTTGATTCTTCATTATTGTTTTAATGAGTGTTGGATGTTAAATACCCTAATTACAGGTATGGAGATGGAGCTTGTTTCCCAAGTTAATTAATTAGGTCAAGATTGTACACATTGATTAAGATTTGTTTTAATTGGTACAAACATTCTAAAAAAACCTGCTTTGACTAAGTACCTGTTAGATTATGTATCATACATCATCATGTCCCAAGATCCAGAATCTTCAAAGTAAACATCACCCCAACAAATAAAGTCTCTAATTTTGATGTCGGATCATTTAATTTGCTAAAAAAACAGCAGATGGTCAATTAACTTAATCTCCGTTGATGACCAGCGAAATCTATAATCTATATTTACTATTGTGGAACATAATCATGGTCCTAAGAAAACTAAATCTTAAATCATGAGATAAACAAAAAAAATCTATAAAAATAATAATACTTTAGAAAATGCTAACCGACAAAATTCTTACAATATTTTGGAGGTAGATTGGTCCAGGGGAAATCACCCCTGTCCCCCCCAATTATTGACCATATGAAACAAAATGTCTACTTCTCCAAGAAAATTATCAGTTTCTTTAGTCATTACTTTGTTTCCTTATAATAATACTCATCCCATCTCAATGAAACGATATATATAATAAAACAAAAAAAGTATATATATATATATATATATATATATATAAATTATAAATTTATTATCTTAAATAAAAAATATTATTATTTGATATCGTTTATTTTTATATATCTTTTCTTACTGTAATATATAGTGATATTATGTATATAAAATAAACTGTAAACTCATTAAAACTTCGTATTCATAAGCTAACATGTAGTATTTAATTTTATGTACGTTTATTTTAATTTAATTTGACTTTAAATCTGGTATATTCATTTAAATATGTTTGTTAAAAAAAAGGAATAGAAGAAGGAAGATAGTGGTTAAAAAGAATAAAATTGTATAGAAAATTAAAAAAAAGAAAAGGAGAATAAACGAAGCACAAATTTCTTTTCCACGTAAAACAACAAAATAAATGCATGGAAAGAATTCATAAGCTGCAACGTGTTGCTTAAAAAACTACAAAGTACTGTAATATTTAAATTTATAGTATTCCATCATCCATTACGAACACCCATGATCATGATGACGATGAAGCTGTGTCATTTAACCTTTATATATGTATAATGCAAGAAAATAGTAAAGAAAAAAAGTAAATATCAGCTTTAATATGATTTATTTTTCTACGTTCATGAAAATTCTCTACTCCATTATAATTCTTAAACTAATACTTTCAAACCAAACAAAGATGAAATATAAAAAATAATAAAAATAACATTTAAACTTAGAAAATTATTTATTCAAAACTTAAATAAAATGAATACTAATAAAAGATGTGAAAGAAATATATAAGATAAAGTTATTTTTTATATAGACCTTTTTTTTTTCAAATACGGTGGACTTATGCTACCAGGTATCCCCTTTTTTTGAGTTTTGGTGAAATGTTTGTAGTTATTTGGATTTAGTATAAGTGTAAATCTTAGTGAGTAAACTAAATTTATTATTAACTTCAAAATAAAGTAAATAATTTCATTATAAATATAAAGCTTAATTAAGTTTTAGATTTGTTATAAACTTAGTATTTCTAATTTTTTTTTATTAAAAATTTCATTCTATTAAATATATAAAAAATATTTATATAATTCAATTGAATCCATTTTTGTCATTAAGTGAAATAATTTATATGTTACTTTTCTGATAACTTATTTTACATAAACACAAAGAATAATTTAATTAAATTTTAAGTTTCTCATTAATTTAAATTTTTTAATTGAGTTTAGGAAAAAAAAAAGATGTCGTTGGACACTCATGCAAGAGTGTATAGAAAATCTTTTATATATTTAATTTTTTTATGTAAAGACATGTGAGTAATGACATTATAAAATAAAAGACACGTCATTCTACTTAAAAAAATCAAACAATAAATATTTAATTAAAAATATAAATATTTTAAATATTTAATAAAATAAAATTTGTTAATAAAAACTCAATTAAGGAACTTAAAGGTTAATTAAGCCTGAATGTAACATATAGTATAAATATTAGTAACAATATATTATTTATTAACTGTAATTTATTATTAATATCTCATAATATTTTATGGTTTTAATAAAATATTAAGACTAAATCAAACGATCGAAAATACAATCAAATTAATCGATAAATATATGTTTAATCTATTTTCAAATACCACTTTGTTCAAATGAATCTGAACGTGGAAAGAGTTAATTGAGGTTCAGTTTCCCAGGAGAAACATAAACACCTCATTATTCTGTGTGCATCTTCAAGTGACAGTCATTGGATTCTATATTTTTTTGGTTTTATTGATAAAAACATGTTCTTTGTTTGTTTGATTGATTTTTTATTTACTCTTTGCTTGAATGATTGATTGATTTAATATTGGTCAAATTTCATTTTCTTTTATTCGATCCCGTGAACTTCACTAACCTTGAATCATCACTTTACTTATAAATAGTAAAAACAGTTTAACCAAAGTCGATTAGTCTTTATTATAATTATTCTCTATTATGCTTCCTTTGATTAAACAAAAAGTGGAAAAAGAAAAGAAAAAAAGAAAGAGAATGAAAATGTAAAAAGAGAATATTTTTACAAATTACTATAGCTTTTTTTCGTTTAATTAAGAAAAAAAAACAATTGAGAGAATGGAAAATAAAATCGTTTACAGATTAAGAAAGGAAGAGTAAAAACAAGTCAAAAAATTATAATAAATTTGATTGATATAATAAAAAAACTGTTAAAATAAGTAAATTAAAAAATTATACTTAATTTAATTTTAATAAGAATAAAATTTAAGATTAAAATATAATTAATTATGAAGTAATTAATTTATAAAATTGGAAATAATATTTGAATTTTTTTGGTTGTAACATTTCATGAAATTACATGAATTTAAATAATAATTAAATTTTTAATGTAATTTTGAAATTATATTTATTTTACAAGAAATAATTAAACTTAATTTTGTTTCAATTTAAATAAAAAAATTAGAGCTATAAAAAATTTCAAAATCAATTTAAATGACAGTTGAATTAAAATATTAATTATTTTGATATATATATATATATATATAAATATATATATATATATATATATATATATATATATATATATATATATATATATATATATATATGTGTGTGTGTGTGTGTTTTTTATTTGAATGTTATTACAGTTATTTGCATTAAAATATTTTTTTGTCACTCTTTCATCATATTTAATTTTGATATTAATTTTATGATATTTTTAAAATTCAAAGTATAAACTGAATCTAATTAAGCAAAATGAATAATAAGGAATAATGAATTTTCACTTTAACTAATAATCAATATGTCCAAAGTATACCTTATTAAAGTTGGATAAGTAAACACAAGTTCGTAAATAACGTGAGTATATATTTATATTTTTTGATAAAATTTTAGTGTGAATATTTTATATCATGTATAATATGTGGATTAAATGGTTTTTATGTTATTTACAACTTGTAAAAGTTATATTAAAAAAAATTTAATATCTATAGATTATTATTAAATCTAATTTAATCTAAAATATAATATTTTTTTGTTTCTAATAATTATTATAAAGTTTAATTAAATCTAAATTGAATTATTTTATTTTTAAGATTTAGGATTTAGGGTTTAAGATTTAGATTAATTATACATTATTTAATGCACCGAATAAATTATTGTTATATAAATAAAGATTAAAAAACAAAAAATAAATATTTACAAGTGTATACTAACTCTACTTATTATATACCATTAACCATTAACACACTTATTAAATCTAATTAATTTAACTATGGAATGTAATTAATGTTTCTTATCAAAATTTCAATTTCAATTCATATTTATTAATATTCAATTCTAAAATTAAATTATATATTATATCAATTTAAGAATTGTATCCTCAAATTACTTTCATCCCATAACCGAATGAATGTAAAATTTTCAATTTTTTAGAACATAAATTTCGTCAAATAAGTTATAAAATTTTATACCAATTTTTAGTGCATTAATTATTTTTAAAACTTTTCTTTGCACGTAAAATGAATTTTTATCTTTTAGAAGGTAAAATATTTTATCATCTGTGTCTATAATTATACTATATTAATTAATTTTAACTTAAATTGAATATACATATTTAAACTCGATGAAGATAAAATGGTAAATGTATAACTTCCTCTTCTTTTCCATCTTGATCACACATTTCCTTCTTTCTCTTTGTGCAAATCAGCACAAATTAATAAATACAAATAAAAAAGATGTCCTTTAATCTGTATATAAACAGTACATTCTGATAAATAAAGATCTCTTTAGATAAATGTAGTAATAATTACTAAAGTTATGATTGATGCTCTTATATCCATTATTTACACTAAACTTGTAATATTTTTTGTAGTATTTTTTTTTCCTTTTAGTCATTCAATCTCATTTATATTACCATATAAAATATAATTTCAAAACTTATAAACTAAAAATAAAACGTAGAACGACGTATTTTCAGCGAGGACCAACAAAAATCTTTATCCCGTTTTCAAAATAAAAAAAAAAACACTTATAATGTGCAATATAGTAAGCAAATATTATTGATTACCCTAACCTCCTCATCCAAAGTTTTGACTGAGTTTGAATATTTGTCACTCACTGCTAACCCAACACACTCAAATATGAATTGAATATTTACAAATTTAGAAAATGGCTAAACCAGGTAAGAAATTGACCCTATATATATATATATGTATATATATATATATGTATATATATATATTCTGTCAGACTGTGATATAGCCAGAGAGGAACATTGAACATTCTTAATTTTGGTCATTCCTCTGGATAGGTTTAATGTAATATTCAATAAGTGCATTGAAAGGTTTGTTTTTCACTTGACTTTTGTTTTCACTCACTTTTGGTCTACACAAGTTAATTAAAAGAAATAACTCAAAATATTTTAAAATTGTTCATACTTTTTTTGGATGTGTGAAACCTTACTCATATTATTTTATTTAACACGCTACACAGACTTTGTAAACACTCAGAGAATCAACAATAAAAAAGCACCAACCTGGTCTGATTTATCATATAAAAACCAATCAATGAATGAAATCACGTAGCTAAGATTAGTTGAATGAAACCCAAATAAAGTTGTTACTTGCAATCTAGAAGGAATGGAATAGAATAGAATCATAGACCTTAGAACAAAAACCATGTGTAGAGTGAGGACTAGAGTTGGAAAAGGACCACATCGTAAAAGAGGAAAAATTAATACAATAAAACGAAAGGAGAGAAACGACCATGGCTCGCGCAGTCATTGTAGAACAATACAGAGAGAGAGCCACCTAATGAAAACGAAAGAAAACCCTTCACCCATACACGTAGTAGCTTAGTAGTAGTAAGTAACATATCGTAGCCATGGGTCATGGTGGGTGGTGTTCCACATTACCACTTTTCTTCACCCATTCCACCTCTTTTTCCAAATTTGTCACTTTCTTCACACATTAAATAATATATAACCCTCCTTCTAGGAACCCTCAGCTCTTATTATTCATCATTACCAAGTTTAAATTGTGGGCTATAAATGCCACCATATAACACTTCACCTTAAGACCAACCAGATATTAAAGCAGATACATACGTATCCAAGTACAATACACATTTGAATGGGAAAACTGAGATATGATCCCAATTGCTACCACCACAGCAAGGACTCCACCAGCACCATAAAGATGATGCATAAAACTCCAAAGAAAACAGTGAAAATAACCTACATATCGAGCCCTGTGTTGGTGAGGGCCTGCGACGCTTCTGAGTTTCGATCAGTGGTTCAACAACTCACGGGCAAGGACTCCAACAAGGTTGAACATGGTTCTACTTTGATGCATCATGAAAGAGTCATGCAAAGTGGAGATGTACGTGGATGTGAAGATGGTAGCGAGTTGTATCATTACAACAACAACAACAGATCAATGATGATTGATTCTGTGGAGTTGGATGAAGATTACTTTTGGAAAGAACTTGCATACTCGATTTTGCCGTCACCCTGTGTACTTGTATGATACGTATTAATTACGTATATGTTAGTATTGTATGGATGGAAGTAATAATGAAACAATGATTGCTATACTGTCTCCAGTGACAGACCTAATTATAGGGTCCATTTGGGTATCCCTCTCTTTGATTCTCTCATTTTGGTTACAGATTTTTTGCAGTTTACTTTCCAAAATGGTATTAAGTAAAGTTTATTAATATGCATCCTCTATCAGATTAGTGTTTAAGATGTACATATATATACACATCATAAAATACAAATTGCAGATGCCGTTTAAGAATTAATCTGCAAATTGTGTATTCAATATCATGCTGATAAAATACACTCTCTGACCTTAACTGCGCAGATTCAAAAAACTTCATACAGTCAATCTCACTAGGGAAGTAGTGTAAGGGAAAGATCTTCATTAGAAACGATAAGGGAGCTATTTTAACGTTTGTGAATAAAGAAGAATTATAAAAATCAGAAGCTGAGATTGAGGAGGATTTGTGTACTAGTATAGATTCTTCGTGATGAAGATACTATAAAAATTATTTTAACCTTTATGAAGAAAAGAAGAATTATAAAAATCAGAAGCTGAGATTGAGGGGGGTTTGTATACTATAGATTCTTCATGATGCAGATACTACAATAAGTTCAAACGATGAATACTATATATCCCTAATTACACTCTGCATATTAGAAATTTTATAATGATTAACTGTCAAAATAATGAGTGAAATAAAACAATTTTATTCTATATTTATATACATAGATGACACTGTAAAAAAATAAAAATAGATTTAACTTGTTAATTATGAGGAAGAGGGAATAAATGATCGCATACCTTATAGTATATATTTTTTATTGACAAAAGAATTATATAAATAAAAATAAATACTTGGATACCTCGAATAATGTACAAAGCTCAAATCATTTACTCAAATATTAAGGAGTGAAATAATAAAAAATATGTAAAAAATGAACTACAACTTTTTTTAACCAATTTGACATAATATTTACATTTCTTTCTTAACTATTTTTTGCATAGAGTCCTCAAATGAATATTTTGTTCAATGAACAATATTCAATTATTTAAAAACATAAGAGGTGTAATTGTTGGATGACAGTATATTTATTGAAGAAAATTCTTTTTAATAAAAACTTCTTGAACTAACATACTTTCGACTTGAAATAATATTTTTAAATGTTGATATTATTTATATTTTATTAAATTATTATACTTAAATATTATTATAATGTAATAAATGACGAATTGGAATTTATAGATTGATATTTATTTTATATAAATATATATGTTTTTTAATGATAAATTTGTGAATATACATGAGATTGATGAGAGTTTGAAATGTAAAAAGAAAGATAAAAAATATAATTTAAGTTAATATATATATATATATATATATATAATAGAAATAAACATGTTAAACCCATTGAATTCAACTCATATATGCTTAAATGGTAGAAGTTAATTTTATTCTTTCACAGAATTTGCTTAGTATATGTATCCTTAGAGAGCGTCAGTTAATATTTCTTAATAAATAAAAATATTTTATTATATAGTGTGTGGTTTTTAAGTACGTTCAAATATTTAATTAAAAAATTAAATATATATCCATGAAAATATGTGAATAAGAAAATAAACAAATTGTATGAATTATACTAGTAGAAAAATATTTTATATTATATGTTTTTTATTAAATTTTTTAATAGTATATAAATTTCTTTAAAGAAAAATTAGTGTATGGGGTAAATGTAGCTATTTTTGAGTTACAAAGGTAACAACTACTTTTTTATAAAAATGATAATATATGAATGAATGATATATAAAATTACTTATTTATACTATCTTGAGTTTTTTTTAATTTTAAAATTAAAAATCATATTACCAGTGTGAGACTTATTACTAGACACACCAATAATAAAACTAAGCACTTTCTAATATCTAGAATTTTCTTTTCTCTATTTAGTTTATTTGTTTATTTTTTTAAAGTAAAGGAGCTAAAAGCCCGACACCAAAAACTTCTCCTAAAACAAACCAAAGGTTCTTCAATTAAACACCCGATTCTAACAGTTTTTTTCTTAAGAGAATATTTTCTTTTCCAAAAAAAGTTACAATTTTTTAGTTTGGTATGAGTTTTTCAGGTTTTATTTTTGTCTATGGAAAAAGTTTACTAACTTTATCAATAACTAATAACTATTATAAAACGTGATAAAAACATAAAAGTTGCAACAAATAATAAAATCTTATTAACATCATAAATTGAAAAGTTTCTTACTTCTTTAAGAAAATGTTCATAGGTAAACAAACATAAAACATTCTATAATTTTTTAAAAATTCTCTACAAAATATGACTAGATTATTTTATATAATTTTAAAAACACACATATATAACAAGTCCTAAAACCTAAAAGGTAAGGTGGAAGTGAGAATAATTATACTTCATTTCTAATTTTTAAGACCATATTAACTTAATAATAGATTTTAGACTTTCTTTTGGAAGGAGATTTTAGACTTTCACTATTTTTTTTTTCTTTTTTCTCATTTTTTTCTCTTTAAAATATGTTTTTATTTATTATCCAGATCATTTACTTCAATAAAGATAAAATAAATTCAAAATTTACTCTAAAGACAAAATATAATTTTGATAAATAATTCATTAAAAACATATTTAACCGTTAATAATCTTGTTATGCTTATTTAAGATCTAAGTAAATATTTAAACATTTTCTTAATGTTTTGCTTCCAAACTTCTAAAGTTATTATTAGGTATCTCAAATCCTAAAGAAAATTGTAGATATTTAAATAAAAAATAAATATAAAGACTTAATGTAAAAATAATCTGATTTAATTTAAAAAATCAACTTGATTAACTCAACATAAGCTCAATTGATTAAAATAAAAATATTTAAACCTTAAAATATCTAATATCACAAACTGAAGTCAGGAGCTATCTATGGTGAAGTCGAGTAACCAATAAATTTCATTAAAGAAATGCTATTTATGTAAAAGGGAATCTACTTTTATCAGAGACATTGAGGTGAAAATGTCAATCAATTCAATAAAAAAGATTAATTAAAAGACAAGCTTGTTGAAAGGTGATTTGAGATATACTCTATATATACCGTATAATAAAAAAATTAACATGAAAAGTAATGCTCTCAATCTCTCAATTTAAAAATAATTTTATATCAAAACTGAAATTATTTGTCATTAATCTAGAATATAATTTTTATTCAAAAATATTGATTTACTATATAACTATCTACAAGAAAATATTTATCAAGTGATGCAGGAAGACAGAAAATAGTACTAAAAATGCAAAATCTGATCAAACCAACCCCAGAGGTAGGAAAAACACGCTTTCGATCTTGTCAGAGACCAACCACGTTATGTGACCGCAAATCTGCGCAAGGAACTAGAAAATGTGCTAATTTGTGCAGAAACATGAAGTCAAGGGTTTGCCTCAAGCACCACTACAAGATAATGAACATTATATAAGCAGACCAGTTTTGTACTTAGCTACTTACCCTTCGCGTCATTACCTACTTTTCCTAACTAATTAACTAAACAAAAGTTTGCAGTAATTTTGACATTTTTTGGGTGTCTAGTTTCCATCTTCAGCCGACTTCAGGTAAAGGTTTTCACCACCTTCACCTGAGCTTCCCCCTCTGCCATCACCTGAGCTACCAATGTCCTGCTTACCACTTCCACCAATGATGTTCCTTCCATGCAAACCCTCCCCTGTGGAACCACGGACAAAGTCAGGAAACCCTCCAGAACCTCCTAGTGTTGCACTGCCTGATCCCACATTCAGAGTACTCCCTTCACTTTGCAGCATGTGCAGTCCTGAACTCGCCCCCAGTTGGCTGTGCATGAGTTGCTGCTGTTGAAGTGCTGAGTATGGCTGCTGCGCATACAAATGGGAGGAGCGTGCAGCCATTAGCTGTTGTGGTGTCATCTGCTGTGCTTGTTGAGCCTGCATGTAGTGTGCTCCCTGCTGCATCATCCCACTAGGAGGGTACTGTGTCATCAAATCCATACATTGTTAGTGAAAGATGTGCATCAGTTGTCCAGGAAAAAGGCTGGAGATTGAGACCATGTCCATATAAAAGATTAAAAAATTACTTTCTGCCAATTTTAGTGCTACAAATAAGGAATGAAGAAGAATTTGTTAGTTTGAGAGGAAAAGTACTTCTGAAATCCAGACATGTTATCGGTCCAAAACTTAATAAGATATTATGTACCTGACCAGGCATAGTGGGTGGTTGGGGCTGAGAATCTGCTATTGCTGCCAAGTACATGAGATTTCTCTGTAGTCTTGCTTGATTCCTGCAAAAATTTGAGAATGACTGTCTAAGATCAACTCCAAAAGTTGCATCGTGTTTGATTCTTAACACCCCCCTCATGCCTAGTTGGGACTTAACATCTCTGAATGAAGTATAACGCCAAGAGTATAGACTAGACTTATATCATATGAAAATTGAGAACAACAACTCTAAAAGCTAGTTTTGAAAGGAAAGTTTTCTTGAGGGATTATAACAAGTACTGTGCAACTTCAAGAGGTATTTCAATAGCTTAACTAATTAGATGAATCTCTAGTGATTTGACATTATCTCTAACGCAATACTTAAAAAATAATAGAAAATGGACTATTGCACTTGTCCTTCTATGTTGAACTGAAAGCTTAATTTAAATGCACAACAGCAATAGCAGTCAAGATGCTGAGGAGAAAACCCTTCTTTTTTCTCTATGCATACACTTTCTCCTCTTTTTCTCTATGTATATCCAAACAACCCGAAGTTTGATCTCCACAAGAAACCTTTCATGATAAATAAGTTAGTTCAGCCATATTTTATTACTTCTAAAAGCTTTCAACAACCAAGCTTCATTTCATTAAAGAAGGTCAGTTGACGACATCTTTCGATTCTATAACCAAAACCAAATCTTAAATAAAAAAGTCGTTTGAAGGAATATTTTTTCAATGATCTCTCCAATTGTTTTCACTTCAAAAATCATACACTCGGACAGACCAGTTGACAGAAATATATCTCCAGAAATATAGAATTTACATTGAATAAAAAGGGATGTGTTACAAAAAGGTTATTTTCTGTGCTGTAGAAATATGAGAAGATCAGTGAACTTTGGAGGTGGGTATTTGAGAAGGATAGAGAAAAATCTAAGGGTTGAAAGACACAAAATTAAATCAGAAGAGTCCATGTGGGAAATGTAGAAAATGAGAATATGAGGCGAGTTCTTTCATATTGAATATATATAAGAACTAAAAGCATCTGATCTTACAAGAAACTAGCAGAAAAGACATGTCACATGATATTATCAAACAAGATAACCCAAAGCTTAAATTCAGAAAAAGATTCAAAGACACACGGACATTGCAAAATTTATATATAAAAACTGTATTATATATGGTTTTAAAAACGATAGTAAAATTTTGAGATAGTATCTTTAACCAAAGTCTGCAAGAAAACCTTAAATCCAAGCAGATTCCTTTTAACTCAAATGTATATTAATTTCAAATACTTGATGATATCAAATTTTATTGAGTTTCCCCGTGTAAAATGTCTCAAATAATGGAGTTAAAAGTTATTGAGATCCATGTATTATTTCTCACAACGTTCATCATCCCTAATGTTATCCTGATAGGAACTACTAAATTAATCGACCTGAAAATGTAATAGAGACTGTAACTAAATATTTAAATAGAAGCTTGTCACAAGAACATAAATTCTCTGGTTGTGAGTGCCTTATCTAGTTGGTAAGGGTATTATAGTTAGTTAAATTGAACCAAGTTATCAGTATGGAAGTAGCATCGAGATGGCACACTAAAATTTATAGAAAAAGAAGAAATCACATTGGAGATATGAAAAATCACATCTAGATTGCGGAACTAACACAAATAAAGAAATTAGAAGCACATAATTCAATTCAAATATAGAAGGATAATTAGTCTAATTCTTACTCGGCACACTCGCTCAGCTTGCCAGAATTCTGGCTTTCGACGATCTTCAGGATTAAGGACTTGTTCTCATCCAGGTACTGCTTGTAAAAAAGGGTAAAAGATGAAACGAAGGATCAACATCATCATGATATCATACAAATGTTGCGAAAAATAATATAAAATAATTGGGAAGGGGAGCAACAAAAGTTACAAAACTTCCTTGCTGTTGCTGCCATATGATGCATGTAGATTTATGAAGGTTAGAAAACAATGAAGAGTGTTTACTCTAGTTGATCAGATATAGTAAATATATACTAAGGCTATATGTAGTATATAAATTTATATCTTCTACTTTGATCTCAATCTGTCTGCCTTATAATTTCTCAATTGTCATACCATTTGGGTAAGTAACTAGAACTGCACCATATTAATCAAACCACACCGCTGGATCAAACATTTATTACAACATAACATTTACCGACTTGATAAATGTTCCCTATGATAAAAGCTGTTACCTTGATAAAATCTCGAAATTAATATACAAGTGCCGGAATGTTATCAAAACGAGAAAAATATGTAAACTTGAAAAGTTATACTGTAGATGCAATTTCAGGTTATTTGAAGGACATTAGAGCATTAATAGCAAGTGTGAAAGAGGGATGCAAGTAGCACAAACAAGTAGCGAAGAAGAGTCAGATAGAGGGTAGAGTTAAAGCATGTGCATTAAAAGAGGGCGAAGGAGGTGTTGTTGGTAGAGTCAAGGAATGCGATATCCAAACATAGGAAATTGAGAGTGAGATAATGTGATCTGAAAGGTTACAGAAAATGTGATCTGAGCGGTGAGCAAAGCAGGCGTCATAAAAGCTGTGATACAGCACATGTAGACAGAATATTTATACAGTGCGTAGAAGATGAAAGAAACAGCCTAAGCGGTAGCAGAAGCTGACAAGGAAGAAGCAGAAGAAGAGAAGGGTGTGAACAGGAAAACTAAAAAGCAGCAGCACAAGGAAACGGTACCAAAAGTGGCATACAATACAAGACCCACAAGCAGTGCTGAGACAAAAGGGCCCTGAGCAGAGCGAGAGGGGACATGAATGATGAATGACGAATGAAGGCATACACATATACATACATAGATACATATACATGTGTGTATGTACGTGTATGTATGTGCGATGATACGAGTAAGAGGAGAAGAGAAGAGAAGGGATAAGATAAGAAGAAGGGAAATGAATGGTAAGAGGAGAGTAGTGGAGAAGGGAGAAGAGGGAAAGACCTGCTGAATGTGATCAGTGGTGACGTTGTTGGGGTAATAGGCTGCCATCAAGGGCTGCATCTGCATCAGGTGCTGCTGCATCTCTCACGCAATATTATCTCTTTATATATAGTATATGATATGATGATATGTATGATATGATATGATATGATGGGTAATTTCTCTCTCTATTTTTCTCGCTCCAAAACTAAACAAACAAAGGTGAAGGCTGGAAAGCAAGCAAGAGTGGAAGTGCAGAGGGAAGAAAGAAACAGAAGTTGGGTTCTCTCTCTTTCTCTCTCTTTCTGGGTCTGGTCTGGCTTTCTGTGTGTTCCCACTTTTTCCTTCCCTTGGGTGTTGTTGGCTATTACAATGATGCTACCACACGGAACAAGATATTAGAAAGCGTGAATAGAAAGTGAAAGAGAGAGAAGAGAGAAGAGAAAAGAAGAGACATTGGGGTTGGGGCTATTACTATTTTATTGGTTTTGACTCTTTCTTCCACCATGGGGTCGCTCTCTCTTGAACTGCGTGTTCTGTTCCTCTCTCTAGATCACGTGATAGATGACATGAGAGACAAGGAGAACAAATTTGACCAACTCTTCTCACAATATTAATGCCCAAATCATGCTTTCTATATTCATTTTAGCATTTTCCATCAACAAATAATCAAAATATTTTATAAATTTAAGGTAAGAAAAATATTTAAAAGGGTGTTGTGAAAGGAGAAAAGTTGTGTGTTGTGTGTTATTGGGGATTGATAGTTAGAAATTTTGACAGAAAAAGAAAATGTGGTAAAAAAGAGAGAGATGTGAGACTCACACATAAACACATAAAACATAAAACATGACATTGTCGAGAGGGTGTTGTCCTTGTCCACTTAGGTCTCTCTCTATACAGAACTTGATGACGTAGGACTTCTGTAAGAGATTCCGATGCTTTCATACACTTTCTCACGCGCTTTCCTTCACTCGCTTTCTCTTATATCGTAATCTCCCTTATTAACCTTGATTTTTGTGCAAATCATTGTTCTCCTCTTTTTCAGTTTTCTTTTATTCCAGCCATATTTTTTTTTCTCTTTTTACTCATTTCATGTTACAGTACTCTCTCTCCCTTCAAAGTTTTAGCATAGCTGTTCAATATTACTCTTTCATTTTCTTTATAATTTTTTCACATAAATTAAGAAAAATATTTATTTTTAATATAACATAATATTGAAAAAAACAACAATCTTAAAGCAATAGAAAGAGTAATATTATTATATTACTGATGGTCACTGCAAGTTTTTCTATTACTAGTCTATCTCTATTTGAAGAAGTATAATTTCAAGAGAAGAATTTTGTTTTATTTTAACTGACAGTATATTAATTATTTTTATCAATTAATATTTTTTAAAACATAAAAATAATTAACTGATTTTTATGCAAGTTTGATTAATCTGGTATTTGTATTAATAAATTATTGTTTATCATTTTATCTATCTTCTCTTTAATTAATAAATTATATTTAATATTTTAAGAATAATATTAAAAAAATTTGGTTGATTAAGGTTTTTTTCACTCAAATTAAAAAAAGTATTTAATTTTTTATATTTAAAAGTTAGCTATCTTTTTAGTTTTCTTATTTCAACAATATTTTTGTGTCGTTTTATATTTTTCCTGTTTTCTAATTAAATTTTGTTTTGTCATATTAATTAAATTAAAAGTATAATTAAAAAAATATAGCAAAACATTTTAATGGGTGAAGTTTTATTAAAAAGTGGTCCATTGTAAAAGGCAATAAATATTTCATTGATATTATCATTATATCTTTTAAGATATAATTGGCGAAGTTTTATATTAATTACCATAATAAATATATTATTTATATTCAATACTAACAAAACTATTAAATAGGGCCACTTCAATTAATATTTTTACTATTAAAATTAAATACTTTTGACAATGTTGTAAAACATTTACTTAGTAAATAAGTATTTAATTATTCATTAAATTTTTAAACATAATTCATAGTTTTTTATTAATTAAAATAATAAATGATTTACTTATATTTAATAGTAAACTAATATTTTGTCTCATACAGTGGTATTAATTATTATTCTATGTCCAGTTTTGTTTGACTTTTAGTAGAACACTTTGCTGTTTTTAATGTTATATTAAAATCTGAATGAAACATTAAATAATTTTTTACTGATATTAATAATTATATTCACTCTAAATTTTTATTCAAAACTCATAAGGAAACACTCCATTGTATATATTACAAAAGGAGAAAAAAAATTTCTCACGGATTAATGATTTCTCTTCTTATTGTATAACACTTAGAATTAAAAAATAATATTTTTTTATTAGACCTAATCCATAATTTTTATTTATTATTTTAAATTAAAAATCTCTAATAATAATTGATAGAGAAGTTAACAGATAGAAGAGAGATAAAAATATTAATAATAAAGATAATTATAAAAATATAAATAAAAAATAAATATATTGATATAAACTAAATTAATATTTTTAATGAAAGAATTAAGTATTTTAAATTTATGAATAAAAAGAAATAAATTATAATAAATATACTATAAATTTATTCAATTTCATTAATTTATTATTAAAACTTTACTTTATTTTTAAATTTTCATAAATTTAGTCCTTTTAGTCAGATTCTTTTTTTTTTTAAAAACACCATTGATATTAATTTAACAACAAAGGAATTTAATTAAATTTTTTAATATATATATATATATATAGAATTAATTATATAAATACAGAGAAAAAATAATTTATTTAAATTATTTCATGTTGAAAGGTATATAGAAAGTTTTTTCTAATAAGAAATGAGTTATGTATGTGGAGAGCCCAGAGGTCCATTTATGGTTTGATCTATAAACTGACCCGGATGTTCTGAGTTTTTTTATTTTTTTAAAAGTAAAAAATAGATAGGTTAAGTAGTTAGGCTTAGATTTTTATTAAAGTTTAAGATAAATTTATATTTTTTTGTCTTTTTTAATTTTATTCTTATTTACATAAAATATTTTTATTTAATTACAATTTTGAGCACATTGATTTTTATATACTAATAGTTAATTAAATTAATTTTGGATGATACAAAGATATTGTATTAAAATAAAAAACAAATGAAATATTAGTATAATGTACACGAAGAGTCTACATTTATTAGCCTGACGAGGTTAAGGTAATTGAAGCACTTGACGAGTTAAAAGTAAAAATAAAAAATATAAAAATAGAATTATTTTTTATAAATTAAATTATTTAATGTACAAATTAAAAATATTTTTTTAAGAAAATTATATGAAAAAACTTTTACAAAAATTAATTTTAACCTCAATTTCTTTTTTTTTGTCCTAAAAGTTTTTATAAAAAAATGGTTTAATTTATCTTAATTTTGCCTTAAAACAAATCAATACAAATAAAAACAGACTAATATAAAAGTCATATCAAATTTATATGATAAAATTGTAAAACAGAAGTAAGGCCTTAGATTTTTTATCTATATTAATTACTTATAAAATGTAGGATAACTAACAAATAATAGTGTTCTTTTGTTAATTAAAATTTAATTTTTAACCATATGTATAAAATAAATTTCGTTAGAAAAGGTTTATGTTTGAAAAGAGATTATTTTTTCCATCTACACTATAAACTATCTTCTTAATATATATATATATATATATATATATATATATATATGTTGTAAAATAAAAATTTCATTTCATTTTATAATATAATTACTAAATGAATTATTGAAAAAGAAAGATCTGTTTTATTGAATTTGTTTGTGAAACAATGACAAATAAGAAATATGATTTTTTTTCAAACAAAATAACAAATGAATATTAGAAGATTACTCTATTTTATACTAGTATATCAATTAGTGTAAGATTATTATTCGAATTTAATCAATATTTTTGAGTTCTGTAAAGCCATTAAAATACTTGAAAATCGTATCCGCCTGTAAAATTGCCTCAAATAGTGAATACTGATTGCCTCTACAAAAATGTTTGAAATTAAGAATAATTTGCAAAAAAATTGCCTCTGCAAATAAAGAATTCAAACTTCACATTACCATGTTGAGTATTACCCAAATCAATGCATTGTTGATAGATAATCATCATAATAATAATAATAATAATTTCAAATCATATCACATACCAAATTAGTGAAACATAAATAAAAATATCTACCTTTACAAAGCGTGTAATATAAGTAGTAAATAATATAGGCTCAAAACATATATTAAAAAGAAATTTAGTAAATAACTTTTAATGTGACTGTTTTAAAAAAATATAATAAAATATGTCTTTATAATTAAGTTATGTAAAAAATACTAGAAGGATCACTTTAATATTTATAATGTGAACATTGGAGAGAGGGAAGGTTTCAACTTATCATAGTTCATTTAATAATCAGAATGTAATGCATATGATGAAGTAAATAGTATTAAAAAAGATTTCTTAAAATGTATATTTTAAATATAATTCAATATGTTATAAAACAATATTTGCTCTTATTTATGTAATACAATTTGGCATATATGAGATGCAAGGAAGGAATTTGTGGTGATAGAAAGAATGTGGGTTACACAGGTAGCAAGGTGGCATTGAGAAGAGTAGAGAGAATAATGGGGTGAATCTTGGTTTTGTAACCAGAAAAAGACATTGAATAAGCATCCCAAAATTACATTTTCTCACTTAGAATTGAATTCATTAAGCATGGACCCAAAGGTTCACATGCATGCCCTTAGTGTTGTCCAGTCCATTCCCAACTGTAATATTAGAAGGTGACCACCACCCAACCCTCATCATCATCATTTCATCACCAAAAAACAAGTCAAACTCAACTCAAACTTACTTACTATCTTTTTTTCTTAGGTACTTTCAAATGGTAATAACCTATGTGTGTGGGTCACATGCAACAGCCAATGTCTCTGTCTCCTTCCTCTAATACACACCAATAACCTCACTTACCCTTTCTGCCCTTCTCACCCTCTTTGATTTTGCCTTTTAAGGGCAACAACTCCCTCTCCTCTTTGCAAGATTCTCCCATCTCAACATCTTTATATAATAAAAAAAATATACATATGAATTGTAAATACATATACCACACCATTGGATTGATGATAATGAATAGAGTCAAATCAAAAAGCATTGTGTTTGTGTCTCACTTCCTCAAACATGATGGGTGGTTAGGGTGTCACAATTGATATGCGTGCTTAAATTCCAATCCTTACTTTGCTTTGCTTTTCCATAGCCCCATGCCATGCTTCCACTCCTTGTAGGTCCTCCTTGTCCTTTAATCTCTTCCTTCTTCAACCCTCTATACATACATCAACCACGCGCTAGCTTTCACCTTCTTTTTTCTTAATCCTCATTATTTTCTTCTCAAGTACTTACATGATCAAAACAAGTTTTTCTTAAGTAACAATATTCTGGGATATATTAAATTAAATAAACAAGTAACAGAAAAAGTTAACTGTTTAAAACTATGTGGAGCAGCAATACAAGGTCCCTTTTTGAAGACCATTGATGCCTATAGAGTGAAAATTAGAAGCAGAAATGTGGAACAGAATACAAAGGTCAACAAGTTAGATATTTTGGTACAAAATTTAGAAGCAAAGAGTGGTCTAGTCTAGTCCTTGGTACCAACAAATTCAGTCCACTTCTTCCTATGCTAATGCAATGGTCTTCAATCAGGTGTACCTCATCTGCTCCTGCTGATGCTTTACCTAAGTATATGTATGACCAGTCTATGAACTGTGAACAGTTCCTTTATAGGGTTTAATACGCATAATAATTAGTTCTGGACCATTTGAACAACAGCAAAAAAGAAAAAACAGTTAGATAATGAAGTTGTAATAGGAAGAGGTTGAGTAGAGTATAATATAAGAATACTGATATATATAAGGTGACAGCTAAGGGGTGAAGTGTGTTGATGAGTGGAGGGTTTGACGCGTTTGGTGTTGTTGGGAAATTGGAAATGCAAATGTCAACAGCACATCGCCATTGGCTTTTGCATTAGTAGGAAGAGAAGAGAGCACAGAGACACAGAACAAGAACAGGTGTGTCTGAAGCAACAGGTCTTTGCCTTGCCTTAAATGAGTTTGCAATTATATGCGGTACTATAGTTTTTTGGCTCACTTCTGAGCTTCACCATGTGACTTGGTTAGGGCATATGCCCCACCATTTCAATTTCCATGCCCCCACAAACATTAATTCAATTCTCAGCTTTGTACTACTCACTAATCAATACTCACATTCCCTACAAAACACAACCACTAAGTAATAATAAAACCTCTCTTCTTCTCCACTTCACCCTCTTATAATTACTACAGTCGCATGTTGTTAGTTTTATTAATGTTTGATGTTCTATGTTAAGGTTTTATCTTTCACAAGTTCAATTTTTTTATTCAAACAAAAGCTAAGAGTGGAGTACCAGTTAGTTCATAAAATAAAAGAAAATATATATATTAAGAAGAAAAGTGATTATTATATTAAATTATATAGTTTGATTAACGAAAATAGAGTTTAATGGCTCGTCACTTTTCGAATCAAAATTTAGATTTGTGCTGAAAGATACGTCCATATCCAGTCTTCTTGATTCTTTCCCCCACTGTTGTCACAAAGGGACAAACGTTTACGGTTTTCGGGTATGTCTGATAATTGATAATTGACAGGGAGGGTTTTGTTTTTAATTTTCGATGAGATATTGTTCTTAATAATTATAAAAAAATATATTTATAGTTAAAGATAATGATTAATTATCGAAAATCATATAATATGAGTATTCTTCTCTCGATCTAATTTATTTCATTTTTAACTTATTTTTTTCATCACATGATGATTTTTTTTCATCCAGATAGTTTATTTTAAGATTGTATAAAATAATAAAATATTTCTTGTACAAAATTTAAAATATGTAAGTGATATAGCAAAATAATATTGTGATTTTATCTTATTTATTAATGAAATTATGTTAATTAAAATAATATCACATTTTTTAATTCAGTGAGCTATATATCATGTAAATGTGTAAGGATAATTAAAATGTTCTGTACTGATTTATCATTTTCTCTTTTATTCTAAAAGTTATTATATTTCAAACATAATTAAAATAAAAAAGTTTTACTTATAACTAAGAAAGTATGTTTTTTCCCCTGTTATTTCAGAATACAGGGAAATATCAGGTTTAAAAAATCTTTATTTTTCTATTTTAAATTCAAGTGAAGAAAATAAAAAAAACATCAATAACTTATCGATAAAAAACAACAACTTTTTTAACTATAAACAATTTTTAAACTTTTACTATTTTATTATTATTATTATTATTATTATTATTATTATTATTATTTTACTTCTAATATTAAAAGCACTATTCCCTTCAAATCCCTTAATCCTAAACATATTAAAATGGAGTCAAAAGTGGTATGAATGAGATTACTTTGTTAGTGCTCAACCATAGGAATGTATATATCTGGGAAGACTTAGCAAGAATTCAAAGGTTTCTTCAATCAGATGGAATACTCAATTCCACGGTTTTAATGATATATAATCTTAATAAGTGGTCAAGATTAAATTTAATAATGATTAACGTAGAACTATTTAACTGAAAATATTTGTTTACACTCTGAATAATAGATGTACTACTATATATAAAGTTGAGTATTTAATAATGGTGTTATAGTAGGAGAAAATGTTGATATAAAATTACGTGTAAATGGTCCCATGCATGCACAGTTCATCTTCTGCAACTATTGCAAAGTTGACTTCATTTACATTAACGATGAGAAAGTCAACCAACGCGTTCATAAGTGATCAATTGTCAAAACCAAACCTACTCCAACACGTGCCACATCAATGCTCTTATTATAAACACACACGCCATGCATGCATACCCCATCGGCTCAAAATTTTGACACCAAGATACAGATAAAAAAGAAGGTGATCCATGCAGAGGAAACATGTAACGGCAAACGCGGAAAACAAAACAAAAAGCTTATTTGAAGCATAGTTTAACACGTATCAGAGAATTTACATCACGCACATCAGCTACAAATTTTGCCTTTCTGCAAACAAAAATCTCATCGTGCATATCATTTCGAAACATGTGTTTTACATTTAGGTTCATTTTGGTGAGCCGTCACCTAATATTACAGATATGAGAGAGGAAGTACACATATAACAGAACACGTAAATGATATGTTAAATTTTAAAAATTAAAGAAAACAATCAATACACCAGATTAAAAGAATGTATGAATATAAAAAAAATACATGAGGGAATAAAGTTGTATCTGTCATGAACAAGTATAAGATCTGACACAGATGATACATACATACATACACGTATATTAATTAGAGTAACTTTTGACAGAGTTGATATTTTTGAAGTCCAGTGGAATATCATCATCGTGCTGCTTCAGACTTGGGAAAGAGTGGTGGTGCTTGAGCATGAACATGAGCTTGATCAGCCACATCTAAAGTGCAACGCCCTCGACTGCGACCAGGTACGGTCGAACATGGATTTCTTTGAGAGGATTGTACGGGGCCTCTTTGCAATGAATGGAGTAGTAACACATTCTTGTGCGACCATTTCTCTCCCTCTAATGTTCTGGCTCCACTTGTTTTCTGCAAACTCAACACCAGAATCATTGTTGTGAGGAGCAAACACATCTTCATGTACCAACGTCGACCCATTTTGTGATAGGGAAATTAACTTCAACAACTGCTGATTATGTGATGTATATCTTGAGGAGCAGAACAAAAAACCAATAAAAATAGTAAGATATCAAAGACTAAAAGGAAGAGAAAGTTTGAAGGAAGATACTGAACATGGTTGTGTGTGTGTGTATTATATGTATATATAATTAAGGTGAGGTTTGATGTGTAACCCTAATATAATGAGTTGACCAAAATCCGCGGATTGAAATTGTCAAGATCGGTGCAGATAGTCTAAATCAAACACCCCAGTTTTCCTATCATATATGCTAAGCATTCACATACTTTAATGCTATTTTAATTAAGTCCACGTTCAAAGAGTTCATAATTAAGTTTATTTTGATTGCTACACTTTTTCCGCTTTCCGTTCTTTTTATTCTTTCTCTATCCATGTATGCTTTTTCCATTCTTCTTTTATGGCATTACCAAGTATTTTCTTACACCCCATGTTACGTTACTGGTTTGATTTGAAGTGTTACATGAGTCTAAGATCGCGACCATGTATCTCATGAAGCCACACCGACCCACAATATAAAATTTGCTAGGGTTTACAGGTAACTATGGTTATGAGAAATTGAAATTGTTTTATGGGGTAATAGGACATGTTTTTCGTGATATGTCTATAAGAGACAGCCTGTAATTTGGTTGTTTCTTTTACGTTGGTTTGGTAACTTTTTGTGGCTTCTAACGCGGTTATAGATTATATTTTCTGCTTTTTCTTTGTTTTATGATTAAAACTATTGGCTGTGGAAATTTGTAATTTTAATTTATCACCTTTTTTGGAAGTTTTGGAAACGTTTTCAACAATCATATAACTCATAATAATTACTAGCAAAGTGATGATAAAATAGGGAGATATATGCCCTCAAATTACCGGATAGGATATTAATTAGGGTAATGATATGGGAGGTCCCGTTTCCAATATCCTTACAATAGGGTAAATTTGTTTTAAAAAAATATAAAAAATGCATGTAGGTTTAGGTGGGTAGTGGTTAAGGGGTACTTTGATTTTTTTTCTATTAATTAACATTTTGGGACTAAGGTCAACTTATTTATACTCAAACTCATATCTATCAACTCAAAAATCATATAATGTATATAACGTGTTAAACTAATTGTATTATGAATTAGTATAATACATCATAGTTTTTTTTTGCATATAAATTAACAAGTTTAGCTGTTCTTTTGTTTCTTCTAGTATAAATTAAGGTATTGTATCACTAAATTTTTAATTTCTACGTATTTTGCCATTCTTTGATAATAAAACCATCATTTTATGAAAAAAAAATGGTGGTAAAATGACATTGGGACATAATAATACTTTGTTACTAATTTTATAGATAAGTAAAATGTATAAAAATAAAAAAGAATATGAAAAATGTAAAAAAAAAACGTCAATAATAAAATTTACAAAATAATAATAGTTGAATAGTAAATATCTCATTCAAGTCTGTAATTTTACAATCTTCCTTAGTTATTTTTCAGTCAATTAAGTCTCCCCCACTTTTAAAATCAAGTTATCCAAAATCTTTAAATTAGTTTTTATTCAATGTGTATTATTCAATGGGTAGATGTATGATAAATAATAATATAAAATTTAACTCATTTTTTTTATAAAAGTTTGCTACGAGTCTAATAAAGACGATCTAGACTTTATAGAGTTGAAGATTTACAGTTTATGACTTTAGGGTTATAAGATTCTATGTTTTCTTTTGCATTTAAAATTGTTCCTGCAAATATGATCCAGGAGAAACATAATATCCCTTTATGCGTTTTTTTTTGTATTTTCTGTAAATAAAATAAAATTCTCACCTTGCATGAACTGCATTATTTTAAGACATGTATCTTATATTTTGGCTCATTTTACTTTTGAATTTGTGAGTCAACTAAATTGATGAGTATGATTAACAAATAATCATGTTTCTTATTCACGCGGTTTAAAAAGTGGCACTATGGAATGTTAGACCAACCTTATTAGTCAAACCAAAACATTAATATAAATTAAACCAACTTCATATGGACTAAATTTCCTCACACACTAATAAGTCAGAAACATGTTTGAAGAGAAAAATATCCTTAGAAAAATATTTAAAAACTATTTTTTTAGATGCACGAAAATAATTTATTTTAAAAAATAATTTCTATTGAACTTTAGCCGATATTGTGAACAAACTTAAATTTTGACAAAAAAAATTGTAAAAATAACAATGTTAAATTTTAGTCATCTCAAACTATAGCTGCTAAAAGTAAAGACATAAGTTTTAAATTCTTTTAAAAAAATTACGGGCACCCTCTCTCTCTCTCTAATATATATATATATATATATATATATATATATATATATATATATATATATATATATATATATATATATATAGAATAAAATACATCTCTTGTTATTACAAAAAGATCTCTTGGAAAATTTAAAATAGTATATCTGAATTGTGACTTATTTATTAGGACCATGATACTTTGACCACTCTACAATGTAATGTAATATATTTTTACTGTACATTTCATTTTATAAGTATGATGAATTTATAAAATTACTTCATATATAAAATTTTTATAGATTGGGTGTTCTAAATTTTTTTAGATTGATTGTTTTCGAATACATTTTTAGAATGAGTGAATTCAAAATATTTATAAGAAATTGTAAGACTTTTTTTAAAATGATTTTTTTAAACAAAATTGTAAAATTTTTATTCTAAAATTCCTTTTTCAGAATACCCGACACCCCTGTTCAAAAGATTTTCCAAAACATCTTTTCCGAAACACTAGAAAGGTATAATAGTCATTTATCAAACATAGAAGTGCAGCGAGAGATTTTAGAGGATTAGGAAGCACGAGCCTATAATGATTTATCCTTTTATTTTTTTGGGCTTGTACCACTTTTTTTATTTTGTTCAAGATAGATTGAAAAGTTTTGGGCTAAATTTTTTCTAACATCTCCACGCAAACATATTCATCACACTGGATTAAACACAGAAAAAACCCTCACATAGCAATTACTTTCTGCACCTCTATATTTTTCTCCTACACTTCCAATCTTTTTGAAATATTATTTAAATCTCTTCCCATTTAATATACTAGAATACACAATTTAAAAATGAAAAATTTAATTCCAGATAAATATTAATTCAAGTTACATGATCCAAAATAAATTGTTCACTTTTCTTATTAGGCAATCCAAAATATAACACCTATTTTTTTTAATTCTGTGGTTCTACAACTCAAAAATCTTTTATATCATTCAATCCAGAATTTTCCTAACAAAATCACATGAAGGAATATTTTAGATATTTCTCACAGTGTATGTAATGGAAGTGTAGGAAGAAAACATGAAGGTGCACGAAGTAATTGCCGCCTCATATGCATGTAATTGGGCAAATCTTTGTACAAACACTGGAGGAAATAGAGCCCATATATAAAATCCTCACATATGTTAATTCACTCTGTATCCAAACTACACAATCCAATACGAGAAGATTACACCAATTAAACAAACAAGCAGAAGCAGTCACTCATTTACAATGAAAAAATGGCAAAGTAAAATTTTGTTGTGAAAAGACATATGAATGGGCAGATGAAAACCGTGTCAACTCAACGCAGCAAATCGTTCGATGAAACCCCGAATAAAAGGCAGGGGGAGAAAAAGGAAAAAGAAACTCAATATTACTTCAATCCTATTTTCTTATATCCTGGATGAAAGCAAACTATGTTACTGTACAGTTGCAACCAGCCTTGATAACCTGGTTCACTAGTGTACAATGTCACTTCCTCCTGGTCGCTGATCCAATCATTGGTGTATGAATCTGTAAAATATGTAGTATCCAAAAGGTGAAAAATTGTATACAGTATACTAAAATCGTAAAATTTGATGCAAAATTGTAAACTGCATAGGTTTGCGTAATCTGGCTTCAGATGTCAGTGTCGTATTTTGCAACTATATGCATAAGACAGACTACAAGCAATATTCACAACGTATGTCCGATATATGAAGCAAATAATCTTAAAATGATACCAGAACTCTGGTTCTTTAGTCTGTATCGTGAATATATACCGTGTTTGAACACTGTACCACCCATTTGGCAATCGCATGTGTCTACATGACATGTTCCTAAAGCTCAGACTGCTACACAAGTGGAGTGAAGATTTAACTTCGTATAAGACGGCACATTATTGATGACTTGAGTTTTGGTTCTTCTACAAAATCAAGCTTCATTTTTTGTATATGTTTCATTTCTATAAGTTTGCAAACAAACACGAAGCACACTAGTGAAGTTCTGCAGACATCAGCATTAGTATGACCTCTGATATATGATTAACGATCTTCCCATTCATTTGTTGCCTCACATACTGCTAGAAAAAACACTTTTTATGGTTTATTTCTTATTTTCTTTCAAAACTGATTAGAATCTATAAATTATTTTTTTCCATATTATCCTTTTAATTCACAGTTGTTAAATTATACTTGTACTCTATCCATTTATGTGATCGCATGCTTAATCCTCCATAAACAATTACAAAAGCCTACCAACTCAAGTGACAAATTATTCCTTGAACAAAACTTCACTTTCTCTAACTACAGCTGTATGTTAATTAATATTCAACACTTTCAGCATTGAATCATACTTTCATCTCAATCTTTTTCATTCTTGAACAGAACTGCAGCGACATTTCCAGATCCAACCACCAACTTGACTTTATTTGCTCTATTATCCAACGTCATCTCATCTTGACATCAATTCTACTTCCCCACCATTTTATTGTCAGCTATTTATTATTCCTTAATTTACATAAATATTTAGTAATTTTATAAATACGACAACATAAAAAATCCCCCAATTAACACCCAGTTAGAAAATAATATTTTTTATTTGATACCTATTTCAGTAACGAAATTTGCCCATTTGAAGCTTCTTTCACTAAACATATATCACTTGGTCAAACATTTTCCTCCATACTTAATATACTCAATCACATGGGCACATATCGTGGACAAATTTCTTTTCTAAATTAGTCCAAATTCAAAAAAAAAAAACAGATAAAGTAAAATGGGTCAATATAATTTTAAAAAAGAAGACAGAAAGATCCTCTGATTTATTGCCTAATGGTTCTGCAATAATTACTGACCTTATATACAGCCTCAAGCAACAGGTTGATCAAATTCTCTTATTCCAATCTTACGTAATTGTTGTAGGTGATCAGCTATTTCCCGCAATAATTTAAGTCCTTCTTCTCCATTGATCGACAAGTTGATACTATGCTTAAGGAAACTCAAATCTGACTCAAGAACTTGCAACCTTCCAATAAAATCCGAAGCCAAACTTCGAGTAGAAGATAAATCATTATTCCCACAGAGCACAGGAGAGTCATGTCCATTGTACCCATTTTTCTTGCAAACTAGAGGTTCCTTGGATGAGGAATCATCTCGCACGTCATTTGTATTCAATTTAAGAGAAGAAACAGATTCTTGCATTAGAATATTATTATCCAACTTCTCCAAGTTTTCCAGGGATTCTTTTTCATCATTTTCAGAATTTAGCCAATTGTCCCGAGATTGATCAATATTCAGGAATAAGTAAACTTGCTTCTCCAATTTCTCCAAACGTTGGGAAATATGTAACCTTTCGTCCTGAAACTCCAATGGTGAATTTTTTACAGATTGAATATTCTGTTTCTCCATAGATATGGGTAGAACTTCAGCTTTGTCAGATGTATCATTATTTTCAGTAACTGACTTTCCAAGGATAATTTCATCCTTTTCAATGCAGTGATCCAATCCAATATCTTTCACCTTCATTTCAGAGTTTATCTCCACCGTGTTTTCCTGAACTAATTCATCGGGGAACTTCTTCCTATAAAACTCAAGATTAGCTTCCAACTCTTCAATCTCTTTCTCCTTCTCAAACAGAAGGTCATTAGCTTTCTGCAAAGCTTCTGTTTCATACTCTGACTGCTCATCCATCATTCTTAAGTACTGCAAGGCTTCCATGTGTAATGTTGCCTTTTCTTCCTGCAGCCTTGTTATCATGGCTAATGCTTGATTTGCAGCAACTGCAGAAGCATTTCTTTCTTCTTCCAGCTCTTTATATAGAGCATTCATAAGTTTCCTATCATGATCAACTTGCCTTTTTAGCCTGTCAACTGCACTTTCACCTTCAATTTCGCTGACAATGCTTCCATCCAGAGACAAACCAGATTCATTACGCTCAAGTGAAATCATCCGTTGAAGTATCTGCATTCCAGCAGAGTTAGAAACATCAGAATTCTTCACTTCATCACTGTTCATAGACAATCTAGGACTGATGATATCATTAACAGACAGATCGGTCCCTCGAGTAGCTGAAAATTGTGACAGCAATATCTTCAAATCTTCACTGATTCTTGTAGAATCCTTTCCAAGCCAATGTTCTACAAGCATGCCAGGTCTTCCTCTGTTACTGACAGCTAGCTTATAGGCATCACCGAGATCTAGTAAATTGGGATTTTGCTGACCAATATCACTAGAAAAGGGGGTTGATTCTAAACCTGCTTCTGATGTTGTTGGCTTATCAACTGACTCAATTATTTCCTCACAGTCCCTGGTTATTCTTTGCTTAGATTTTATCCCCACTTCGTCAGTTGTCAAATCATCTATAACAAAATGGACAAAAGGTTTTTCTCAGTACAAATACTCATGGAACTTGTGGACTTAAAACAGTAAATATTTAGGAGCATATTAGGTTTGATAAAATGTTTCCTGTTTTCATAAATAGTTACTAAAATATCATCTTGGTTTGACTTTATTTCCTGCTTTTAAATATCTGTATAGGAAAAAGTGACAGCAACAAAAATCTTGTTTTCACTATTTTCCATACAAATCTTTGACAACAAAAAGCTAAGTAAAAATAAGGAGACATTTTTGTAATGATATGTTAAATAGAAAATGAATGCAGAAAATGTTTTCTCAAATCAAATAGGCCAATATTTTTCAGCTATTGAAAGATATGACTTTTTTACTCATTTATAAAGATTATTTGGCTATTAAAAACTAGCTTATTATTTCTTTTCATCAAATTTCCGTAATGACTACAATATATTCCTCCATCCTTCAGGTCCAAGTGTAACATATATAAAAGCAACTGCAAAAAGTAACTTACGCTTTTCCTTTGATAGTTCAACAGGACCTCCTATTTTATTTGATAATGCAGGGACTTCATTACAGGAAATAGGCTCAATTGCCGAAGGAGAGACAGCATTTCTCTCAACCTGCTGCTGAGAATCAAATTCAGCTAAACCATTCCTACTGTCCAGTGTTGCTGCTGTAGATTTACTACCATGAGTATCTGTATTTTCTATTTGCACTCCTGACTCTGATAATGATGGTTGAAGTCCACAAGATGACGTCCCGAGTTTCTCTGAAGCCAAATTCTCTTTTAAATCAAGGATGGGAGGTTCCACATGTTCACATGGAACTTCTATATCTTTCTTGGTGTCATATGTACCCCTGACTGGTATGCTTGTACCATCATCATCAGATAAGGAAAGTTCCTGTTCAGACTCAGTATCAGAAGTAACCTTTAGCTCACTGTAACCGACATGAGACAAAGGATCTGCCTGTTTATTTCTAAGGCGTGCACCTCTGGCGGCTACAAAAGATTTTGCTCTTCTTTTCTTGAGAAAATTGTTTCCAACAACATTTGATGCATCAAACTCGGCACCGCCCGACCCAATTGATTTGGTAATCACCAACCTTCGATCAAAACCTTTTAGAGCCCATTGCTCATTACAACAAGAACAATATTTTGCACTCTCATTTTCACCAAGTAATGGATCCAGATCAAATATGGACTCGGATCCCTCCCCTAATTTACCCACAAATAACCTGTAGGTTTCAGCATTAGATTTGTTGATGGTAGCGAAAGAAAAAAGGCAACTTTCACACATTCCTTGAATATTCACAAGCTTATCATGTGCACGACAAAGAACTAAAGAAGAAATCTCCGACTTATGACCACTGCAAATCAAGTCCCAATGATATCCCTCTCTCTCCTTGCCTAACACGTGATCAAGCCTTGAGCAGAACAAACACGGTGCTTGCAATTTACAGTAACCAGCAAACTTTGTAATCACATAAGAAAAAGCAGCATCAATAAACAGCAAAAAGATCAGCAACCATTCAAGAAAAGCCGATGCCAAGGCCATGGTAACACTGGGGGAGAGCTTGCGGCACTCAGAAGACGAGATTCCCGCGGCAGCCATCATCCACCCTGCTCTAGCAGCTTCAAAATTAGAAACCGATTTTGCTTGAAAGTTCAACAGATCAAACTTTGACCTTCTTCCCGATATGATATAAATAATTCAAGGCAAAAGGTCCGAACTGAATACATTCAGAAAATCAAAATCAGAAATATTGTTTATCTATTAACATCCTCATCCAATAATCTGAAATTTAATCTAACAAAAACAATATTGACGAACTGGAGAGCATAAACACGTTGCTTAAAACAAGATCAAACAATGAAAACGGAAGGACGAAGTTAGAACAACTAGAAATTCATTTTGATTGACATACTAAACTTAAATTAGTGAATCGGCATGTACTACAAAACTTTCAGGTAAAATTAAAAAGAAAGAAATAAACCGAAACGTAAATCTTATTAGTACCAAATATCATCATCAACAGGTAATTTGAGCAGATGAAACGTATTAGAAAATTTTGAAGTATATGATAGTGAATTAAAGAAGACACTAAAAGAGGAGTTATTAGTAAGAAGTTATTAGAGGAACTGAAAGCAATAGTAGAAATTAATTGAGATGAAGAAAATTAAGTGAAATACCTTATGAAGATTCTATTATAGTATATGATATGATGAGAATTTTAAGAGAGAAAAAAGAGAGTGAAATGAGATGAAGAGAATATTAGAAATTAAGAATGTGCGACACCGATCCAAACAGAGTAAACCAACTAACACAAAGGTTGAACTTTCCAACGGAAATCCACTCAATTTTCACCCTTTTTTTTTTTTCCTTTTTCTCTTTTTTCTTTTGCGCGGAAAGAAAAGAAAAAGATAAGAAGCCGACAAGGACAAAAAGGTCAACCGAGTCATGAGTTTTAGCAAAATAATTTGCAAACACCGAAAATACCCCTTCCCATGAAATAAAAAAGACCAAGAAATTAACTGTCTTAATATATATTAAAAAATATGTAACTATCAAAATTTAAATTTTAAAAAGGAATTAATTATGTAGACATAACCATTCATAAATATAATATTATAATTCTTAAAATTGATTGACTCTAACAAAACTCAAAATGAGTTCATATATATATAAAGGATAGATTTTTGGATTAATTAATAAGAAACTATATTTTCAATTTTCTAATTTAATCTATATAATTTTTGAATTGATTACAAAATATTAAAATATGGATATTTTAATATTTTTTATACTATGGAAGAAGAGGTTTGAATGATTATTAATTGATATATTTTATGAATTAAATGTTTATTTTTTAAAATACTAAATTATTTAATTTTCTAATATTTTATTTTATAAAATATTCAAAAAATATTTTTTTTTGAAATTATAAATTTTATTAAAAAATTCAAAACCCGTGACTTAATTGATCCAACAATTAAGGATGAATTGAGTGTAAAAAGCAAATTTAATTTAATCCAAAATTTTGTTATCAGGTTAAGTGAAGAGTTTATATATAAACTCAACCCAACACCTCTACATTGTTATTTTATTCATCAAACTTGTTACTCATTTTAAAAAAATTAAAAAATGTTTAAAATATTTTTTTTCTATCTTTTCTATAAATATAAATTACTTAGATTTTAATATATTTTTATAAAAATATTAGATCCAACTTCTTTTCCCTAGAAAAACATAAGAAATTGAACCAAACAATAAAGTCTATATATTTCCAAGTTTGAATAATAAATTTGAAAGTTAAAAATGTGAATGATGTTAGCTGTCACAAATATTTGATTGAAAATGGAGTGTGCTTGAGTTATGCTCATCACTCTACATCTTGTATTTGTCTTCTTCAACTTTTCAACCGACCATTAGTTGTGCTTCTTTACAAAAGTTTGTCACATTACAAATAAAATTATTGTATTGTTTCTATAAATTTTGTATCAATAAATTTATATTTCAAAAGTGAAAAAATGTAATCATGTTTATTTCTATAGGTTAAAATAAGTATGAAAAAAATGGACGAGATTTGTCTTTTTGATTATTAATTTATCTGAGTATGACATTATAAAAATGATTTTTTACTCTAAAATTATATAAAAACAATTGCCACTTTATATAAAAATAATTTTATATCACTTCATTAATTACACAGATCAACTTTATATTTTACTTTTTTTTATCTTACTTTATATTCTCACTTTAGATTAAAATCAAAACTGAATATGTAGTAAATTAGTGTTTTACAAACTTCAATTAAGATAATATAAATTACAAAGCATTTTACAAGTCCTTATGCGTATAATCTGTCTTCGAGTATACCATAATTGACTTGATAACCTAAATTCTAATTTGTATAATCTTTATTATGATTATCAAATTCTAGTAATAACTCAAAATTATGAGTTTATAATCTTATATGTCCTGTCAAGTGGAATCATAAGGAAATTAGAATTGATTTTCTCATAATGAATTTTGTAAGTTTGATCTAAATCGCGAGTTTTAATTAATTATCTTAGTTTGATTGTATGTTGAAACCGTCTAATGTAAAATCATTTATAAGTTGTTCTATGACTAGAGCTTTAAATGTCAAGAACAAACTTAAATTTGTTGATAAGGTTAAATATTAAAGCTGATGTCTCTTATCAAGTTTAAAATGTAGTAACAACATTATGGTTTCATGGTTGTTCATTTGGTTTCCTCACACATTCAAACATTTTGTGAATGTGAATATATAAAGTGAAATGGATATGATTTTCTAAGAGATATAATTAAATGAATGATAGTTGTTCATTTCAGAAAACACTTTTTTGAAATAAAGAGATTTGACAATTATAAATTTTTTCACCAAACTAAAAGTAATATAGAAGGAGCTTAAGAATTTATCTCATCATCATAATCCTATTTAAAAAGAATAATATAAAAATAATAAAGTCTTACTCTATGTGTGAATAAAAAATTATATTTTATAAAAAATAAAAAGAAATTTAATAATTAATTTAAAATTAAAATTAAAATAAATATATAAAAACTAATAATAGCTAACCATTTGGTACTTCAAATGGTAATTTTTAAAATAAAAATTACTAAGAAAAAAGTTTGTTTATTAAACAATATTAAATAAGATCAAATTAGTCTATAAATCGATAAAGAAATAGAAATTAATTAAAATGTTGCATGATAATGAATTACAACCAAAACTTAAATATTAATTTTTTTTCTTATATATTAATATAAAAGATTATTATATATTTTGTTTATGTTAATATGTGTTTCGATAGACTCAATAATCTTACATTATATAGAAATTAAAGACAAAGATAATTTATATACTTATTTTTTTCTTAACAAGGATAAAATTAAGATGGAACTCTAAATTTCAAAAAAAACAATATCTCAAATATAATAATTGTAACTTTTTTTTAAAGGATATTGTTTTATTTATCATTAGTTACTTTTATCAATTTAATTCATTTCAATTGTATTATGTTTACCAAAAATTGTTTGAGAATTATTAAGTTGTGCTTAAAAACATCTAATAAAAATTAAAAAAGAAATTGAAAAATAGGTGTATTTTACATATCTAGGTATTCATAGTCTATAATTATTTTCAAAATTTTATTTTCTTAAACATCCTATCTCTACATTTCAATGATTTTATTTTGTCTTTTCTTACATATTTTTTCGCTTATTATGCAAAGCTTGATTTATTTATTATATGCATGCAAAAATAATTATTTTAATTTCTTAGCACATTTAATTAAATAAAACTATTTTTTAAAAATAATATAATTCTTTTAGTTATCTCGAATGCGCTTATATTTTAGTAACTTTTTAATTAATTTAAACATTAACGATTATTATGTGATTATTATAGAATAGAATTTGAAAAAAAAATAAAAAACACCAAAACTATTTTATGAAAAAAAAGAATAGAAATCACATATCTCCTATTCCTGTTTTTCACTATCCTACTAATAAATTTTGACCTATAATTAAAACAAACATATCAGTTTTTCACTCACTTATTTTTTTTTTCATTTTTTCACTATTCTTCTACCATATATCAGCTTATATCAATACATTTTTATCAAAATATTAATTTTAAGTGTGTTATTTCATCAAAAAATTTAGAATGTACTTTCTAAATGAAAGAAAAAAAAATAAAACATAAAATAAGATCAACAAAATATGATAGAAATTAAAAAACAATAAAAATATAAATAATGTTGAAAAATAATAAGAACAAGAAAGAATAAATATGACACACATTTTTTGAAATCTTTGATTGAAAAAAATGAGAAAAATATATTTAAAATAAACTTTCTTATATCTTATATATATATAATAAAGTAAGATAAGAATATTAAAGGTTACAAAAATAATATTATATCTAAATAAAATGGAAAAGAAAAGAAAAGTGAATAGAAAGCTAACATACCTATTTTAATTAAGTGTTAATATTTTATTGGTAGAATAGAAAAAAAAAAAAAAGACAAGAACATAAGAGAGGTGATTTTTATCTTTATTGTAGTGCCTATCTTTTTTGTATCAAATTCTAACTATTTTTGGTATAGAAATTAGGAATATCATCATGTATTTCATTAATTACTTTTTTCTCAACCTTATCACCAATTCAATTTTTTTTGTCAAATGGTTGATGTTCTTATTCTATGATATAATTGTCTATATAAACACATTTTAATAACAACATTAATTTTAAGTGTTATTTTATAAAAAATTTAGAATGCACTTTCTAAGTAAAAGAGGAAAAAATAAAACATAAAATAATATTAACAAAATATGATAGAAACTAAAAAAACCTTAAAGATATAAATAATGTTAAAAAATAATAAGAATAAAAAAAATGGATATGATATACTTTCTTAAAATCTTTAATGAAAAAGAAATGAGAGATTAATGAAAAAATATATTTGAAATAGACTTCTTATATTTGTAATAATAAAATAAAATAAAAAACTCAAGATTAAAAAGATAACATTTAAGTAGATAAAATAAAAACAAATAAAGTGAATAGAAAACTGAATTAATTAAATGTTATTTTATTGATAAAAAAAAAGCAAGAATATAAAAGAGGTGCCTTCTTGTGTTCTGTATCTTTTACGAGGTATACCACATTATTTGAAAAACATGTCGTTATCTTCTTTTTTTTTTCTCAGAACATGAACAAACTTTTGTAGGGGTGCTCTGTTTCTTTCTCTGACGCATTCAATGAGCTAATCACAACCTAAACCCACTTCACACATCTCACCACACATTCATTTTTTTTTATTAACGGTTAAGATCTCATCCAGTTGTGAATAACAAATTAGAATTAAGAAAAACAACCAACGTAAAGCAGAAGCATGTTGTCGTGTTGTGTGGAATTCTCATTCTTCTACACTGATGCCTTGGTGACATGATCATTGACTTTCACAAAGAAGACTTTAACTTTGTGCTGTCAATATTTCCAACCATTCTTTGAAAATATCTGTCAATAAAAAATTATAACTTACATTAACACCTTCAACAATTGTATAAAAAAAAAATTACCACCTCCATTAATAGTATAAATAGGTGTGTCCGTAGTTGTTCAGCAGTAACAGGGACGAAGCAAATGGCGGAAGAGAAGAGTGTGAAGATTCCTAGAGTCAAACTTGGAACTCAAGGTTTTGAGGTACTATCATATATATGCTCAATCTACCTTCTCCTATTCCCACTTCAATTAATTTCAAGTCACACATAAGGAAAATATAACTTTAATTGTTCAACAACATCAACAATTTTTTATAATACTGGATCTTCTTTTATCTCTCAATAGGTTTCAAAGTTGGGGTTGGGCTGTATGAACCTAAGTGGAGGCTATAATGATCCTCTTCCTGATGATGAAGGCATATCTCTTATAAAGTATGCTTTCGCTCATGGAATTACTTTCTTTGACACTGCTGATATTTATGGGGCCAACGCTAATGAAGTTTTGATCGGAAAAGTAACCATTTCTTCTCACCCTTGCCTTACACTTCAATTAATTATGACACGGTGGAATCACTTTCGGAGTGTTTCATTGTTTGATTGTGTTGTGCAGGCTTTAAAGCAGTTACCTAGAGAAAAAGTCCAACTAGCGACGAAATTTGGCATTGCAGGAGTGAATTTTCCTGATGTGCAAATCAAAGGTACACCAGAGTACGTGCGATCGTCTTGTGAAGCTAGCTTGAAACGTCTTGACGTTGAGTACATTGATCTCTATTATCAGCACAGAGTTGACCAAACAGTACCTATAGAAGAAACAGTTCAGATTCCTTCTTCTGTTGCACCTTTTTATTTCTTAAAAGTTGTTATAGTACATGCTCTGTCATCATCTGACTCGTCTCAATAGACAAAAGTTACATATTGTCAATTGGTTTGTTGTATTATAGGTAGGTGAGCTAAAAAAGCTTGTGGAAGAGGGAAAAGTGAGGTATATAGGGTTATCTGAAGCGAGTCCAGATACTATAAGAAGAGCACATGCTGTTCATCCCATCACAGCTTTGCAAATAGAGTGGTCCCTATGGACCCGTGACATTGAGGAGGAGATAGTTCCTCTCTGTAGGTTAGTTCAAGCTCATCTCCAAGATCATTGGAATGTATAATTCTCATAACTGTTCCTTAACTTAAAAGTAAATAAATATTTTGGTCCTCTATTTAACTATGACTTATATTAACCCCCTCACGCCGAGGACTGGACATCTCGAGCGTGGGACATAGATTTGTGGGTGGTTCAATAATGACCCGATAGCGGGTGACCCAACACCTTAGGATGAACTTAATCTGGCTCTGATACCATATTAAGAAGTGGACTTTAAGCCTAACTCAATCCCACAAAACGGACTTTGTAAAGTGAGGTTTGCACCCACTTATATAGACTAGATTGACTTTATCTCTAGTCGATGTGGGATTTTCAACAACTTACTTCGAAAGAAGGTAGAAAAATACAATTAAAAAAATTAGCCTGCTGGTTACATGTTTATGTTAATGATACAGGGAGCTTGGCATTGGAATTGTACCATACAGCCCTCTGGGCCGAGGCTTTTTTGGTGGCAAAGGTGTTCTGGAAAACATGCCTGTAAACAATGCCCTGGTACAATATTTTAGCGTATACTTGTGTATTTCTACTGAATATTGCAGAATCTTTTGGATGTGAAAATTAGCAGATAATAACAATCAATCCCTCTATTTGAACCTATAGGAGATTTGCTTCTATAACTGCTATGTATTTTTTCAAATTGGAAATACATGTGTGAATGAACAAAAGTAACGGAAGGTACCATACATGTTACTTTTCTATATTAAGGCTAGTGAAAAAATTGGACTGGATATTGAAAAATAAAATCCAGAAAATTTGGTTGCCCGATGACTGCTTGATAGCTGGTAATTTCATTTGGCAGAGTGTATATTATCCTCGCTTCAAATCAGACAACTTGGGAAAGAACAAGTTAATTTATGACCGAGTAGAAAGCCTTGCTAAGAAACACCACTGCACTCCTCCCCAGTTGGCATTAGCTTGGGTACTCCACCAAGGCAATGATGTGGTTCCTATTCCTGGTGAGTGACAAAATATGTTTACCTTTTTAAAATAGAGAGCTAACCACTCCAAATTAGTGTCTCAGTTTATAAGGATTCAGGATTATGGTGTTTTTTTATTCAATCGGAACAACTTATTATGCTAACATATTTCTATAGCTGCACTTGAACACTGGTCAAGTATGAGTAGAAATATACACTCCTCTTCTAGAACATGTGGGCGATATAGTTGTGCATTTAGTCTGCTTATCTTTGTGGCCTACTAACGGGTGGTTAGAGATATTAAAAACTTGTGGTTAACATTACTTTTTCCCATTGAAAGGTGTTATATTGTATAGGAGATAGGGGGTTATATTGTATAAGAGATAGGGGAAAGTTGACCATTCACTTGAATTAGCTTGTATAATAGCCAACTGCAACACAAGAATGATCTAGTGTACCAAGTCACTTGCTGAAGCTTCTATATGAAGTTCTGAATTGACTTTATAGTCATTTCAGACATTTCTCAGATTAGGTATTGTCCTTCCAAGTGGTTGTATTTTTTTCTTCAATCAGAAGAAGCTTTGATGAAAATAATGGGATGATTTTTCTTTTGTTAATTTCAATTTTTATGTTTCTTACTAATCCTCTTGAATATAGAGATGCCTTTTCTTTTAACCAAGAACAATTGATCCATCTATATATAACAGGTAAAAGGGTATGTCAATTAGTTACTCACTAGAAATGTTCAACTTTGACTGGACTTTTACAGGAACAACCAAGATTAAGAACCTTGATCAAAACATTGGTGCATTATCCCTGAAATTTACAGAAAGTGAGTTGAGAGAAATTTCTGAGGCGGTTCCCCTAGAGGAGGTAGCAGGGTCTCGATACTTCTTTGAAAATGATAAAGATTCTTGGAAGATTGCCGACACACCTCCAATTGATCCGAGGGTCTCAACTTAAGGCACTCTAAATCCTTTTCAGTTGGATATTCACTTGTGAATTGTCACATACGAGGTGCAAAAACTGTACGATTATAAGCTACCAATGCATTATGCAGATGTAGTAGATAAGGATATGATATGTTCTGAGTATTTTTTAAGCAATATGCGAGTTAAAATATGCATAATTATAGCCCAAGTCAACTATGGACATTTGATGGTTGGGTTTAAAGTTTTTAGTTTAAAATGCAGCACTAGCTGATGGTGTATAAAACAAAAGCTTCTGATTGTTATTATATATATATAAAAGTTAAATGTGAGGGTTTAACTCATGTTTTAGGTAACAAGATGTGTTGATTTATCCAAAACCCCAATGTGCATGACCTTATTTTGGTATAAATCCAAATTTGGTACTGAGTATTTATATGAATAAGAGATAAATAATAAGAAATAAAATTAATAATTAATATAGAGAAATATTTATTAAGACGTTTTTCTATTCCATATAATTAAATTATAATATCTTGTTATTTAATATAATCAAATTCTATTTTTAACCATATGTATCTAAAAGTTAATTTGAACAGCAAACTAATTTGGAGCTGAGTAAAAGGAAATTCAACTAGGACCGGATCAATAAAATATTATAAAACTGAGCTAATTGGTAGGAGATAAACATGTCAAATTTTAAAAGTGAATTGAATAAAGCTATTGATTTTGTACTTGTCATAAAATAGTACTAAATTTGAATAAATTAATTCATAAGTTATATAGCGAATTAAAATACTATTAATTTGAATAAATTAACATTCAGAGTTGTAAACATTTACTAGTTGGTATACGTATTTAAATATACTTCATTATCATCAATTTATACATATATTTATTTTTATAATATATTATTGGGATCATATTCTTTAAAATATATTTAAATTAAATTTAAAATAAAACATAATGTAATATGCAGATACTTAAAAGTTTATTTCTTTCTAGCTATAATTTATTTCCATACATAATATAATCATAATGGTGTTACTTATATGGAGAATAAGGTGACTTAACAAAATATACCATAAACATTATAAAATTCATCAATTTTAATAATCAACCATGGATTTATATTAAATATGTAAATAATTTCAATGAAATCACAAATATCATATTTAGTTACCATAAATATTATAAAATTCATCAATTTTAATAATCAACCATGGATTTATATTAAATATGTAAATAATTTCAATGAAATCACAAATATCATATTTAATTACCAATCCCGTTATGATCAAATATAAAATATTTTTTGAAAGACTCTATCTATAGTAAATAAATCCTACCTAGATGTTAATACCTGACCTCCAACATGAAACAGACCAAGGTTTTCTGGATTAAAGTGTCACAAAACACTTATTGTTAGAATTAAGTATACATATACTCCACAAGCCTAATGTAAGTTTTTCTTAATTTCTCACCACCTAATGTCCGATCTATATGATTAGACAATCAGTTAAGTCATGATACCTCTTATCCATGAATTGATATGTTCACTATCATCACCTAACGTTTATTACCATACCTTAGGTAATGTACCACCATTTAAAAGGAATCATCAACACCACCTATAAAGGTCACATCAATCACCTATCAAGGGTTTTAACCCTCACAAGTGGATATATCACAACCATATATCCCATTGTGAGTTTTATCATCAATAACATTGCCATTGATAGTTCATCAATATGCATCTCATCAATATCATGTATCTCAAAGATAGCATATATATTCATCATATATGCATATGAGTACACCATCATCATCATCATATCATAAAACATCATTTAAACACTCACAACTTCTCACATCATCATACGCCCATCAATTGAGCGACATCCTCACTTGAACGACCACAATCATAGATAACCACTCACCTTCATATCGCCTAAGTGACACCCACCACTTGGACGATATCAAAGTTGAGAACATCCCAGGTTCAGGTCTCTCACTCATCGTTCGAACGACCACCTATTGTCTGAATGATAGTGAGGTTGAGAGAAACCAATTCTCAGGCCTCACTTGCCACTTGAGTAATCAACATGTCGCTTGAGTGACATAACTCTAGTGGAGGAGATTAGTTTCAATCTTTCTCTTGCTTGAGCTGAGATTATAGTCTAAGCAATACACACTGTTGTTTAATTGACCATAATATCATACAATGAACCATAGATGCATCATACCAAACATTGTTACAATTAATCATATATCCATCCAAGGCATATATATATATATATCTTAATCTTTACCTTATATGCATCAAGAATCAATGAAACATGCATATAAGTATACATTTTTGTTCATATACCTTTCAACATAAGTCATACTACATTATACTCATTCAATTATGGTCAAATATAATTCATAAGAAATTCTGATTAGACAGATGTGATTTACTCTTCACCAATTTCACGTAGCTCTAATTTGATAAAGTTTCTAATGTTAGAAACTTCTATAACTTAGAGAGAATGCAAAAATGAGAATGAGAGTTTTAGAGAGATAGATTTTAGAATGAATTAAAAATGGACATATAATAGAGAGTCATGTAATATAATATTATTTATTTACATTAAATATAATTATGATGCAAGAAAAAATTGGTAGATTGAAGTGTAAATAATATATTATTAAATGAGGTCTTATAAGACCCATGTAATGGAGATGCCCTTACATTAAAAGTGGGTATAAGGTCTTAAAAGTGATATGACATGATAGGTCCCACAAAAAGTAAGTTAAGACTCATGTTATGACCCTTGTAGTGTAGATACCCTTAGTTCGTTAAGAAACTGATTAATTCCTTAACTAACATAATTAGATCAGTCACATGTAAGACCGTCAAAATAGGTCTGACCGCCGGGCTAACCCGTGTAACTTATGATTTAAACTAGATTAGATTTAAAAAATGGTGACCTAAATAAAAATGGGCTTTTTTTAGTCTGACCCGTTTGGCCTAAGGCCCATATTAGCTAAGGTCAGACTGACTTGTGGACTAATAGATTGGTCTATTTTTTCTTTTATGTTAATTTTTTTTAATTTTTAATTTTTTTTAATTACACATGTTATGTTATGGATGTAAAAGACATTCATAGAATCTTTTCAAGTAATATTAAACAAAAAAATATCTTATGAGTGGTGTGTGTATATGTGTGTAGATAACAAGAAATATAAATATGTCATAGAGGTAAAAGAGATTTATTACGAGGAAAGATAATAGTACGCGTAGTTGTTGGATGGCGTTGTAAAGAAAAACAAGTTTGGATCTGACACTAAGTTACATTATTTTTATTGGTTAGATATAATTTTTGTTTGTTTCCATTGTTTTGATAAGATATATTTTGTACCTTTTTGATACATATATTTAGTTTATTTTTTTTAGTTATGAATAATTTTTCATAAATTTTTTCATTTTTTTTATATATATGTATATATATTGTTTATGACAAGAGAGTAATATTAGAGATGATTGTGTAATATATTTAATTGTTAAATATTAAATTTTTAGACTTTTGAATAATAATATATTATGATTTTTTATATGTATATAATTGTAATTCATTTAATTTTTAAATTGATAAAAAATAACATATTGGTTGATGTGCTTGACATAAAATCATATCATACTAGACCAAAAATTATGATTTATTTTAAATACAGATCAAATTAAATACTTAAAAATTTTAACTTTATCCATAGAATCAATTTAAATTAGACTGAATTATCTATTTTAAGAGTTCTAATAATGTTTATTAGAATATTATGAATAATCAATAAATATAATTAAAAAAAATATTAAAAACCTACAAAATTTATATAAAAACATATATGAACATAAAATGTAATATTTAAAAAAAAAGTACTCTTAGTAACTCTTTTAACGTAGTGGATATAATTCCTCTCTTTAACTTTTATATTTATATTCATATTTTAGTTCATCCAATATTAACATTTAAAATATTATGCTTATTATAAATATATTTAGTATGAATAAAGATATAAGAAAACGATAGAAAGTCCTTCATATTTTGAATGAAATCAGAATTTTGTTATTGAACATATTTATATTTATTTTATATAAATAATGTTTACGTGTAACAAATATATTATAATAAAGTTGATTAGAAATACACGTTTTTAATACGTTAGATTGAGGTTGCGTAACGAAGAGACTTGTAAATGCGTCCAATAGTCCAAAGAGTGTACCACGTGACGTCCAAGTACTGTACTCCGCAACATCCAAGGGTCACTCATAAGTATTAATGGAAGCAGTTAAGTACCATCTAATTTATAATTTCACCAACCATATTTCATAGTCTAAATATATATCTCAATTGAAAATTCAATATATATTTCTGTTTAATTTTTAAAAATCACTTTAGTTTTTTTCCCCTTAATTTGATTCGATTTATAATCAGGTCTCCGAGTGAATTTTATTTATAGCTGTTAATAAGAAAATCATTTTAATTTTCACCATTAAAACAGAGAAAGTTAAAAGAAAAAAATATATAAAGCAAATAAAAAATACATTGCAGTTTTATTGAACAAATGTATTTAAAATATAACTTATGATTCAATCAAAGGATATAAGAGAAATAAAATATTAAGAATGATAAAGCTAGATTCATAAGTTTAGGATGATGAATTTAAGAATATTAAAAAAATTATATTATTATTATTAAGAATAACAATATACATACATATTCCTTTTCAGTATATTTAGATTATATATTTTAAAAATTTATAATTTTTAAAAAATGGATATTAGGGATATTATTAAAGAGAAACGTCATGAGTGACGAAAACATCGGCTTCACTGACACACGAATGACGAAGTGAGTAAGCGCATCTGATTCCTATATAATGGCCGTTCTTGATAAGGCAAAGGAATAGAAAGAAGACAGTGCCATCTCTGAATCATCAACCAAGCCAGAATGGAGCAAGTGCAATACATTCAAACAGTTAAACTTGGGAGCCAAGGCTTTGAGGTACGTTCAATCTGTAATATACTTCTCTTATTTTCATACTACTAATACTTCCTAATCATTCTTGTTTTTCTTTTCTTCTTTATTACAGGTTTCAAAATTGGGATTTGGTTGCATGGGCCTATCTGGAGAGTACAATGAGCCTGTCCCAGAAGAGGATGGCATTTCTATTATCAAGTATGCGTTCAGTAAGGGAATTACCTTTTTTGATACAGCTGATGTTTATGGACCTCATACCAATGAACTTTTGGTTGGGAAGGTAGAACTTGTTTCACCTCTGTATTTGTACTTAGGTTATCTTGTCTTTTCCTTCCATTTGAAAAAAAAAATCAACATTTTACCCGTTTTAACTAGCCAAACACTGGTTTAGAGCATCAATTTCTTTTATCACAACTTTTCGGACAATTTTTGCTATCCCTTATGATTTCAAGTAATGATCCTTATGTTACAATGGGCTCAAGTAAATATACGACTGCAAATTTTCCTTTATTAGTCAGTTTTGTCGTGTTTGTCATTTTTTTGCTTTTGTTTAACCAGGCTTTGAAGCAGCTACCCAGAGAAAAGATCCAGATAGCCACGAAATTTGGTATTTTGAAAGGAGATTCTAATGTTCAGATCATTGGTTCGCCTGAATATGTGCGCTCATGCTGTGAAGCTAGCTTGAAGCGTCTTGATGTTGAATACATTGATCTCTTTTATCAGCACAGAGTGGACAAATCTACACCTATAGAGCAAACAGTTAATCATTTCTTCCTTTCAGAAATAAATCTATGATTTTGCTTTTATATGGCACAACACATTATATACCTGTGATGATATTATCTGGATTTTCTCACCAGATACTATACATACATTAAATAGTTTGTTATATTTTAGGTGGGTGAACTTAAGAAACTGGTGGAAGAGGGTAAAGTGAAGTATATTGGGTTATCTGAAGCCAGTCCAGATACTATAAGGAGAGCACACGCAGTTCATCCCATCACAGCTGTGCAAATAGAGTGGTCTCTGTGGACTCGTGACGTTGAGGAAGAGATTATCCCTCTCTGCAGGTTAGTTCGATTTCTTTATGTAGCACCTTTATTGCAATAATTTTATTGAAATTTTAGATACAATATCTCACTTTTATAAGATCTTTCACTAAAAATATTACAAGATTTGTCACTAAAATAACATTTAGGATTTACATTATGCAAGAGTAAGATGTAAAAAAAAAATTTATACCCTGGTGCCAATAAAAATTTACTTTAAAATGTCAATGAGATCTATATTAGATAAAATCTAGTATGAGATCCACCAAAAAGTAATACAAAATCTTAAAATAAAACCTTGTATTAAAGATGCACTTCAAAGTTCATGTCACTGCAGCTCTTCTTTAAAGGATGATAGTTGAGTTATGGAGAGTGCTGGGTATATTTTTGTGTTAATCTGACTTCAATTTTGTAATGCTTCTATTGGTACAGGGAACTTGGTATTGGAATTGTACCATATAGTCCTCTGGGTCGTGGCTTTTTTGGGGGAAAAGGAGTTGTGGAAAATGTGCCTGCAATTAGCCGCCTGGTATATATCATTTTAGCATTTACACATTCTCTTGTGTTTCTCCTGCACGCCATGGAAGTGGAATTGTTAAGATGTGACAAATAACCAAATAGCAATGATCAATTCTCATTATTGAATTAAATTTTGTTGGTTTGTTGTCTTCAGTTGCAAATACGTGTGTATTTAAGCTGAAAATGGTTTTGCAGTGAAAGCCGTCCTTATTTCTTTTTCTCACATAAAAATATTATAAAATTATACTTTTTCTATAAGAATTTATATTGTTTTCTGATGGTTACTATTTAACTTCTCAGATATCATATCCACGTTTCCAAGCAGAGAACATGGACAAGAACAAGAATATATATCAACGAATTGAAAGCCTTGCAAAGAAGCATCAGGCAACTCCTGCTCAGTTGGCATTAGCATGGGTTCTCCAACAAGGAGAGGATGTTATTCCTATCCCTGGTGAGTGACAAACTATCTCTGAACTAGATCCTATATTCCAAGAAGATGGTATTTTTTTTATTATTATTATTTGTCAATCTGAACAAATTATTATGCACCATGTAGTATGGTCATGTACATTTTTATGCACTCTCAAATAGTTGAAGAATTGTTGCCGTATAATAGTGCATTCCATGTTTTAAAGACTCGGGCGTTTTCTTATGTGCTAATGTGCTGACTGAAGGTCTTCTCATTTAATTAGATTGTAAATCTTGCCATTCAAATCTCTACTTGCTTATCAAGTGTTTAGTTTCATAAGTTCTATAGGAGGAAAATCTATATAAGTTGATTTCTTTAGCTCTTCCCTCAGCTTTTAAAACCAGGCTTTAATTTGTATCGTGTCACTGATAAATATTGAGGAGTACATAAAGTATTTTGAAGAGTTTTAACTCTTATATCCAAAGCATTTTAAGATTTCTTTTTTACCTCTTTTTATTTTTTTCCTCCTCAATCCTGAAGCACAAATATGTCCAGTGTTTATCTATATTTTGTGCGAAAGTGTATGATTATTTCCTCATGAATTTCTGTGGACCTTACAGGAACAACTAAGATTAAAAATCTGGATCAAAACCTAGGAGCCTTAGCAGTGAAACTGTCAGAGGAGGACCTGAGAGAAATTTCTGAGGCTGTTCCCATTGATGAAGTAGCAGGTACTAGATACTACAATGGAGTGGATCGCTTTTCCTGGAAGTTTGCTAACACACCTCCAAAAGATTCAAGAGTCTCAACCTGACACACTCAACTCCACCTTCAGTTAGGGAATCCACCAAACCATGTCACATGAATTGAGGGTAATAAGGTTGACAGGCTGATATCAGGAAGCTCTTAAAACATACCAATAATATAGCCTATGTCTCGGTGGACTTTTTATATAATTTGGTCGGTTAAGTTGTGATGTAGACTGCAATACTTTTTATTATAGATAAATAATAGATAATAGTATGTAGGCATTTACAAATTTTCATTGCTCATTTGTCTTCTTCTCACTCTATTTTCTGCTCATTCCTTCTTTTTACTATATATTACACAGGTATATCTTTCACTCTCAGGTTTTCTTTCCTTTTCTCTCTTTCACCCGCATAGATGGACGTATGTTTTCCTTATGATGGTGATTCACCTCCTTTATAGGAGAACTAAATGTGCACTGTAAATAAATTATATCAATATAAAATATTGTCTTATAAAGTATGTACTTCATAATAAAAGTAATTGAGATGTTTATTGGATAAAGGTGTTATTCAATAAAGGGAAAGCTAGACAAAATGTTTGATGTAGCAGTTTCAGTGTGGATAATTAAAGTGGAATGCTCCTAAATGTGCCATCATCTGAAGGATGGAGTGCAACATATAAATTGTGTAGGCCATGTACAATATCGATGACTCTGCTTGTCTTGATCAAGCCACCTTTATTCTTAGGTTGAGTAGTGTTCGTTAATTAATCTAATGGCAAGAAGGTTTATCTCATATATTTTGTTTTTACCTTGGCATCTTCCATGAGAGGATTGCTTATTAATTTAGAAAGTGAATATGTAAAATGTGACTTATATAATTAAACATTATTAATAATTGTTTAGAAAAGTAATTTTTATATTATGTTATTTTATTTTAATAACAAATTATTTTAACTAATTTTTAATAATTATATCAATCATTTCTATTAAAAATTGTTCTTAATTAAAAATCTTTAATTGGAGAGTTATTTATTAGTTTGGGGAGTTATTTATTAGTTTGGGAAAGTTGTTTGAATTAGTTAGTTAAAATATTTATAATGAAAGAGTTGTTTATTAATTATGTATTGTAATTAAACACTTATTTTTTAACTTAAAATATAATTTTAAAAAATTATAAATAATTTTTATGTTATGTCATTTTATTTTAATAATAAATTATTTTTAAGTAATTTTTAATAATTGTGACTAACATTCTTATTTTTTTTATTAAAGATGTTTTTAATATATATAATAATATGCCTAAATTTAATATCTTGATGAGTGTATAATGTTTGAGGATGTAAGAAATTGTCAGCTGCGAATCCTTTTGAAAGAGAGGCAAATCCTCCTAAAAGAGAGGGATGCCTTCGGGAACGCGGACACAAGTGGTGCATGACTGTCGTCAGCTCATGCCGTAAGATGTTGAGACGTAATCTTTGTGTTTAGTTGTCAAGATTAAATTTGAAATTCTGAGCAGACTGAGGAAGATGAGGATGACATCATATCATTATACTCCTTATGCCCTGGGCGACGCACTTGCTACAAGACATATTGAAACAAGTTTGGGTGTTTATATCCTAATGCGAATTTAACATTCATGGATTCTTTGAAAATTCTAATCAAACATGACGAATTTAATAACTTGATAATCAAGTAAAGCACATAAACTATTAATAGTAGGTTAACTATCAATAAAGGACCAAATGAATATAGGTTCGCTAGCACATAAATGTGCAGGGCAGACCAACCATTTGAACATGTATAGGCTCACTACATGTTGCTCTGTCGTCTTTGTAACCTGCATTAAATTTTTTAATTTTTTATTATTGTGTTATACTATTTGTATGTTGAATATAACTTTATATTTATTATTTTATTAATATAATTTATTTAGAAGTTGAAATCTATATTTTATTTCATAATTACTTTAATATTTTTTTATAATATATGTTTTTTTATTTACGTATAATAAATAGTAAATAATTTGTATTTTTATAAGATATTTAAACTTAAAAGTAAAAAATTACAAAAAAGATTAATTTTTTCTTCTTATTTTTAATTTATGCAGGTAGAGGATTAACCATCCCACCTACATTTATTCAGGAAAGGCAAAGTGAGACGGGTCGCACGGGTCAGCCTGCTAGCCCGTTACAAAAAACGCATGATAGACTAGGTATTTGAGTCTGCTGGTCCATTTAAGCTCATCCTGTATAACCTGCAGCCTGTGCAGGCCATGAACGGGACGAGATGAGCCGTCCCGCACAACCTGCAAAACAAAATTTCTATTTATTTAATTATTCTAATTTCTATTTACAATGTAATTTTAATTCAATTAATTTTTCTATGTTCTAACATGTAAATGTTTACTGGTTAAATGTGCATATTTTTATATTCAAATTCTTTGTTTATGATACTTTCTAGCAGTTTTAAGATTCCTTTAGGAGTACTAATGATTTATTACTAATAAATTTGAATGAATTTTTTAATATTAGAAAAATATTAAATATGAAATTAAATGAAAAAAATATAACAATATTATATAATATAAAAAAAATTATTAGTTACGTGAGCTGGCTCGCAAGTCAAAAACTATACGGGACGGACAAGCAAAATTGATTCACAAAATTTCTATGGAATAAGACAGACTAACCCACTTTTTACTAGCCAATAATAAGATAACCAGCTCACATTATTTTAACATAAAATAAATTACATTGTCATTCCTAATTACTACATAATTAATATAATCAAATCAAACAATTATTAGAACATAGGTTAATATAATCAAATCAAAGCAAAAGTCATTAACATATAGACCAATATAATCAAATAAAAAAAATTATTAACATATCAACTAACACCGCCCAATTGATCACGTGATGATTAGAGGATCATACACTCATTACTTCTTTGACAAGGTCATTCTTTGACTAACATGATTAAATTAAATCAATGGAGTGATGATTATAGGAGTACAAATAATAATAAATTATTAATGAATATAACTGCAAAAAAAATAATTAAAATTCCAAAAAAATTATATAACAACATATATGAATATTAAATCTAATATTTTAAAAATTAGAAAAAATATAAAATAACACTCTCGTACTCAATAATTCTTTTAATGTTGTCCATGTAATTACTTGCCTTTATTTTTATTTTTATATTCACATTTTACTTTATTCTTTAAAACAAAAATATTAATATTTAAAATATTATGTTTATTATAAAATATATAATGGTATATTTACTATGAATAAAGATATAAGAAGTACTTTATATTTTGAATGAAATATAACAATGAAAAAGATAATAATATTGTATTAAAACAGTTAACAATTGTTATTTAAATTATTGTTTATTTTGGAGTTCAAAGTTTCATTCCGATTTTATTCTTAAAAGACTTTAAGTTAAGGAAGGAAATGATATATAAACTGTCATTGACTTCAATCCCTAAATGATTTAAGACTATTAAATGTACAAGAACAACTCCAATACCCGAGAGCAAAGAGAACTAAAATCTCTTTTGTTTTCATAAATGACATCAATGTTCCAATATTAAATTAGTTAAAATAGACATTAATAAAGTTTAAAATTTAAGATTTAGAGTTTATTTATATAAATATTAATTTATAATCAAGTTTCCGTAAATTCTAAAATTTTATTTGTAGTTATTAATAAAAAAATTATTTTAATTTTTGTTAAAAAATTAATCTTATTTTTTATTCATAATATTTAAGTAATCAATTTTCAATTAATTGAGTAAAATTGATAAATGTATTTTTCTTTTAATTTTTTGGTTCTCAATATTTTTCTTTTCATTTTAATTTTTGTGAAATTTTAATTGTGCTTTTGTGTCAGTAATATATTGGTAATCTTATTTAAAAAGTGAAATTCGACATTTTCTATGAATTTCACCATTAAAACAGAGAAAATTAAAAGAAAAAAATATATATAAACCGTGTCAAAAGATAATGGGAGAACAAAAGGAACTAAAATATACATTGCAGTTTGATCAAATGTATTTAACATATAAATTATGATTCAACCAACTGATGTAAGACAAATAAAATATTAAGAATGACATAGCAAGATTCATAAGTTTAGGTTGAATTAAAAAATATTTAAAACTTAAGGATAATATAATATACATACTATCCATTTCATGTAGATCTAGATTATATATTTTATAAATATATAATGTTTTTGTGTGTAAATGTGTGTTTAAATGAATATTTTGTATATTATTAAATAGAAAAGAAAGCGAAAATTTATTAGGCAAGTGGGAAACGTCATGAATGATGAAAACATGGGCTGTCTGATATACTGAATGACGAAGTGAATAAGCCATCTGATTCCTATATAATGGCTAAGGAATTGAAAAAGAGAGTATCATCTCTGAATCATCAACCAAACCAGAATGGAACAAGTGCAACACATTCAAAGAGTTAAACTTGGGAGCCAAGGCTTTGAGGTACGCTCAATCTGTAATATACTTCTCTTATTTTCATACTACTGATACTTCATATTCATTCTTGCTTTTCTTCTTTATTATTACAGGTTTCAAAGTTGGGATTTGGATGCATGGGCCTAACTGGAGCGTACAATGAGCCTCTCCCAGAAGAGGATGGCATTTCTATTATCAAGTATGCTTTCAGTAAGGGAATTACCTTTTTTGATACAGCTGATGTTTATGGAGCTAATGCCAATGAACTTTTGGTTGGAAAGGTACAAACGTTTCTTGTCTGCATTTTTATATGTCTGTTCCTTCTGCTTGCAAATCAACTAATCAAATACTATGGTTAAGAACATAAATTTCTTTTATCACAACTTTTCGGACAATTTTTTGCTATCCCTTATGATTTCAAGTAATGATGCTTATGTTACAATGGATTGCAGGATATATATGACTGCAAGTTTTCCTTTATTGGTCAGTTGTTGTGTTTGTCATTTTTTTGGTTTTGTTTGACCAGGCTTTCAAGCAGCTACCCAGAGAAAAGATCCAGATAGCCACGAAATTTGGTATTATGGGAAGAGATCTTAATGTTCAGATCAAGGGTTCGCCTGAATATGTGCGCTCATGCTGTGAAGCTAGCTTGAAGCGTCTTGATGTTGAATACATTGACCTCTATTATCAGCACAGAGTGGACAAATCTATACCTATAGAGGAAACAGTTAATCATTTCTTCCTTTCAGAAATCAATCTATGATTTTCCTCATACATAGCACAACACATTATATACCTGTGATGATATTATCTGGATTTTCTCACCAGATACTGTACATATATTAAATAGTTTGTTATATTTTAGGTGGGTGAACTTAAGAAACTGGTGGAAGAGGGTAAAGTGAAGTATATTGGGTTATCTGAAGCCAGTCCAGATACTATAAGGAGAGCACACGCAGTTCATCCCATCACAGCTGTGCAAATAGAGTGGTCTCTGTGGAGTCGTGACGTTGAGGAAGAGATAATCCCTCTCTGCAGGTTAGTTCGATTTCTTTACGTAGCACCTTTATTGCAATAACTTTCTTGAAATTTTAGATACAATATCTCACTTTTATAAGATCTTTCACTTAAATATTACAAGATCTGTCACTAAAATAACATTTAGGATTTACATTATGCAAGAGTAAGATCTCAAAAAAAAAGTTTTTTACATCCTGGTGCCAATAAAAATTTAATTTTGAAGCCAATAAAAATTTGCTTTAAAATGTCAATGAGATCTATATTAGATAAAATCTAGTATGAGATTCACCAAAAACAATACAAAATCTTAAAATAAAACCTTGTATTAAAGATACACCTAAAAGTTCACGTCACTGCTGCTCTTCTTTAGAGGAGGATAGTTGAGTTATGGAGAATGTGTTGGCTGTATTTTTATGTTAGTCTGACTTCAATTTTGTAATGCTTCTATTGATACAGGGAACTTGGTATTGGAATTGTACCATATAGTCCTCTGGGTCGTGGCTTTTTTGGGGGAAAAGGAGTTGTGGAAAATGTGCCTGCAATTAGCAACCTGGTATATATCATTTTAGCATTTACACGTTCTCGTGTGTTTCTGCTGCACGGCATGGAAATGGAATTGTTAAGATGTAACAAATAATCAAATAGTTATGATCAACTCTCATTATTGAATTAAAGTTTTGTTGGTTTGTTGCCTTCAGTTGCAAATACATGTGTATTTAAGCTGAAAATGGTTTTGCAGTGAATGCCGACCTTATTTGTTTTTCTCACATAAGAAGATTATAAAATTATACTCTCTCTTTCTTTAAAATAATTTATATTGTTTTCTGATTGTTATTATTTAACTTCTCAGAAATCACATCCACGTTTCCAAGCAGAGAACATGGACAAGAACAAGAATATATATCAGCAAATTGAAAGCCTTGCAAAGAAGCATCAGGCCACTCCTGCTCAGTTGGCATTAGCATGGGTTCTCCAACAAGGAGAGGATGTTATTCCTATCCCTGGTGAGTAACAAAACTATCTCTGAACTAGTATCCTATCATCCTATGTTCCATGAAGATGGTATCTTTTTATTATTATTATTTGTCAATCTGAACAACTTATTATACACCATGTAGTTTAGTCATGTACTTTTTTGTGCACTCTCAAATTATTGAAGAATTGTTGCTGTATAAGATTGCATTCCATGTTTTAAAGACTCGAGTTTTTTCTTACGGGCTAATGTTGCTGACTGAAGGTCTTCTCATTTAATTAGATTGCAAATCTTGCCATTCAAGTCCTAAAGTTCTATAGGAGGAAGATCTATTAAAAGTATTGTTGATTTCTTTAGCTCTATATATCTTCCTGCAGCTTTTAAAACCAAGGCTTTAATTTGTATCGTGTCATTGATAAATATTGAGGAGTACATAATGTATTTTGAAGAGTTTTAACTGTTATATCTAAAGCATTCTGAGATTTTCTTTTGATCTTTTTTTATTTTCTTCCTGCTCAATCCTGAAATGCAAATATGTCCAGTGTTTATCTATATTTTGTGCGTAAGTGTATGATTATTTCCTCATGAATTTCTTGGACCTTTACAGGAACAACTAAGATTAAAAATCTGGATCAAAACCTAGGAGCCTTAGCAGTGAAACTGTCAGAAGAGGACCTGACAGAAATTTCTGAGGCTGTTCCCATTGATGAAGTAGCAGGTACTAGATACTTCAATGGAATGGATCACCTTTCCTGGAAGTTTGCTAACACACCTCCAAAAGATTCAAGAGTCTCAACCTGACACACTCAACTCCACCTTCAGTTAGGGAATCCACCAAACCATGTCACATGAATTGAGGGTAATAAGGCTGACAGGCTGAAATCAGGAAGCTCTTAAAACATACCAATAATATAGCCTATGTCTCGTTGGTGGACTTTTTATGTAATTTGGTTGGTTAAGTTGTGATGTAGACTGCAATACTTTTTATTATAGATAAATAATAGATAATAGTATGTAGGCATTTACAAATTTTCATTGCTCATTTGTCTTCTTCTCACTCTATTTTCTGCTCATTCCTTCTTTTTACTATATATTACACAGGTATATCTTTCACTCTCATGTTTTCTTTCCTTTTCTGTCTTTCACCCGCATAGATGGATGTATGTTTTCCTTATGATGGTGATTCTCCTCCTTTATAGGAGAACTAAATTTGCACTTTAAATAAATTAGATCAATATAAAATATTATCTTATAAAGTAAGTACTTCATAATAAAAGTAATTGAGATATTTATTGGATAAAGGTGTTATTCAATAAATGGAAAGCTAGACAAAATGTTTGATGTAGCAGTTTCAGTGTGGATAATTAAAGTGGAATGCTCTTAAATGTGCCATCATCTGAAGGATGGAGTGCATATGGAGATATTTGACATATAAATTGTGTAGGCCATGTACTATATGAGACTCTGCTTGTCTTGACCAAGCCCACCTTTATTCTTAGGTTGAGTAGTGTTCGTTGGTTAACCTAATGGCAAGAAGGTTTATCCCAGATGAAACTTCTTATGCTCAGTTTCAGCTGAGAATTTTGTGTTTCCAACCTACTAGACAACTCTGAATCCTATCCATGATATAGGTGAAGTCGTTTGTTTATTGTTAATTATTAATATATATATATATATATATATATATATATATGAACTTGCTCATTAAATTATAATTTGGTAATATTAAATTTATTATGTTATAAATTTGTAGCTTAAAAAGTGGGAGGATTGTCTACAGTTACTCACTTTGCTGAGATCGAATTGATCTTCTAAGATCGAACTTCTATTTTACTCTTATAGATTTTTGCTGAGACTTCTCCTTCTTTCTACTGTAGACTTAATATGTCCAATGTGGCACATACAAAATGTTATTAAATTCAACAACAATTTTAAATAAAATAATAAATACACAATAATATTGTCATATATGTTGGGAGATGTTACATATTCGTAATAATAAAATTTATGTAAACTTTTACCTATATAACTCTAGGATAAATAAATCTTTATTTTAATAACAGTTACTTAAATATTTGATTATATTAATAATATTATAGAAAAAAAATTATTGCATTACTTTGTATTAAATGGATAATGAGAATGACATTATGTTTGGAGTTTAGTTTTAAAGTTATAAATAGAAAAAAAGATAGTTTGGTTCTTCATTTCTTTTATTTAGTTATTTTTATAAATTATTATTTTTACTTCTCTTTAAAGTTTTAAGGAATTTATTTTCCTCTCTTTTCTTCATATTTCTATATTTATATAGTAAAAAAAAAGTCTAAATTTTTCAATGAAAATTTTGTTTAAGATAAGTTTTTCTTTTCTCATATTTTAAGTTATTTTTTTTTCCTTATATCATATATGTATGGTGTTTTAGCTTGTATTTCAGATTTGAAAAATATGAGTCCGTGTGAGTCTCATATTGTTGTAGTGTTTTTTTTTTTTTTTGTGTGTGTTTGACTTCCTTAGAGTAATATAGAGAATCTTTAATCATCTTTAAGAGTCATTATACAATGATGTTTAATGTTCTTATCTTTGGTAGGATAAAATTGAATGTATGTTGATATCGTAGTTGTTTTTTTAGTTAGCTTTTGTTGTGTGCATATTTTTTTTTATTTCTATAATATTTTAACATATAAATAAATGATAATGTAGGTCAATTGTTACATTTATACCTATTTTAGGTATTGGAAGTTTACCTTCCAGTATTTTAAAATACTGTTTGATGATTTCATTTTTTTAAACTCATATATCCAGTAGTAACAATATTTAAACACCAATTTTTTACTTTGTATCTCAATTTTTTATACCTTTTTTAAGAGTTTATAAATTATAAATCTAATATTTGAATTAATTACTATGATATTTGATTCATTTTATTAGAATAATTAAACTTAAAATTCATACCAAATAAATTAATTTGCTTGTATTACAGAGGAGTAATCAATCAATGCTTCTTAGTCTTTACAATTCTAAATTGTTAAGATTTAAGAAAGGTTTACACCAATTTTTTAAACCACACTCTTATACACATTTTTTTATTAATTTTATGGTTTATTGTGTTTTTTTTTTATAATAACTCCGATTTAATATTTTTTAAAGTAATAATAATGATAAATATATAATTTTTCTGAAATAAATTTATTAAAATAGTTTTACTATTAAAATAATTGTATTACTTTAAAATGAAATAAAAGAATAATTACTTTGAAAATAAATTAAAAATTAAGAACAATAATTTTTTTAAATAGTTTCTATAAATGTACAGTTAAATAGTTCAAGACAAGAATTAAGAGATAAAATTGCAGTTCTTAATTTTTTTATACAAAATTTAAAAGAAATGTGAAAAAAAACTGAAAATAAAAGTATTTAATAAGGTGTTAGAACATTATTACATGAGTTTTCTTTAATCGAATAATAATTATTAAAAAAGTTTGTCATAGTGAAGAGTTAGAATGTAGTGGTAATAAAAAAAATATAATTGAATGAGTTTTGGTGTAGTAATAAGTTTTTGGTCTTTGGTATTTAATACATAATTAAATAACGGCATAAAACTACAATAGAAAAATCAAATGCAAGGTATTGTGATTAGGATAAATTAGGGGTGTGAAGGTGAAGTGAATAATGTTGCATATTTGAAGAATAATCTGGAAGTGAGGGCAAAAGAGTAATTAGAAGGAAAGGAAAAGAAAAGAGGAGAGGGTGGTTTCGTTTGACCTAAATACCCTCTGTTGGTGCTTGGTTGAAGGTATGGATTTCCCATGAGGACCCTCTAATTCCCAATCTTCCTCTCTTCTCCTTACCCTTCTTCTCCTAATTCCGATTTTCTCCACTTCCCCGCCATTTTTTCAAATTCCCGTTTCTTCTTTTCTCGATCAACCCCTTTCCATTCCCACCTAGGGTTCCGCTTTTTTTCTTCCAAGTTTCAGTCTTTCAGGTAATTTTACTCTCACTCTCCTCCTCATCAACATATTTATTGCCTTCAATTCTTCGGGGGTCGGGCTTTGTAATTTGACATTTTAATTTTTGTTTAATTATCGCTTTGAATTCTGCTCAAGATTTTATGTTTCCTTTTAAAGTTTGCTTTTTTTGTTAAAATCTTCACTGGGGGTTGGGATTCTGGTTCGAGTTTTTATATGGGTTACCTATAGCTTCACTGGAGTCACCACTCTTATCTTAAGCTCAATGCAATTTTTTTCTTCAATTTATTTGGATTGCGAAATTGATGTGTTCAAAGGGGTGGTTTTTATTGTGTACCCTGTGATTTCAATTTATTTCTGGGACTGTTTATAAATTTATAGAAGCTGGAATGATATGTTTGAGGTTATTGACAGTGTACTGTACAATCATGGACTTGTACTTTTTAATCGCTATAGTATAATTGTACTCAACACTTGACATTGTATTATGCAATTTGGGATTTGTAACTTGTGATAGCTAGGTTATTAAGAGCGGAGAGAGCGTTGTGTATCTTTCTTTATGCATCCCATCTTTGTAGCCGTAGTTTTGTATGAATTTCAAACTTTTGCTGAATTTGGTGATGTTGGTGTATCTTCACTCCCTTAACTCCTTTGAACTGTTTATTTGCTGCAGTTTTCAGCGTCTCTAGTTGCATATAACCATCAAACTTCACGTTTGTATGATTTTATCTGACCTGTCTATTGTTATCTGTGGTTTCTTGCAGCTGGCGTTCTATCCGCAAATTTTCATTGTTGTGATATATAGTGATTTATGTCTTCAATGACTAATCATGATTTGATAATTGGCCGGAGTCATAATTTAGCACTTGGCCATGACCAGCAACTGGTGCTGAACCACAATCATAGTTTGGGCCTCAGTGGGAACCATGATTTGGAATTGGGACAAACTGATGATCAGCATTTGGGTCTGGGACAAACTCATGATCATGAACTGGGCTTAGGAATTGCCAATGACCATGAATTGGGTTTGGGACTGAACCATGATGATGAAGGAGATGGTGCTCACACGTATGGGCATGAGGATGAGCTATCCATGGATAAAAAACCTGAGCATGATGGCCATGAGATGCCCATTCCCACACAAAATCATGAATTGGTCCTAACAGAGAACAATGATTTGACTGTTTCAGAAAATCAAGAATTTGACGAGAACATGGCCATGACTATGGTACAGAATCCACAAATGAGTATCGAATCTGCTGAAGAAATGGGTGTCCATGAATCTCAGCTCATGGTTGCCACATCCCCTGTAATTCAGGCTCGTACATTAGCCATAAGTCCTAATTATGAATTGTCAGTGGGACAAGAATTCCCTAATGTTAAGAGTTGCCGAAGGGCGTTGAGGGATACGGCAATTGCTTTGCACTTTGAGATGCAGACTATAAAATCTGACAAGACTCGCTTTACAGCTAAATGCCGAACTGAAGGATGTCCGTGGCGCATTCATGCAGCAAAACTCCCTGGTGTTCCAACTTTTACTATTAGAACAATCCATGAGAATCATACATGTGGAGGAATTTCGCATCTTGGCCATCAACAAGCCTCAGTTCAATGGGTTGCTACCTCTGTGGAGCAAAGGCTAAGGGAGAACCCTAATTGCAAGCCAAAGGAGATATTGGAAGAGATTCACAGGGTTCATGGCATCACTTTGTCATACAAGCAAGCTTGGAGAGGCAAGGAGCGAATCATGGCTGCAATGCGTGGATCTTTTGAAGAGGGATACCGCTTGCTTCCGCAATACTGTGAACAGGTGAAACGCACAAATCCAGGCAGTATTGCATCTGTTTATGGAAATCCAACTGATAATTGCTTCCAACGCCTATTCATATCCTTTCAAGCATCAATATATGGTTTTTTAAATGCATGTCGACCACTTTTGGAGCTTGATAGAACATATTTAAAGAGCAAGTATCTTGGTACATTACTTCTTGCCACCGGATTTGATGGTGATGGGGCCCTCTTTCCTTTGGCTTTTGGTGTTGTTGATGAGGAGAATGATGATAATTGGATGTGGTTTCTGTCTGAACTTCATAACCTGATGGAGACTAACACTGAAAACATGCCAAGGCTTACAATTTTGTCCGACAGGCAGAAGGGAATTGTAGATGGCGTGGAAGCAAATTTTCCCACTGCTTTTCATGGATTTTGTATGCGTCACTTGAGTGACAGCTTTCGCAAGGAGTTTAATAACACAATACTAGTTGATCTTCTGTGGGAAGCAGCTCAAGTTCTTACCATACTTGAATTTGAAGCAAAAGTTTTAGAGATTGAAGAAATATCACAAGATGCTGCATATTGGATTCGAAGAATTCCACCTCATTTGTGGGCTACTGCATATTTTGAGGGGCAAAGTTTTTTTCATTTTGCAGCAAACATAGTTGAATCTTTAAACACATGGATATTAGAGGCATCTGGGCTTCCAATAATTCAAATGATGGAATGCATCAGAAGACAACTAATGACTTGGTTTAACGAGCGGCGAGAGACCAGTATGCAGTGGACATCAATACTTGTACCTTCAGCTGAGAGACTTGTTACAGACGCCCTTGATCGTGCAAGGACACACCAGGTACTTCGTGCCACTGACGCTGAATTTGAAGTTATATCACATGAAGGAACAAATACTGTTGATATTAGGACCCGTTGTTGTCAATGTCGTGGGTGGCAGCTGTATGGTTTGCCTTGTGCACATGCCGTGGCTGCTCTTCTCTCTATTAGGCAGAATGTGCAAAGATTCACAGAAAGCTGCTTTACTGTTGCAAACTATAGAAAGACATACTCACAGACCATACACCCAATTCCGGATAAGTCTCTGTGGAAGGAGCTGTCTGAGGCTGAGGGGGTTGTCAGTGTCTCTGATGTTGATCAACTTCAACTTCAACTTACTATTAACCCTCCTAAGTCACTCAGGCCACCAGGTCGACCTAGAAAGAAACGGGTTCGAGCAGAAGACCGTGGCCGCATAAAACGGGTTGTGCATTGTAGTCGTTGCAATCAAACAGGTCACTTTAGAACCACCTGTGCAGCTCCCATCTAATCTCCTCATACACCTTAGTTTTTCATTATTTATTATTTAGGCTTTCTAGCTTAGACCCTCCATCAAATTTTCTTTTTTCTTTTATTTCCATTACGTTAATGTGAATTAATTTGTTTCAGCTGTTGTGTATCTATAGTCAGTTAATTTGCATTGTTTCAGTGCGCATACAGCAGTTCAATACATCCTTATTACAAAGCCAAAATTCTTAATTTGACTCCAAGGGTTCCAGAAAACGCATGTATTGCAGACTCTTTCTTACTTTGTTTACTGCGCCGAAAGCTCATACTCCGCACATTTCTGTTGCAATATAGAAGGAAAGACAATTAAGGGACAAAGGGCATAACTTCAGGTTTATTAATTGATTGTCTTTGGTCTCTTGTGGTTTCATGTTTGGATTTAAGTTTATGGTTTGAATGGATTTCATTTTGCAAAATCAACCATTGCATTGCTTTAAGTTGAAACTTAGTTTCAGGCCAAATGTAAGTAAGCTAATTAATTTTTAAGGAAAGTCAAACTTATCACCAATTTAAGTTTCCTCAGCAAATGTATAAGTTGGAAAACACCAAATGATAAACCAGACATAGCCTTAAAAGTTAGGGAAAAGGTGGAAACGAGGTTGGAAAAATTCGTATTTATAATTTTTCATGTCAAATGTATAAAAAGACGCAAAAGTTGTTTTCATTTGCTTCAGTGGGACGTTAATCTTCTCAACACAATGAAATGCGATCCATGCCCAGGGAAAAAAATGCCCCCAAATGCTCCGCTAAGAAAAAAAAATTCTTCGTTTACATTTTATGTTTGAAACCTATATAATCTTTTACAATATTTACTACTGAAGATTTTAAAATGTATTTATTAGCTAATAATAGTATCTATTTATTAATCTTAAACCCTAAACCAACAATTTATACAAGAAAAAAAAAATCAAATAAAGTAAACATAAAATAGTGATATTGTTATTGAATCTTTCCATGCTTCTAAGAAAGGTTCAAGATTCAGTTCTAACAAGAAAAACGGGCAAAGAGAATATTTAAATTAGAACTAAGAATTAATTGAAATTTGATAGTTCTGATTTAGAGTTTGAAAAATTACTTAGCATTAAAAAGAGTTTATCAAATATTGAAAATAATTATGTTGAAACCGAAAAAGAATCAAATAATTACAAATTTAGAATATTTATCTTTAATTTTATTGTTATTTTAAATTTGAATTTAAAGATTTATAATGTGTTTGGACAAGATAATTTAAGAGGATAATTTATTTATTTGAGTAATTTGAAATATTTTAGGATAAAATGACATGTTTAAATAAAGAAATTTGAAAGAAATTTAAATTTAAGAATTTTGAGAAAGTATTTTAAATAACTAAAACAATAGAATTTGAAATACTCACAAAAAAGAAGGGAAATGAAATTTCACTACTAGATCAAGCCAAGTCACCTCGAGTAGAGTCGACTCAGGCCCACCTAAGGTCGAGTAGTGTCGGGCTTGTCCAGGAATGAGTTGTGGCGGGCTTATCTTGACCCAAGTCGAGAGTTGAGCCTGTCTCAAACCAAGTCAAGTCAGGCTCGATCCAAATCAAACTAGGTCTACCTCAAGCCGAGTCGAGCTGGGTTGCCCTGACTCAACCTGAGCCAAACTAGGTCAGGATGAGTTCAGCAGGGCCTAACCCAAGCCGTGTCAGAGTCAAGTCAATCCCACTTTAAGCCAAGTCGAGTTAGCTCGCCATGGTTCCAACCTAGCACCCATGACCAACCTAATTCGAACGATCCCTCCACCAACTCGAGTTTAGTTGAGCCCTCCTTAGACTCGATTCAAGCCAGACCCTCCACTCAATCAAGTCGAGTCGGGTCGAGCAGAGTTAAGTAGTGTTAGACCCGGGTCGAGTCAAGTCAGGCCCACCCCAAGAAGAGTCGAGATAATTCAACCATGGATTGAGTCGACCCTGGCCTGCCCTAAGTCGAGCCGACTTAGGCTTGCTCCAGACCGAGTCGACACAGGTCTTTCTCCGAGTTGGGCCCATCATGGGCTGACTTGAGCCGAGCCCATTTCAAGCTGAGTCAAGTCAAGATTGCCCAGGGTTGAGTCAAGTTGGGCCAAATCAAACGATTTTATGTTGGGCCCGTCATGGACATAGTCGAGTTGGGTCTAACATGGACCGAGTCGAGTTAGGTCTATCCCAAACCGAGTCAAGTCGGACCTTTGTTAGATCAAATCAAGTCAAACCTACATAAAATCAAGTATAATTAGACTTATATCAGGTCGAGTTGAATCAAATTCATGCCAAACTTGACCCGTATATTTATATATTAAAAAGTGAAATTATTAAATATTATTTTAATATTTAAATTTAACTGATATTTTTGTAAAGTTTAATTTTAAAATTTAATATTTAAAAAAATTATAAAATTAAATTTTATCTTAAAAGAAAAATTAAATTTATGTATAAAAAAAATTAAAATATAATATATTATCTAAACAAACCATTTAGAAAATAAAGAGAATTCAATTTCAATTATTTCAATTATTTCAATTGTTTAAAATTTCAATTTGAATTGTTAAAATTCTATATCCAATCACATGGTTAGTGGTATTTATTATTTAAATTTTTAGATATAATATTATTATTAGTTACGACTGTCTCTTTCATTATTTTTAAATTATGTATATTTTTTTATTTTCAAAAGTTATATATATATATATTATATTCTTGTTGGGTAAGCTTCCCTCGTAACTCATTATAGTTTTCGATATAGTTTTGTAAAGAATTTTCGGGGTCTGGGATATTTTTGTGTTATCGACTATCAATAGAATTGCACGGAGGGAGCACCGAATGCAACCCACGAGTAACAAGACACTGTGCTATGGTCATATTGTGGGGAGATTCTTTCTCCACCCGCACAGGTTGATCATGCACCCTTATAACATAATAAAATTACTTAATTAAACCATCACTCCCTGCAACGCACTTCCTACAACCCCTGTAACATTTTCTTGCGTAATTCAATATCTCTTTCTTCAATTATAGTTTTAATTCAGTGCATCAAAGTTGTTTCCAGAAGGTGCTGGAACCAATCGAAATAATTTCTTGTTTTCCAAATTTAGTTACACAATTTGTTTAGGTTTCTTCCACCCAGTTATACGTAATTGAATTTTCACCAACAAAATTTGATTCTCCTCCCTCAATTAAACCTTGCATGTGTTTATTTTCCAGCATTCTTTGAAGGAAATGAAGCACCATTTCTATGTGAATATCCACTGGAACAACACTCGCGCTTTAACGGAATAGATTTCAGACTTGGCATTGTGAAATCCGGATGATTTACGAAAGCAAATATAATTATCCTCATGTGATTTTTAAAATTGGCTTCCTGGATTGCAATATGAAAATTATGTTTTAAATGCATTTTCACTTTCGAATTACGTAGAGAACTCTTACTTTCCAATTTTATATTCTTAAAATTAAAATTAACTTAAATTATATAATTTAAAAATTAATATTTTAAATATATTTTAACTTTAGATTATATAATCCGAAATATTATCCAATCATACAATTTAAAATAAACTCAAAATATAATTTTTATTCCGTATAATTTTTAAATAATATGAAGTAATAAAATAATTTTTTTTATTACTTCAATTCATAATAATGTTAGGTCTTTTTTAATTTGAATTATATACAAAACTAAAACATAATCAAATAAATACTAAAAATAATGCAATAGTTAATTATACCCATAACATTAAATTAATAATAAGTAAAACATACATTAAAATATAAAATTTTAAATCAAATATATAACTTATAAATTAAAAAAATTAATAATAAATTATTTAAAAATATATATCAAATTCTTTCATATTAGGAAAACTATAACTAATGAACCAGTTAAATAAACTATTAATTTTATCTGTTCCAAGTCCCCTCTCTCTATATATATATATTATACGCAACATATTAATTATCTTTACTGAAAAATAAAAATGTTATTTTTTTAATAATATTGATTATCATAGTAAATATATATATATATATATATATATATATATATATTCATATATATGTATATATATATATATATGAATATATATATATATATGAATATATATATATATATAATAACATAAATATTTTTTATATTTCTAAATAATTTTAAACTTAATTTTTATTTGTCCATTTTTTTAATTTTCAACGTTTAATTTTGAAATGCATCACTCTTAATCCTCATATATTGTTTTAAATCACATTTCATGCATCTATAAATTATTATCTAAATTATTTAGAGAAAAAATGACGAATTTTAAAATTAAAAGACATGAATAAAATAATTTTAATAAAAGATTGGTGAAACTTAATTTTTTTTAAGAAAAGCTAAAAATATATTTTATCTTAAAGAGAAATATCCAACCAAGATAATGAATTTCACTAAAAATATTAAAATTATGATGATAAGTGTTTTGTCCGTATAATTGGTGCTCTCAATATGTAGTTGCTATTAAGATATTAAAATCTTATGCAAGTAATTTATTATACAAATAATTTATTTATTAAGATGATTTATTTAAAGAACAAAGGACAAATGTTATTGAACAACATAATTTATAAAAATAATTCTTCTTTTTAATAACAGGTACCTAATTCAAATAAAATTAAATTACTTCTTGCATTTTCCATATCTCTGAGACACAGTAGAATTAGATAAAGTATCCCATACCTATAAAATAATTAATTTCAATATTAAAAATAGTATATCAATAATAAAAAATAAAAACCTCAATGAGCTTTTTTCACTTACTCGTAAATTTTTCTTTGAACCTCCTATAGCCAACAAGAAAGGGTTGTCCTCTGAAAAAGAAATAGAATAGACAGCCCCCTAACAAACACCAAACAAAATTATGAGCGCCCCTTTATCAATGATGAGTATTTTCATCATAGTTTCCCATGAGACATATAACTCTGGTTGTTGAGAAAAATAAACTTACTACTTTTGGAAAATAAGAAGCTACACATGACGGTTGATTGTTGGACAAATCCCAAAGTTTTACCTGTGACATACATCAACAACTAAAGAAGATCATTTCCAATAATAAACAACAGCAACAACATTATACACGAAAACAACAAAATTACGCTCACTGTTACCATTTTGTCCAACGATCCAGTAGCAAGAAGCTGCACAAGTTCATGTTATGAAGGCGAGTTAAACTAAAGTACATAATGTATAGATATTCTAATCAAAATGTTGAATATACATACATTAGGAGCCGACAGATTGTAGGATACTGATGTAACAGCTTTGTCATGTGCATGAATGGTTAAAGCAGTATTGTGCTCAGATGTGGAATCTGACTTGGCAGTCCTAACATCAAACGAGCTAACAATACCATCTTCAAGACTCACCTAACAAGGCAATTAAATTTCAGTTAAGGAAATGATCACTACGCCTTCAAGAAATCAAAAGTTAAGAATAGTAGTAATTATTAATGTTAGTATATTTATCAAATAAAAATTAAAAAAATAGTTAAAATTAAAAAATATGACAAGAGAGTTTTCGAGTATAAAAATTTGTCGAATATTCTATTAATTTATAGGAAATATTGTAATCAATATGGAATATGAAAAGATAAACTCTACACTCCTAAGAATAAGTTAATGAGAATGATAACTTTTAATTAATACATTAACAATTACCTACCACAATAATAACTTATTTCAACACTCTTCCTTCAATCCGGAACATACATATTATATGTGATAAGCTTGAAACATATAAATTTGATTTAAGGTCCTCTCAAAGATTTTGTTTACATATCTATAAGTTGATCAATAAATTCAGTACAAATATCTTTAGATAATAATTTTCCACGAATAAAGTGACAATCAAGTTTTATGTACTTTTGATATGAAGAGCAGTTTGGTTATCACAATATCTTCATTTGTTTGATCTAAAAAAATTTCAGTTCTTGAAGGAACTGTTTTACCCATACTAGTTCACAAGTAAGAAATGTCATTAACTCTACATTCAGCTTTAGTACTAGACCGATCATCTACGTTCTATTTCTTACTTTTCCATGAAATAATATTGTCTCTAATGAGAACACAAACCCTAAAGTGGAGCGTCTATCTATAAGAGATCTTGTCCAATCACATATATTTGGATATTCATTTTACCTTCATACAATAAACCTTGTCCTAAAGCTTTTTTTAGATATCTTAGGATGCAAACAATACATTCCAATGATTAATACATGGATTTTGCATAAACTGACTAACAACTCCAACTGCAAAAGATAGATCAGACTTGGTAATGGTGAGATAAATAAGTTTCCTAACAAGCCTTTTATATCTTTATGGGTCAAAGAAAGTTTCGCCCTAATTTACCATTCATTTCTGATTTGCATTCATAGGAGTATCTATTGGTCTACAATCAACCATGCATGTTTCTTCCAACATATCTAAGGCATATTTCCTTTGGAAGACTACAATGCTTTCCTTTAATTGAGCCACTTCAATTCCCATAAAGTATTCAGCTAAGAAAATTTATCAGCATCATTTTCTATAATAATAATATCATCCACATACACGATTAAATAAGCACATTTTCCGGAAACAAAATGACAATAAAAAATAGAATGATCTACTTTTCTCCGTTTTAGTACAAATATTTGAACAATGAGACTAAACTTTCCAAACCAAGCACATGGAAATTGCTTGAAACCATAAAGAAAACGATATAATTTGCAAACAAAGCTAGACTCCCCCTGGGGAACAAATCCAAGAGGTTGCTCCATTTAAATTTCCTCCTCAAGATCACCATAGAAAAAGACATTCTTGATATCCAACTGATAAAGAGGCCAATGACGGATAGTTGCCATGACAAAGAAAAGATGAACAATAATCATTTTGGCTACAGGAGAAAAAGTATCACAATAATCAAGGTCATATATCTAAGTGTATCCCTTTGCTACTGATCTAGCCTTTAGTCGATTAATTTCACCGTTTGATCCAACTTTAATAGCATAAACTTAGCTATAACCAACAATCTTCTTCCAAGTAGGAAGAGGAACTAAGTCCCATGTTCCATTGTGTTTAAGAGCTTTCATTTCATAAATCATGTTTTGTCGTCATCCAGGATGATCAAGTGCCTCTGTCACAATTTTAGAAATAATAATAGATGATAAATGATACAAAAGAAAAATAGGATGGAGTCAATTGATGATGGCTTAGAAAATTGTAAATGAGATGAAAATTGTGAGTAAATTGAGTACCTTTTCGAATAGCAATAGGCCAACTAGAATATTCATTGTCAAGAGGCGTGGTATGAGTCAATAATGATAAAGGACTTAAAGAAGAGGACTCACCATGTGGAAGATTGATTATTGGCATGTCTTTGATAAGTGACAATAGGAGGTGAAGATGGTCTAGGTTGACTTGGATGTTGAGAGGTATTTGGATCTAGGGAAAGAGTTGGAACAGGGTCAAGAGTAGGAGACACAAAAGACTCAACTATGGGCATAGACAGTATTTGTTGGACAAAATTAACATCTTGTGAGGAAAAAGGAAAGAAAGCAGTTTCTTCAAAGAGTGTTACACTTGCAACCAAGGAAGACACATTTGATAGTCTAGGCTAAGAGTTTGTCCAAACCAGGAGAAATGTGAAAAGTTATAAAACAATTTAGATATTTAGTTAATTAACTTAGAGAAAGTATGTTAAAAGGACAAGAAGGAACAATTAAAACAGATTTTAAGTTTAAAGAGGAAGAAATGGAGATTTGACTAGTTTATTCAGAAGCAACTTTAGACTCACTGACTATAGTAATGAAATGAGAAACTTTAGAAGAGGAAATGAATGAGAATAAGGTAACATTACCAGATATGTGATATGAGGCACCTAAATCAATAATCCATGAACTTTGAGTTTCTATAATTTGAGAAATGCATACGGTTGATAAACTTGCCTAAGAATAAGATTGTGGTTGACTACTAGACTTTAGCTTAATATATTCCACATATTCCTCATCTAAAATTTTTGATATAACATACAAATAGGTGACAAGATCTGAAGATACCTTGAAGGAAACTCGTGAGAGAAGTTGTCACAAAGAGAGAGGAAACCAAAGAGAGAGAACCAAGAGAAAGGGGGAGATTTTCCTTCAACCAAGACAAAAGAGTGAGCATCGATGGTCCCAACAGGAATAGAGAACTCCAGCAAACAAACAAACGAGCTATGGAGATGGTTCGGTAACACGTGGCTTTCACGCGTTTGAGATGTAAAGATAGAGAAACGATGTGTGATATGTGTGGAGGATTCCAACGATCAGACTTGCATGGTTGGACGTCGCACAAAAAGACGAACCAGATCTGGTGGTTGATGGTCACAACTGGATGGACGACATAAGTAATAGTAGACAGCGGCATCGGCACGTCGGACAATGACGACAGTGCGGCATACAACAATGGACAGTGGTGACAACACGACAATAAACAAGATAGGGACTAACATAGCGGGATCCTCTAATACTAAGTTAAAGCTGAAAAATATGATAAAAAAGTTCAAGAATATAAAAAACACTTGATTTTTTTCATTAATTTACAGAAAATATTACAATAATTACAGAATATAAAAAAACAAATTATATATTCCTAAAAAATAGAATCTAATGAAAAAAACAATTTTTAATTAATACTTCAATAACTACCTACTAAAATAATAACTTGTTCTAACAAGAATCATTTGGTATTTAGGCATTATAAATAACCATAACACACCACAAAAGAGTGCTCCGAGTGTGGATCCCATGCCAAGCTCTCTACATCAGCTGTCAGTGTCCACTTATAACCTGCATGTGATGGCATCCTCCCATCCTTCTGCGAAGTGTAATAGCATTAAAAGCCAACTATAGTTTCAAAGTTAAAAAATATTCATTTTTATATTACAAACAAAGTGCCATATAATAAGTAACCAATGCCAGGGAAAAATATAGAAAAGCAAAGTACCCAAGGAACATTAGATCATTACCACAACAACAGTACGATCAAATGAACCACTAAGAAGAACCCGTGGTGCATGGTGATTCCAAGCAACAGCTTGAACCTGTAAGAGGATACATGGACAAGATATATATGAGAGATAAAGAAGAGTAATTGTTTCAATTATTTAAAATAGTAAATTTCAAGCAACAGATGGACAGGAGATACTATGAAAGGGATCAATAAAAGTAATTGATCCCTATATTTAAAAAGGTTGATGATGGAAAATATTATATTCAATAAATTTTATTATTTGATTCAAGAAGAAAATGAAACATCTTTGTCATTTTACCAACATTGTCATGCTTTGCATTTCAAAGGCCCAAGTAAAAGTTGTAAATTTTTTATGATGTTTACATATCCATATTGAATAAAACTCTTGAATTTGAAGGTGGCGATTAAACACCACAATTGTTACATTGATATGTGAAAGATGAAACAACGCAAAACTTAAAAGAAAAAGTTTTCCTCCCACGGTATTACAAGGTTTTGACATTGAGTAATGAATCCAAGCAAGATACATAGCTCTTGTTCTAAGAGAATGATATTCCTAAGGGGACAAAGATGACTACAGATGGTTTTGGTCAAACATAATCTTTAAGCCAAATGGGCCTAACAATTTATCTAGTAGCCTTGTGTGTTGCATTGTTGGGCCGCTATCAATTGCCCTGTCTTGTGAAGAAACCTCCTCAAGGTTTTGTGATCTTGGTGTCAATATAAATCGCGTCGGGGGTTTAAAAGGGTGGAAGAGTTATAGGTGAAACTTTTGCGGGTGATACAATTAGTGGGTTAATTAGGGTGGGGTTTTAAACGGAAGATGGGGTGGGGTAGGGAAGCATAAACGACATGTTATTTGAGGATGACTGACGAGGTAGTGTTGATGATGAATGAGAGCCAACTAGATGGTAGCTGGGTGTGATAGGGGAAGTGTCTCGAGGAGATGTGTTTTGATTGGTGTTTGGGGGCTGTGTGGCTAGAGGTGGTATGTTGGATGTTGAAAAGGTAAGCGTGTTGGGGTACATGGTGGAAGGGAATTGATTTTGTGGAGAACAAAGATGGTGTTCTAGCATGACGTAGGTCAAAGGGTTTGTGTATGCGGAAGTGGGTTGTTGTATGGGTTATAAAAGAGGGTAGAAATTTGGGAGGAAGGACTATATGGAGAGAGATGTGGAGAAGGTGTATCCAGGACGAAGGTGGTAACGCTAGTTCGTGAAGGTCACGATCAACATTGAATTGTGATTGAAGGATGGCTAATTTACCAAGGATGGATTGTAGGGTTTCATCTAGGTTTTTGTTTGGTTGGGGTAACATGGAAGCGAGTCAATGAAATCACCCAAATTAATACTTCGGAAGATAAAACAAAACAAAACAAAACAAAACAAAAAAAAACTTTCTTCTCCCTCATTATTACAAACAAGCAAGACATGTAGCTCTTATTCTAAGGAAAAAAACAAGATTCCTAAGAGAACATATTTGAGCCTGATAAGCTTAACAATTCTTCTAATGGCTCTGGTCTGTTTCATTGTTGGGCCGCTATCATACATCCTGGTTCATAATTGTTTATAAAAGAAAACTAAATTTGTAAAAAGTAGAAATCACATTTCCAAAGTTCTAACTTTCTATGAATTAAAAAATAAGGTGAATAATAGAAGAAGTTAAAAGGATCAATAAAATAATCTCAAAATGAAAAGTATTGCCTTTCTAGCTTAATTCTCACCTTGTCTGAGTGATGCTTCATTGTAATTTCACACTTTCCACTGACAACATCCCAAATCTTTACTTGCTTGTCTGCACTGGCACTGGCAATTATATTCCTATATATTTTTAGAATAAATGCCAACGAAGAGAGTTAACAAAAAATTATTAAACGAAAACTTTATGTTCTAAAAGACTTCCAAAAGAAAAAAAAAATAACAGCGAAACACAGTTTTAAATTTAATAAACCTGTAGTCTTTGTTCCATGCAAGACCAAGTACTGAGTCATTGTGGCCATCATCTTTGTATTTGGTTGATTTCTACCACATTGGAGAATAAAACAAACCAAGTTCATATAAAAGCTTTAATTCAAACTTTAATGGAAAGAAATGACTAAAATACATATATTTAAAATACAAACTCAATAAACAAAGTATTTGAGAATGACAGAGGTAATAGTATAATTTTAAATGGATATAAATTACCAAATTAGAAAAAAACCTTTTTTCTTGTCCTTTTCTCATCATCAGTGCCACCCAACACCACACACGGCTCTGCCTCTCCATCCTCAGCAATCTAAGAACAAGGAAAAGTTATAATATATCCTTTAAAAAGAACTCTACTAAAGTTATAAACAATCAATGAGACCTATGCACTAAATTAACTTACAACATCAAGATTCCAAATTTCAATATTAGGTTCCATTGAACCAATAGCTAAGAAGTTCCCTGTGATAATAACGAAAATGCATAAGATAAAAAATATGAAGTGAAAGGATAAAGCAAGTATCAAGTAATAGCAGTTATTAAACCCGTAGTCACAATTGAAATAGTAGACTGCCATCAATTGTGAATTGTAGCAAATGACAAAAGCCATTAATGCGCAACATAGTGGATAGCATTACAAGCACATAGGAGAAGTCACCTAATAGTTCAAATATATGCTACAGATAAATTATAAATGTATAAAAAGTTAATAAAAATAAAATACATGAAAAATCTGTATAATTTGAACTGAAAAGTTCAATTGACTGGAGACTCACTGAATATGACAAGAGATGCAAGACACATGCTACCACAACATTGGTAGTGAAGCAATAGTGGACAGAGTCACAATCTCTGATCGAGAAATTTTGCTATGCAATTGTGCTATAGTGTCACTATTGTGGAATTTAACAACACTATACTAGTAAAGACAAAACAGTGAAAGTGCTTTTATGATTACACAGATTAGCTTCTAAAATGAATTCAACTATTTAAACAATTTGAAATTCATCCAAATTTTTAAAGGCTTCTTTTGATGATTTACACAACATCTGAATAATGTATTACAACCGAGTTTTCAACGTTTTGCTTCACCTTTAGATGAAATATGAATTGTTCACATTTTTAGCATAATAAAATAAACTTAGAAAAAAGTCCCTTCATTTACATATGAAAAAGAAAAGCATAATTGCACAAAACAAACAGTTAATACATGATAGAGATATCAAGCAAAGAAATCGTAGCTTTTTACCTCTCTCTCCTCCTTGAAGGGGACAATCAAGCCAAGCTGTGCAAAGCGGGAATGCTGAAATTTCAATCCCATGGTGACGATACATGTTCTTTTCTCTATCCTCAAGTATCCAAACCTGACAAAGCATAAAGAAATTACTTATTAAGTCTACTAGTGTCTATAGAAGAAAAGTATAATATACTTTTATCACAATAAACAATTTGGTTACCTCAACAACACCGACACTATCCTCGTTGTCACTATCCTGGTTGTCACTATCTTCTTCCTTTAGCACCTCAGTACGTGCACAAACAATGACAGAATCGGTTGGATAAATGGTCATGTCTTCAAGCTCTTCAGAATCATAATCCTGACAAACAGTGTCAGAATCAAAAGGGAAAAGATGGATAGGAAAAGATGGATAGCAAAAGAATAGAAGTCTAGAACTAACATTTTTATCTTTGAGATATGGATCCATGTGGTTGCTTGGATAGTATAGATCACCGGTCCCCGAACTAAATAAGTCAACCCCTACTTATTCATATTATGAATATAAGCTGCAAGAGAAAATGATATAACAAAGAAAGAGAGCCAGAAGATGGATGAATAGATTGATACCTTCTTCCTCATCATCATAATATTCCATGTGGAGGTCCTTCAAGGCATGGGTTATGTTGTCACATACTTCATTAGTTATTGGCAATGACTGCACATCCACCACATTTTCATCTTTATTCTTACTCTCACTTAGTTTGAGAGGGATAAATTCTTCAAGATCTTCTTCAAGAGGAGGATCAATTTCCAAGGGTACTGATTTTGATACTCCTTTTGGTATCCATGAAATTGCCGAAATCATTGTTCTTTACTGGCCCAAAAATTATCGCAACCAACCGTTTGTAAACTTATAGGATACTACCTCCACTGCTACCCCGAAATAATAAAGAATTTAGATGGTGTGGATGCTTTCTTTAAATATATAGATGGTGTGAATGGTTGAATTTGAAAAGAAGATAAAACATACACATAAATATTAGATAAACTTAACTTTTATGTTTATTTGGAGTAGAATATTCTTAAGCACAATTCTAAATATATTTTTACAAAAAAAGTTCTTACTAATAACTTTTGTTTTAGCTATAGTTTAAAAAACTAAACACATATTTAAGTTGCTTTATATAGTTAATTTTAATTTAATAATTAATAATAATAAGTTAAATGTGTTTCAATCTTTATCTTGATTAATTATTCATGCATATAACTCGTTACAAGTGACTAAGTATAAGATTTTTTTTTCCTTGATGAATATCCTTATATTTAAATCTCTTCATAGCCAATGGCCTGCATGTTGTTGTCTTAGAACTAGTGTTTAAGGGTACACTACTTCCACTCAAAATATATATAACAGTAAATATAAAATCTAGTAAATTATCGAAAGTAAACTCTTGGATGTTATATGATGATTTTATTTTTGGAAAAAGTCATTGTACTTAATCATTTATGGACTTACTTTTCATTAAATTGTTTGACAATTTATACACTTAAATTTCTGTTAAAAATAGATGAATTTTCTCAAATATATTTTAAGACAAACTTGACTCATTCATTAAAATTTTACTGTTTTTTCGAGATACATAATATTTTTTTAAAAATTTCAATTTTCACGTTTTATACTTTATGCTTTATTTAAATGTTGAACGAAAATTTCACTCCAACAAATATCAAAATAAATATGTTTTATGTTTCTAAAATTTGTTAAATTCAATTTTTGTTTATCTAAATTACTTTATTATTCGCCACTCAATTTTAAAATGCATCACTCTTAATCCTTGTGATTAAAAATCAATTTCATCAATCTATAAAGTATTATCTAAATTATTTTGAGAGAAAAATAATATTGAATTTCAAAATTAAAAGACACAAGTCAAATAATTTTTAATAAAAGATTTAAAAAAGCTAAAAATTTATTTTATTCTAAAATGAAATACCCAACCGCATTAGCATAAAAATAACAAAGCAAGAAAGAACTAAACACATAAGCATAGAAATAATAAAGCAGAAAGAACTAAACACATTTGTAAGATAAGTGAATTCCGCTAAAAATATTAAACATTATTTTGATAAAGTGTCTCATTTATATTTTTAAGAATAGTAATAGAAAAGACAAATGAAATTAAAAAAAAATAGGAAAGAGATAACATGTGATAACTAAAAAATTATAAATGAGATATGAATAATGAGTGCAACGAGTACTTTTGTGGATAACAATAGACTAACTTAAATCAGTATTAAGAACTGTGGTATAGAGTGATGATGGAGAATGATCGGATGAAGAGGACTCATCTTGGTTCATTGGACTAGGAGGCAAGTGGATCCTACGTTGATAAGTAATAAAAAAATGATGGTTCAAATAGACTTTGGATTCGAGGAAGGTTGTAGGGAATAGGAGAAACATATAACTCAACCAACGGTACAAGTAAGACTTGCTGGACAGAATGAATATCTTAGCTCGCCAAAGGGAAGAAAGAGGTATGTTAAAAAAAGGTGACATTGACATACATGTAATACTTATTGGTTTCAAGAGAGTAACAATGATACCCTTCTTTAAGTCGGGAATAGCCCAAGAAGACATATTTAACCAGAAGGGAATATGAAAGAGAGATTTGACAAAAAAAATGAAATAATGAACTTTATTATTGAGAGAAAATGATGTCATCATGATAATAAAAAAAATAAGCAGGTAAGACAACATCACCCCAATGATCAACCAGTATATTGGCATCAATCAATAAGGTGTCAGCTATCTCAACCAACATGTGAACTTAAAAGCTTAGATAAAGTAGAGGAAAAATATTTTTTGGCATCATCAATTCTTAAAATTTTAGTAACTTGGTCGAATTAATTTTTTATTTCACTAAAAAAAGATGTAAAGAAGTACAACATTCATAATGGTCTTTCAGTAGAGAAACCCAAGTGGTCTTCGATGGTTGAAATGATGACAGTGATAAGTGACGAACAACATCGATCGATTATAGACAATAATTGACAATACTTCCTTCACAAGACAAATAGAAAGGCAGAGCAGGATCGACACACTTTAATACCAAGTTGAGAAAAATAAAGAAAGACAAAAACTTGAAAAAGAGAGTTTAATACACCTCTCTTGTCTCCTCTTATTGATAATAAAAAATGGAAAAATGAAAAGTCAATAAACATATTCTGAAAGCAAAAAAAAATAGATACAATTCTTCATTTAATAGTACCAGACTCTAGAAAAAATTAAGATAAATGAATTCCATTAGAAAATGAAACATTATATTGATATTCCTTTTGTATATAAGGAGTCAAAGTTATTATCAAGATATTAAGATTTTATGTTTGAGATGATTTTTCTAAGAAGAAGGTCTTTATTCATTAATAAATATTAAAAGTAAATTAATTAGAATTAAATTGCTATAATAATTAAAAAATAAATTAAAGAATAAAAGGATTATAGACTTATACGAGGGAATGTAATTTCAACATTAAGAAAAAGAATCAATTTATATATAAAAAATGGCTAATACTAAATATTTTAGTTTGTTATATCTCCTAACTTTTTAATAAAATGGTCTTATACTCTCGGAATAGAATAGATAAACTCTTCACTAGAGAAAAACATAATAATATAATTTATAAAAAGTAGATTTAGAAAGAAATAATAATGATATATATATATATATATATATCTTTACATTCTTTTTTAAAAGTCAGGAGATGCAAATACACCTACCTAAACTATTAAAAACTGAAACAGAGGAAAAAAATAGTTGATTGAATCTTAATTGAACTACAAAATAGTTAAGCTACTAAACTAAATTGTTTTAAAGTGTTTCAAACTATACTTTAAATTAAACTAAAAATTTCTTTTTTATTGATTTTGAAAAAAAAAAGTTATCTATTTCTCTATACTATCTCTTCCACTTATTCTTTGGTTGTAAAATTAAATTTTAAATTTCAAGTAAAGATAATAGTATAGTAGTTAAACTTTGAAAGTGAACACCAGTGATGCTTGATAGAGAGAAAGAAGGTGAATATTTGATGATGGTTGATTCGGAGAGAGAAGATAACTGTTATAAGATTATTGTTTCTCTCTCACTATTTCATACTATTAGAATATAATAATTTCATATTTTATTTTACAAGTAATGCATGCATATCCATCGACTCAACCTAGCTGAGTGGTTCAAAGGTTCAAAAGATAAATTTGAAGGAGAGAAAATAATCAATTTAAAAAAAATAAAAAATAATATTTTTTTAAAAGAAAAATAAAAAATATAAAAAATTATGAATGTCTTAATTAATATAATAAATAAAAGATATTTTTAACTAAAAATTTTATAAATAATAATTTTTTTTATATTATTATTTATTATTAATTTTTATTTTGTTATTAATATTATTATATAAATTTATTTATGTTAATAATATTTTTATATAAATTTACTTTTCTTATCATATTTTTTATTTAAAATATATTTTTAAACATCTTTTATCATTTTTAATTTATTATATAATACAATTATAAAGTAATTATGATATAACCTAATTATTATATATTATAACATATAATAATTATATTATAATATAATTTATTTTAAATTTTTATTTTAATTATTGTAATAAAAATTTATAAATAATAATAATTAATTATACTAAAAAAACTAATTAAATTAAAATGTAATAAATTATTAAATAACGAATTTTTTTTATTTATTTTTTATTGTTTTTGTGTTTTTCATCTTTTGGTTTCCTTTTTTTCCAACTGTCTCTTTTTATTTTTTATTTTTCGTGCTTTTCATTTTTTTTTTCTTCAACTTTCTCTTCTTTTTTTTTTAATTCGAAAGATACAGAGGGTAAAGATTTAGGAGAAATACCCATTGATCTCATAACAGACTAGTAGGTCTACTAATGCTAAATGTGTACAGAATGAATAGGATAAAAAAAAATCCTTACCTGCGCAAAAATTCTCTTCCGGATAGATCTAGTTAATTTCAATCCTTCCTGCAACACGGTTCCTTCAAGATAGCAGATGTGATGTTTCGTTTGTCATAACTATAATATTGCTTAATTTGAAAGTGAAAACCTCAATGGCTGAAGTGGATCAGAACACGGACGGGGGAGCATGAGACGGAGGAATCAATTGAGGCGGAGTTGCACGGACAAAGAGGCTGCTGTTGTCAGGTATTTTGAGGACATAGAGTATCAATGAATCATAAATTAACCCTAAAAAAATTGATTCACAGTATGAAAAATCAGAATTTAAGAGAAGAACTCTGCTGCCTCACTGCTCTTCCTTTCTCTTCTATTCTTTCACCCTTTCATATACACCACTGCAAACTAGTGGGCCGGGCCTCCTCCAACAACTTTTTTTAAGGTAAAATATAATATATATATATATAATAAGAATAATATTAGAAAATTTAAAAAAAATTATAATTATATACAATACCATAAACTAATAATAATAATAATAATATAATAGTAAAAAATATAAACTAATAATAATATATAATACGATCAACTAATAATAATGATATTAGATAAACTTCACGTTTATAGTCTACTTGGAGAAGAATATTTTTACAAGAGAATCTCTTTCAAATAATTTTTGTTGTTTTAGCAACAGTTTAAAAAACTAAACACATGTTTAATTTTGCTTTGTATTATTTGTTAAATTTGTTTCAATCATTATCCCTTACAAGTGACTAACTATGGTATAAGATTTTTTTCTAAAAGAAAAAATAACAGTAGAACACAATTTTAAATTTAATAAATCTGTAGTATTTGTTCGATGCAAAACCAAGTATTGAGTCACTGTGGCCATCATCTTGTATTTGGTTGATTTCCAGCACAACAGTTGGAGAGAAAAATAAATTAATGTAAAAGCTTTAAATCAAAATTTAATGAAAAGAAATGGCTAAAATACATGTATTTAAAATTGAACAGTATAAATAAAATATTTAAAAATAAAAGAAGTAATAGGATAATTCTAAACGGATGAAAATGACAAAATGTAGAAACCTACTTTTCTCGTCATCAGTGTCACCCAACACGACACGCGGTTCTACCTCTCAATCCTCACCAATAACCAATACGGAAACAATAAAATATCCTTCTTCAAAAGAAGACTACTAAATGTTACCCCCTCTCTTTTTAAATAATTTTTATTTTAAAAAAAAAGTTTGTTTCATATTATTTATCATTTGTAAATTTTAATAATATATTAATTGTTTTTTATTAACTATACTCTTATTTTAAAAAATATAAAAATAATTAAATAATTCTTTTTATAAGGTTTTAATGGAGGAGCTGTTTATATTAAATAATTATTTTTTATCTTTTTATTTATTTTTTTGTCAAATCAATAAATTACATTTAATTCTTTAAAGGTACTATTGAAAAAAATTTAAAAATTTGTTATAAGTTATAAGACTTACTACTTTTATTGATTTGTGTAAAAAAACTTTAAACAACTTTTATTTAAAAATAGATGAAGTACAGAACAATCCATATTTATATCTGAAATAGTAGATTCCTATCACTTTCTACTTATGATATTTTTTCTTCCTTTTTTTAACAGTGTTTTTATGAGTTAGTAACTTTACGTTGTATTATTTTTATATGGTAAATGTAAAAATGTAGAAATATAAAAATATAAAATATATTTTACTTTTTTATTAAATTTTATAAAATAAATTATTATTAAGTTTTATAAAATAAATTATTATAATATAATTAAATACTGAAAGCTATAAATTATAAAAAATATAATAATTAAAATTTTGTTATGTTCTTGAAAAAATTTGTACAAAAGCATTTAAAAACAAATAATATTTAAGTTAATTAATTTATAAAAATTAAAAAAATTAACATATTTTAAATATTTTCTGCAAATAATAAAATATACTATAATATAAAATTAATATTTTATTATTAAAAATAAAATTATCTTAATTCTTTTTAAAATAAAGCAGAATATATAAACAATAAATTTGAACAAAAGTGTTTTTCAAGTGAACAGAAGAAGGGGGAGTTAGAATCTGTTCTCTAAAGTTTGAACACTGTCTATAATAAAAATGTCTTTATAAATTTCTTATATATTTGACTTTTTTTTAAAATAAAAGTAATTTTTTTTAAAATAAATATTCTCTTGGTTGAATAAAAATTGTCATACTAATTTCACATATTTAAGGACATTATTGTCTCTCTTATTCTTTCTTCATTTTTTATCACTCTTTTAGAAGAAATGATATTTTTTTTTTACATATAAAAAAATATTAAATAAAAGATACATTATATATATAAAAATAATCGATAGCATAATGGATTATTTATAATTATATTTTTTATGCACGTCATTTTGAGCACCTCTTCTCCTCTCCCTCTCATTTCTTTTTCATTAATTCTATTCCAATTAATCCAATTAAACATAAACAATGACTATTCTATTCATGTTCCCAAATCATAAATCCACACTCATTTATGAAATACTAAGCCCGACATCTTTTACGAGTATGTGTTTGATTTTACACTTTTAAATCTAAACCTCAACATTTTAGTGTTACTATATTATTATTATTAGTTTATCATATTGTATATTATTTTTGAAAAAAAAATTTAAATTTTTCTAATATTATACTTTTATCAGTGTTCTTTATTTATATATATATATATATATATATATATATTTTACGTAAAAAAAATTGTTGGAGGAGGCCTGGCCCACTAATTTGTAGTGGTTTTGTTTATATGAAAGGGTGAGAGAAGAAAAAGGAAGCTGGAGAATGTAGAAACGCAATACCTGAGAACAACATTAAACAAATTCTACATAAAATCGTGATATTGAAACAAACAAATTCACTGTTATTTTATGCATTTTTCCTTCAAGTGTTAAAACGAGCTCGTTGATTCAATTCTAAATTCGCAATTTACATAGTGCACTCACTTCCCGCGAACCTACTTAAAAAAGGATTCTACGTGCCAGTTTATGAGTTCACTCGCGATCTTGATAATCTCATTGTTGGTTCTTCTCTTAAATTATGATTTTGGATACTCTACTACACAACCTCTTAATGAATCTTTAGAAACACATGCATGGAATGAAAAAGTTCTTTAGTAATATGGTTATTTCAATTTAAAACAAAAATATAGGAAAACATGCTTTTATGAAATGCAAAGCCGAGCAATTTTAGATACTGGACATTTTTCAAAATTGAAAATCTTAGAGCTTATATAACTGTGTTGTTCCTATGTTTTAAAATGAGACTATGAATTATATATATATATATATATATGAATTTTCAAAATTTTCATTTAAAAAAATATGCTTTATATACTTGTATATCAACATTTAGGTACGAGAAAGTCAGAGTAGCATTGACACTATTTCCAGTGCTTATTGATTTGTCTCGTATTTTATCTTTTGTATAATTACACATGCTTTCTTGGCTATTTGTGACAGAGTACTCTGACTATACTATTACCTTTTTCATTCTCAAATATTTTGTTTATTCGGTTGGTATTTTAAATATATGTATTTTAGCCATTTCTTTCAATTAAAGTTTGATTTAAAGCTTTTATATGAATTTAGTTTTTTTTCCAATTGTTGTGGTAGAAATCAACCAAACACAAAGAAGATGACCACAATGAATGAGTACTCTGTCTTCCATGAAAAAAAGACCACATGTTTATTAAATTTTTAAAACTGTGTTAACTCTATTGGTTGACATTTATTCTTAAAAAATATATATAATATAATTAAAAAATAGTAAAAGGATTATGGTGACGAGACCAATTGAACAATTCTTTTCTCTTGAAAGGTTTATAATAGTGATGAGATTCAGAGTTTGAAACTCGTCGATTCAGAAGTTTGTCGAGATTCATAAGTCAAATCATTAAAAGAATGAAGTTTTGAAGTTCATGGTTATTCTCTCCTTTAAAAAGCCTATAACAGCTATGAGTATCTAAAATGACCAATCAATCATCTCTTCGTGATTCATGTTGTTGGGAAATCATCATTAAAGAAGTGTCCTGAAACCGATAACCAACCAGCATTAGGCACACACAGGACAGCAAATCAAGTTGCCAAACATCAACATGCACACTTGACTTGACTGTTGGAAGCTTGAATAATGTTAGTTTAATTTTTTATAAGTACTACCCATGCTGGTGTGATTGGTTATGTGAGAAAATCATCAGAAAAGGTCAAGTTGTGCTAAAAAATTATGTGATTACTTAAAATAATTTTAGTTAAAACAATTAATAGAGAAGCTATGTGGGAACAAACTCAACTCAATATATTGGTATAGATATGTTACCAAGCCAAGGAAGCATCTTTAATTTTAAAATGCAAAAAATTCAAGCACAAAAATACTTGAATAAACCTTTGTTCCTGCCACAATGGCATTGTAGAAAGGATGAGCGGTGCATGACATGATCCTTTGAGATAAAGGAAGCTCTCTGTTCACATTATATTGATGAGCCCTCCTATAAAATAAAAAGAATAACTGTCGAAGCTTTGTAATATAAAAGTAAATTAGTCATATGATTTAGCTATGCATTTCTATTCAATTACTTTATGTGGTTACTCGTGTTATGTACTGCAGTTTAACTGTAAATGTGTTTTCTCAATTACATGGTCAATTGAAATTATTAATAAGGACCCCCTTGTTGTATTTAACTTGAGGTTTATTGAAGGAAGGCAGACATTGCCCTTGTTTTAAAATAGTTCTTTTTTTGGAGGTGATTAATCCCCACCTTGAAGATAGAAAATATCTAAAGTAGTTTAGTTATATAGGGGAAATCTCACCTTCAATTTTCAGTTATTCCCTAGATATTTTTCCTCCACTCCCACTCTGAATTAATTAATGTTATATGTCTCATTGTTGAGTGACTTACCTAGAATAAATGTGCAACGGCGAGTTGCGACTGGGATAGAAATCCAAAAGCCAGATGCCTCCTTCATATGGTGCCAAAAAGATCTGCACTAATTCCAACACAGTTATTTTGTGAATATAAAGTAGTGGAAATAATATTGTGATATTTCTTATTTTAGTGCAATATGCAAGTAGACTCGTATTCATGTGGTTACTACATCATGTATTGGATGAGAGTCAAAGTCTGTACAAGTATTAGTAATAATTGGCTGCAAGTAATTCAATTATACATCCTTTTATAATTGTTTACTTTTATGAGTTTTCAATTTTAACAACAACCATGTTCATGTTTCATTACTTTCAAGATCAATCCCCATTGGATGAAAATGAAATCGCAAACATAAGGAAGCAATGGACAAACTTTTTCTTTCAAAGCATATAATGTTTAGTTTTTCTATTCAGTTTTTTAAGTTTTTAGGATAGCTACATACTTGGGTTGATATGTGATTAGTTTTAGTTAGCTTTTGTATTATGTTGTTTAGGATTTAATCTGTGTTATTTAATTGTATATATGACAATTTAAATTTATAATTTGGATTGATTGAGATATTTGTGCTGTTAAATGTCCATGTTTATATAATTACAGGTTTTGGTTAAGAGACAAAACTTGCTCAATATTTTTTAAAAAATAGTTAAATTTATTTTGGAACATACACATCCCGATATAAATTTATGTCAAATATAACTCCTTCATACTTAAATTAAATTTAAGTATGCATATATTTACATCAAGGTATTTACCTCCAAACATAAATTTTCCCTTTTTTTAATTTTAAAATTAATCTCTCCTACGTTCAAGAAAATACTTTCATTCAATGCGAATTTGTATTAAAATATTATATTTTCAACATAAATTTACATATATTAAAACACCATATATAAATCTACGTATACAAATATAACATAAAAAAAATAACCAAAACATAAAAAATCCTAAATAATATACATAAAAATCTCTTTATATACTAGTGTTAGAATCTTGTGTATTAAAATGTGGTATAGTTAATATATATATATATATATATATATATATAAAACCATAATGAGTAGGGATTTAATTAATCGTTAATAAAATGAGATAATACCAAATGGGAACAATTAATAATTTTTTGAAAAGGAACTATTGAGAAAGATTAATATCTTATAACAAACATATATATAACATTATTATAAACATCATGTAAATAGAAGCCAAACAACTCGTCAGTTTTGAATTTAAATGAAGGTTAAATTTTTGTGAAAAAAAAAAAGAAGGATATTTTGTTCGGGAAAGTTTCTTACCGAATTTGTTGACAACCATGACGCTTTTGCATAATGTCTTTCCATAACCGGCATAAAAGAAAATCACACTATTTAGACAACTTTTTAAAATAAAATGTATTTTATTTTTTTAAAATTGTTTTAAATTTTAATTTTAGTTTCGTAATGAAAAGTTATATTATTTTACTCCTCCAAATAATTAATTTTTTATGGATGAATGAAAAGTAATTTAAAGTGTGTGAAAGACTAAAAGTTTTGTATTTCAAATTAAAAGGATAAAAAGGTAAAAATATATTTGAGCCTATTTTAGAAATTAAAACATACTTTAAAAATTATGTATGGATTAAATTTATCTTATTTTTTAAAACCTTTCACAAATATATGAACACATAAACTCTAGGTATGTATGGAATCTATGTGTGTATGTTTCAATGAACATTGACACGATTAATTTATGTTTATATATATGTTTTTCATATGTAATTAAGTTAGGAGCTAAATTTAACTTAAATTTTTTTGTGTAAAAAAGAAACTATTTAAAATCGTATCAACTTAAAATTAATTTTCTAAAACGAGACCAATAACATGTGAACGTTAATTTGTCGAATCAATTTTAGACTCAAATTAAACTTTCAATGTGAACCAACCATGCATTAACTAACTTACCGTTGAGAGGGTTCGTAGTGAATGTGTGTCAGCTGAAAATTATTATAAATATCCAAAATGCCGGACCTACATGAAAATTTCCAGGAAAAGGTATATACAATATTATTCATAGAAACAGTTATTATTTAGCACGCAAATTCAATGATAAATAGGTAATTATTTTAGACGAAGGCAACCTACCAGCCGAAAACAAGATAAAAGGCTAATTGATTTGGTGAAGAAGGATTCAGACGAATGCTGCTAATCATTGGAGAAATATTATATTTTATCCTTTACGTGACAATATATATGAATGCTTTAGCATATCTTGAGTTTTCACATTAGAATTACACATCACACAAAAGAGGCAATACTGCTCACATTTTAATATACAAATACAACATATATGAAAAGTCTCACCTGAAAAGATTTTAAATTTCGTATCATTTTTGTTGACCACCTTGTTACCTAGAAAGCCAAATAAGTCATAATAACATCACTTGTAAATATTGTAAAATTTAAAAGTAACATTTGTCCTAGAAGTCATATGTTAATTAAACATACTAAATTCTGGTCAATGTTTCTTCCGCTGCGAATGTCCGATGAATACACATTTCCACGCAATCCGGCCGCAAAAATAACCTGGATAGTATAGAATGAGATTGACGACACAATTATATTTCCTAGATAATCACAAAATGATACAATAGACTAACATAAATAATTCATAACCTGATCTTCCACGTCTAATTGAATGCTGGTCAAACGGTCATTGTTGGATTTAATCTGAAGACAAGGTAGACTCCCCATTCTCGTATCCCAAATATAGACAGACCCTCCACTGTAATCAGAAGCTAATATCCTGTTAAAATTCACAAACATATTCAGAAAGGTGTGGCGAGGCAGAAAAATTATTCAATACACAAAAATATCTCAAGTATTTTCATTTATATGTCTCAAATTTATGTATTTATTGGAATTATACAACCAACGAGTCTAACACTAACAAACACTATCTAAAACCTCCACATCTCAACGCCATTTTTCCAAGCAAGCTAGTTTTGGAAAATAACAAGAATCTATCTCATCTTTCAAGATTAGTTTTGGATACCGGAAAAAGATATTTACGCCGGGTTAAAAAAAAATCATATCAGAAGAACCACACAGTAATAAGACATCTAAATAACTTACCTTCAAATATTCATTTGCGAGCATCACTAAGTGCCTTTTGGTTCCAGAAACTTACATATTTTGGCTTTGGTCCTTTGATACGTTAGTTTATGCTTTCTAGAAAAAAAGTCTAGTGACAATTATCATGCCATTAGAGACTAATTACGAAATTGCTCACTATAATTTTTTTAGTCAATTCTGTTTTTAATTATTAAAAAAACCTGTCTGATACATCATAAACTATTTTAAAAATATGATTTGTTCTTAAAATTTGATATAAGACTATTTTTGTCATACTTCTCAATTATGTGATAAAATTGGTAAGTCAATGAGCTATGAAACTCACTTTACAATAAAAATCGAAATCAAAATTATTATTTTATAATAGACACTCACTCAAAAATGTGTAAAAAACATAAAAGATCAATATTAAAAAAATATTTTTTTGAATAAAAAGTATATGTAGTGTCATTAAATTGAACCAGGAGATGTATATGTGTTTCTGCAATGCAGGGATAAATCATAACTAACAAAATAAACTAACCCAGCTGGAAAAAAATTGCATTGTAATGGACTATCTTCTCGTGGTGAAGTTTTTTTAAAATAATCACTTTCAATGCTTTAACCAGTTAGGTAATCAAGCATTAGAAACATCGCACACACAGCGGACAAAACTATGTATCGATTAAAGTATTTACTACTTCTTATGATATCATATATTTAAGAATTTACATTAATATATGTGAAATTCATCCATCCCTCCTATCAGTTAAAAGAAGCAGTTCCTATAAATAAAGTATAACTCACATTGGGTGATTTGATGCAAAAACTATGTCAGAGAAACCTACAGCATCTTCATCTTCGTCATCTAAGGTTGTTCTGTACACCTGTATCATGTGATTCAATAAAAAATACTAGTTCAACTGACATATATATTAAAATACCTATATACGTATATCCTTAAAGATAAGAACAAAATGTAATGATATGAACAAATATTATACTCAATGTATTAATTCCTATTGCTAATTATTTTTTACAGCGTGTGTGAGCTCATTTCTTATTTTTTTACACCATAACACCATTCAAATAATGGCAACATGTTGCAACACGAAAGCAAAATAACAGCTGAGAATAGAAACAAAACCTACAGATGGTTCAAATTGTGCATGTTGAACATCATATATGAGTAATCGATCAAGGTCTTCAGATGCACACACAACCTGAAATGAAATAGCTAAATATAATTCAATCAATCATTTGTAATATTAACAGTAAAGAGATTATCAAATATTAATTGGGTACGGCCGAGTAAAAAGATAACTTAGTTTATTTAAAACCTGGTTCTGGTTGAGAGGATTCCACTTGACAGCATCAAGTTTCCCATCCACTGTGAAGTGCGATAAATGTTTGTTTTCATCATCACACAAGTCTGCATTCACCACTAACATTAAAACAAAAGGTTTAAATCATCAGTACAACTTCAAGCGAATTCTTCCTGGTCCAAATAAAAAATAATAAAACATAAAGCTACTAATTCTTAAGACACATGTTAAAAAAAGGAAGAAAATACCATAATCACACATTCAACTCCACTTATAAGAAAGAATAGAATAAATAGAGAAAAATAGAAGACAAAGTTAATTGGTAGAAAAAAATTCTTTATTTGAAGCATGTATAATCATTTTAATGAATGATATTAATTACAATGTAGTTTTGAATAAGAATTAGATGTGGACATTATTAATTTTGTTAAATATCAATTTTGAACCTTAGCCTAAAATATTTGCTAATAACATTATTGTTATACAGTTAAAATAAACAAACATAACTACCAATATGAACTTACAAGGTAATCTTCGAGTCTCGGTATACAGAACTTCGAAATCATGAATGGTGACACATCCAGCTTTTGTTCCGGACACCAAGTATTTTCCCTATAAATATATTTTTTAAAATAAAAAATGTAATTGAAATTCACTAAATTAGCCTAGTTCACCATAAAACATTATTCCAAAAAAACTAAAGTGCTTAACATACTTCAAATTAAAAATACAACAAAATATATCAACAAATTGACTAACTTGAAAGAAAAAACTATTTTCTAAGGTTCTTGACTTGCACTAGAAAGTGTGAATGTGCAATGCAAGATGAAAAGACAACCCACTTACCTAAGGAACTTGTTTTTATGTCAATGAGATTCCCATAATTAAGTATGATCAGTAACTCCTAATAATACTCGTATTATACATTGTTAAAAGCATAGTATAATTAAACGTGTCGCTTGTTTTTATTCTAGCATGAAGTTGTGAATTTTTTTCTTTTAGAAGCATAGCAATGACATTTACTAAAATAGTTTCTCTATTAAACTCTAGCTATTCAATATCAATTTGTATTTACCTGCTTATCAAAGTCCACTGCAGATATACCTGGAGGCGTCTTCTCTTTATAGATAGACAGCGCGGCAAATCTACAAAAAGTGAAATCCTATCAAATATATGAGAACGGATTATTCAAGCCATTAGATGCAGAACCTTTATGCACATATTTCGTTCAATTTTTTCTTTTCACTTCGCACATGTTTCATTGAGTTTCTCTTCAAATAAATTTAAGAGAAAAAAATGATTTCTTTTAAACTAAAATTGGTTCTTCATTAACTAAGGAGAATAGCATAGAAATGAGAAATCCTAGGACAAAGAACACTAACATCTCATAATGGACAGCATTTCTCAATGGTTAGTTACATATTCTAGACTAAAATTTTGAACCACGAGGAAGAAGTCTAGATATTTACCTTTCACCTTGGGGACTCCCTTCTTCGTCTACTTCCTGATTTAAAAAACAAAGAAACAGTTCTTAACATTAAATAGAATATTCATTATATTAGATCATCACATAATAAAAGAATCACTTGTTTAAACACACAGTTAACCATTACTTACCGGATAAGACGGACAAGGCAGTTCATTAATGTGATATTTGTGTGGAAAGGTTCCAACCTTTAATTTAAAAAATTTAAGCATGTTCACATCTTTTCAAGATATTTAAGCAAGTTAACATAAAACTATAAGAAATAGTTGTACCTCAAAATATGATCGGCTTAACAAACTAGCCATTTCATGACAATTAATTGGCTTAAATCTTGCATGTAATTGATATGCATATCTTTCTTTACGTAGTCTTCTTTAACAGATACTCAAACATAATTCAAAGTCAGAGATAGTAGAGTGATTAAAAAAATTAAAGATAAAACAAACAAAGAAAATTACCTGTAAAGAGGAAGAGCCATGAATCAACTCTGTGTAATTAAAAATAAAATTATATTATGAAAATTGTAAATAAGCACAACTTAATTACGGTAACATGATTTAGAACATTATTTTTTACAAGATTTAGAGCGTGTTCAGAAAGCTTGTAATATTAACTTTTAAAAGATTGTTTGCAAAATATGGGCCTTTAGGAATACAGCCGAAATTTAAATAAAAAAAATGTGAATAATAAGCTATTTTTTAATCTAAATTTTTTTATATAATTATTTTATAAGTTTTTCCTTGTAAGTTGTTTTCATATATAACCTTTTAATACATACACAATTATTTTCTTATTTGATTAAAATAAAACTATAATTATTTTAAAATTATTTTTGATACATAATTTTTTTAAAACATTAATCGCAATCAATTATACAAAATTAATTATTGAGATAATTTAAAATACAAGCTTAACGTATAAGTTTGTGTGGTGGGCGTGTAATTCCGGCTAGTTGAATAAAGTGTATAAATATTATAAATATCATAATTAATATTGTGTTTGATTCCCATTATATTTTAGCAGAGTAGTCATAATTGGCATTTTTCTGACTCCATCTTTATTCTGTCTAGCTAATTGACGGGCTTGTTTAATGGAAAAAAATAAGGTGAAAATTAACCAATATAATAACTAAAATGAGCATAGATTCAATATCAATTAACATGTAGTCTTTCAAATGAAATGAAGTATTTGATCCGAACAATAACTAATGCATAATATGTTATTAATAGTTTAAACAAAAAAATTACTTAATAATAGCAAAAAATACTTGAAAAATGAAAAAAATATTCATAAAAAAATACATAATATTCTAAATTTAGCTATTATGGAATCATTTCCATTTTTAACCTCTCCGCTAGTGTTTTGTCTTTTGGAAATGCAGGGATGGGATTGGAGAATCAAAACATTTCGAAGGTGGTTTTGGATGCGGAAACGATTTCTGGATAAAAAGAAACTGAGGTTTGATGTGATTCTTCTCATTATCTTTGGTTAATTATTATTATCAATGTGTAAACTAACCAAGTGACGGTATCATCGATCTGAGAAGAAGCAAAAAGTGGAAATGTGTGATATATTAATCGATTGAAACACTCAAAAGCGTACACTAAAACCACAAACTGAGTATATTTACTTTTGTAGAATCTGCTGACCTCTTAAAAATGTAAGGATGCTTACTCTGCGATAAAAGAAAAAGAAATTGAAGAACAGTGGTGAAAAAATGGAACGGTCTTCAAGCTTTAGGGAAAAATACCTGTTCAAATGAGACGAGAAGGTGCAGTTGAATGTGTGCGGTAAGAAAAAATCTGCGTAAGAAAGAAAAAGACCCCGGTGTCTCTCACATTTATAGATCTTGAATGAAAGAGCCACTCCTAACGACGTCCACAAGCTCATTTCATTGATCGACGTATGTTGTTACCAGTATATAGAAAGTTCAAGACAATTTTTAAATAGTTTTTCATAAATTACAATAAATTAATAATTTGTAAGAAAATTGTACTAATTTAGTAAAAACAAAATAGTGCAGTACTATCTTGATTCTGAAAGTTTCGGGCGTGATATTTAGATTTTTGAAAAAAAAGAATAGACAAATTAGTTCTTGTATATTTTGTTTTTCATTGGTCAAATTGATATTTAAAGCACTTTAAATAGCATTTTTAAATTTAGTAAAAAGAATAGCGAAGTACTATTAGAAAGTTTTGCACACATGACATTTATATTTTTGAAAAAAAAAATCAAACAAATTAGTTCTTGCAATCTTTTTACTTGTCAAAATTGATCTTTAAAACATTTTAGATAGCGCTTTTGAAGTGTCATCTAAAGCAACACTATAAATTAACGTGTCTAAAAAATTCAGAGATTTAGAATTTTTGTAGAGGGAGCAACTATTCTGAAAAATTAAAATGTTAAATATTTAAATTATTTGTAATTGATTTTTTTTATTTTATAAATAATACAAAATAATTAAAATACTTTACATTTTAATTTTTTTAGACAAATGAATTTAATTTTTCTTTTAACATCAATTTTTTTAATATATATTTTTAAAATTAAACTTTAAAAAATTATAAGTCAAATTTAAATATTAAAATAATATTAAATAATTTAATTTTTCAATATATATGTATATATGATTCAACTCAATGGGAATTTGACTAAACATGACTTAATATAGGTCTAACTATACTCAACCTAATGTATGTCCAACTCGACTTAAGTTCGACTTAATTTTGTCAACGTTAGTCCGATTTGACTCGATGAATGTGGGTCTGACTTGACTAGACTGATGTGAGACTGACTTGGCAAGGCCCACATGTCCTCAACTTAACCTAGTTCACATTGTCTAGACTCGACCCAATCAACGTGGGTCTAACTTGACATGGCTAATGTCGGCTTGAATCAATCGAGCTGACAACGAATCGACTCGACTTGGTCGACGTTGTCCTAATTCAACTTGGCCAATGTCAACCCGATTCAACCTGGTTAACATTGGGCCAACTCGATTCAGACAGGAACGAACTTGACTTGACTCAACCCAGGTCGGTTCAACATCACTCGATTCTAAACATCTAACTCTACTTGGTTTGTGAAAGGCCCAACTCGACTCAGTTTGGATGGGTCCTACACAACTTGGTCCAGTACGAGCCCACTTAACTCATTAATTTGGTCAGTCTTTTACTTTTTTTTTATAATTATTTAATCTTTATTCTATTGTTATTTGATGATACCCTGATTTGATATCTATGAATTTCTTCATTGATAGTTGTTATTATAAAAAAAAATATGTGTATCATTTTGACTTTGTATTATTTATAATATCATTTTTTTGTGATTTTTATTTTTTTTATGAAAAATATTTAATTAATATATTGAATAACAATAAACGAGCAAGATTATACATATTATTCTGGAATATAATGGAAATAAAAAAAAAGTTCGAAGACATGAGAAAGAAATAAAAAAGTGAAAAATATGTTGTCATCCCTACATTTCTCATAACACACATATGTAGCATGTAATTGGCTCTCATTCATTTAAAATAATTTCTAAAATAAGCTCAAATATGTTTTTACATTCTTTTGTCCCTTTAATTTAAAATACAACTTTTTAGTCTTCCACACACGTTAAATTATTTTTCATTCATACACAAAAAATTATTTATTCAGAGGAGTAAAATATTATAACTTTTTATTCCGAACCTAACATTAAAATTTTAAACGATTTAAAAAAAAACTAAAATACATTTTATCCTAAAATTCTTCTAGTGGCCATGATGTGTTTCATTGTTTGGCCGCTATCATACATCCTGGTTCATAATTGTTTGATAAAGATTGCCTAAATTTATAAAAAGTAGAAATCACATTGAAGTTCTAACTTTCTACCAGTTCAAAAATAAGGTGAACAATAGAAAAAAGTTAAAAGGATCAATAAAATGATCTCCAAATGAAAAGTATTTTCTTTCTAACTTAATTCTTGCCTTGTCTGAGTGATGCTTCATTTTAATTTCACACTTCCCACGCTTGTCATGCTGAAACTAACAATTATATTTCTATATATCTTTTAGAATAAATCCCAAAGGAAGAGAGTTAATAAGAAATTATTAAATGAAAACTTTATTTTCTACAAAACTTCGAAAAGAAAAAATAACAGCATAACAAAATTTTAAATTTAATAAAACTGTAGTGTTTGTTCCATGCAACCACAACTATTCCAGAGTAAAATAAATTGAGTTCGTATAAAAGATTTAAATCAAACTTTAATTGAAAGAAATGACTAAAATATATATATTTAAAATGTGAACCGAATAAATAAATTATTTGAAAATTAAAAATTTTCATGTCTTTTTCTCATCATTAGTGTCACTTAGAGCAAGTATATGAACAAGGCTTTCATTTTAAATTCTCGTCCACATAAAATTGTATTATAAAAAAAGTTTCTTTAACTTACATTTTAAAAAGTTTTTAATTTTTATAAATTATATTCATCTTGTAAAATTTATGGATTAAGAGTAAGTTTTTAATTTTTATAAATTATATTCATCTTGTAAAATTTATAGATTAAGAATAAGTCTTTAATTTTTATAAATTATATTCATCTTGTAAAATTTATGAATTAAGAGTAAGTCTGAACCGTAAAGATATATTTATAATTTTTAACATTTATTTGTATATAAATAATTTACTCAATTAATTAAATAATGCACAACTAATAAAAGTAAAAAATAAATAAATTTTGGATTGAATTAGATTTAGTGTTAAATATTAAAAGTAAAAAATATTATATTTTAGATTTGACTTAATTTTGCAAGTTATAGATACTTTATAAAAATTGTTTAACCTACAAATTGAACAAAATAAATATAAAAAAATCTACAATAAAACTTTATTAAAAAATAAGAATTTGCATCTATACGAATAATATAAGTAATTTATAAACTTTTATCCAAATATGAATTCTAGTAATATCCAATAGTTTACATGGCTCTTCTTCTTCTCATAAGAGAACAAGGAAAAGTTATAAGGTATGATTCAAAAAGAACTCTACAAAATTATAAAGAATCAACTATATATAAGCAATAAATTAACTTATAACATCAAGGTCCCAAATTTCAATATTAGATTCCATTAAACCAATAACTAAAATGCTCCATGATAATAACGAAAATGCATTGGGTAAAAAAATAAAGTGAAGCATAAAGAGTAAAATTTTAAACATATACTACAAATTGCAAGTAATGTAATGGCAGTGATTCAGGAACATAGTTACAATAACAATTGTGGATTGCAGAAAATGACAAAAGCCAATAAGGGACAAATTAGTGAATAGCATTACAGGCATGTAGCAGGAGTCAAATAATAGTTTAAATATATGCTACAAATAAATTATAAATGTATAAAAATAAAAATAAAAATAAAATACATAAAAAATGGGTATAATTTGAACTGATAAGTTCAATTGGCTAGAGACTCACCCAATGTGACAAGATACACAAGACACACATGCTACAACCACAATATTGATAATGATAATGGAGCAATAGTGGACAGAATCACAATCTCTGATCGATAAATTTTGCTATGCAATTGTTCTATAGTGCCACTATTGCGAAATTTAATACATGACTGAGATATCAGGCAAACAAACCATAGTTTTTTATTACCTCTCTCTCCTCCTTGAAAGGAATAATTAAGCCAAGCTATGCAAAGCGTGAATGCTGAAATTTTGATCTTCTGACGATGATAAATGTTCTTTTCTCTATCCTCAAGTATTCAAACCTGACAAAGCATGAGCAAATTAAACACGTATTTTCTTTCATTGTGTATTAATTTTTTTACTTCCAATCATTATATTTGTTTTATATTGTGTATTTTTACTATTCATCATACTTATATTCTAAAATATATTTAATAAAAATTAAAATAAAGTAATAAATAACATAATTTTATGTAGACATCACACTTTCATTAAATAGGTGAATACTATAGTTAAAAGAAACAATTTTAGAGAAAACTTTTAAAATACATTATTACAAAATTACTATTTAATGTTAGCTTTTTACGTCGGTTAAAACATAGATAATGTAGAAAGATTTGAATTATCCTTTTTACGTCGACTCGTTGATATAATCGAAGTAAAATATTTGAATTAAACATTCTACGTTGTTTAGTTGTAGAATCGACGTACAATATTTAAACTACAACGTCGTTTCTGGTCCTAAATGACGTAGAATATTTAAACTACAATGTCGTTTCTGATCCTAAATGACGTGTAAAATATTTAAACTACAACGATGTTTCTGGCCCTAAACGACGTAGAACTCTTCGTGTTCAACTTGTAACGTCGTTTCTGATATACAAACGACGTAGAAACCCTGTAAAACCTAATCCCCCCTTTCCCTCCCCACTTTTCCTATTCGTCAACACGTGATCCTCTTCTTCTTCCTTCCTCCGTCGCGACCCTCCCTCTCTTTGCGATGACCTTCCTCCCCCTCATCGACGTCAACCCCGCCGTCGCGAAGCTCCTCTCCTTGCGCAAAGGTCCCGTCGCCGCGAAGTCCACGTAGAAGCTCCCCTTTGCCGCCGACATGAGTTTCTCCTTGACGGAGCAGGTCCTCTTCACCGCCGTGAGTGAACTCCCCTCCCCCTTGCCGTCAGCCCCCTTGCCGTCGTCGCTAGGTTTGTATTTTTTTTTTTAATTTATTGTTTTGTAAAATAATTGTTCTATAATGAGTTGATTGAAATGATAATTTGTATGTACATGATGCTGTTGATAATCTGTCTGTGCCCATGGGGCTTTATTGATATATTTGATGTTGTTTGAAAATTTGGATTTAATAAAATAACAGAGAAAATTATGCTAAAATTTCATTATAATTTTTTGATGTTATGGTTTGTCTCTTTTATAGAGCAAACTTTACTAAATTTTCATTATAGTAATCAATGATATTAAATTCATTGATGACCAATAATTTTTTTATTGACTCTTAATTGTAGTCTAAAATTCGAAAATGAATTGAAGTAGGATGAATGCAAGTCGTATATCCATATCGAGTTACTCAATTACAATTAAACTTTAACAAATCACAAAAATTATTCTTACAATCCTATTAAGTCTAAGAACCACCAAGAATACAAGTCTTGAATCCTACAAGACTTGATTCTTAACCTCTGCAAAACCTTACTGCAGATAACATGGATAACTCTCACTGCTACAGAAACCACTTTCCACGTCGGTTCTGGGAATCATTTCACGACGGCCCCAAAACCGACGTTGAACAAGGCGACGTTAAAAGTAATATTTTCAACGTCGGTTCAATTTGAACCGACGTTGAAAATCACAGACTTACAACGTCGGTTAGGGTTAGAACCGACGTTGTAAGTGTCACCCAAACTTACAACGTCGGTTCTAGTAATAACCGACGTTGTAAGTCGTGTCACCAAACCAACTGCAAAGCAGCTTCTAATTTTCTCATTTTCCCTAAATTTTAGTACCTGCATATCAAATAAACCAGCAAACCAGCCACAATTTCATATATAATACATTTCAAATAGCTAAATTTCAAAGATAGATAGACTCTAGGCAAAGGTTTGGTGAAGATATGAGCTAATTGATGTTTTGTATCTATGTATTCTATAATGCAATCCTTAGCTATATGATCTCTAATGAAATGATGTCTAATTTCTATATGTTTTGTCTTAGAAGAACAATTTAAAAAAAGAAAGATTCATGTAAAAACAACATTATTATTGGATGGATCTAATCGATCTTGAAAAAATCATAATTAGACATTGAATTTTCTGCTAATTTTTGTTGTGTTATGTTCTTTTGATGTGTACTTGAATAAAGAGGCCTCACATCCCCAAAATAATCATAGTTTTGAAAATACAAAATTTAGGTGTAGAAAAACTTCAAACGATCATAACTTTTGCTACGGACCTCGGATGGAGATGCGTAAAAAATGAAAGTTTTTGGAAAAGACCCAACGAACCTGTTGGCAAATACCCAAAGGAGATTTGGGCAAAAAAAATTTCAAAAATCCTCCATTTACTATAACTTTTTTATTATTTTACTACTTTTTACCTATTTTCCTAAATTTTGGCCATTTATGTGACTAACTTGCACTTGTCAAAAAATTTTGAAAAAATTTGTGGAGTTGTGTCGTACCAAACAGAGAATTATCAGGCCATTACATCTTAGAAATTTCATAGTTGCAGGCTTCTTTTGTCCTAATTGCATCATTTTGCATATAGCATACAACATACCATACGGTTTTTTTTATTATATGTATGACTAGATACCATCAGAACAATAACCTAATCATACAAACACTAACATTATTTAATTAGTACAGTTTACTCTATCATTCTAACGAAATTTTAGCAGAGTTTCCTCTATTATTTGACTAAATCCAAATTTTTGAACAACAACAAATCAACATCAAATAAAGCTCCATGGGCACATCCAGATTATTAGAACAATCTTGTACAGGTATTTCAATAAACTAATCATACAAACATTATATTCTACAAAACAAAAAATAAAAAAAACAATAAAATTAAAAAAAAGGGACTAACCTAACCTAGAGCGGCAACGGCGACGGCGAGGAAGTTGACGGCAAGGGGTGGGGAGGGGAGGGGACTGCGGCAGCGGCAGCGGCCAAGAGGATACCTGCAAGGAACGAAAATCTCACCGGCGACGACCAACAAGCTTCGCGACGACGGGAGCCAAACGGAGGAGAGGAGAATCACGGAAGAGAATCAGGGGTTAACGCTGCTGATGAAGGGGAGCTGATCATCGCTGTCGCAGAGGAAAGGGAGCGTCGCGACGGAGGAGACGATGACGAGCAGCAGCAGCGCGAAGAGGAAAAGTGACGAGGGAAGAGCGCGGGATAGGTTTTAATAATAACCTTTCTACGTCGGTTACTGGTGTGAACCGACGTAGAATGTTTTAATTTTTACATTCTACGTCGGTTGTTGTCTCAACCGACGTAGTATTTTTACCATTCTATGTCGGTTGAGAAAACAACCGACGTAGAATGTAAAATTTAAAACATTCTACGTCGGTTCGCACCAATAACCGACGTAGAATGTTCACTTCACACGTTCAACGTCGTTTAAATTTAAACCGACGTAGAATGACGACGTTAATTCATACTTCTGTAGTAGTGTCTAATCCAAAACCAAACAAAAACAAGAAAAACAATAATTGAGATCACCTGGACAAATTACACTTAGAGACATTCTGAATCAATATATGTGATCTTCTATGCAACTCACAAACACAATTCAATGATCAAGTTTTACCGTTCTTGGATAGCTCTCAAAGATCTTCTTGTTTAGAAATGCTCCCTCTCAAATTGTGTTTCAAAAAGTATGTTAAAAGTCTTATTTAATTTTAGTAAATAAAACTATTTAAAATAAGAGAGGTTTTCACAAAAATTGGTAGTTTTAACATATTAAAAATTTGACTTAATATGTTAATTTTACTCTGCAGTAAAATTATATAGACTACTTCAAATTTTTAATAAACTAAAACACTTATCCAAAGTATTTCACATTTAAGTCAAAGACAATTGATCTATTGAAAGATAATCTCAACAGATTAATAAACTTATCTTAAAAATATTCAATATCCTAAGCATTTTTAACACATTAAATAAATGTTTTAACCAATTAAAAATACAATTAAAGTTAATTTTGATACTTCAGAAGCATTTTAACATATTAACGCGATCTCTTAATCTATTAAAAATATGTAGATGATGAAAATAATTTCTAAGATAATTCTTATTAAGAAATCCAAGGTAATCAAATAATCATATAATTGGCTAATTGAGATATGCTTATAAAGCAACCTAGAAACACAAAATTACATACATATAGATTTTCATAATCTTGGTTACTTCAACACAAGGAAGATAACTTCATCAAATCTTTAAAATTTTGATCAACCAAAATCTCTATTCTCATAACAAATAATAAAAATAATTAGAAGAACAAACAAATAAATAAAGGAGATACTCAATGAAAAATCAAGAATGTTTAGTTATAAATAAAATTATGTGGGTAAGACACACACATACAATTTCTAATACTCTGACTTAGAAGTAATTATATCTCTTACTAAAACATTTTTTATAACTAACAAAAAGAGTTTTCCTAAAATAAATAGAATAAAAAGCTCCATGATAAACACCTTCAAAAGTTATATCATTATATACTTTAACAAATTGTTGTCATGAATTGTTTGGTTTTAATCATTATGTTGATTAAGTATAGATGCTTGACTTTATTTCAAGTAATTGATTAAGGATAAGATTTTTTTTTGTAAATATTTCAATATTTAAATTTTTTCATGGTTAATAGCTTGTGTGTTGGTGTTTTAGAATTAATGTTTAAGTTAACATCCCATCAATAAATCATTTGAAGAGTGTCATTCACAATCTCAAATATAAGAGTTCTGCTTAAAATATAACATTTTATGAAATCTGTATTGGTTTCATTCTTTATTTATAATTATTTCTTCCAAATATAGAATTTATTTAGCAAAATTAGCTCATAAACTATCTAATAGAATGTTACGTGATAAATTCTTAGTTTAAAAGTTTCAAACTTTAGAAACTAATTAGTAAATATAATTAAAAGTTATGTTTCCGAAAAAAAATATAACTATATATTTATAATTTTAAATTTTAATAAAAATGAAACTTTTCAATATTTTTATTTATTTTTCAAAATTTGTATATATCTTTTTTATTTAAATAAGTTATTTTATTTAAATGAATTTACATAATGAGTATTAAATAAATTTAATTTTTTAATTTAAACTAATGTTTATTTGAATTTTTTTAATTTTTATTGTGTATAATTTTTAAATAATGTCATGTAATAAAATATTTACTACTTCAATTCATAATATTAGGCCTTTTTTAATTTGAATTAGATACAAAAATAAAAAGTAATCAAATAAATATTAAAGGTAATATAATAATTAATTATATCTATTATAATAAATTAATAAATAAAAAATATATTAAAATATAAAAATAATACAAAAAGTTAAATTAAATATATAACATAAATTAAAAACTTCTTTAATAAATAATTTAAAATATTTATAAAAAAAAAAATCTATTAATAAAACTAGCTAATAAACTGGTTAAATAAACTATTAATTTAACCATATATATTCTAAATCATAAATATATTATAGGCAACATATTAATTGTATAGACACCAAACCAAAAATGTGGAGTGACAGATCTGAGATTCGGAATCTGTGACGGATATTTTTCTAATAATATTGATTATCATAGTAAAACTATATATATATATATATATATAACATAAATATTTTTTATATTTTAAAAAATTAATTTAATTTTTGTTTGTCAATTTTTTTTAAATTTTCCACGTTTAATTTTAAAATGCATCACTCTTAATCATCCTATCTTGTTTTAAATCACGTATTAAATAATTTAGAGAAAAAAATAATGAATTTCAAAATTAAAGACATGAATCAATTAATTTTAATGAAAGATTTGTCAAACTTAATTTTTAAAAAAACATATTTTATTATAATGAAAAATATACAACCACTGTCAGAATAAAAAAGTACATAAGATAATAAATTTTACTAAAAATATTAAACATTATGATCATAATGTTTTGTCCATATAATTGGCGCTCATATTATTAAAATTTTAAAAGTATGTGTAAGTAATTTATCATACAACTAATTTATTTATATTATAATTTATGTAAAATATTCTCAAGATCATACTTTACATATGTCTTCAATTTTTTGGACCACACTTTTCTTTATATGTGACAAAATTTTAAATATTAAACAACATTTTATATATTATCTATGTACATATTAAATTAAATATTTTATTAGATAATATTTCTAATATATTATATATGTATATTAGATTTTAAAATATGCTTTAATTTTTTATAATAAATTATATTGTAAAATATAATATATAATATAACTGGATAAATAAATAAATAAATAAAAACCAATAAAATTAATATAAATATTTAATAAAAACAATGCATTAAGTAGTTCAATGTATATTAAAATAAAAGTTGACAACATTAAAAAGTAAAATTACAAATATTTGATAAAAGTTTAGATAATTACAAAAATAGCAAAAAAATTCAAGTTGTCTCTTCAACTTCTCGACTTCAGCACCCGTATTTTTGTCCTGACCGAAGACAAACGAGTAGAAAAATAAGAAGAGAAAAAGCTACATAGCTTTATTTATAAAGATTTTTTAAATATTGTCAACACAAAAGTGGTAGCTTTTAAGATAATAAATGTAAAAAAATTCAAAAGTTGTATTTCAATTAAAATAGTCGTTTTCAAGTTTAGAACAATCCGTATTATTTTTGTAGACACGTTATGAGGATGAGAATGGTTCTGCTCGGTCTCAAGCTGAGAACAGTTTGTTCCTAGAGCATTTTCGAGAGGCTCATTCTTAAGCTGAAAAGTAACGCGTTTCTAAAACTTGTAAATAGTGATTTGATGTATTGTAACCACACACTATGGAGAATACTATTGTACTATCAACTTGTAGTTTTGAACTTCTTTTTAATAAAAAAAAAAAGCTTGTTTGAGAGGTGTTTTTCTCTTTTCTCTCTTCTTTTTTTCTTTATTGTTTCATTAGTAGAATAGACGTAGAGGTAGAATAATATAGAATAACTTGTGTTTCATTAGTTACAATGTTAATTTCAAAGAGTAATAGTTTATCAATAAACTCGCTTCACTTACTTGCAAATTTTTCTTTAAACCTCCTAAAGCCAACAAAAAAAGGGTTGTACTTGGAGAAATAAATAGAATAAACAACCCGTAGCAAACACCATAAAAAATTATATCAGCATCACTTCAATAATGATATAATTATTTTCATTGTACTTTCCTATCATACATACAACTCTGGTTGAGAAAAATAAACTTATTACTTGTGAAAAATAAGAGGCTACACGATATGGTTGGTTGTTTGACAAATCCCAAAGCTTTACTTGTGACATATATTAGCAATTAAAGGAGATAAATTCCAATAACAAAGAACAAGAAAAACATTATACACAAAAATAACAAAATTGCTTTCAATGTTACCATTTTGTCTCACGATCCCGTAGCAAGAAGCTGAACAAGGTCATGCTATGAAAACTGAATCTCTTATTAATAACTTTTATTTAAACCATGGTTTAGAAGTTTTCAACAATAAACCAAAATATATTTAATTCGCTTTATATAATTAATTTTAATTTGATAATAATAAACTTTTTATTGTTGATTTTAATCATTATATTGATTAAATAACCATATTTGACTTTGTTTCAAGTAATTGCAATAAATAAGATTTTTTTTCATAAGTATTCTAATATTTAAATCTTTTCATGATTAATGGCTTCATTGTTGTTGCCTTTATGAAAGATAAAACAAAGCAAAACTCAAAAAAACAACTTTTTTCTCCCGCATTATTAGAGTTTTGGTCTTACAAAAAGGTCCATTGCAAACATTGAGTAATGAATTCAAACAAGATCCACGACTCTTATTCTAAGAGAAAGGCTTAACAAGGCTTAACATTTAGTGAGGTGTTTTTTTCTACACCTTCGTGTCTCCCACCAGCAACCCCCCTATATTCCCAAATAACATCTCCACACACCGAATTGAGCTCTCGTTAGCAAGTAATTAAGGAAAAACTAGGACGCTATATAGGTGCACCAATCAAACAAAATCATAGAACAATTAAATCATACGTCAGTGGTCACGAATAGTACGTTTAACCTTTCACATCCCTACCAGTACAACACAACATAAGGGTCACACGATAATCTAATACTTGTTAAATTATTACATTAATTCTGTTCCCAACATTTTACATTGAAATAGTGGAAGCATTAGTAGCCATAGTTTGCACCATAAACGGAGGTATAGCCTCCAGCATGTCCTGGATTGGAAGGAGGAGACGCATAGACAGAACCATGGGCAGGATAAGAATTGTATCCTTGGTCTGCAGCAGCACCACCTGTTTGCGGCTGTGCTGCTGCTCCACCAGCTGCAGCTGCAGCTTCAGCCATAAAATTCTGCACCACATTCATTAATTGTATTGCTTCATTACCACGCATACTAATCAAGTGAGGCAACTGCATGTTTGGTTTAACTTTTTGAAAATAAACGACTGTTTATCTAATTTTAAGCATTACCAGACATGCATTAAATTATAGGATCTATTTGTTTGTTATTAAAAAAAACCTGTAAAAATAATTTTCTGTTTTTTTCCTGCTTTTCTGCATTTTAAAATAAGTGTATCCAAAACATGTAAAATTAGCCAATAAATAATTACTTTATTAAAAAAATACTTTTTCTTAAAAACAGTTTAAACGACGTATAATACATACAGCAAGTTTAGCATCAAACTCAAAAACCTCCCTCTTCTCTTCGGAAACAAAATAAGATAGAAAATGAAATGAGAGAGACTGAATAGGAAGATTGGAAGAAAAAAAATATAAATTAGAAATTTACTCCCATTATTTTATTATGATACTCCAAGTTATAGTTTTCTCCATTTATAGTTATAAAGATTAATCTTGATGAAAATGCAATGAATATTTTATGTCCCCTATAAACACTGCAAACAGCTTTGAACAAAATAATTTCTCACTACTAATAAGATAAAAAAGTCTAACTACCGCTGAAAAAATATTTACAAGACGTGCGGCATCTTACGGATTGAATTTATTTAAAGTTAGTTAAAAGACCAAGATCAGAATACCTGTATTAGTTGCTGAGCTGTTTGGACTTGAGAAGCAGTTCCACTGATTTCAACTGTCATCTCCCCAGGAACACCTCTTGTTTCTTGTATGGTAACGGTGGCCCCACTAGCTCTTCTGATGTAGCTTATACTCGCTCCTGCTGTTCCAATGACAGCATCAGCGTACGATAGAGGAATTTGCATTTGCTGTGTTATCTGCCAAAATAGCAAAAAATAATCATCATGATTAAAATGTAAAACATTTTATAAAGAACAGGTACTCAGGTCTAGGTAACAAGTATATATTGCATGTTCTCCAATCCCAAATGTTAATACATAGCTAGACAAGAGTGCTTGCCTGCACCCACACTTCTATTTAAAGTCAAGCATAAACAACTAATCAAACAGGACACCACGTCTAATCTCAACAACAGAACTCAACAACAGAAGAAGACATTCACAATATATTTCACGTACTTTGTTCAGCTAAATATCTGACCAAAAATCCAAATACCTGCCTGTGCATATTGTATCATCTTCTGCTATCTTAAATCTAACCTGAAACTAAATACTACCTATCAATTTAAATGGGAAATTGTGACTAGCCAGCTAGGTTTACAACATTCATACAGCAAAATTGAAGAAACAGCAGTCAACAAATCTCCACAAAAATACAAACCCACAATTCCTAAGAACACTTACAGCATTCTATGAGAATTACTACAATACAATTTTGCAAGAAGCACAAGTACCTGCGTGACCATGGAAGGTGCAGATTGAGTATTTGAAGATGCATGAATGCCTATTGAAGCATCTCTTCCATAGGCAGATATACCTTGATGGGGCTGTCTTTCGACTGGAGGAGGAATCTCGGCTGGTGGATAATAACTATCGAGTTGTCGTGGAGGTGGCATGTATTGAGAAGGAGGTCCAAAACCAGGACCTCCACCAGCATTTGGAGGAAGACCCTGAGGTGGAGCCCAAGATTGGTGGGGTGGCATGTGATCGGTGTGATGGGTATTGGCTACTTGCATCTGGAGAGATAAAAATTTATGGCTTGTTATTGTTTTAATAAAAAGGTGATTTATGGATATATTAAAAAAAATTAGAGTTCTTTTTAAAGTATGAGCTATTTTTATTTGGTAACAATACGGAAAGAACTTTTTTATTTTAAAAACTAGTTAGCTTTTGTTCAGAAGCTAACTCAAAATAACAAAAAGTTGATTTATTCAACATCTATTTTTTCAACAGTTTAAACAAACACTAAAATTTTTTTAAAAAGTTTTTTTTCCAAAAAAAGTACTATTTTCCTGAAAAAAATCTAAAACAAACAGGCTCTTAGAAGCTTTTCGCATCTTATAATAAAGACAGATTCTTCACAAGTGTAAGGTAAAATAACACTTACATTCATTTCGAAAATTGGAATTACACTGCGATCAACTAAAAACTTCCTTAGGTGGGAAGCAATTAACTCTAATGCCTTGTGTACTCCAGCAGCATCGCCTACTACTTCAACCACCCTGTCATCTTGAAGAGCAAAAATTGGGAGGTCTTCTGCAGAAGAGAAAGTCCATGCAGATGGTTAGCAACTAGAGAATGTCAAACAGCCCACAACTAACCAAAACGGAGAGATTGGAAAAGAGCTTCAAATTTTCAGTAATACTAAAGCATAAAGCAGAACATAGTAATATATATTATTTTCTCCATAATTCCTTCATACAATTCCACTAAATTGTCCATACTATATTTTCTAGTTAAAAAAGTATAGACAGCGAAGATTCAAGAATATTTCAAAACTATAATTAGATTGTAGTGATCTTGAATAGAATATCAAAACTGAGATCAAGACTTACTTTCCTGACAATGAATTAGTAAATGAATGACACTGTTTTTGTTCTAACAAGTCATTTATGTAGTGACAGGAGTTAGTGATACATATCTGATTGCTTTCATGATATCAATAATATAAAAAATGATATATTCAACAGTGGCAAGAAAATTAAGACACTAGTGAATGGCTTAAAGTCATGTTTACATAATAAAAACAAAACGAAATCCATGAAAATACAGAACTCTAAAATAATGGATAAAGACAATAACGCAACAAATAACAACTACATGAGAAAATGTTATATGAAAAAGCAAGAACCTGCTCCAAGAACTCTAACAATACAATTGGATGCTTCTTGGATAGATTTTACAGTTCCTCCTTGCTTCCCAATTAAACTTCCTGCTTGTGAGGCTGCCACTAGAAGTTTAGTAGAAACCTTCCCGGCCACACCTGAAGGAGCATGGGTAAAATCACTCTCCAGACCATCAATAATCCTCTTATGAACCCTCAATAAGCCATCCACAGCAGGAGGAAGAGAGGAATCAGGATCATCTTTGCCTGATATCATTACCTAATCAAAATGAACAAATAACAGTATCAATCATTAGCCCGTCTTGTCCTTAATAATATCTCCAATATCTATGTATGACAATAATACATACACATTAATTAGGATGGAAAACAAAAAATAAATCATCTTTAACCGACAATAATACACCAAACAAAAACACTAACTACCAAGGATATTACATGCCACCTATAATGTCAAACTCAGCAAGAAGGCAAACAAGCAAGCAATTCTGAATATTTCAAAATGTAATAATTTAAATCCTCTTTCTGTGGTATTTTCTTTCCCCAATTAATCTCTATAATATAGTAATATCCTTACCTGACAACAAAATGCCAGAAGAAATGCTTTACCTTCAATCAGTTTTCTAATAGTTTCACAGCTCATTATGTTCAAGATCTCATCACAATAACTCTTCACCTAATTAATCTACATTAACAACCTGATCTGATAGTACGGTAACAATAATTGTCTAAGCCAACTAAGTGATATCGGCTACACGGATCCATACCACCACTAAGCTTAGTTAATAGCCAAATTCTTCAGGATATTATTCACCATGACATCCTTCTTAATAATTTAACCATACCAGATAGTAATATCTGAAAATTAAAATGTTAAACAACTTTTGGTTAAGTACCAGCCACGGAAGCATGATGTTCATTCGAAGCAACTGGGATGAATTGATGGAACGTAATTTAGATGAGATCTTAATGAGCATCTTCAGTAAATCTTAAAATGTGAGTTTAGACTTAATCATGGAAATGTAAGGTATAATTTAAAGCTTACACAGCCCTAACTCTTCACCTGACCAAGAAACCTCTTTCCTTTCTCCACCCGTTTCCACACCTTATCTATTGTTTCCCAGGCCTCCATCCATTTTTCTTACTTGAGTAGTTATCCATAAGCATATCACCTTAAGTTACTTTTATTCAACTAACTAAAACAAACTTAAGCATTGCTTGCAAAAATAGAAGTCTCTAGCTGAAACATAATAATTCTAATGGACCAATAACTTTTATAACATGTCACAAGATGTAAGATGCACATCACAGTGGAAGTGTTTTCTAACTCTTTAATAATTTAATCTCAGTTTACGAGGGTGCATTTAGCTAATTACATAACAGTATGGCCAATATTATCTAGTAAAAAACTACTATGATAACTATAAATCATTAACACGGAGAAGCTCCATGTGTTATAATTGAGTTGATTGATAGACTTAAGTAGTTTTTGTATTTTTTTTCCAATAACATGTATAAAAATAGAAAAAAAACTTCAGTTTTGATGGTTTAAGTATAGTATTAGATTTGGTTATAAGCTTCTTTTCATTGCGTGCAATCTGCGGCAAGACATCAATCATCCAGGTTTTGAATTTACCAGATGGAATGCAGAGCTTCGTGGTACATGTTAACAAACTTTTCAGCACTTTGCAATGCTCAATGCTGATCCCTGCATCTGGAACTTTGGTTCTTCAATATTGGGACCTAATTGATGATTGAGTCGTTGCCTTTAAAATTGGAACATTGAACCTGCACAGATTCATTTTCCGTTAGAATTATATTCATATTCTGTGGATTCTTGCCATCACTCTTCATTTCGAATTAGCTTCATTTTCTTCAACTTAGTTTTTTTTTTTTACTGTAGCCCATGTGTAAGGTCACACTTACAGTTTTTTGACCACGAACAAGCTATATTTTATATTACTGTAATACTCTTATTTAAATTTCTGGGTACAACAAGTGGACACTGGAAATGTCATGAAAGATAGCTGAAAGGAGAAACAGCCACTATCTGTTATCCTTCATAAAATCCTTGACCAACCACAGTCTGAATTCCACTGGAAATTAGCCCCTAAAGAATTACTCTCAAGTGATGCACGAAACATAAATTCTAGTTCTTCAAAAGGAATCTAACCTCCAATATATGCAAAGGAACTTTGACTCTCCTAATGTTTTCTAATGTAAATATTATAAGCAGTTGGAACATAGACTAAATAGAAAAATACCCCAATGTATAAACATTTACCACATTAGCCCTAATTTCAGAAAAGGAGACCCGCATGAGTGCAAACAGTTTCTGTTCATTTCTGATATCTAATTCAATAACGGTTAAACTATAGATAAAACATATAACTCAATTCTATCACCATGAACCTCCAAAGAAAAGCAGATAGCATTAACATAACATCTTCCACTATTCCAATCTCCGAGAAGCTCAACCAAAACCTTTCAAAATCATAATATAAAATAAATGCATTACAGAAAAAAAGAAAAAAAAGAGGCACAAGAGCACATTAAAGATTCCAGATCAATACTAGCTCATCAACAAGCAGCTGAAGTATCAACAACAAAATAATATCAAACCGTATCCCCCTCAACAAAAGAAAAGAAAAGAAAAAGTTGCAATTAACTAGACAGCAAGCTACACATAAGCGGAACTGAAGAAGTTAGTGTATGAGAATGATGAGAAGTGAAGTAAAATAGACTTACAGCCCTTTGCGCAGTTCCAGGGGGACCATCAAGAATTTTAACGCGAGCTCGTGTCTCCTCCACAATTTTCTTAATGAACTCTCCTTTACGTCCAATTATGCCCCCAACCTTCTGCGCAGGAACTAACATCCGAAACACACTCTCCCCAGGCCACCCGGGCCACTTCTTCTCAGCAACAACCGCCTCTTCGCCACCGTGCAATTCCGCTTCAACTGTTTCCTCCGCCTCATGCTCACTGCCCATGCTCTGATCCACTTCAGCCATCGAGGTTTTCACTGCCAAAACACACAGCATGCAATATTACAGCTATGACAAACGACACATCACATCACATGGCATGCTATCTGGAAGGAACTGCGTAGCAGGAAGGACTCAAATTAACTGGATCTAAAGGGGAAGCAGCTAATCGCCATGAGAAATGAATAATAAATAATTGAACAAGTAAGTGTGGTGCGTAAAATTACCTTAATTGGAAGGAGGAAGAGGTAGAGTTACGAATCTAGGGTTTTGAGTAGAGGAGAAGAAGAAAGGCAAGTGTGAGAGAAGAGAGGAGAAAAGCGATGATGAATGTATGCCGATGCAGCAGAAAGATGGATAGATACTATGTGTTCTCCAACCACTCACCTAACATCTTCCCATATTTGGCTTTTTCCCCTCAACTGTTAACTCAAAAATAAATTATTTAATCTAATTTAATGTAAATATGTATAAACATTTTTTTACAGAATAAATTTATATGAAAATAAAGTGTTTGTTTTTGAAAATAAAACTGAAGTTAATTGTGTCTAAGTAAACATGATATTACCTATATTGTTATTTTTCATGTTAATTAATGCGGAATATAGTATAATAATTGTTTCAAAATTTTATAAAAATGAAATATAGTACAAGAATTTGTTTCATATTAAATTTAAAATGTACTTCATAAAGGGGAATAATTTCAATAATAATCAAACATGTTTTACAAAAAAAATAGAAATTCTATTTGAAATAAAAAAAAATTATATAGTTTCAACAGTAATCAAACATATTTTATAGAAAAAAAATAGAAATATTGTTTAGTGTTTGAATTAGGTAGTTTAATTGAGAAGAAAATGTATCTTATAACAAATACTAACTAATGATATCTTTTACTCGTAAACTAATTTAGGATTACACATACTTCCCATGAGCTCCTTGGAAGTCATATTTAGCACACAGAAAAACCTTTTATTTGTAACAGACCAGAACCTTTTAGCAAAAAAAAACATTTAAGAGACCTTAAAAAAGGGAAATTGACCCCTAAGAAGTCTTGTCTTTTGAACATCAGACTTATTATAAAATTATGATCTATTTTTGTAGTTGATAAATTAGTTTTATCTTATAAATTAATTTTTAGGTGGTAAGTTGATAATTTATAAGCTTTTGATTTGATAAATTAGTTTATTGACTTAAAAATGTATGGTAAATTTGGATGATAAATGTAGGTGACGTAACAGAACATAATTATATAAACTTTTTTATATAGAAAGAAATTGGAATTAAAATGTAATTAGTTCATTAAGTTAATTTTAAATTATAATATTTTAAAGTTGGAATTGATCTAATATCCATTACGTGAAATTTTTATATTTTAGTTTGTTGAAATGTATTTAATTTTAAAAATACATATATTTATAAAATTTGAAGTGGTCGTTAATAGGATGATAGAAATATATACAAGCTTTTGCATTGTTTAAATATAATTGTAAAATAAGAAATTTTGTTTAAATAAAATTTGTGTAAAATATTTTTCACATATTAATGATGTCATGTTTAAAGTATTGAACTTGTAGAATAACACATGTGAAGAATGTGGAGTGTCATATGTGAAGTATTAAGCTGTATAAAACATGAGAATGCTATGTAAAAAACACGTGGAGTACTATGTGTTTGTCATATCACCTTGTCCAACTTTAAGTTGATGATTATTTTTGGTTATTTTTTTTAGACTAGGAAAGACACTTATTTATGTTTTGTTATATATTTGTATTTTGTTAATTAAGATGGTATTGATTAGCACTAATTAGTGTTGAATTTGTTTATTAATATTTTTGAACCTTTTGTTACATTTAATTTTAATACAATTTGTCTCACTTTATGATGAAACATTAAATAATGTAAATTTAAAATGTGACTTTATGGAAAATTGTCATATAATAAGATAAATTTGTATTTAAATTAAAATGATTTATATAAATAAATAATTTATTATTTTGTTGATGACTAATGACATATTACAAAATATAACATAATTATTTATGGAAAGTTGAATTTTAAAGGTCAAAATTGTTTGAACAATTATTTTGTTTTTTGTGTAAATGTTTGACAATAGGAATATCACTTTGGATGATCTTATTTTTTGATGTCTATTTCAATCCTAAGTCGAGAGGATTTTAGATGACTTTTGAAACTTCTTCTGCTTGTAAGATTGTGGACACACTTATGAACCATGATGTGTTGGCCAATAAACTTCATGTTTAAGCTCTTTAGATAAATTGTTGTTGACTTTATTTATTTTTATCCAACTTGTACATAGAATTGGTACATGTCATGCAACAAGATGTGAGAATAAGGTATGTGAAATTTATGAAACTTCCTACAATCACACCACCTTTCGTCTAGTCTGAAAACAAATTTTTCAATTGATTGAACCTGTCTTGGTTAATCATCTCCTCCACTAAGAACATTTTGTTGCTTCTATTAAATTCAATCACCATGTTGTTTTTGAATAAGCATCTTTTAGTATATTTGATATAAGCTTTTGAATAAACATGACCAACATTAATCATTGTAACCACTTCTCTTCCAGTGTGTATGAAAATTTTGTTGTACAGTGTATATGCAGGAACAAGCATGGAAAATATTAGAAGATTGCTTGTTATTTTTGTAATGATGGATTTCGCTAAGTTATTTGTCAAGTTTCTTTATATTTATGTATATATAATGAAACAAGTTAGAAACTAATATACTTAATTTAATTTAAAAATGTTGTTTTGAAATGTATGTAATTACCCATATTAATAAGGTTCATCTTAAGTGTTACTACACAATCTTATAACACTTTGTGTAATGACATTGCACAAAGTTTTATAATGTGTTGTGCGTTTAATATGGTTCACAAAATTAACTTCACTGCATCCACTCTGGATGAAACTGTAACCATTCAAAATTAAGTGTACTATCCAATATACCTTTTTCTTTTTGTAATTATCACATTACCTATGAAAACAAATTGTTAGAATTATTTTAAATTTCAAAAAATATTTTCCTTTTGTTTTCCTCGATAATAATAGACACTAGTCTTGTATAGGATGTTATTTTAATTTTTATGTCTTTTAGCTTTCTATTATATAAAAGGAAAATATTAAACATTACTTTTTAATTGTGTTTAGCATATAAAGTTAATCATTAGTAAGTATTTGGTCTTTTATTGGATATTTATATCCACTTTAAAAAATAAATTAAATATTTTTAACATTCTAATTCTACTAAATAATTTATTTTAAAAGACTTTCTACTTTTCTCTTTAACCACTCCCTTCAATTCTTAGAAATACAATTATTTGTTGCATAAGAAAGTAACTTCCTTCATAATATAAGTTTATTTTAAGGATTAAAAGTTATTTACCAGAAACACAATGATTTGAGAATATAATGATTTTCTATGTGACTCAACTTAAAACTTATTCTTAATTAGATATTATTTATTTTTAAAAGACAACTTTTCGTACACTATTAATTTAGTTTTATTTCACAAGATAAGAGGTAGACAAATAAGAATATGTAACTTCTTCATCTTCTAACTTGTAAATTCTATTACACAAACAAGAATGTAACTTGTAAGAAGGAGAAATGATTACAAAAGTTGCATGAAAAACAAAAAATTATAAGGAATAAAGCAAGTAGGGAGAGCAGAAAATAATGAATGAATTTATGCAATCATCATATATATAAATGTCTAGGAATGACGTTTAAAGTGATAACATTGAAGTTTGGAAATATAAAAATCTACGTGTTTGAGCAGTGAGTGGTGGCTTGTTTATCATTGTAACTTAATGACTCCTCTTCTCGTGGGTGTGCAATGAAACAATTATCTAACACCTATCCACTTATGTACGTCTATGAATGCAAACAACAACACAAAAGAAAATTTGAATATGGATGTTAACTACGTGAGGTGCACTTTTTTGACCCAGATCTCCTATATTTGTCATTTCTTCTCATTGTCATTAGCAGCTGATTTTGATTCACTGTTGGTAGGAGCCACAAGACTGTCAAACTTCTCGGATTTTTCTAGAACAATTTCAATCTAGCAGATAATAAAAAACTCATCAAACAAACATCCTCTTAGTAACACCAATTAAACCTACTACAAAATCAACTTGCAACCCACCTTAGCCTTTTGTACAAGGCGACCTTTGCTCTCATCCTTCATGCTAACTGAAGATGTCGAAACTTCTGTTCCATCACAGAACATTGATTAAGATAACTATAACACCATCTTCTATCAGAGACATCAACATAACAGACCAAACAATAAATCTTACTCTTCTCAGTAGCAAGTCCATTGTTCTTCAAAATCTCCGCAATAGTAACAACTGTAGTTATAGCTGTTGAGACATTTACATTAATTTACATTCATACACATAAAACAAAAAAAGGGATCCTTACGATGAAACACAAATGAGATGAAAATGTACCCATTCCAAGAGCAGAAAGCACAACCTCATCGCGCTGCTGTATGTACCTCTGGTTGAAAGAAATAATTAATTTTCAAGCATTATCATATATATATATATAGCATAGTCTTGGCTGAAGATCTAATTAAGCAAGGAGAAGATCAAAAGAAGGAATCTTTTAAAGGAAAAATGAAAGAAGAGATAGATACCTTTGCAAGATTAACGTAAAAGAAAAGGGGTTTCTTAGTGTTGGAAACCTGAATTCTGTTCTTCTTGGGGGATTCAATTTCATGGTCAGTGGTGGTTTGAATTTGAGGTACAGGAGGAGCAGCAACAGTGGGCATTGTGATTATTACTATAATATTATTGTATGATGATTCCTCTTGGGTGAGGGAATTGGATTGAACGAGGAAGAAGGAAAGGAGTGAATGAATGTTATAGAAAACAAGAGGACATGTGGCGGTGTTTGAAGGGGATGTGGACGGTGTAAACTCTTACAAAAACCGTTGGGATTCAGTTAGGAGGAAAGAGAAACTCTTCATGGTCGTTATTTTTTTTGCTTCATTGCCGGATATGTCCCTTCCTCTCAATTGGGACTTGTGCCATACTTCATTCTTTATGGGCCCAAAAGGACACACTAGTTGTGATTAGATATAGAATTTTGCTTCCTGCACCCCATAACTTTTAAAATGAACATTCTACCCTTCACGGTCTATTTTAATGATGGCTTCTGGATTTCATGTTTTCGAAACCTTCCGAAACAAACTTTTGAGAACAAGATTTTTGGAGACTTTCTAGAATAAGTTTTCCAGAAACCTTCTTGTGAAAACATTTTAGAAATTATATATTACATTATTTCAAAAATACTCCATCCACAACATATAATATGCTTTTCATTGTTAGTATTAAAAAGTGAATTTTAAGTCTAACTCAATCTCATAAAATCACTTTGTACTCATTTATATATATAATATATATAATTGACTTCATCTCTACTAAATGTAAAGTCTCCAATATTTTTATTAAAGACTGGATATTTCAAACGGTGAGACTATAGATTTATGGATAACCGGATAGCGGATACCTAACAACCTTGTTAGTATAGATTTATATAACTCTGTTAAAAATTAGACTTTAAGTTTAACTCAACTCCACAAAATCAGTTTGTAAAATAAAGTTTAATGACTTATTGTTAGAGGTTATATTAGAGTTAGTTTCTTACTGTTACTCTTTGAATATATTGTTCCCTTTTTTCTCTTATATGTAATGCACAGTTTTACACAGAAACAGATTTTTGTTTTGTTTCTTTCTTTTCTCTGCTTTTCTTTACATGGTATCAAGAGCAAATCAAGAAGCTTCCGCATTTTGATCGTGTGATTTGGCCACGATCTCTTTTTTTTATTGCTCCTCTTCATCGTTTTTCCGGCATGGCGACTCAAGTTGCACCCATAAGCGATCTGATGAATCCTTATTTTTTTCAGGTGAATGAACAACCTGGTGTTAGCCTCGTCTCTTCTTTACTTATTGGTAGCAATTATCACTCGTGATCTCATGCCATGATTGTTTCTTTAGAAACCAAGAACAAGGTCCAATTTGTTGATGGGTCTCTTCCTCAACCAGCGGTAAATGATCCTCTTCTACCTTTATGTGGAAACGTTGCAACAAACTAGTTTTGTCATGGATTATTCATTCAATTGATCCGTCTATCGCCCAGAGTGTTTTATGGTTCAATTCTGCACGTCAAGTTTGGCTTGCTTTAAAGGCTCGTTATTATCAAGGTGATTCGTTTCGTATTTCAGATCTTCAAGAAGAGATTTATTCTACGCATAAGGGAAATCTTTCTATTTCTGTTTACTTCAATCATCTTGAAGCTTTATGGCAAGAACTTGCAGAATTTCGTCCGATTCCTCAATGCATTTGTGCTAAACCTTGTTCCTGTAATCTTCTTCTAACTATTCAACGTCACCGTTACAGTGATTATGTGATTCGTTTTCTTAAGGGTTTGAATGACCAAGATTCTACTGTTACGTTGAGTCAAAATTCTGGCACACTTTTGTCTGACATTTCTTCTTATCGAAGACTAGTTGGTAGGTTGATATACCTTACCCACACGCGTCCAGATATCAATTTTGTCGTAAACAAGTTGAGTCAGTTTCTTAAAGCTCCAACTATTATCCATCAACAAGCTGCTCATCGTGTTCTAAAGTACATCAAAGGTTCTCCTACTCAAGGAATTTTTTTCCCTTCAACATCAGATCTTAAACTCAGTGGTTACTGTGATTCTGATTGGGGTGCTTGTCAAGACTCCCGAAGATCTGTATCGGGTTTTTGCTTCTACATTGGTAACTCTCTTGTATCTTGGAAGAGTAAGAAACAAACTGTTGTTTCAAGGTCTTCTTCTGAGGCTGAATACCGAGTCTTAGCTAATGCAGTTTGTGAGGTTCAGTGGTTATACTATCTTCTTCAAGATTTGCACATTACTCCTCCTACCCCTATTACCTTGTTTTGTGATAATCGTTCTGCTATTCATATTGCCAATAATCATGTGTTTCACGAACGAACTAAACATATTGAGATAGATCTCCATATTGTTCATGACAAAGTTCAGCTTGGGTTTCTCCATCTTATTCCTATTGCCTCTTCTTGTCAGATTGTAGATCTTCTCACTAAACCTTTAGCTGCAGGACCTTTTAATCGTTTGTATTCCAAGCTGGGAATGCTTAACTTTCACATTCCAGCTTGAGTGGGGGTGTTAGAAGTTATATTAAAGTTAGTTTCTTACGGTTACACTTTGTATATATTGTTCCTTTTTTTCTCTTATACGTAATGCACAGTTTTACACAAATAGATTTTTGTTTTGTTTCTTTCTTTTCTCTGTTTTTCTTTACACTTATATATATTAAATTGACTTCAGGTTTGCTTGGCATCTCCGGTTAGTAAGAAAATTCAGGTAGAAGCAATTAAGGGATGCAGTGAGGAAAAACCTCATATATGATATATATGATGTGACGGATCTTTGAAAACGTGTAATAGGAAGGATTGGTGAAGAAACGTGGCACGTGTTACAAATTTGCTACTTTTTTTCTGAAATCCTGGTTCTGGAAAGAACAGGGGACCATTGATGCAATGGCGTGCGTGAATGTATATAATATAACGTGCACTTTTCTTTCCCCAAATTAATGAAACCATACCTAGAATTCAACATAATACAATGAAAAGAAAGGAAGGGAAGGAAGGAATTGTCTCTTATGCTGTTTTCCTTGACATATTGACACTTAATTTACGAAGCATATGAAAAAAAGAAGGTCCCAACAACATTATAGTTGCGATAATGGTGCAGCTAGGTCCGCAGCATCGGTGTGGTGGTCCAGCCACACGTAATAACAAAATCAGTCACTGTGTCTCTATCCAAAGAGAAGTTGCATTCTCTAAATTAAAGTGTCTTCCTTTTGAATCATCAACCCAAATACACACTAAAGGCCGAGGTGGAGTGTGTTTTCTCGCGTGGGGAATTGTAGGCCCAAAATACTTTTCATTCCTTCCGATGCTCTGTTCTGTTCTGTGGAGCCATACAAAATATGATAAACCCATTAACTCTTTCTTCAATTATTATTAGTCTTTTTCATTGTCATAATCCAAATGAACCCGTAAAGCCCTTTTCATTATCACAGGTCCTTTTCTTTTCTTCCTCATAATCCAAATAATCTCCTAATCATAGAGCTTTTTTCATTTAATATTTGTCATAATCCTTTATGAAGTGTACTAGCCTAGCATTCACACCCGCAAACCCAGTTCAACACAAAATTATGCAAAAAGAAAAACAAAGTGTTAGACATGGATAAGATAAGCCACGTTTAATTGCTGATGGAGGTGTGGAATCTTCCCCAACAAAATGACGATAATTTATGGCAATCTATCTAGATTATGTGAGGTATGAACTCCCTATTATGATAATATGTGATTGATTTGTCATAGAAGAGAAAGATTGGAGGGATCTAATGGGGTTTGTTTTTTGAGAAAAATCCAATAACCTTTGTGATAGGCAATTGTATAGTGATTTGTTGTTTCGATTGTAGGCATTACTCGTTTAACATATAAATCTATTTGAGCTTAACGATGAAGAGGGATCCAAGTTGATGAAAGTTGACAATGAGTGAAAATCAGTATTGGAAGTTAGGTCTCCATCTTTTCTATGATTGGCTTTTGCAAAATTTATCATTTTGCTAACACTTATGACTTGTCATTTCATTAGTTAACCTTCCATGTCTTGTCTTCATTACGATTCATTGAATATGGTTTATATAAAATCATGTTCATATATACGTGCACCCCACAGAAAAAAAAAAAGTGGTGAGAACAAATTGGAGGAATGAATATTTATGGGACCAGAGATTGCGTCATAGTATATGGTCGGTGCACGATTATAAGAGATGAAAGTGAACTGCGAAAGCAAGATAAGATTTGTGCTATTATGAAATAGGGTTAAAAATCAGCTTTTTATTTTATTTTTAGACTTCATGTATCATTCATGATTGACCCTTTAATTTGTTTACACTAAAAACAACAATAATATTAATATGGTGCTCATTAATTCTTTATAGGAAATCAAACATCTAATTCTTAAACTATACAAGGGTTACGTATGAATTTAGTAAGGTGTTATGTTCCTAGACATAGTTTTAGTATTATCTCCTCCTCGTACATTATTTTATCTCTACGTGCTATATTTTTGTACCACCTTTGTTTCTATTTTATCGTACATATTAATTTTCGTAGGTCATAAAAAAATTACTACTCATTTATTATCTCACCAAGAATTCATATCACTTCACGTAGACCTAATGCTCCACACATGAAATGATATATTTTAGTTCACAAAGTTGGTGACATCTCATCTTAAAAATTAATGCATGAATCCATAAATGGGAAATTATAGGGATCTTAGTGAAAATTATTCAACCCTTATAAGATCATGTTTTATAAAATCAATATTAAATATTCAATTTGTAGTGTAATAAAATTAGTTTTATTATAACTTATTATCATTTGATTTATAATTCTTAAGTAAAAGCATTCTTTCCACCCAATTTTACAAAAAAAATATTTATTTGGATAATACTAGTTGAACTGAAATTAAAAAAAAAACAAAAAACATCGGGCAAAGATTCCATAAAATAACGTGTCTAATATAAGGTATAAGTTAGAATTTAAGTGTTATAAGACATTCTATTTGAGTATATTAATCTAACATGAAATTTGTGACATTAGGTTTAAAATAAAGCTCTCTCATTTATTTTAATTTGAAAAGTTAAAACGTGAATGAAAAAAACTATTAAAGTGTAAGTTTTACCCTTTAATACATTAAAGATTACTTAATATATTATTCACTTTTTTTACGAGTACAAAAATTCATGCAATTTATGATTATTATTTTTATTTTCATAAGTTTACCCAAGTTTTGACGAAATAATTATTTGTCTGTTTAGGTTTATCAAGAGTTGTAATTCTTCAATCGCAGTTACTTTTATTTATTTTTTATAAGTTTTACTCCATAACATCATTATAAAACTTTAACATATAATTAATTGGTCTCTCATAGTTTGATGAAATTGTTTTTATACTTTGTTTTGTTTTTTGAATGCATTTTTACACTAATAAATATATGAGTGATGAATAGATATAGAGAAACACTAAAACGAGTTTTATTTGAAATAATTAACCAAAAGTCAAGGAGATAACTTTGGTAAAAAAAAAAAAAAAGAGAGATTAAACATGTTTAACACACTTGTATTATCACCAATGTAATGTAACATATAATTAATTGAAGATTCATGTGATTAATTGGAGTTAGTAATCAAATGCATCAGTTTAATAAATTAAATACGAGGACTGTTTTTTATTGTTCTAATAAGTTAATCTTAACTCTCTCCATATAAGTTATTATTGCTGAGTGTAATTTAATTGCTTAATCTGTTATAAACTTGTTAATATATATGTTAAACAAAATAAGTGTAATTATTTTATTACAAATAATATACACTTGCTCTCTTAATTACCACCATATATATATATAACCCATAAATTGGTTGATACAGCATTGTTTGTTGACTAAGAAAGGAAAAGGAAGGGAAATTAATGTCCTAAAGTCACTAACACAATGAAGGTTATATGGGTAGGGCTATGACATATATAGGGACATAAGAGGTCCCATTTTATGATAAATTAAGCAAAATTAAGCATAGCCAAATTCTTATGTACGACTTTGACTGTGTTATTTTGGAGTTTCATTGTTATATATCGAAATTATAATGATGAGAGCATCATGATGTGGCTTAAATCAATAAATTAATAGGGTTGGAAGTTCTTAAGGAGAAGTTAATGATGAATATGATGAGCAAAGGGGTTTAAGGGTTTGTGTGTTGATTAGAAAAACTAAACCACTAAGCCAAAACGAATCTCTTTTCCTTTTCATTGCAACCATGTAGGGAGATATTAATGATAAAATAATTGAATGACTTTATGGTACTATTATTGTACTGAAACTGCGTGTTAGAGAGGATATATAATTAAATGCCTATGCTAACTTTTCTACTCCATTGCTGCAATCTTTTTGACTTTGCATTAGGGCTTCCAATTTCCAAAGGGGAGAAATTGGGACATTCAAACTTTGAGTAATTGCCAAAAAAAGTAGGTTACATTAAAATTTAATCAATATTAAGTAGAGTTTAAATAGAATGCATCATATAATATATTTTTATTTTTAATATATTTTTATTTTTAATAAAAAAACTAATAAGGTTTATAGGAATGTACTCATTCTCTTTGTGAATAAATATATTTAAAATAAGTTTTTTTTCTTTTTATTTATTTTTAGTAAAATTTAATGTCTCATTAATTATTTTTTATTAATTCTTCCTTCTGTTTTTAAATACGTATCATTTAAGATTTTGATACACAAACCAATAAAAGTAATATGGTAACTTCTACAACTTATAATAAATTTTTAATTTTTTTTCCAATAATACTCTTAAAGAATTAAATGTGATCTATTGATTAACGAAAAAATAGATAAAAAAATAGAAAATAATTGGTTAATACATAGAGCTGGTCCATTAAAATCTAAAAAAGAATTAGTATTTAATTATTTTTATATTTTTTAAAATAATGATATAATTAGTAAAAGACAATTAATATACAATTGAAATGTGTAACTGACAGTAAAACAAATTTTTTTCTTACTACACTTATATAAAAACAGAGAGAATATATCTTTAAAATTTAAAAATATTAAATTATTATTTTTTTTATAAATTTTAAAGAATCTATTGTTTGTATCAATTAATTGTTTTTTTATCTTTTTATTTATTTTAGTAATTTAATAAATTATATTTAATTTTTTAAAAATATTATTAAAAATAAATTTATACAAATTGTAAGAGTTAATGTTTTGTAAAATTTGAATTCAATTTTTACATTGTGTTATGTTAATTAGTTTTTTGTATTGAACATTGAGTTTAAAAGAAAAAAATTGTAAGTTCTGACCACAGAGAAGTCTACACGTGTGTATTGTTGTTGTCGTTGTTGTTTGTGTGTCTCTCGTTTTCTGCATCTTATTATGGATTGGATTGAAAAATGGGTGAGGAGGGTTGTTTTCCATTTGACTCTAACGTCACGTTCTTCAAATCTCACTGTCATTTTAACACCGTCTCAAACGGTGAAAATGAATAATAAATAAATGCAAACTAAATTAAAATTAAAATTAAAATGCACAGGGGAACGAAATGCAGTGGCTATATATAACCAAGGAAGGAACACTAATAGTAATAATCGAAAAAGAAAAATCCTCCCTGAAGAAAAGGAGGAATAATCATACATAAATTTTGGATTTCGCACGTAGCTACCCACAGAGGACAAAACAGACACGAAGGAGAGAAAGAAGAGGAAACACAGAAGAGAAGGGACCTTCAGTCTCGAGATCTTGTCAGATCGGAACGCAACTGCAACTGCCACCCAGATTCTGGTTTTTTTCTTCAACGCCATCTTTCTACCTCTGCAATGTGCCTTTCAATCTTTTTTTCCCATTTCGGAGATCTATTTTCAGGCTTATCTCATGTTCTTTTCCTGTTTTTGTTAGTTAATCCAAACAAAAAGCCTTTTCTCAATGGACTTTCTCATTATTTCATTTTATTCCCATTTAAATAGATTTTGTGCTTATTTTTCTTCCTTGGACCACGTTGTGAATTGTAATTGCCTTTTTTTTTTTATTTTTCTGGTCTCCGTTCAAATTTGCATGCGTGTTATTCCCGGAATCATGCCTTCAAATGCCTCTCCCATCGCTTTTCTCCTGTTACAGGTCAAAACATATTCAAAGTCGTTGTTTTTTTTTTCAGAATAAAAAAAAATAAAATTTAAAGGTTTCAGAGTGGTTGTTAAACTGGCCGAATTTTCATAAATGATGTACTCATACGAAGTGATTCTGCTGTAAAAGCAAATTTATTTTTAAGCAAGGTAGTTTTCAGCATCTGTTTTTTTTTTGCTGTGTTCGAGATTAATTCCATATTGGCCTCAGCTAGCTTGGGCCACAAGATGCTTTCAGGGTGTCCTGTATCTTTTCAAGCTTACCTGGAATAAATTGCCCTTTTTCTCGTATTCTAGCGAATTGTGCATCCTCTTGAATTTTCTGGATTTAATGAGTTTGTTGAGCTTTCATCAGGAGAATATCCAGAAATCAACAACTAAAATTTTATTTACTTTTTTTTTGTATTGGAATTTATTTCATATCCATACCTCCCTCCTATGTGTTCTTACCTTTTTGTTTCCTTTTGAAATATCTCTGTTCCCTTTTTGCCTTTTTAGATCTGTTGTTTTGTAGTTTTATATTTGTATCTTTCTTTCCTTTTTTTTTTCCGTTGCCATCTTTCTAGGTTTGGGGTGGCAAAGATTAGGGAACTAGTTCTGGCACTGTAGAGATTCAGGTATAGGTGTGTGTGTGGGCGCGCATATGGGGTGTATTAAGTTAGAACATGAGAGCGAGAATTGCGAAGAGCTAATCTTGACCATTTGATCTTACATATAGAGTTAAGGTTATACTTAGTCAGTATGGAATGATCGAGATTAGCATCTCTCACACCATCTCCTATGCTCTGTGTATATCCAAGACTTACTCCTGAAATACGTACACCCCCTTGAAAAGCAATTGATTTGTTATAGGATGGAAAAAAAAGTAGACATATAGTTCGTCTTGACCCTTGAGGTTTGGGATATGTAGAGATGTTTCTCTTCCCTGCCTCATGTTCTTTTCTTCATATGTTTGCTTTTGCACACAATAATGTTTACCATATTTTAGGCCAATAGAAGGGATATGCTCCTTCTGTTTCAGAATGTTTATAAATCAATTAAATTTCTTCTTTGCTTGTCAAAGGCATGTACATTCTTTGTCAACATCAGCCCCTTATTGAAAGTGTTTTGTACTTATGCATCGACTTATACCATGCAGCATCATGGGAAGGGAAGTTTCTGGCTTACAGGTTATGGACAAGAAGCCAAATGGTTCCGTAGCTGCTCCAAATGGTGGTTTAAGTGATAGAATGCGTGTTTCTCCCAAAATTGCGGCAATGGTTCAAGCAATGGATCATGATATAAAGGAATCTGCGGAAGCTAATTCTTTTGAGAAACATCACGAGAGGAAAGATGTTCCAAGTGGCAAAAGCACGAAATTAAATGTTGTCGTGCCAGAAGAGAAGAATGAGAAATCTGAAATACGGAAGATGGAGGACAATAAAGAGTTAAATTCTCCTGTTGTGGATAAAGAGCATCCAAGTCCCTCTGCTCCGCAATCATCTGATCAGGTAACTGAAAAGCATGTCACACATGCTCTGGCTGTCGATACTGAAGCTGCTGCAACTGGTCTGAACGTGTCTCCTAAAGCTAACAATATTCACTCCCCTAATTCCTCTAAGAATTCACAGGTACTGTTTCATCATATTTTTGAAATTTGAAGCTTGAGCGGGTGAAATTCTTATGTGAGTACCAAGTAGTATGTGAAATGGTCCTAATTGTGCATGATTATGTTGGATTGTTTCCAATAACAAGAGGAAATGATAAAGTATAAGTTTTAGAGAGTAGCAGAACTAAGATCTATTTTTTGTTCTTAATGCATGTTTTATTTGTGTGATGTATGTTTGTGAACAAAGATTTGTTTTCCCTGCTGCCACCATTTAAAAAGGCAATTATGCTGTGAGACTCCTTATTAGACCGACACTTACCTGCTAACTGCTGAACAAAGAATTGAGAGATCACAGATGGATTGCACTGGTCAATTGTAAATGCAGTCGTTATATAAAAGATGTTGTTGGGAAACTCATAATACCATACCATACCTAATAAATACACGCAACTTTTCAATTCATATAGAATGTCTTAAAAGTTCTTGAACCTATGTCTTGGTGAAACTGGCTGCCAAAACCAATAAGAAATATTTTGTTTGGAATTTTTAGTCATTTGCTAGAAATTCTATGAAGGATTTACCTTAAATCCTTAACCTGCTTGCTTATTTGTCTAGTAGGGATGCTTTTCTATTGCGTGTATTGCTATTTGTTTGGGCGTTGAGTGAGTTTAATGAGATTACTCGTATGTCAAATCTCTTCCATTTTCCTTTTCAGCCAAGCTCACCTTTTTCACCAAGGAAGTCCTTGCATTATGATGATAAGAAGCACCACGATGATGAAGATAATTGGTCTGTTGCTTCCTCGTATCCTCAAAACTTGAACATTTTGAATGTTTGTTTTGAACAAATCAATTTTTAGGTAAATCGGAAAAAAAATTAGAATCCTCCACACTGAATACTACTAAATATCAAACATATCCTTTATGAAATTTTAATAAACTCTATTTGGAACCCCCAAATAGAGCTACATGTACCTATATTTAAATAAAATACGTCACTTATTTTTATTTGTTCTTTAACCATAATTAGTAGCGTTGCATCTGCACGCACCGCCAAATATAAGGTAACTGTTGGCTCGGCCCCTAATTTTAGATGCTCGGACCGTGCAGAGAAACGGAGAGAGGTATTGTATACTGAACTTTTATTTCAGATGTATATTCTGGAGTTGTTTGTATTCCTGGTTGGCACTATTTTGTGATTTTGGTTCTTATCTCCACTTTGATTTATCTTTCCAGTTTTATATGAAGTTAGAGGAGAAGCATCGAGCTCTTGAAGAAGAAAAATGCCAGTATGAGGCAAGAAAAAAGGTATATTGATCTTTACCCTGTATTCCACGCACCCGTGTGGGGCTAAATTTTTCACCTTCTGCTTTTCTGTCTCCCCTTGTGCTACAAACATCTAATCAGTTTAGCCAAATCATGGCCTAGTTTCATGTCCATGTACGTGTATAACTGTGTGTTGAATTGATTAAATAACTTTGCTGTTTATATAATAACCTATATAGGAAGAGGATGATGCTGCCATTAAACAGTTGAGAAAGAACCTGGTCATCAAGGCAAAACCAGTACCAAGCTTCTACTATGAGGGGCCACCCCGCAAGACTGAACTCAAGAAGGTGCTCTTTTCTTTTCCCCCTGTCTTTCCCAAGTCTCACAACGAATATGAATCGCCTTTTAAGAATTTCGGAATTGCATGAATAGACCAAAGGAGTAATGTAATAGGAATGTTAAAATGTAATGCAATGTCAGGAATGCTAATTTGGCAGTAGGATATACACCTATGGCTATGGTACTATTTCTTATCTGAGTTCGGTGAAGAGTCTTCCTCGCCATGCCACCACATTTATGAAATACCTCAGCACTTGCTTGTCATGATCATGTCATTTTAAGTTGTTTCCAATTTTGCTGATGGCCAGCAGATAGAAAAACTTCACATTCCCTTTCCTTTGATGGCAGCTACCACTGACTCGCCCCAAGTCACCAAAACTCTCCCGGAGAAAGAGCTGTGGTGATGCTGCCAATGTATCTGCGTACATTTGTACTCAAGGACGCCGAAGTATCAGCAGTAACCCGAATACCCCTGGCACTCACAAAACTAAGGACCCGGTCACTGGACGGAAGAGCAATGGCGCTTTCAAAACCAAAGAACGACCAAAATTGGATAACGAAACAACTCCTAAAATCACAGAGCAGACAAATGCGGACATATCAGTCCAATCATGAGCTTCCCAAGATTTTACTGACCTCCAGCTGAGAGGAAAATAGCCTTCATTTTCCTTTGTCGCACCACCATATGGGATACTCTGCAGAAAAGAGGGCCTAATTTTCTTTTCATCCGGACTGACATTTTTATGTTGTTTGTTTTTTAACTTGAAGTGTATATGTTTTATAAGTTATATCGGCACACATTGTTTTATATATAAATAGTTATTGATGTAAGATGTATGTACGAAATTTGATGTTTCTCAGATTGCACCAGACTTGGTAAGGAAATTTTTATGAAATATATTCCTTTTTTTGTAGGATCTATAAATTTATTTATCACTGCTAAATTCCCTGTCTTGTGCCTTTCTGTTTTGGCTGGTAATAATAGCTGCTGGATTTCAGTATTTGACTATGGTATTGGTAGCAGTACGAGAATACACATATCTATCCCATGATACTTGTTAGAAGCAACGGATATTTATGCCATTTGATTGTTATAGAATTCAGCTTGAATTTATTTATCCCAGATTGTTTTAAAAGTAAGTACCAACGAACTGTTCATTTATGTATAATAAACTCGATCAAACAAGCACAGTATATTCTGAACAGGTTATAAAACTGATTTACTTTTCAGGTCAAATTTCAGTTAAAAATCTACCAAACACAAGGCTTTTCCTTAACAAAGCTAAAAGTTTTATGAAATGGAAGATGGATAATATATATACACACATATGTATATGAAATTACAGAGTCATCTTAAAGTTTTGAATGCGAGTTGGTTTGTTAATTTATTAAATTTGTTCATATTTTTTTCAGATCCTTTTATAGTTCTCTCTAACAGCTCTAACAATTATCTTTTGTGAAGATGTTCTTGCATCTAAAATTAATATAAGTGGTGATAGTTTTTTATACAAAATTTTAATTGCCCAATTGAAATATCCTGTTAGTGGGGACTGTGTTTCGCAACGGGAGAAAAATGAAAAACTCGTCAACACAAGAGAACGAAACATATTTGAATATTTCAAAAATAAAAAAATGAGTTACTATTTTTTATCAGATTTAAACTTTATCCAAAATACACTTTGGTTTAATTTTAAAAATATCTAAAAATAAAATAAATGGAAAAGGATGAGTGAAAGATGGAGGCTTGGTGTTAGGCTAGGTCCTTGGAAGCATGGTTTGTGTGAGTACAGTGAAGAGCTTCAATGTATTACCAGTTGCCCCGTGGCGGCCCTCCACACGTGTTTGTGGTTGCAGCGGTGGCACGGTGACGATGGAAGGGCAAAAACGTCCTTCCCCCAAAACGCGCCGGAAATCGTCGTACGGAACTTCTAGAAGGTCTATTCTGAAGAAATCCTTCAGTCAAGAACAAGTCACTTTCACCGCTCCTCTTTCCGACGACCCCCTCGTAGCCATTATCGGCGGCGGTATCTCCGGCCTTATCTGCGCCCTCTTCCTCGAGGCACGTGGGGTTCGCTCCACCGTGTTCGATACCGTCAGTCTCTTCTCCCCTAATCCTAACTCTCTTCACCATTTAGTTATGCCAAAGCTAAAGTCTTTGTTTTAGGGTATTCACGGTCTTGGAGGAAGATTGGGAACCAGAGTCGTCGATCCTTATCCGTTAAAATTCGATCATGCGGCTCAGTTCTTTACCGCGAACGATTCTCGTTTTGCTGAACTCGTCAAGGGTTGGATGGACAGGGGTTTGGTGCGCGAGTGGCATGGTACCGTGGGAGAGCTTCACAATGGTGGTGGATTTGTTCCGTTTGTACCCTCTCCTCCGAGATATGTAGCTACCAATGGAATGCGCTTCCTTGCTGATTCTTTACTGTCTCAGGTTCATTGCATTACTCCTTATATATTATAGATTAAAACTCTAAACAAAATAAGAAAATATGAAGTTAAAATTAGTTAGGCTTTTCTTAAAAGTTAAAATTATCTCATGGAAGTTATTGTTTTCAATAGTTTGACGAGAGAGAGCTTTCATAAGTTAATTACAATAAATTTTAACTTGCGGAAAAAATTAAAACTTTTTTGGATAAACTTACCGCTGAACACTTGTAAGAACAGAAAATAGGAAAGAAAAGTTAAATAAGTCTTTTTTTTCAGAAGTAAATGTCGATTTTTAAAGAAGTTAGTGAGATATTTTAAAGAAATTTATCTAGTTCCTATTCTTTTTCCTAAGAGTATATATTTTCTCCCAACTTACTTATGCCCTAAGTTAGTGATTGTTATTCCAGTTTTTGCGGCTGTTACTACCTGCTGTGAATTGTGCAGACTCGCCTGGTTGATGTGGTGAGGCCATGCTGGATCAGTAAATTGGAGCCGTTCAATGGGATATGGCACTTGAGTGAAAATGGCAAGCCTTGTGGCAAGTTCGATGCCATTGTTATTGCACACAATGGTAACTTGATATTTCCATGTTGACCATAATTTTTATTAGCTATGCTTCCTTGGTTAACTGATTTCAATGTGGACTTCATTTAGTTGGATTGCTTTTCTAAAATTGTATTATAACTGAAAATTTGTACAGTTTTTCTCTGCTCAATGTAACCATGTTTGTCAACAGGAAAATGTGCCAATCGCTTGCTTATGACATCGGGATTACCATTAATTGCGAAACAAATGAAGGTTGGTCCATGATATGCCCCGTTCAGTTCATTTGATTTGATAGACCAGTACACTTTTCAGCTTCATTTATTGTTAAGGCACTGTTTTATGCATCTCATGCTTCTTGTTTCTGTTGTATTGCCTAATTATGTGTTAAGAGGTTGGAGTTGAGTTCAATATGGGCCCTTCTAGCAGCTTTTGAGGACCCTCTCCCTTTTTCAGGAAGCACAGAAGTTCCTTTTGAAGGAGCTTTTGTGAGAGGCGTTGATTCAGTGTCATGGATGGCCAATAATACAAAGAAACTACTGATTTCCCAGAGTGGTGGTCCTCACTGTTGGACCTTTCTAAGCACTGCTGCTTATGGAAAACAGAATAAGGTTCCACAGGTAGGTGGTGGAAATTTCAAAACCATATACGAAGAATTAGGATTACAAGTGTTAGATTTGCTTTAGATTACGTTCAGTTTTTTTTTTCATTTCTTTTGAGGGTGGGGGATGGAGGAGGAATATTAATGATATATATCGTTCATTATCTTACCTAAAATTACACTTGAAAGTTGAAAGGGATTTAATTATTTATATCCTTTTTATTGTCATATAATCACTGGGATTTCTTTATGAATATGTATAGCCTGCAATAATTAGGGCTTTGCACCAACCTGTATTTTCAGGAAAACATCCCTTCTGCTACAGCGGCAAAGGTAAAGGCTGGAATGCTAGAGGGTGTTGAATCTGCCCTTGGATTATCAAAAGGGTCCCTTCCAAAACCTTCGTATACCAGGCTTCAACTATGGTAATGGCCGTATCTTGGAAGTATTATGTTGTTTGGTTTGAATTTGAAATGCCATTTCATAGTCTTGGCCAGGTTAAGAGGTAGGTCACTAGGGTTTTTAAGCTATGTATTTTGCATGAGTAGTCTATGCCTGTAGTACTTGGATCAAGATGGTTTATAAAGTAAAAAGAATTAGCAGTTTACTTGGGTCTAATCAAGTTAAAAGAAATGGTCGTGAATGATAAGGGATATTCTTGTTCTGGAAGATGAGGATGTCAATATTAATGCCTATTTTATTAGGGCAGAGCCTGCCATTTGGGAAGGGATATAGAAAATTATGAACACATTTGACCATGATGTTAATGTGACGTCTCACATGAGACAGTTGCTTGACAATAAGATTGTTAAAAAGTGATTGCTAAAAAATTACTTTTAAAGTGATTCTTATATAAGCAGAATTTAATGTGCTTGTCTGTGTTTTTTTAAAAGAAAATTCTCTCTTCTGCTGCATCTGCTCTGTGAGAAACACCTCAAAGTTCCTTCTCAAAAAAAGTAGAAAACTGTTTTTGTTTTTGCTTCTGCATTTTTAAATAAGTTTACCAAAATATGTTACTTTACATTCCTTAACACTTTCAAAAAAATAGTTTAAACATGCTCCCTCAATAAAATTTCTTAGGTGATATTGTTCTAAGCCACAGCTCAATCCTCAACAAACTAGGCGGGTATAATATTTAATAATCAACAAGTATCTAAATTATTATATTGGTTGCTCTTGAACATTGCATGTAAATTTAATTCATTGAAAATTATGATATTCTGAGATTTGCAGGGGTGCTGCTCTTCCAACCAATACACCTGGAGTTCCTTGCATATTTGATCCCTTTGGAAGGGCTGGGATATGTGGTGATTGGCTGCTAGGTTCTAATATAGAGGCAGCTGTCTTAAGTGGAATTGCTCTCGCGAACCATGTATACACATACTACTTTCACTTTGACAAGTCAATTATTGTCGTTTGCCTCCACAATTTTTAACTTTAATTGGACATCTTAAAGTAATTCAGTTTTACTCTACAGTGAAGTGCTTAATTTTTTATTTCATTCGAAATTGGGTTGGACCCTTTTTACGCAGATTGCAGATTATTTCCAAAGCCCCGGAACTGACCCTGGAGAGTTTGCTGTTGGTTTAAATCATGAGTTTCAACCACTGAATGGTCATGATATTGGGCAATTCCCTGGTTTGGGTTCAGAAGAAAAGATGAATGAAGGCCAAGCATACGAACTTGCCAAGTAGTTCACTGTGCTCATGAAGGGCTCTTGTGATAACAGAAAATCCATTTCTTATCCATGCAAAGGAATCTCCGATACCATCGCCCGTTCTCACTTGGAAGATAATGATTGGAAAATAGATCTCTCCTTTGGTGGAAGAGGGTCCTCATCTCCCTCAACAGCCATATGATCATATGAAACGACACGGAATTGTAATTTCCGCATCTCTTCTGGAGAAAGAGATAGTGAAATCATTATTTTCGTGGAATGAATAAAATTGTCCCTGTATGATTGTAAATCCCCTTTCTCATGTCGGTCACAAATATTTTCTTTTTAAATGCAGGTTGAAGAAAACAAAAATTTGAATCGTTGGAACTGTATTGAATGTAACTTTTGCCTTCAAAGTTAAGAACAGTACAGCTTACATTTCTACCAAACATCTCTTTCTATATTTTGGACAGCATTTTCTCCCGCACTATAAATAAACTCAAACTTGACAAACAAAAACAAAATAGAGATAAAATAAAAGACTAGAAAAGGACAGGTGTGGTTTTGTACAATGCTAGTAAAGAATCAGAGTCTCAATAATATATGACAGGCAACAAGTAATTCAAGTGCTTGTCCATGCAAACTGACAGACGGGGTATAAAATAATTGATGTTGATAAATATAAAAAAATCATGATAGCGTGGAGGAAAGCAGAAATTAGAAGCCCCACATAAATACTTCAAAATAGCCGGCTTGGTATGCTTGAATTCCCTGAATGCTCGGAATTGTTTCCTCTTCAGCTAAAACAAGCATACGTTCCGGATCATACGGCTTTTCATCGTCCTTGTGTACTGACAAGTTGTGAGAAGATCTCATTCTGATTCTCTGTGGAGTCGTTGCTAATGTCAACATCATTTCCAAGGCCCAAGTTTTTATAGTGGCGTGCCATGTCGTTTTCGAACTCACTTTTCTCAGTAGGAGCAGAATGAGTTGAACCACCCTCAACATCAACATTTTCTTGCAGGTTGAGAGCAAATTCAAGATTCCACAACAGATCATTCATGGAGGGACGAGTAGCACCATGATCAGACAAACACTTCTGAGCCGTGTCTACGAACTTGTTCAAGCTTTCTGGATTGATTTTTCCCTTGAGACTAGGGTCAATGATATCCTCTATAGTTCCTTTTTTCTTGCAAATCAATGCCCATTCAGCAAGACTAACCTGTTCCTTTGGAAGGTTAGGATTGAGAACAGGTCTGGCACACAGGGCTTCAAACAGAACGACCCCAAATGAGTAAACATCAGATTTTTCAGTCAACTGTTGCCTCCTGAAGTATTCAGGATCCAAGTAGCCAAAACTACCCTTCACTACAGTGCTAACATGACCAGTGTTCATATCTGGACCCGTTTTTGACAAGCCAAAATCTGAAACCTTCGCACTCCAGTTTTCATCCAAGAGAATGTTTGTTGTTTTAACATCTCTATGAATGATGGTGTACTTTGCCCCCGTGTGAAGGTAGTGAAGCCCTCTTGCAGCTCCAATGCAAATCTCCAACCTTTGCTTCCATGATAGAGTAGAGATAGGTTTGTTGCCCTTGTAAAGATGCTCCCTCATGGTGCCAAGAGCCATGTAGTCATAAACCAGGCACATCTCATCATTTTCCTCGCAGAAACCGATCAAGGACACCAAATGCTTGTGTCTCAGCTTGGAAAGCATCTCAATTTCCGTTTGGAATTCATTGACTCCTTGTTCTGACTGTGGGTTGGACCTCTTGATTGCCACCTTCGTTCCATTATCAATTACACCCTTGTAAACCTTTCCAAATCCACCAACCCCAATGACGTTGGACTCATCAAAATTCTCGGTTGCTTGCTTTATCTCTTGCAAGGAGAAATAGCGACAAAGACCTTGAGACATGGCGGATAAGTTGGCACTGCACATGCTCTTCCCAGACGTGCTGGATTTGCTATAGTGTGAGTTCAAATAGATGGGAAGCCAGCCTGTTTGACCCTCTGACCCTGGTTCTTTCTTCTTCTTGTTGTACACAGCAACACATACTACAGCCATAAAAGCAAAACCAGCAGCACCTCCAGCGGCTCCACCGATAACAGTATGATGATTAGATTTGTGGGTGAAGACACCAGCTTCCTCCTCCCGGTGCTCTTTGAGGAGCATGTCTGAAAGCAGAGGATTGGGAGCAGATAAGTCTGTGTCATTGAGCTTGAATAACTCCACTCCATTGAGTATGGCATCATAGAACTCAGGCTTTGTGTCAGGGTCAGGGTGAAGTTCAAGCCAGAGCAACTCGTTACTCTTTCCATCTTCCACATATATCACGTAGTCCTTATAAGTTGGCACTCCTATGCCTCCTGTCCACCCAATCACATCGGCTTGATCTTGTGCGGTTTGGTTGTTGACAAAGATTTTGAAGACAATCTCATTGATTTTGGAGTAGTAGTAGTCACAGAAATGTAACCTTACAAGGTACATGGAATTGGTATCAACACGGAAACTCCAAGTGAGATTGTAGCCCATGTTGAGATTTTTATCTCCCCCCATTGATCTAGACGTGGAGTAGACATCAATAGGAGCAATATAATTTGGCATGGTCTGATAGTTGATTGTGACATTCTTCTCAGCTTGGTTGGTCACACCACTGGATGACCCATAAAGGTAAGGTGTGTCATCATACCACATCCTTGTAAGTCCAGAATCTTGGATTGGAGATATGAACTGCCCCCCAACGTTTAGTCTAAACATGGTTTGCATGTTCAAGGTTGTCATATCCATGGTTTGGTCATCGTACCCTATCAATGTTGCAGAATCAAACAAATCGGGCATTTGGATAAGCTGAATGCCATTAACAAAAGCGAATGCACCGTTGTATTTATCAGAAGGCTTGAAAGTGAGAGTCAAGGTATCTGAATTCAAAGGAGCAAGAGAATACTCTCTATCAATATAAGCTAGTGAGAGGGCCTCACAAGTGACTGAGGCGCTGAAATTGGTGAGAAGGGTAACCCCATTTGCGGTCACGGAGAAATATGCGTCAGAGGGATCGAAACTGCCATAAAGAGAGGGGTAAAAATGGAGCCTGAGCCAATAACGCTTGTCAGGTATAACCGGGAATTTGTACGTTGACTCAGCTGTGAAAACACGTGCGGACATGTATGGAATCTCAGACGTAAGAGAAGGGTCTTGGTAAGAGGCTTTGGATGTGATTGAATCATCTTCTGTCCCCAAGAACTTTTTATCAGAACTCCATTGTCTTCCATCTGCATCTTCGGCACCCCCTTCATCCAATCCACAACCCAAGATCAAAGACCCTGGCTCCTCATTCCATGCACCATGAATTCCATTCAACAAAACAAAGACACAAACAAGAGAAAGCAAGGGACCTTTTGCATGGACATGCATGCTTGAAGAAGAATAAAGAAAAAGAAAATTCAAAGAAGAACACGTTTGGCAGTACAGGAAAAAGGTAGGTACGTAGAACTTACACGACAAGATGGATACTATTTTCCTGTACGCCAAAAGGACGAAAGTGGCTTCTTCTTTTTTTGCTAAGATGATGGGAATGCTATATAAATTATGTCACTCTACCTACCATCCTCGGGGATTCAAGCAATCAAAGACTCACCTGGTTGGAGGTACCAAACCAGGCAAGAAGGTGGAGGAGGAGGACGACGAGATGAAGAAGAAGTTAACTGATTTCTCTCTTTCTTGTATTATGACCACTTGAGAACATTTTTTTTCTTCCTTTTCATACTTGTGTATGGGAGGTGGGGAGCAAGAATCGTAATCGAATGAATTGGATTGCTTACAGCGTGGCTTGAATTTGAAACATATGATGAGTCTAAGCTATATTTGGCATTCCATATGTTATAGTTTTATTCCCTACAATTTGTGGACTCCCAGGTTTGTTCCCACTTCCTCATTACACAGAAACCACGTAATGAACATGCATGCATGCATTCTCAACTCCTGTACACTTTCATTTTCCCTTTACTAAGTTACTCATTTGCTTCTCCTCCTATCTACACATCAATCAATGCTTCTTCTCTTTGTGAGAAATTAGAGCCAAATAAATGTTTTGGAAGTCATGTTACTAAATTTGTTTTTAGCATTTATATAGAAGACTAGAAATAATACTCAATGGAAAGGATAATTTATGAAAAAAATATTACAAAAATATAACACATTTTTTAAAAATAAATATGTACTTTTAAATATTTATGACTATTTTAAAAACAAATACAGAATATAACAATAATAGTATCTTATACATTTTAACTTAAATTCTTTTATAGAGTTGTTTAATCTATTTTACAAATTTAATTAATGGGTTCTTGATTTCTATTAGTTGTTAACTATGTTGTAAATTCTTTTTGGAGGTGATGTATCAACTTTACTCTCTCATTTAAGTTTGTCATTGTGTTCACTCTTTGTTTTGCTCCATGAATGTTATAAATTTTAATACATAAGGAATTTTTAAAATAAAAATACTTACAACTAAAATAAAAGAAGAAAATTTTGGCAATTTGATTGTAGCAAAATTATATATATATATAAAGGTGTATTATAGTCAAAATAAGAATAAAAATCAATTGATGGACAAAATAAAAACAACTAAATTTCATAGATTTTGATTGGTTTATAGATCTAGATAAATGTTATATGAGTAAAATTCCTAAAAAACTATTCACTGAATTTATATCTTTTTCTTGACCATAAATAAATTTATGTATATATTTGTAATGAATATTATTTAATATACTTATTAGATTTTGAGTAATATATTTTATATTATATTATTATATTTTAATTTAAAAGATAAAAAAAATTAAAAAATATTTAATAAAAAATTAAAAAATAAAAGTAACATAAACTGATGCAAACTAAATCATAAAAATTGGTTTGGTTTGAATTTTTTTTTTAAAACTGAATCATATATTTTTTATGTTTCACTTTAGGGTTGACTTACTGTAATTTTACTAAAAAAATAAGTCACACTCGAAACATACTTAGTTAAAATTCATTAGCACAATTTGAAACACATAAAAAGCTACAGAATTTTTTTTGTTAACAAATAAATATTATCAGATCATAAATAGGATACTTTTAACTCGTTTACAAAATGGTACAACAAAGATGCAAGAAGAACTTAAGAAAGGACGAAAACAGATGTAGTGATGAAAAACTAGAGAAGCGTGGAATATCTAAGTCGGTATTTCACTATGAGATTATTTCAAGTTCCTGTGCCCTAATTTTGAATCAAAGAAGAGAAATGCTATAATAACACTTGAAATTCATTTTCTGATTGAGTCACTATATATTTTCCAAAAAAAGAGAGTATAAATTACTCTTATATAGTTCTATTAAAAATTACTTTTATTTAATTATTATTTTTAAATAAATGAAGCTCTACAAATATTTTCTAATAAGGTTTTAAGTATAAATAGAGAAAATGTTAAAAGTTAATAAGTTTTGGTTACTTTTATTTTACTATGTCATCCAAATATTCATTTGATTATATGTGCTTTTAAGTAAATTACTATATAAATCATTTAATAAAAAACAATATGTTCTGATGTATTCAATGACATCAATAATTGCTTCTTAAATAAATATTACTAATTTAATTATTCACATTATGTATTCAACTAAAGACGCATCTTTTCTACTCTTTTTTTCATGACTTTTAAGCTTATGGGGTAAAAGAGAATAATAATTGAAAATCTGTTCATTGAAAAAGCAATGGGGGATTTGTTGGAGGTTTTCAAAGAATCCCCACCATTGCTGCTGAGGTTTGTTCACAGAAAGTCCCTTTCTCAAGAAAAAAAAAATCATGGGCTGACCTTTTACACTAATGAAAAGATCTTAGTGTCCACATTTTCTTTGTCTCATTCTTGAATGATATCATTTGGGACCAAGCTTAATTTTTTTTTTCATTTTTAAATTGAAAAAAATATAATATACTTCTTATTAACTTCTACTAAGCAACACTTTTTTAAATTCTTTTACTTTCAATTATTTTAAATTATCTAATAAAAAGAGAAAATTGTATGATATGATATGTGTTGATATGGGTAAAAAACTTCAATGATATTTATATATATATCATCATCCCTTTAAATTATATATATTTTCGAAAAAATAAAAAAAGATATTTAAAAGAAAAAGGAAAGTCAAGAAGAATGAACTTTAATTGCATCAAGATGACTTAAGAAAGAAGAAACAAAGGGACTTTATAAGAAACATCTAACAATTATCAATATAAATTGAAGAAGAACTTAAAATGGTTCGATTAATTAAAGGTTGAATAAAACTTTAATTATGAACTTAATTATTTGCATTTGTTGAGAGCTTGTATCCAATTAAACCTCATTTATATGTATATGGGAGTTTTTTTTGTCACCCCATGATCTCCACATGTACCTTTAGTGTGGGTGAAAAAATAAAATTATTCTAACAATTTATAGTTATTTCTTATTGTCATCATTATCATTATTTTCTATAGTCATCACTTGTTATCACTTTAAGATGACTAAAAAAAGAAGAAAAAAATACATTATAAATATGAAATATTTGTTTCAAATTATACAATTTAAAAATGACTTCAAAGTACACATTTCAAAAGTATTTTTGCTAAAAAAATTAATTTTTGAACTTTGTAATTTAAAAATGTTTTTCACAATACACAACCTAAAAATCTTTTTTTATACAATAATTTTTAGATTGTTCAATCTAAAAATGTTCTAAGTTACATAATCTAAAAAAAATACATAAAATATAACTTTCAAATCATATAATTTGGAATTTGAATAAAACATCTCTAGCAGTTCTTCATGTATACGTAATAAATATTTATGTACTCCATTGATGTTGATATAGCAGCAACATAATTTATTTTGGTTGAGGTATGATTTTGTTCTTTTGTTATATATGAATAAGAAAAAAATAAACATAATGAAAGAAAATAAAGAAGGAAGAGTTTAAAAGTAAGTATTCTAAAATTTAAAACATGTGATGAATTAGATACCTTTTTGTGTAATCATTAATAGTATTTAACTTGTTCAAGCTAAGATCGCTAACTTCGATCAGTCTATATATATGCAAGAAAAAGGTATACTCCGAAAATAATTTTAAAAGAATTAGTTCTTGATTTTATCTTTTATTTCTTTTATGGTTAACGCTGTTGGATTAAAAAAATGAATGATGACAAAGAATAACATAATAAGCCGTTATCTTGTCATATATATAACAAAAAGAAAAAAAGATAAATTTCATTTATGTTTTAATTTCAAGATAGAACTAATTAAAGGAAATTAGATTTAATTAAAAATGAATTTCAGCAATATTCTTCCAAAATACACGCAAAAGAGAAGCCGAGTTTACGTTGTAATAGCTGTTGTTTCAAAGTTGTTCCATGCATATAGTAAATTTGATCGTATTTTATTCACTGCATCATTTTAATTAAATAGGAATTTAAATGCAAATACATTTGATTTGAATGATGGTAAAGAAAGAGAAATCCCTATACGCTGTAGTATTTAACAGTGGCTCAAAATTGTATACATGAATAGACCTCGGAGAGACATTTCCACATACGAAAAACATATGTATAAAAACGTTAAAAAAGGTGAAGGAAAAAGGGGTATCTGATGAGACCAACCATTGGGTGCTTTTAGCTCCAAAAACCCCCGAACAAAACAGCACAGTTTTTGCCCAGAAACTAAAGTAGAACGACACACTTTGTCTAATTTGCTTAGATTTCAGATTCCGGTTTTTGCATTCTTGCTCTTTCTCTGTGCCTATCTAGAACATATATTCCTCTGTACAATACATCATATTCCACACCTCAATGAGACTGCATTACAGAACAAGCTACAGCCTGAGCCCAATGCCTCAACTTTGTCTTTACATGTTCAGGGTCGTCCCCTGCATGCATATTCAACCACCAAAATTTTTAAGCACTCATCGTCGCAACTCTGTATTATATCTGTAACATACATATCTAAATATATATATGAATCAAAATTCATTCAAATATTATGTATCCACACTTTTGAAACTTGTTCTTAAACGCACACGAATACTTCATAGATACCCTCAATCAATATATAGAAAAGCAAAAAGATGCCATTCATGCATGCATGCATGTAATCTTATCATGAAGTATAAGATTTAAAAGAAAATGAAAAAACTGACCTGGGCTACAAATCTTCCACGAATCAGAGTCAGGTGGTGGTGGTGGTGGTGTACATTTGATGGGGCTTCCAAAGGAAGAAGAGGCGCGGCTATGAGGGGTGGAGACCGGTGAAAGCTGGCGGTTGACGGCGAAGTAGAGGTCGAGAGCGGGCAAGGTGTCGCACAGTGTCTGACCGTCTTCCTCGTTGAAACCGAACCCTAATTCTATGCAGCCTTTAAGCTCGTGAAGGTCATCGTCGGTGACGTCATCGCAGTTGTGAAAACTGTTCCTTCTTGTTCTTGTCCTCGTCCTCTCCTCTTGCTTCCTCTTTCTCTCCCACGCAATGTCTCGCGGCGCCTCACACATCGATAGCTGCTTCGATAAACAACGCTTCCTTTTCTTCAACGTCTCTTCTGTCAGCACAATATGCTGCCGCAGCTTCGTTTCTACCTTCTTCAACTGCACTCCTTGCTCCAATTCTCCCATATACATCTTTATATATATACTCGATCGATTCAATATATATTTACACCTATTAACGCATCAATGTACCTATATATCTATCTCTGTACAATATAGTATATATAGGTAAAAATGGTGTTTAATTATTTAGTTGTTGAAGAAGAAGAAACGGATGAGTGTGTATGGATGGATGTGTGGGTGGCGGTTAACGGCGGAGGCAACCTTGAAAGAGGGTGCCGCCTCGCCGTGAAAGGTTGATTGGTGGGTGTCGATGAAATGAAATAATTACTAGAGTCGATTAATGATGAAAGTGGAAAATGGAGGGAGCTAAATAATAACAGGGATTATTAGTGGCGGTCTGAATTTGGTGGTTGGTGTTTGACCATCCGTTTGTAACTGTCAGCAACGGTTAATTATAGAATATGGTTTAACTACTTTTGGGTAAATACGAGAATAAAAATCTGAATGTGCTTTACTTAAACCCTTCCCAAATTTATGAGGCTCTTGCTTTGTTCCACTAATAGCATTGCATTATATACAACATTCTTAATTAGATTATGACTTCATTTTTAATAATAAAATCAAATACACTCTGTTAATGTTTCTTTCTTAATCCCCCAAAACAAAACAAATTATAGTAAAAAGAAACTTGTTCTGTGGCCTTCTTTATGTTTGTATATATTTAGACTTATTTAATGAAAGGACGAATAAATATTAACAATGGTCAAAATTAAAATAAATAAATATTGATTTTTAAGTCACAACATGTGTTGAAAAGTTTTAGGGAGACTTCTTTAAAATGTACGTCTTGCAATAAAATACAATAGAACCATTTCAATTAGGAACTTAAAAATAATATTTAAAGTCCAAAGTTATATATAATTAGCTCTATATTTTTTTAAAAAAAAAATTGAATGTTTACTTCTAAAAGAAAAGGTTATAACACTTCAACTAAGATTAACATGTCATCTAACAACATTAATCTTTCAAGATCTATGAATAGTTAAACTCTTTCATGCATAAAAAAGTGATAACGATTATATTCAATCTTATATGCAAAATTATTGTGTGATTCTAAGTTTAATGTGTAAAAGTACTATATTGTCTTACTCTAATAATTGAGTAAGAACTTTTGTAAATTATCTCAATAAAAAAACTTGATTTATATATATCATTTTTTTTAAAAGTTAGTTTTTTATATTTCAAATAACTCATCTTTGTCGGTTAACTAAGAATTATAGTTTAATAATATTCACAAAAACTTTGAAATAATTTAATATAAGAAAATATTTGCATTTTTTTTATCTTAGAAGGAGATAAAAAAAATAACTAAAAAGAACTTTGTATTCTTGTATAAGACAAAAGTTGCAACAAGAATACTTGTATAATTTTTATTATAATAAAACGTTGGTATATAAACAATATAAAACAATATTATTGTATATTTTTATTACATATTAATATCCTTCTTATTATGAAAACCTTTTTAAAAATACTTTTGAATTATTAAAATTTATGTTATTTCACATAAGGTTATAACTATATTAATCCTAAAGTCAAAATCTGGTATGAAGAATTCTCATCTTCCTAGGACTCTTTTTTTATTAATAACATTAATTCCTAAATTTTAGAAGGCTACTTAATATGTTTGTTGAGAGGCTTCATACATTTGTTTGGTGATCACTAATCTTAAACACCAAAACTCAATTGGTTACAACTCACTGATCATGCCATGGCACTACTGTTAAACACTAAATCGGAACATTAGTCAGCAAATACTAATCGAGTACTTTACAGTTTGCATGGATATGAAGTAGTCAAATGCAAGTTCTATAATCCTACAAAGTACTATATACAAATAGAAATATCTTATACAGTAAATATTCAACAAAAATAATATTTGGACACATATTATTTAAACAATTGGTTAATAACTTAATTTTAACAATATAATACTAACTAGTCTAGAACCCGTGTTAATTTGATAATCTTATGTTTAAAAATATTATGTAAGAATAAGGATAAATAAAAATAATTAATATTAATAAGTAATTATCAAAGTTAATAATGTATTTTACAAATGTCATTACAAAGTAATTTTCTGTGCATAAATAACATAATATATAACTTTATGGATAAAATATTATTATAGTTATTATATGAATGATTGTATGCCTAATTGCCATTATGAATATCATTTTCCTAATTTCAAAGATCAGTGACTGAAAAAACCATTAAATTTATTGGTACAGAGGATAGAGAAGCTGTCCCAATATTAAGTGTAGTGTATGTCTCACGGGAATCGCTTTACTATTTGCTTGAGGAATATGGGCCTCTGAAGGAAAGTTATACCAGACAGATTCTTCGTGAGCTAGCTTACATGCAAGCAAGAAACACTGCAATGACAATCTAAGACCAGCGCATTAGTCCTAATTGAGCATACTAGGGGATTTCAATATAACGATTTTTTATGTGAAGTCATAACCGAAATTATCTAGACAAAATTGACCTACGTACACACACACAAGACTTGAAAAAATGTGATTGCCAACTTACACCTCTGAAACACTTATTATCATCTCAAAATGAATAATCCTTCAAATCAGATTTTGAGTCGCCTAATTCCATGTCTGCCATGCACTCTTCCTCGGTGAGTGGTGGGAGCTGCCTTGTCTTACGCTTCATATTGTGCTTGTGCCACTCGCTCTTGTGATGTTCCCTGTATAGCTTAGAATCATCAAAAGAAACATTACATGTGTTGCACTTGTTTTGCTTTTGCTGTCCCTCAGTAGGCCTACTCGTAGATGAAATTGCTTGTTTTTTAAGTTTCTCATTCAGTTCAAGCACAGAATCATGACTTTCTTGGGGCAATGGTGCAGGCATATCCTCATAATCATTGTATTGATCCACGTGCGTATCCCCCTCCACATAAAGAGAGTGTGCAAGAACTTCAAATCTTCCATGCATCTTATTCATAACAAAGTCATGACAATCCTTATATAGACCAGGTTCCATTTCAAAAACCTGCAATTCAAATCCAATCAGAGATTATACTGTTATCCCTCAACACATTAGCAGGCAGATTCAAGATTGACCATATGCATACACAGTATGCAGAAACACCAAATTCACACAATTTTTGGAAAGGATAACGTTTCAACTGGTAATGTAACAGGGACAATACAGGAGAGTCATGGAACAGTTTCAGAAATAGATTACCCCTTTGGGAGTGAGGTAGGAAAGAAGGTCCACAAATAGAGCTGATTTTGCATTGGTTAGTATTATTCTTCGTTTAGCAGATTATGTCAATAACTAACGAGTAATGGCAAAAACATTCTACCTATCCGTCATAATTAGCTAAATGCAACAACGGAATACCAAGTCATGCTATTTATAGCTTCATTTTACTACTGAACATGGCTCAAACTTGAACAATAACCACATACAATGTCAGAAAGAATGTGACTGACCAAATGCAACAATTAGTTCATCTACAAAGCTTATTGAGCTTGTGAAAGTGTCCTGTGACTCTTATAAGCTCCTTTTTTAGCATGTTTCAACGGTCTTTTATGCAGAAACTTATAGATTATTTCACGAAGGTTTAAAGTCAAATTTATGAATAAGTTCTAGTATGATAAATTTCTAATAGAAGTGCTTAATTAAGTGGCTTATCCAAACACACCCACATAAGAGATAATAAAGACTTTATTAAAACTACCAACCGTAGTCATCCTTGTTGAGAATTGTTGAGCATTTATTAGATTAGTTGCATCTATCTATAAACCTATTTCCTAGAATAAGTTTCTTTATCTTCTCTAGGTCTATTAATTCCCCTCTCTTAAATGTATCTTTGAATCTGTGTATTTCTCCAATATAAATAAGAGAACTCAAGAGAGGGATTACAAGCTCTCAAATCATCATTTTCTAATCTCTTTTTTTATCTCAAGTTGGTATCAGAGCGGGTTCATCCCGCTCTGCCTGTCTCTGTCATCTCCGACGGAAAAATCGCCGTTCGACCGCCATCCGCCGCTGCCGTTCGCCGCCGTCCGCCTCGCCTCGCCGTCCCGAGGCTGAATAGGCCCTTATTTTACTGTTCCAACACTGTTTGTTGGAGGTTCAAGGTCTCTCCCTCCTACTACACACGGTTTCTCTCTCTCCAGGTGCCTCTTCTACATTTCCAGGTGCCTCTTCTACATTTCCAATTTTTTTTTTAACATGTCTTCAGGGCCCACAACCTCTTTTTCGAGAACTCCTAATATAACAACCGAGAAATTAAATGGAAAAAATTACTTGTCTTGGACCTCTTCAGTTGAACTTTGGTTCCTTGGACAAGGGTTTCATGATCATTTAGAAGAAGATGGAAGTAAAATACCATCAGATCAGGTCCCACAATGGAAGAAACTTGATTATCAACTTTGTGCTTTGTTGTGGCAGTCGGTAAAACCAAATATTTTGAGCAATCTCAGATCTTTCAAGACTTGCAATTCTTTTTGGAAAACGGCCCAAAATATTTTTGCAAATGATATCCAACGTCTCTATGATTCTGCTAATAGACTAGCCTCTCTCAAGCAAATGGATAATGATATGATGCCCTTTATTGCGGAGACTCAATCAGCAGTTGAAGAATTAAAGATGTTCCTAGAGGTGGATTCATTAGAGGAAATGAAGCAGAAGTTGGATAAATTTTATATGGTCATGATTCTCAGGACTATGAATCCAAAATTTAATCATGTTAGAGATCAAATCTTAACTGGACAAGAAGTTCCTTCTATGGAGAGTTTGACTACAAGACTGCTTCGTGTTCCATCTCTCAAAAGTAAAAATAGTCAAGAACTTGCTGAATCTTCTGCTATGGTTTCTACTCGTGGAAGAGGTAATCATGGAATTAGAGGAGGACGTGGTGGAAGAGGACGTCCTCAATGCACTCATTGCAAAAGATTAGGTCATATCAAGGAAAATTGTTTCGCTTTGCATGGTTATCCTAACAAGATGACCAATATTTCAAAATCTGAAGTTATTGGACCTAAGTTCTCTGATGAAGAGTATCAAGAATATTTAAGGATGAAATCAGCCAGTCTAGCACAATCATCCACAACTCCAAATTCGTCAACAGCTTGCATTTCACAATCTGTGGAAAGTCAAAATCCATGGATTATTGACTCAGGTGCTTCTGACCACATGTTTGGTAATGCCTCTTTGTTCTCCTCTCTATCATTCCCTAAATCCCCTCATCTCATAACCTTAGCCAACGGATCTAAAGTAGCCTCTAAAGGAATTGGTCAAGTTTCCATTTCTCCTTCTTTAAACTTGAAAAATGTTCTTTTTGTTCCTTCTTGTCCCTTTAGTCTTGTTTTCTTAAGCCAATTAACAAAATCTGTGAATTGTTCCATAACCTTTAATGCCAATTCTTTTGTTATACAGGAACGTGGTACGGATCGACTGATTGGCGAAGGACATGAATCTGGAGGCTTATACTACCTTGGGACTAATTCATCTGTGTCCTGTGTTGCATCCTTATCTCCAAAACTGCTACATGAATGATTAGGGCATCCTCACCTATCAAAACTGAAAAAAATGGTTCCTGAACTTCAAAATCTTCAAAATTTTGAATGTGAATCATGTCAACTAGGGAAACATACTAGGTCATCTTTTCCTAAACATTCTAAATGTAGGTGTGATTCTGCTTTTCGTCTTGTTCATTCTGATATTTGGGGACCTAGTCGTGTCTCATCTTTTGGCTATAGATATTTTGTTACTTTCATTGATGAATTTTCTAGATGTACTTGGATTTATCTAATGAAAGATCGTTCTGAACTATTACCTATCTTTAAGACTTTCCTTAATGAAATAAAAAATCAATTTGGAAAAGTAATCAAAGTTTTACAAAGTGATAATGCCAGTTCACAAGGCATCTTACATCAGTCCACTTGTCCTCACACACCACATCAAAATGGTATTGCAGAACGAAAGAATAGACATTTGGTTGAAACTGCTCGTACCTTATTGCTTGGTGCAAATATGCCTATTCATCATTGGGGAGATGCTATTCTCACTTCATGTTTTCTCATTAACAGAATGCCATCCTCTTCTCTTAACAATAAAGTTCCACACTCCATTCTATTGCCAAAGGAACCTCTTTTTCATGTTTCTCCCCGTGTGTTTGGATGTGTATGTTTTGTTCATGATATGTCTCCAGGTATGGATAAACTCTCAGCTAAAGCCATAAAATGTGTTTTCTTAGGATATTCTCGTCTTCAAAAAGGCTATCGGTGTTATTCTCCTGAAACCAAGAGGTACTATATGTCTACTAGTGTCACCTTTTTTGAATCAACTTCCTTCTTCCCTTCCTCTACACAGGATATTAGATCAATCCAAAACGTCCTCCCTGTTCCCTTAATTGAGCCATTTGTACCACCTATTTCCGACACCCAAAGTCCTTCACACAATCCACCAGCACCCTCATCACCTCCTCTTATCACCTCTCAACGCAGAACCAAATGATCGAGTCCCATGTCCCAGGATGAGCCTTCCTCAACGAGTCCTTCTCAATCATCATCTAATACCACGTCTCCCGCTAATGATGACTCAAGTTGGCCCATTGTCATTCGCAAAGGTACTCGCTCTACTCGTAACCCCCATCCCATTTACAATTTTCTTAGTTACCATAGATTATCTCCTTCCTATTTTTCTTTTGTTTCTTCTGTATCCTCTATTGTCATTCCTAAAAATGTGACAGAAGCACTTGGTCATCCTGGATGGCGACAAGCCATGATTTCTGAAATGCAGGCCCTTGATCACAACAATACATGGGAGCTGGTTCCTCTCCCTTCTGGAAAGAAAACTGTTGGTTGTCGTTGGGTCTATGCTATTAAAGTTGGGCCTAATGGTGAAGTTGATCGTCTCAAAGCTAGACTAGTGGCTAAAGGGTACACTCAGATCTATGGTCTTGATTATAGTGATACCTTCTCTCCTCGTGGCCAAAATGACTACTCGTCGATTGTTCTTTGCTATGGTCGCCATTCGTCACCGGCCTCTCCATCAATTGGATATTAAAAATGCCTTTTTACATGGTGATTTAGAAGAGGAGGTCTACATGGAGCAACCCCCTGGATTTGTTGCTCAGGGGGAGTCTGGTTTAGTTTGTAAATTACGTCGTTCTCTTTATGGTTTAAAAGAGTCTCCACGTGCTTGGTTTGGAAAATTTAGCTCTATTGTTCAAACCTTTGGGTTAAAACAAAGTGAAGCAGATCATTTAGTTTTCTATTGTCACAACGTCCCTGGAAAATGTATTTACTTAATTGTGTATGTTGATGATATTGTTATTACAGGGAATGATGCTGCTAGAATATCTCAATTAAAAGAACACTTGAGTAGTCATTTTCAGACCAAAGATCTTGGAAGTCTAAAATATTTCTTGGGCATTGAAGTAGCTCAGTCAAAAGAAGGTGTCGTGATTTCTCAAAGGAAATATGCTCTAGATATTCTAAAAGAGACAGGCATGAGTGATTGTAAACCTGTGGATAGCCCTATGGATCCAAATCTAAAATTAATGGCAGAACAGGGTGAAGCCTTCTCTGACCCAGAAAGATATAGAAGATTGGTGGAAAAACTTATTTATCTGACTATAACTAGGCCTGATCTGTCTTTTGCAGTTAGTGTTGTAAGCCAATTTATGCAGGCCCCATGTGTTGATCATTGGAATGCTATCATTCGTATCCTTTGGTACATTAAAAGAGCTCCAGGGCAAGGCTTGTTATACGAAGATAAAATAAATATCCAAATTTCTGGGTATTATGATGCCGATTGGGTTGGATCTCCCATAGACACAGACGCTCCACTACAGGATACTGTGTTTTCCTTGGAGGCAATATTATCTCCTGGAAAAGTAAAAAGCAAAATGTAGTTGCCCGGTCATCTGCAGAAGCTGAATATAGGGCAATGGCGTCTCTCACTTGTGAACTTATATGGGTAAAACAGTTTCTTCAAGAACTAAACTTCTGTGAGATTCAACTAATGAAGATATATTGTGATAACCAAGCTGCTCTCCACATTGCTTCCAATCTAGTATTCCATGAGAGGACTAAACATATTGAGATCGATTGTCACTTTATTCGTGAAAAACTATTGTCCAAAGAAATTTGTACTGAGTTTGTTGGATCTAATGATCAACTTGCAGATGCGTTAACAAAGTCCTTAAGGGGACCTCGAATGGAATTCATTTGTTCCAAGCTTGGTACATACAATTTGTATGCTCCAGCTTGAAGGGGAGTGTTGAGAATTGTTGAGCATTTATTAGATTAGTTGCATCTATCTATAAACCTATTTCCTAGAATAAGTTTCTTTATCTTCCCTAGGTCTATTAATTCCCCTCTCTTAAATGTATCTATGAATCTGTGTATTTCTCCAATATAAATAAGAGAACTCAAGAGAGGGATTACAAGCTCTCAAATCATCATTTTCTAATCTCTTTTTTTATCTCAAGTATCCTTAATTTCACTTTTAAGTGATAGTATGCAAGACTGAGAAATAAAAAAAAAAGCTAAATTTAAAATGGAATTGACCATGTAACTGTGGTTGTTTACAACTATAGGAGAAATAGCAAGTACTTACAACAGATAATTGAGCAGAAGATCCTTCTTTAGAAATAACAGAAGCATTCCATTCCTTCAGCTTTTCTAAAAGGTGAGGCAACTGGTCCTGAGGAGCAGTAGCACGTATTCTCAAAGGACATCGTTTTATAGGGAACTGCTTTTGAAGTTCTTGAATTAACTCCAGAGCCTGCATGATATAAAAATACCAGAATGACTTTCATAACTTATATTATCATCATAACACCATTGTAACAGTTAAATAAATGAGAAGATTGTCGCACAGAAACATTTAGATGATGGGAAGAGAGACCTGCTTCTTGGAGGTGCTGTGTGGATCAACAGCAAAATGGATTTCCCGCATGAGGCGTTCAATCATACTGATAGTATAAGGGCGCTGAGTCTCAGTATTGTATGTCTTGTGCATTACTATAGTTGCAATATCCCTGAACTGACTTGACAACATTGATTCCCTCTCTTTCCCAGCAACCTGAAGCTCCCCTTTCTTTAAAATCTGCCCCCTCAAACAGAAAAAGAGAAAAATGTTATTGTTATTATTATAAACGTCTGATGTGAGGCTTCCTTACTTACATCTAAGCATATGTTGGTCTGATCATCAGTGCCAAAAGCAGCAATTAAATCCTTGGACTTGGCGAGAACCCCTTTGGAAACATTGGAATAAACAGTTTGGGACTGCAGCACTTCATCCAAATCCTTTTCCCTGTTGAGAGAAGTTTAAAAGATCATGGAAATTTTTGAGATTGTGTAGCATAGTATTATTAATAATGAAGACAGGGAAAAGAAAGGAGGTTACACTCCAGAACGCCAAGAGAGGACGGTGTTAGGGTAGCATGCAATTTCGAAGCGCATGCCATGCTTCTTCAGCCGCACCACTGCCACATTTGTTAGCCTCTTCTGCCCTATTGGCTGCACTAGTGTTCTAGACATCTCTTACTATCTTTCCTTTGTTACTTTATGCCTCCTCTTTGCTTCAAGCTTGGTTGGGTTGAACCTTGATGAATGAGAAAAAATATTCAATAAATAAAGCACAGTTTCACTGCAAATACAATGTTGTTAGGTTTTTAAATATCTTAATGGCATTCACAAACTTATCCATTGCACGCATGCAAGAAAGTTGATACTTTGGGCTATAAACTGCAAGTGATTAGGAGTATGCAGCTATGCGCGTTAACAGTGGACAAGACTGGCACCATGTTTGGCTTTAGTCCCAAATACAGTTTAATATGAGCTTGAAATGCCATCAAGTACATGTTTGGATTAAAGTTTACAAACTTAATTGAGTTAAAATTAAGTTTGCAAACTGAGATTGCAAAAGCAACCCAGGTCTTGCTTTTATAAAACGGTATTAAGCTAAATTTTGATGTGCAAACGTCCTTTTGAGAGTAATCAAACAGGTCAGCAAACTAAGTTGGAGTGTCCAACACTAAAAACCAAAAACAGCTGAAGACGAATTTACTCCCACTTCAGGGTGAAAATTGAAAAATGCACAAGAGATCATTCATCTCTTATCTGATTCATATGTTTATAGAGATCCTTATATCAATGTTATTCAAAAAAAGATATGGGTAACCTACACATAAGTGACATATAGGTAATACAAAAGAGATAGATTCACCTATTCAAATAAGTTAAACAATTCTGACATTCCCAAACCTGGAGTAATTGTGCCAAATTAACATGTCATGAGAAATTATAGGTTCAGTAATCAAATTGCGAAGTGAATTGTACTGAATGCAAGAAAGGAACAGCAGAGCAAAAAGAAGAGGGGCATAAAATTTCTCTGCATCGAGAATTTATACAATGTGATCTTTATAGGTTCAGTTATCAGTGTTAAGCTTTCAGCACGCAATTTTTATGGCATACTCTTTTGTTTAACTCTTCAAGCACAGTGACTATGATCCTGCATGGACCACACCACACATAATGCCCAAAACTCTACCAGCCTGAATATGTCAATATTCACATCGCAAAATAGGGCTAGCCACTTATTACTACCTAAATGGTTTCTTATGCAAAATAAAATCAAACTTCAACAAAAGAAACATAAAGGATATTCAACAATTTGGGTGCAAAATGTTAACTACTGATATGCACTTTTATTCAATGATATATTCCTTGAATCATTTGCTAGTTCAATTTGGGTGCAAAATGTTAACACTTTGGGTTACTTTATTCAGGTTTACTAGTTCAACTTCAGCTATTTATTTTCATTTGTCCAGTTGAAGAGTTAAAGATCCTTCATTTCTTATACAGGTCTAGGTAGAGCCATAGCATTAACAGAAGAAGAAACCAAGAAATCTCATCCTACATTAATCCCAAGTTGGATGGGCCTGATGTCAACCCTACAGCTCCAGGCACAGCAAATCCATGTCCTACATGAAACCCAACAACTCCTAAAACACCTCAGATTCACTGATGCAATTTGGTAAGCCAGTGAATTGTATCAAATGATGAATTACATATGACTTTGAATTGTATGATACATATGACTTTGAATTGATTCGGTATCACTGAATATGCTCTAAGGCTTAGAGCAGCAGAAAATGAGTTGGTTACTTGGTAGCTGTAGCTGCTGCTGCAGCTAATATAATTTCTAATTGATTTTATTATAGCTCCTTGAACTGCATCACTTATTGAGGGGCTACATCAATTGAAGGTACTAGGCGAGGGGTGTTAAGTCCAACAATTTTTGAAGGGACTAAGGGAGACATTGACCAAATAGAGCCAACATGTATGCTTACTTTTAGTCTTAATTGCCTTTATTTTATACAAATCCAACGGTGCCTAACATATTTTGAAGAAGAAAAAGGAGGGAAAGACTCATCATCACCATACACAAGATCAACCTTCTACATTGGATTTTGAGAGTGAATTAACGCTGAATGAAAATATTTTTTTATCTTCCATGCATACGTAAAACAAGTTATATCCGTATGTCAGTATTGATACTAAAGCTATCAAAAATATTTTATGATTGACCTGTTTCCTGATTGATATTTTTCAGAAGGATATTCAAAGGCTACTTGCTGCTTGAGAGAGTAATTCAGAACACAAACAACTGCTATATGTAAGAGCATAAACCGCATTATGCTTGCACAAGAAGTCAAAACTTAAAACTGATGATGAGCAATATATGTTAACACTCAAATAACACTCACCTGGATGGAAGAACTGCTTCTAATACAAAAGGTGTGTAAGCTGCTTTCAAGTTTGGGCCAAAATCTGTTTGGTTTGGTTGGTTTGCATGTAAATTCTGTGCTATACTAAAAGTTTTTGCATAGTATCGTGTACACAGAACATTTAATTAAATCTTACAAACTAAACAGACAATCAAATAAGAAAATCAAATAATTAAACAGAAGAATGTACTGGACCTGCACTTTAAACAATCCAAACGCTAGCTCCCCATTCAAAACTAAAAATTGTTTGGCCAACTAAACCCTACCTCCCAATCAAAACTTTAATTTAAACCCAACTAAAGCGAAATGAACACAATAAAAAACAGTGGATTATGACCTGAACAATATCACATAAAATATACGAAGATTTCAAAATAATTTAAGAAATGACAAATTGATGAATTGGAAACGCAAATGATAGACAAAAGGAATAAGTGCTCACCGACGGCGTCAGATCCTTCAGAGCCTCGTTCGAGTCCCGCTGAGTTGCACTTTCTTCTCGGCAAAATGGGTTTCGAAGGAAAGGCCACGACTTGTCGGATTTGGGGTCAAGGTTGGAAATTTGTAGCTGCTTGAATCGACTGGAGGTGGGAAACGAAAGCGAAGCTAGATTGAAGCTAGGGCACGAATACGAAGGGAAGAGAAAGGCTGCGAACCAAATCTTAGGTTAAAGAAAAAAGATTAGAAGTGTGACCAATGGAGGAAGTTTAACTTTTACCAAACAATCTTACAGAACAAAAAAAGACTTAAACGTCAACAATATAAAAAATAGTAGTTCAAAACATTCTTAACACCATTAATACCAATTTAAGAAAAAAAGGCCAAGTTGATTATTTTAAAAAAGAGAAAATAAGTGAATTATAAATTATAAGAAACAGATAAAAAATAAATTATATGATTTAATATTCTAATTACGAGTTATGATTGTGCAACACTTTAATTTAATTAATACGAAAAAAGAGTGTATAATAAATATAGTGGGAGGAAAATTGTATTGAAAATTAAAAAAATTAAATACATTGTTTTGTTAAAGTGAGAAGAGAAAGAGAGTGTTATTTTTTTCCAATTAAAACCCATTTGACCATTTGAGAGAAAACAGTGAGACTGTAGGGTACTCTAAAACCCTGAATTTTCTAGTTCCTTCTCACTTTTCTCTGCTCCATTGCTATGGCTTCCGGCGCTTCCGACGCTTCTGACGCACTCGCAGGTCACATTCTTCTCTCTCTACTCTCTCTCAATATGCATATCTCTTTCTGCATGTGAATCGATTGTTAATTAATTACTCACGCTGTCTCTCTTTTGTATGTGAGATTGCAGTGAGGCAAAAAGTTCAATTGTTTCTGAACGCCGCTCGAACTGGATCAATTGATCTGTTAAAGAGTATGTATGTATTACGCTTTGTGTTATACTGTGCCGTGTGCTTCTATTGCATTGCATGTTAGTATTAGTGTGCTTTTGGTTTTTCAGAATTGGCGTTGCAGCTGAACGAGGGGAAGGATTTGGCGAAATCCGTGGAAGCTATAAAGGACGCGAACAAACGAGGAGCACTGCATTTTGCCGCGCGTGAAGGCCAAACCGCTGTTTGCGACTACCTCTTAACCGATTTGAACCTCCCTGTCGATTCTCAAGATGATGATGGTGCTTCCTCTCCCCCTATCTCTCTATATAAATGGTTCATTATTGTAATATAATTGATTAGTGATAATCACCTGATTGTTGTTGCTATTGCTTTTTAGGAGAGACCGCTCTCATTCATGCTGCTCGTCAGGGACATACAGCCACTGCTAAATATCTGATTGACCATGGTGCCGATCCCACTATAGCTAGCAATTTAGGGGCTACGGCCTTACACCATTCTGCAGGGATAGGTCTGCACTCCTCACCTCTCCTACTGCTAAATATTTTGCTTTTCATGAAACTAATTAATGTATCACTAAAATGAATGTGTTTTATGTTCATCTTTTTTCACTCAAAATTGATTTTACTCCCTGTACATTCAAATCCATGATTTTTTATCCTCGTATATAATTGGTGACTTTAGTCCCTTATCCCGGTATCCTAAGTTTTATAAGAGGATCGGAATTAGGGATTAGGGCCTATTATATCCAAAAAGTGAAAGATTTAAAACATATTTTACCCTTGGTAATTAAATAAATAAATTTTCCAAGTTTGTTGTTCTCTTTGTTCTGCAACTATAGAAAGGGGGGTGATACCCGTTTCCCACACCATGCCCTCTCTCACACAAATATGATTAGATGATTTTAAAAAAAATAAAAAATGAAAGTAAGGTGTGTATTAGGGGTCAAACAGCGGTGCACCAATTTTTTTCCTTATAGAAAGGGGTTGATTATTACTGAGTTCTGTCACCTTATTTCTCATTTTTCTCGTTTTTGTTGCAGGAGATACGGAACTGCTGAAGTACTTGCTGTCCAGGGGAGTTAATCCGGATCTAGAAAGTGATTCGGGAACGCCTTTGGTTTGGGCTGCTGGTCATGCCCAACCAGATGCTGTCAGCGTACTGTTGGAACATGGTGCAAATGTATGCCCTCTTTTACTATGTTACTTTTTTTTTAATATAATTCACTGGAAGCTTTATCTTAAGGAATTTTATTCACTCATAAGTGTGTTGTTTTTCAATGAATTTTGTATGCAGTGTATTTCCAGGCGTTAGTGTATATTATTCTGTTTTTTGTTTAAAAAATATATATCTTTTATTTTTACATTCTCGTGTCATTAATTCTTGGCTTTATCAGTGCAACCAGAATAAGCTTTATTAATTTTCCTTGTATGGTATGTTTAAAAACAAATGGTCTTTTCATAAGTGTACGTTTTCATAGAAGATTTCAATTATAGTTTTTTAATTCATATTTTATTGAATAGATCCGTTCTATATTCCCTTTCATCTTGATGATCTTGATTTGCAGCCTAATGCTGAAACTGATGATGGAATTACTCCACTCCTTTCGGCTGTGGCAGCTGGTTCTCTGGCATGTTTAGAGATATTAATTCAGGTTTCACATCTTTCTCATTTGTCAACTTTTACTTGCCTGCACTGCAAACTAATTATACAATATATGATATGAAACATGGGACAAATTACAGTGCATGGATGATATTATGATACTTCAACATGGCCATTCTAGAAAATTTATCAGTACTAAATTTGACAGACACATGATGTAGATCAATAAATAAACACATACAGCCTATATTCTTCGCAACAATCAAGGGCACAATTAATTATTTGATCTTATTTTTAAGTGATTTATTATAGTAGTAATAATGTCATACACAATAAACAACTTTATGAACAACAACGCAGTTGGGTTGACCATTTATTTTCAAGTTATGTATTCATCAGGATTAGTTATTTCAAAGTACGTATGTCTAGTATTACAAAGATGTTCCATTACTGGATGCTAATGGTAGGGGTCTTGTTAAGTTATTAACTGACTAAATCTAGATGATGAAAAAGAAAAAGAAGAATCACACAAGTAAAATAATATTTTTAAAGTGACAGAAGCTGGATGTATCTTATTGAAGAACACACTTTTGCCTGAAAGATATCTATACAAGTAGCCATGCCCATCCCTTGATGAGTACTCTAGAAGTTTTGTTATGCTAGCCAAATGACTGAAAGATAAGTAGACCTATATACGTGTGTAGAAAACTTGTTTGAGGAATCAAATTCATAATGGTTTATGGAAAAAAAGTATATCGCAACATGGTAAGATATGTAGCATAGATTTTTCCCAATACACTCGTTTTAGACAATTTTTTACTGGTTTTATGTGAAGCTGGATTACTTAGTAGATATTTATGTTTGTAAGGTTCTGCTTTCTTCCTGTATGCTTTTTGTCTCATGCTATATATAATTACATTTGAATATTTATATGCAGGCAGGTGCTAAAGTAAATATAAGCGCAGGTGGAGCAACTCCTTTGCACATTGCAGCTGATAATGGAAGTCTAGAACTAATAAATTGCTTGTTGAATGCTGGAGCTGATCCTAATGTCTCTGACGAGGTGAAACATTTAAAAGTCCTAACATTTTCTTGTACTGCCAGTGTAGGAATCAATGAACAGTAAAATAGTTTTTAGAGTTTACTTATCTGGGAACCCAGTAGTGTATGATTAATGGCTCTTTGCTCGACACAAGTAATGGTTATGATTGGAGCAAAAAATGTACTTCAATTAATATTTAAAAAAATCTTTGCAATCTGTTTGCATCACAGGATGGGGTCAAGCCAATACAGGTTGCTGCTGCAAGGGGCTATGTAGGTGCTGTTGAGATATTGTTCCCTTTGACGTCCAAAGTTGATGCTTTTCCGACTTGGACTATTGACGGGATACTTGAGTATATGCAATCTGAAACTAACAAGCAACAGGTACTGAATTCTTAAATTTTTCTTTTGTACCGAACTGGGCTAAGCAAGGCCATGGCTCTGCTACAAGAGCATCTGATAACTATTTTCTATTTTGAAAGTGTCAGCATACGAAATCATGCTTAAAAAATTACATCATTCCCTTTAAAATACAAATACATGCCATGTAGATTTGTAGGTTGTTCAGATGGAAATATGTTATTGCATTTATTTTTTTACTAAAGACAGGGCAGTATCTAGAATTTTGCTTTATCTTTTTAATTTAAAATTTCGAGTAACAGAAGACATGGTCTGCGCAAGCTGACCAGAAAATATTCCATCCTTTATAAAAAAAGATTATGCTTTATATTCTTCTGCCACCACTAAAATTCTCAATCCTTTTACTGATTTTGCCTACAATTTTTACCAGTACATGTTTAAAAATTTGACAGTTGATACTTTTTAATGCTAGTTTGCTTTCTGTCTGAGAAAGTGGATTTCTTGTTTTTATTACTAAGTATGAAGGGCAAATAATATGCAGGATGAATTGGTAAATGCCGAAGAAACTAGTCAGTCCAAGGATGCTGTTTTTTCGAAGCAAAATATACCTGAGGTGTGTTTTTCTTTTATTGAACTTTTATTAGTCGTGGTAGTCAAACTCAGGGTTATACTTGGATCAGGATGGGGTTACAAGATTGTAAATCATGGGATTGTAAGATTGCACATAATTTATAAACCTCTCGTATATATATGCTTATAAAATAGGATACATAAGATAAAAAGAACCTTTAAATCACAAAATAAATACTTAGTTAAATTGTTCATAGTCACAAGATAGACGTCATATATATAGCTTACAGTTAGTTTTTTACAGTTTTCTCCCTTTGAGCAGCGTTGATGCTCCTTTAATTTTTTTGGTTACACTAATATGAAACTAATTATCTTAAAACCACTTTTCAACAAACTTACTCAAATAAAATTGATTGTGATTATAATAAATTATAATGATAATAGTAGATTATACATTTAATCAATTATTTAATTTAATTTTTGCAGCTATTCTAATTACATCCTTTTAATGAGTCGCAAACTGACCTATTCTTTGTTTTGCTTTTAACCCAAACAAATGCAAAATGACTACATGATTTTGAGTTTACTAGTTGATCCCACGCCAATCCCATCCTGCGCATTCTCTGACATGTGTACATGTCGCAGAAACAGCCAATTTTATGTGTCAGATGATGATTTTGCCTACCTTGAATATGTTATTAAATAAAATAAGATTTTATTTTCTCCTGGCCTTTCTGTCGCCCTAATTTTTCTTTGTTTCAAATATCATGGCATTCATTATCTTTGTTTGCCATTGCGTATTTGTATTCTCCCCAAGTTAGGCTTATTCTTACAAAAGAAGTTTAGTGGGCCCCTTCTTTGGATTCTGTTTATCATTCTTCTTGTTGATTATAAAGCATCAATTTGCGTAAATGCTTGAACTGCCATAGAAGATAGTTGAGCTTTTAATACATTGTCAAAATGGTAATCCATGATTAATTGTTCATCTCTATATAAAAAGGAAATTTTTATCTAAATTCTATCTTTCTATTTGTTATAATTGTTTATGTGGAGTGTTAGAAACTCACTCTTAACTGTTAAAATTTATTGAAAGCCATCAAATCACAAGAAAGATTTCATTGAAAAAGATGTGGCATTTAGAAATTTGTGATTTTCAATAAATTTCAACAAATAAAATTATTATTTGAACGAGTGTGTCAGAGAGTATGTTTCTAGCATTTTTCATTTTTTATTTGTTTGTCAACTTATCTAGGTGGCTCCTGAATCCAAAAAGAGAGCAGCAGAAGCAAAGTCAAGAGGGGATGAGGCCTTTCAAAGGAAAGACTATCATATGGCTATGGATTCTTATACGCAAGTAAGGTCTTCTGATCTCTCATTTGCTATGTTACATAGATTTGTTTCACAAGTTGTGATAATCCCTTCTGTTAGTTATTATAACTTGTATGTCTCAATAATGTTTCTGTCAACTTATGCAGTGTCTACCGACATGAGCATGCTTATCTTATCTAGTGGTGGTTGCGAAAAAAATAAATGCCCGCACTCAATTCTTTATGATGATCAAATTTTATGTTCTTCCTTTTCTTTTTTTAAATGTGTTTACAGGCAATTGATCTGGATCCCACTGATGCTACTTTGCTATCCAATAGAAGTCTCTGCTGGATTAGATTGGGCCAAGCTGAGCATGCTTTAGCTGATGCAAAGGCCTGTAGAGCTTTAAGACCAGATTGGCAAAAAGCTTGTTATAGGGAAGGTGCAGCTCTGCGTGTATTGCAGGCATGATATTCAGAAAACTTTGCCCTTATTAACAGCAGTATGTCATTGACATTTCTAAAACTATACTTTGCTATCCTTGTTGCAGAAATTTGATGAAGCTGCAAATGCTTTTTATGAGGGAGTAATGCTTGATCCTGAAAATAAGGAGCTTGTAAATGCATTCAGGTCTGCATTCTATTTTATTTATTAACACTTGTTGACATATTGACATTACACTCTGCAAAGGGAATTATTATGATCAACATAATTTTTGTGTCATGATTTTAGGCAAGCATAATTTACTGAAACGTGCATTATACACATGTCATCGTAATATATGTATGGGAGAGTATTAGTGTGTGATGTCTTATGACAGTTAACGAAAAAAAAATAGAATCACCTGATGAAGGCCATGTTAGTGTCTCGAGTAGAGAAAAGTGTAACTTACAAAATCATAACGGAAACTACTGCATCCTCGTCTAACAGTTGTGATTGCTACTCGAGTATTAAGTGATTTATAAATGTAACTCACATTGTTAACCTAACACAGATAGTGGCTTTTAATCTTTTACAGGGAAGCTGTCGAGGCTGGGAAGAAATTTCACGGAACAGCTGAAAAGAATTCGTAGTTGGGCCTTTTGTAATTTATCCCGCATTGGTGTACGTGTTTTATTTTTACGAGGTACCGTCGTCCTGGAAGAGTCATCAGTTAGAAAGGTTATGCATCTTTGACATGTTCCAAAATTAGTGAAATATGAAAATGGCAATGTGGGCAATTGCATGTTGTCAAAATTCTATAGCCAATTGTTAGTTTTAATGATTTTGTATGAATGCTTTTAACGGTTAATCGTTCCATACTGCTGTAGGCTTCGTTTGTTCTTGGAAGTTCAGAAAAAAAAATGAATTAATTTGAGAATTTCGAACGTGGTTAAGATGTGTGTTTAGAGATTTACATCGAAACTTTTTTTTCGTTAGGGAGCGATGGATGATTTTGTTTAAATACCAAAACAATCGGACGCAATTACAAGGAATAAAAGCTGGTTCTTACGAGGGTAGCTGGTTTTATATGGTACCAGTGTCCTCAGTAATCAGTATTTTTATTAATAAGTGAGATAAGAGATACGTATAAAAACAGTATCTATCATTGTTAAAAGAAATTTCTATTTGCCCCTTAAATTATCTTAAAATCATGGTTGGAGTACATTAATACCTAAAGACATGTTTTTTGGAAGCCTAAACAAGGTCACTATTCCTACATGAACATATCCAAAATAGCCCTTCACAATATACCAAGACTTGCCTTAGGACCCTAATCAAGATGTTCACAACCTCAAATTCCCTAACTAGTTTTGTGCGAGGACATTCTAATTCAATAAGAGGTAATACCTCTTTAGTAATTATCTCCTATTTCTAGTCATCTCTTCATGTATCTTCACATCTCTTCTTTATTTCTCTTCAACCAAAAACCTTTAATTTTTACTTTTTTCTCATTTATTTTCAATCTATGAACTTATTTTCATCCAACCTTATTCTTTTTTCTTTCTTTATTAACCAAAAGCGTTAGGCAGTGTTTGATAGAGATGAAAGAGAAATGAATGAAAAAGGATTGTTTGAAGTGAAATAAAATTAAAAAGTCTGTCTTGCTCTTTATGTGAGTTCAACCAGGTCGTAACATATCCATACAAAATCCAGTCAATAATTTTATTATTAATATTTTTCAATTAATAATACAAAAAAATCGGAGCCTTTTGACACGAAACGTACGGTATACTACAAGAGATTGAAAATCCAACGTCATAGACCCGCAAGGATATCTTAGGACGACATTCTTAGTCTATTAGGGTAATCCTTGTGAACAATATAGGGTAACTAATTGTAACATTAAGAATTATTGTGTCTCATCTATTGAATTTTATCGTATTGTATTTTTATTTTTCGTAATCCTTCGAAAATAAATTTGTTTGAGGTGTAATTAAATATATATATATATATATTATTTTTATTTTTTTCTAAGAAAAAATGAATTTTGATTTAAAAGTCATTTGGGTCCCATCCCAACTCATAATTGTTATTTACTTGAGCAACCTTAGGAGTACTTGCCCACTCTGGAGAAACCTAATTCCCTTGTATATACGGTACTAAAGCATGTTTAGAGTGGCCGCATTAGACAGGCAGCAACAAAGTAAAACAAAACGGACAAGACAACCATTTCAGCTATTACATTGCATCATATAAATAAGCGAAACACGGTAACACCAATCATTACTCCTTTCAAATCCAGAACAGGCTTATTATAATAGCATGGCTTTATTTACTTTATTATTGTTATCAGAAATAAAGCGCTAGCACATGTTTCTTTTTTCGATTCGATTTCTTGTGACTGAGTAGAGCACACATAAGGTAATCATAGGTAGTGCTTAGTCTCCACAGTTCACAAACTCGTAGTTAACAATAAGATGGCCTTGAGCATAGCCATTCCCATCAGTGTCGATCTTTTGGAATGGACTAATATCCATGTCCAAGCCCCCGTTACTGCACTGGTCAACGATTCTCACCGTTACCTGAGCATTTGTTCTTGTGTTTGTCACCTGCAACAATGCAACTTTTAGTCATCATGCAAATTCACACATGTATATATGCTACAAGACTCTTCCTTTTCTGTAACCAAGTTGAAGAACTTAAGAAATACGTACCCTCAAGCACTTGCCACAAGCTTCTTGGCCCCGAGGACCAGAGGGTCCACAGAAAGCCGTCCAAGGATGTTTGCTGCGCCATGCCAAGGATTTGTCAGCATCCCAAGTGGAGCAATACGCACTCACTGCACGTAAGTCCCAGTTATGCTGCTCAGGTTGGTACAGATGATACGTAGATCTCACATTGCTACCACTCTGTGCTGAGGCCAAAGCCACAACACAAACCACACACACCACAAACACACATACTTTTCCCATTATCCTTCTTCTTTGCATTTCACTTCATTGAATAATAGCTTCTCCTCTTGCACATTTATAGGGCATGTCTAGGATCACAAAATTATGAAAATGCCCTTCCTTTGTTTGAAAAGTATTATGATGGATTTATTTCCTATCCAAGGAGATAACATGGGTTCCCTCGTACGCTGGACACATAGCTTGTGGTGACGAACATCTTGCTTCTTCCCAGAAAATTCAAAGTCTTGGACTAAGGAATTGATGTTCTTTGTTGAAAATTCTCTGTGGCAGACATGGTGATGAAAAATAATGCAGGAAAGTTCAGTTTAGTTATTTAGTATCACATAATTTTATTAATTTTTAGCCATTCTTTTGGTAATTATATTTTTATGTTTTTTTTTGTTAGCTATTTTTACGGTTAATACGTATATATATAAAGTTGTGCAGCATGAAAAATTGAAATACCAACCAGTATATGTGTTGTATAAAAAATTGGGAAAAAGACTATTCTGGATTTGAATAAAATTTTATTTCATCTTTTATTGAAAAAATGATGTTCTTTTTTCTACGTTTAGTCAATAAGACGGAAACAGAATGTTAATTTGTTTGTCTCCGAAATTTTTGCAACCAAATGCGGTCTAAACAATTATTATCTTCTTTTTTACTTTCAAAAACAAGTGTTGTACGGGATTGGTATTTTGACTATAACTAGTTATATGTAAAATTGTTAGTTTATATTTTTCTTTAAATTATATGAAAATTCTTTTTTTTTTTGCACTTTTCTCTTCGTATAATTTTTTTTGTTTTATCCGTTCTTTAAATATATGGTTTGACTTTTATTTTTTATTTTTTAGAGTATTTGTCGTGTCTTTGTTTCTCGTTTTTCGTTTAGGTTGATTCTATTTTCATCTTTCTAGTTCATAAAATTGTTGATGATTTTATAAGATATATTGAAATTAAATTTTGGTAATAGCATTTGATAATATAATAGGTGGTGGATTTTATTATTTGAGCTAAATATCATAGGAGGGTAGTAGGAGATGTATTTAGTAGAAATGGTGGAGCCTCAATGAAAATTTCATATTTTCATATAGTTGTTAAGATACAGTTATGAATTGAAGTTTCATACTAAATTAAAATAGATAATTTAAAATTATTCATAAATTTATTGTAATAAAATTTTGGATTAAAAATATCATAAACACTTGTGTGGGTAGTTCATTCTCTTCTTCAAACTCTTCCAATAATAATTTATTTGAGAAAATTAATTTCAAATTATTCAATATAAAAAAACTTGTTTAGTTTGAAAAATATTTAGTGTATTTCTTTTATTAAGTGTTAGTTTCATAAGTAAATTATCTTTTATGTTAATTTTTTGTTGCGAAAGATTGATAGAAGATGAGTTTCGAAAATTATAAATATAGAGTATCCACCATCTCTTGATACTTATGATGAGCTTGAAACATAAAATTTTAAAATATTCTTACAATGTGCTAAATCGATCATTCAGAGTTACTTAACAATAGTTTTTAACTGAAAATCTGAACCCAACTTATTTTATTTTAACCATTGGATAGAAAATAAAGTTAAATCTTCAGCTAACTCTGTTTTCTTGTTCCTCAATTAGTTTAAGAAAAAAGAAGTTATTTATCCATTCACTTTTACAACCTTTTAACAAACTTAAATAATAATAATAAAATATTAAATTAAGTTATTTGATGAAAATATAAACTACAATATTAAATGTAAAATTAATAAAATTGTGAACTGTTTAGGGTTTGGATTGTTTTTAAGAGGAATAATACTCCATTGATTCACTGTATCCAGACATATTTTGAGATCATTTTCAATCTAAAAATTAAGTTAATGAATATATATATATATATATATATATATATATATAAAAGCCTTGTTATCCTTGTAAATTGTTTAATTTTCTCATTTTATTTAATATGAAATTCTAATTTACTTAAAATTCTAGCCATTTTAACTTTAAATATAAATTAATGCACTCTTTTTAAGTGGGAGACATTTCTCAACTAAAACTAAAAGTGTTTCTACTTATAATTTTATTTAATACAATAGAAAATGTTTGCTCTGGATTGAGTGAGTCACGTACATAAATCAAGTTCTCTAATATAACTATTAATTTATTTTAAATGAAAATAAATTAGAAAAGTCAGTACTAGTAATAATTGTGCCTTCATTGTCAATTATGGCGTGGTGAATTGGTAAACATAAACCCAATAATATAAGAGTTTATATCAGAATTTGTGATTGAAAAGATAATTATTTAAAGAGAAAGTATTGTAAAATGCATCAATAATCTTCTGATATCATTTATGGACTTGGACACTCTGTTAGAAAAAGTTGAGATTTAAAAAGAGTAAGAACTTAAAGAAAGTTGGATATGGATGCGATGTGATGAGAAAATGGTGGGTACAAATAGAAAGACTCTGCACTTTATTAACAAATTCACTTGTAATTACTGAGGAGCACGGAGGGAGAGGGGGAGCTCATTGCCACAATCCACAAACTGATAGTTAACAATGAGATGACCACGTTGGTAACCTTGTCCATCGGTGTCCAAACGGTTGAACACTCCCACGTCCAAATCCAAACCTCCATTGCTGCACTGATCAACAATCCTCACTGTTGTCTGCGCTCCCGTCCCAGTATTCGTCACCTGCATCATCACATCACACGTTAACTCTTTTCTGCATCAACAAACCCAAAACAACCACAGTTATAAACCAAATCTCTCATTACCCGCAGGCACTTCCCGCAAGCCTCCCTGCCGGTAGGTCCAACGGGGCCACAGAAAGCTGTCCACCCATACTTGCTGCGCCAGGCGTAAGAATTGCCAGCGTCCCACGTAGAGCAATAAGCACTCACGGCGTTCAAGTCCCACCCGTGTAACTCTGGTTGGTAGTAATGATATGTGGCCTGGACAGTAGTCTCACCGCCTCCCCAGCAGTTGCTCTGGCAGCTCTGAGAGGGGTCGCAGTATGCTGCGGTGTTGCCGCACCACCCGTATTGGCTGCAGCATAGGTTGTCGGGACATCTATTCCCACCGGCTTGTCGACCGCATTGTTCGGCGGTGGCCGTCACAATCAAACACAACAATAGCACGATCCCTACTCCAAGTTTTCCCATTTCTCTCAGTTTCTTTTCCCCAAGTTTGCCTTGCTCCCTGCTATTTATGTAAATAATTGATACAGAACAGAGGTAGCAGCTGCCCCCACGTGACCGGGAGCTAGACCTGACTCTCTTCTATGAATCGGACAGAGAGAGGGGCGGCTAAAGGTCTGTCCCCACGTGACAGAGAGCTGCTATTCATGGCTCTCTTCTATGAACCGGAGAGAGAGAATGGGATTAGAAATGGGGGCGGCTAAAGCTCTGAGTTTCAGAATTGGTCGGCAATCCAATCTGCCAAGGATTCAATATAGGCTGCTTGTATTTTGAAAGTAGAGTTCTCAAAAGGGATCATTTTTCTTCATTTAAGAAAATATTATTAAAGATTAAATATTGCACGACATATATTATTTTATTTTCTGTCAAATATAAATAAATAAAATATTAATAATAATTGTATACATATAAAAGGTTGTAAAAACAAAGAAAAAGAATGCTGAAATTATCTAATGAATTTAGAGTTTAGACATTTAAAATTGCAAGTCACATGTTCTAATGTGACAAAATAATAGACAATAAATATAAATATAAAAAAGAATATAAATAATATTTAAATATATAGTTTATAAATTATTTAATCTAACGAATTTTATATTTGTATTTTTTGAATGTAAGTCATAATTTAAATTAAACTTAAAAAAAGAAGTGTAAAAGAAATTGTAACGAGAACGAAAGTACTCTTATATTAAATGAGTGGAACAAATAAAAAATTTGTCTGAAAAAATAGTTTTTGGAATGAAAAGAAATTTTTAAAATTATCTAATAAAATAAAAATGGTTCAATAATTATTTAGCATGACACACATATAAAGATGGAGACTGCCTGAGTTAAAAAATTATGTATTACTCGTATCTTATACATACAAATATTTTCTTTCAATAGATGGATCTCAGCAATATTCATATATAAGAATTTATTTGTTATCTTTGGTTAAAATAAATTTAAAATTAAAATATATTTAAAATAACTGAAAATATTAAATTATTTTAATAATTAATTATGTATATTTATAATTTATTTATCAACCAACATGTTATTTGATATTTTTATAATAATATTTATTTTTTTCTTACTATCATAAAGTATAATAAAAATTATAATTACATATTATGAGATCATCATAAATTCTCAAAATACATTAAATTGAAAATTTCAAATACATCTATTTTGTAACAGGTAGCTTTCTTATTCACACCTACTTCCAATTACACATGTAAAATAATCTTCTTCTGTATCAGTCAATAAGGTAAGTTAACAGTATACTTTATAAATATTATAAAATTCGAAAATTTTAATTATGAATAATAACAAATTAAATCACTATCTCACTTTGTGATTGGGCAGAACTTGCAGACTCAATTGCTTTTCGAGCATACTTATACGCAGAAAGCATTGACATGCAAAGTTTCTTTTTTCTATTTTGATAGTAAGTGAAGTGAGCTCTAGTAATATTGCAGTCTGATTCTATTTTTTTGAAAAAAAAAATCAACCATCACTCTCTACGGTGATTTCTTTATTTGTGTTTACTTTGTTTTCTTTGATAGAATGGAAAAGGAAAGAGAATAATAAGATGTTTGCATGTGTTGGGAGATTAGAAAGAAAAGAAGTTTATGAGACTACTTGTAATTTAAAATTTTAAGATAATAAGTTTAAATCTTCTCATTTACATGATATTTAACTTATTTACTTTTATTTAATGTAAAACTTCAATATCACATTTTTTAAAATACATTGATGAGAGTAAATGAATGTGATTATGATTGAAGAAACAAAGAATTTATCCATTGTAATAACTTATCCTATAAGTCATATGTGACTTCAACTCAAAGACTAAAACCAACACATATAAAAAGTTTTAAACTCTTCTATCCATCATATTATAATAATATTATTATTAGAATTATTTTACAAGAATGCCTATGTAAAGATACACCATTAACTTATTAATAATAAATTTATTTATCATCTTTAATTTTAAAATTTTATTATAGATATTAACATCTATTAAAAGAGTGGCATTGGAAGAGTTTATATCATTTCAATCTAAAATTTTAAGTCAACGGATTCCTAGATATTTATTATCATTATTTGCAGTTGGATTTATTATATCAAAATGTTTGTTTTTATCTAATTTGGTCACTAAAACAAATCTGTTTTTTTTATAAAGAATTAATTAGGAAAATTCGATATTGATGAGCCAATAACATTTTTTCCTATGGGTTTTAGGATTAATCCAACAATTACTATCAGAATTAAAGTGAATTCCCTTAATAGAACAATTGTTTATTCTTGAAAGATGCAATAGGTCAATTTAATCAAATTATAATTAAATTGTAATACCAAAGTTCAACACTCCTAATCGAAAAAGATATATATTTCCTATTTTGTAACTGTTAACTAAGTAATAAATAACATCTAAAGTATAATTATTTATGATGTATTTCTTTTCCTCAGTAGCCATAGTTAATTATATTATATAATATTAAATAATATATTAGATTAGTATGTGACACAATTACTTATATTATATACTATAATAAAACAACAATAAGAAGAAGTAAATAATAATTATAAAATCATAAATAATATGAAAATATTAAAATAGTAATGATAAAATTAAAATAGAAATAATAATAATTATAAAATAATAAAAAATTAAAACTATTAAATAATGCAAACAAAAGTAAAATGTAATTATTATTATATTTATAATTATATATAAAGAAATTTTTTAATACTATTTTTTATATTTCTATTTTATCATTACTTATATTTTCAAATAAAAATATAAAATAATATATATTAAAAAATTATATAAACATTATTTTGAATTATATATATATACAAAATCTATAACTATATAAATTATTTATTTTTTATATTTTTATTTTATTTTTAATATATTTTAAAATAATTATCTATAATTTGAAATAATATATAATAAAAAAAATTATATACTGATTTCAAATTTCTATTTTACTCTTATTATATTTTAAAACAAAATTCTATTTTTCAATATACTTTATATTTTTGTTTTATTTTTAATAATATTTTAAATAAAAATATTATTTAAATATAAAAAAATAACTTCAATTCCAGACTTTTAAAAAGTAAAAATTTATTTTTTTGAAAGATTATTATTAAAATTTTAATATATATATATATATATATATAGATAGATTACTTATTACAATAAAAATAAAATTATTATTATTTAATTATTAATTAAAATTAATTTATAACAATGAAACAATTTAATAATTTTACCAATATATCGATCTATTATTTTTAAAATCTATTATAAACTTATATACATTTTTCTTTTATTTCTCTTATTTTTTCACCTACAACAGCATCTTTCTAGTAACTTCATCTTTCCTTTCTTGACCTTTTCAACATTCTCATTTTCAGCCATGAATTCAATAGAAGTAGCAGAGTTGAAATCAGGAGAATGAGATTTAGAAAAGAGTAAGAAATTAAGAAAGTGGGATATTGTTGCAATGTTAATAAGGATGAGAAAACACTGGAAAGACACTGCACTGTATCATCTGCCATAATCACTTATTGAAGATACAAGGAGTGAGTGAGTTTCTTATTAGTTAGGAGCATGGAGGGTGAGGGCAAGGTCATTGCCACAATCCACAAACTGATAGTTAACAATGAGATGACCACGTTGATAACCTTGTCCATCGGTGTCCAAACGGTTGAACACTCCCACGTCCAAATCCAAACCTCCATTGCTGCACTGATCAACAATTCTCACTGTTTCCTGCGCTCCCGTCCCAGTATTCGTCACCTGCATCATCACACCACACATTAACTCTTTTCTGCATCAACAAACCCAAAACCACAAAAATAATAAACCAAATCTCTCATTACCCGCAGGCACTTCCCGCAAGACTCCCTGCCGGTAGGTCCAGCGGGGCCACAGAAAGCTGTCCACCCGTACTTGCTGCGCCAGGCGTAAGACTTGCCAGCGTCCCACGTAGAGCAATAAGCACTCACGGCGTTCAAGTCCCACCCGTGTAACTCTGGTTGGTAGTAATGATATGTGGCCCGGACATTAGACGCGCTTTCACCACCACCGCTGCCCCAGCAGTTGCTCTGGCAGTTCTGAGAAGGGTCGCAGTATTCTGCGGTGTTGCCGCACCACCCGTATTGGCTGCAGCAGAGGTTGTCGGGACATCTACTTCCACCGGCTTGTCCGCCGCATTGTTCGGCGGTGCCCGTCACAATCAAACACAACAATAACACGATCCCCACTCCAAGTTTTCCCATTTCTCTCAGTTTCTTTTCCCAAACGTTTGCCTTGCTCCCTGCTATTTATGTAAATAATTGATACAGAGATAGCCATCTTTGTCAACTGCATACATCATTCTTCATTTATGTTACGATAAGACAGGTAGCTGCCACCACCTACGTGTCGGAGAGAGAGAATGGGATAAGAATTGGGGGCGGCGAAAGGTCTGAGTTTCAGAATTGGTCAACAATCCAATCTGCCAAGGATTCAATATATGTTTCAAACTTTCATTAAAGACTTATTTTAAGAAAATATTATTGAAAATTTAATATTGAATGCACTTATTTTTTTATTTCCTGTCAAAAATAAATATTAATTTTAAAATAAAAATATTAAATAATAATTGCATAAATATAAATGGTTATATAAAGAATAATAAAACGTATCTAAAAAACAAAGGAAAAAATTCTTAAATTATCTAATAAATTTAGAGTTTACACATCTAAAATTAGAAGTAACATTTTATAATGTGACAAAATATGAATAATAAATATAAATATTAAAAAGAATACAGATAATATTTAAATAAAATAATTTAGCTTTTTAATAAAATTAAGGTTTGTATTTTTTTAAGATGTAATTCATAGTTTAAACAAAATTTAGAAAAAAAGGTGTAATAAAAATTGTGATGGAAGTGGAAATACTTTGGATATTAAATGAATAAAAATTTTGTATGATAAAATAAAAGTTTTCTTATATGAAAGGAAATAAAAAAGTAAAGTCAACATTGAAAATAAAAATATTTTAATAATTTAAAATGAGAAGTTTATAAAAAAAAGACGGAACAGGGTTATATATGTATATATATTAATTAATTAATTAATTAATTCCATCCTGTACGTTATTTAAATAATTATAAGTTATTTATATTTAGTCAATGCGATATTTTCTGTAAAAATCGAATGGATCCGAATAACATATCCATGTATACGAATTACTTTGTAATTTCTAGTTAAAATAAATTTTAAATTATGGTAATTTTGAAACAATTGAAAATATTTAATTCCGGAAAAAGGAAGAACGAACTTTTTTCCAGTTCTACGGCTTGAATCTTGAATTTTTTGAAAACATAGAATAATAAATATAAAAATCACAAGTTACTTTATTGAAAAAAAAATCTCACTATAATATTATGACATTTTTTTACTATACTTATCCTCACATTTACTAATGGAAAATGTGTCATTATTACATTTAATTACCACTCTGCCAAAATCAGGTTCAAACGAGGTGAACCTTCAGGAATTGGTCAGTGAACTGTTCCACAAAAAATGAAAAAATAAATCTAATTTCATAAAGTTAATTCAAAATGATAAATATAATAAAAATATATATTAGTAAGATAAAGAATAAAATTATCTTATTTATATTAAATAATTTGAGTTTATAAAGTAAACCAACGTATTAACAAATATATTTTAGTTTTTTTAAAGCACTAAAAAATTAAATTTTAGTGGGGTTAATAAGTTAGGCAAAATAACCTAACATATTAAATCACTGTCTCGTGTTTTTTGTGATTGGGAAGAACTCGCAGACTCAATTTACTTTTCAAATATACTAATTGCTAGAAATTGACGTACGATATTTATTGTTTTTAAAAAATGGTTTGATATTTAATTTTTTATTTGCAAGTAGTTTACCAATTATATTTAGAAGTCAAACTAAAATAAGACATAGAAACTTTCCTGATTCAAAAGTTACACCAGTACTTAGTAATTAACTTTTTTTATCTTTGCACGTAGTAATTTTAATTTTTTTTCATCTTTTATTAGAAAGTAAAAAGAATTATAAAAAACGTATATATAAAGAGATGGAATGTTTTTTAAACACATGGAATAAAATAAAAAAATTGCAATTATAAAAAGTAAATGGGTAATTAAAACTTATTATTAAAGAAACGTTACATACATTTCCCCTTATTATTAAAGAAAAGTTATACCATTTCTATCTTTTTTAACAAGACATATACCTTTCGTAACTCTCTTTTATATTATTAATTTATATCTTTTTTTACCAAGTAATGACATGTAAATATAATATAACAATAAGTTAATATATTTATATATTTTAGAAGTACTTTTTTATTTTAACATTTAAAATAAATATTAAAACATTGTTTTCTATAAAAATAAATTAATTATTGGGTTTTTATTAATATTTTTTTAAAAAAATATAAGAAGCTTATTTTAAAAAAAATCTAAAGTGGTTGTCTTTCATACAATCAAACAAAAATATAAATTCAAATATATACCGTAAAAATAAAGGCTATAAAATATATAAAAGGTATTACTAATTAATAACGGAAAATTATTTAATTGCAGTTTTTTTTATTTTTAAATATATATATTAGCAGTGAAAATACATGTTAATTAATTTATAATCAACAATTGAAATGTAATTTTAAAATACTATAATATATGTATTAATGATATCAACTTTCATTAAATACTCAATATATGAAAACAATGACAATACTTATTTTTACTTGAGAAATCAAAATATTTATTTATTGATATAAATATTAACATGTTAATTAGATGCTTAATGTTTAAATATTTGAGGTGCTAATATTTAAGAAATATTTTTAAACTTTATCTACAATAAGTAGTTATGAAGTAGTGTTAGAATAATCTGGGCATATAGAATATTTGACTAAATAATTAAAATTAAGTTTTTTTTTTAATTTCATGCATGTGTATTACTTATTAATTTTATTTATTTAAATTTTATTTCATACTCATTTTATAAATTTTGAAAAACACATATTATTTTATTAGAAATTTACATTTGATAGAATCTCGAGAATATAATTTCACATATACACAGAGTGATGTGAGTTATTAGTATATATTCTTTCACTATTTAAATAGACAGTGTAATTGAGTGACTATAATATAATGTTAAATTTTAATATAAAATCAATTGGTATGAGATAAAATTACTTATTTGGTATATAGCTCTATTCAAGTCTTATAGTTTTTTAATGTGGACTTTTTTCTTTTTTTCAAAACTCTCACTTGCCATTTATCATTTTTTAAACTAGAATGGAATATTGATTCGTTTGCTAAATAAAAGTATTATTCATAGCAAAAATTTTACTTTTAATCACCTAACATCTTATTTGATAAAATTTTAAATGTTATCTAACTTTTAATGAGAGATTGAAAATGATAAAATATGATTATTTTCTCATTAGAACATATCTTATACCTAGAATTGTATTCAATAAACTATTTCAAAATTCCATTATTATTATATAAATATTATTAAAATAAGCTAACACTTATCCTTATTTGAAATTGAATATCGTTACAACTTTAAATCATGCTAAAAAAAAGTAAGTGAAGTTATTTAAAATAGTCAAAATAGTTGTATATTTGATTTTTAACAAAACTGTAGAGCTAAAAATGCATTACTTGCATATTTAAAAATTGTGAGAATTCCTCTAAATCATATTTAGTCTTAAAACAGCTGAAAAATCTTTATATATATATATATAATCATAGTTGTCTTATGTTGTTAAAACATATGGGTTTTCCTGTATTGGTAATTTGTACTGATATTTATTTATTTTCTGGATTCAACTTTGATAATTTATTTTCCAAACAAGGTTCTAAATTAAAACTGAAGATCATAAGGTTTTTGTAAACAAGATTATACAAACTCACAAAAGTCGATTTGGAGACTGGGAGATTTTTTTAAGCACAGTGTATATGTATTTAAACTACAGCATTTTTTCTATGAATAAAAGTTAAAGGTTTTGTAGGAGATGAGTTAGCAATTTTAATTTTTAGTGATAATGTATTTATTTATTTATTTCGCAAGAAAAAAAGAAAAAAAAAAGATATTACATTGATTTACATTCCCACATACATATAATTACAGTTTAAAATTTAAAGTTTAAATACATTGTCAATCTCTTTCCCAGTTCTTTAAGGGTAAGAGAGAATATATAAATGTGCCAAAAAGAAAGAAACTAAAGAGAATGGTAAGAAAAAAAAAAAAAACTGGAATCAATAGTGTTTTTCTCCAATTTGACCATTAAACAGAATGTCAGCTAATCCAAATCCTGTAACTTTATTTGACTGTCATGCATATAGTTTTAAAAGCTTAGACGATTATCCTTATCCTCAGCTCTACTTTATGTCACATTCATATCAAATTTCTTTTTTATCCTTATTCAACTTTAATGGTATTTGCTCCAGCAAGAGAAACCACGATTATTAAGTTAAAATACTATAATTTTTCTCTTTCTATCTAATTTTAATATTTTTATTTATAATTAAAATTTATTTTTTTAAATACTTTTATTTATTTATTCACTGTAATATCATATATATCTATTATTCAATAAATTTTAGTTAAATTTTATAAAAATATAAAATTACATATTTAATTTTTATTTAATTTTTTAATTATATAATTACACAAATTGAATGTTTAATTATTAGAAATTTTTTATAATAAAATTTTATAACTAATATTTATAGTTGAACGTTGAAGTCATGTTAAATAAATCAGATACTTTTTTATTACTACATAATCTCCAATCTTCTTAAAAAAAAGAGAGAAAAAACTAATAGAATAAATTAAATATTTTCCTACCATTACAATATTTAAACAATTATTCCTAGGAACACCTTCATTTAATTATCATGTAAAACAATTGTAAATCAAAATCTTAGATAGAAATTGAAATGGTTTGAGTTTGTGCTATATTTCAACTAAAATCAAGTGCTATTAAATAAAGTTATGTATTGATACGTAAACTTTATTAAAGTCATTTTTTATAATATGAAATTTGTTCTTTTTTTTACGTAGAAAAATGTTCATCTAAAAAATGTGTATTTACGAATACAAATACGTATAAAATATACATGTCTAAATACACTTTTTCATTTTTTTTTAAATAAATGGTATAAGTCTAATACCATATTAGATTTGAAGATAAACCTAGAACCGAAGTGAAATTAGTAAATTTTCGGGTACGGAAGTGAAAAGACAGAGACGTGAGAGAGTGAAGGAAGGCCACAGGAAAGAAGAAAGTGGGAAGATGTGAAATAAATAGTGGAACAACCTTAACGAAAGGCTGTTGCAGAAAGCACATGATCCAATCTGGCCCACCTTATCACTTTCTTTCTTCATCCTTCTCATGCATTGCTTCTTCACCCAACCAAAAATTATGTGACAGACAGATAATACCACGTTGCATAATTAATTCATACGTCCAGCCTATGCGTAACTGCGTAGGTACAACTGTAAACGTAGACATGTTCTTATTAGACAACCACACCAAGGATAGACATTGTAGTGTTTTGTACTTAGAAACAAAAACGGGCCCATATACACATACTCCATTATTTCTTGTCTTCTCTCTCATTTCCAACTGTTTTCTCATATATATATAAAATACACAATACATATACAAGAAAATTATTGCTAAAAAATGGTACCCACACATTATACATAATAACTTGCCTCCTATATTAATTAGACTACCCCTTGCTCCACAAATTAATTAATCAGCACTAATGCTTCCCACGGATTCCAAAGAGCAACAGAGCAGATTGTTGTGGAAGGTGGAATTAATCTACACATTTCATCTAGCTTCTGTTCTTGCACTTCTCCACTGCTCTCGGTGCTGTAAATTCAACAACCACATTCAATTAATTCATCAATCAATTAAGATAAGATAAGATCTTGTGTGCTTCATTTCAAACTTCACTAAGATAACTAACCTAGCCCGATTGCCTCAGATCCTTTCATTATACGCACGCGCTTGCATGATTCCACGAACATTCTGTCAAATTAGTAATGTTTAAGTTTCATTAATTAGAGCATACAGGAAATCAAATAAAGTAATGAGAATGGAAAAGATGAAGAGCAGACTCACTCCCAGGGTACATCCCCCACCAGCATCCAATCTCCATCTTTATCTTCATAGGTTGGTACGTAATCAGAGCCGTTGAGAAAATCAATCAATTTGGTCTCGTTCATGAAGTCTTTCATGCCTTGGGATCCACACTTGTCAATGGTGAAGGAACTGAACATTTTTGCCAGTGAATCCGACAGCTCTTGATAGCTCTTGTACACCTTCAAATCTACCTTACGTAGATAGGGAGCACCGTCCATGCTCACTTTAACAAAAGCTGCTGCTCCTGTGTTCCCCTTGTTGCTGCTACTTGTGCCACCTTTTACCACCTCTTTGTTGTTGTTGTTACTCTTTTGAACATTGTTAACTATGTTCTTTCTGAATGACCTCACTGGTGGCCAACCCACCACTTGTGCCCTGAAAATTCACCACAATTAACTACATCAACAAACCATATTGTGCATATACACTGTAACTAATCTGCAAGCTGCACTAATCTGACGGTCAAGGCACGAAAATAATTGTTAAGAGACGTGCGGTTTGAAACTTTGAACTCACTGTGGTTTTATTTTAATGAAAAAAAATGTTATGGCATATAATAATTGGTTGTGTTGGGCACATGCTTTTGGAATTAGTATTAAAGTTAGGTGATGGGACAGGGGCGTGGACTATCCTTTTCCTTTTTGGCCTTTGCTGGTTTGAGTGAGAAATTGTTGGGTGGTAGAGAAAAGGTAAGATTCCATGTGTCCTGTCCTTTTCCTCTGTCTACCCGACAAAGAAGCATGCCATCCGCAAAAACAATCCACCCAAACTTTTGCATCTTCTCCTCCTCCACCACTCCTTACTTTTTCTTGCCTAAAATCTCCATCACACTTTCCCTTTCCCCCAACGCATATCACTAACGTAATTTCATTCACACTCTCCTTTTTACTTTCTTACTCTCTACCTGTTACTCCAACCAAAACCCAGACAACAAACAAAATCATCCTTACGCATCATATACATCACTTTACCATGCCTAATTGGAATGCTTATGCATCAGCTTCTCATCTGCCTATAATTATTAATTAACTACTACCAAACTTGAAAGCAGCCTATTTTATATTTTACAATCAAGACTTTCAACAGATAAATTAAAACAAAAAAAATCCTATATCCCCCCTTAATTTTCCTTGGTAATCCTAAACAAGGTCTAAGTTGCCTCCTCCTCTCTATATCAGATTAACCTCAACTCCATCTCATAGTTCCCGTAGCGAGTTCCATCATGAAGTTAGGTACTACCACCACCCTTTCATTATCTGTCTTCTTATACCAGTATTAATAAATAACCCTCAGAGCCAAACAAAACTACCTTTTTTACTATTATTTTCCACATGCATTAATTAAACAGAAGCATAATATTACCATAATAAAAGCAACAAGAAAAAGGAAAAAAGTTTTATTCAGTTGATGACAATTTTTCATGAGGAGGCAGTAAATATTTAAATTGATGATTGGAAGGAATGAAGGAGAAGAAACTAACTTTGCAGGTGGCTTTGCTGGGTCCTTAACAGGAGGAGGAGAAGGAGGTGCGGTGATGTTAGCAGTAGGAGAAGCGTTGTTCTCTCTGGCGATGTCGGAAGAGGGTGAGACGGAGACATTGTTTGAGGCTGAGGAAAGGTTAAGCTTCAAATCCACGCTAGCACTGCTTGTATCCGAAAACCCTCTCTTCCCAGTAAAGGAAGCAGTGGAAGTGTTTTTGATGAGCGTGGAGTCGCCCTCGTTGGCACTCAGTGGGAGCCCGAGTCGCAACTCGGTTTCTTCGAAATCGATCATCTTGTACTTGTCACGCTCCGCCTCCATAGTCATTAATTAATTGATTGATTGATTGACTGGGTATTAAAGACGACAGGAGCAACCTCGGGAGTTCAGAGTTAGTTGATGTCGGAACAGAGGTGTGTTATGGGGTGCGTTTGATTGGGTGCAGAAACCTAAATACTATGTTAGATACGTGCGGAGGAGAATTGAAAGAAAGAGGGTGTGTTGGGAATAAGGTTTTGGTGATATATGTTGAGAGTGTGGTGTGTTGCAGGGACATCGGGCGGTGGATATGATCCCACGTGTGCAGATTCTGATGGTTGGATTTTCCGCTGGTTGTCGGGTGATGACGTCATGGATGATGTCATAAAAGGGGAATAATTGAGTTTGGTTCTGCCTGCCTTTCATTTGTTTGCCAGGCTCCACACACACACACCAATTATTAATTCCATTTTGCTAAACATGGTAAACAAAAAAATATGTGCTCAACACAATCATCCAGAGTTGTCCTTTTGATCAGTAATGTGTTTTTAAACTCTATGCAAGTAAAAAGAGAAAACCATAACATGATATTGTATTTTTATTATTTCATCATTCGACCACCTTTGTTTTTTTTATCAAATTTGGTGCAATTGAAAGGGATAACATAAAAGAACAACGAAATACACACATAATAAAAGCATTGATTTATGAGATCCAAATGCACCAGGAAGAAAAGAAATGAGTGGGATATATATGGAGTTTGGCATTTCAATTATATGCATGTTAATTTAACATAAACATGGATATGGTGAATAGAAAATATAGTGTTATGGAGGGAGAGATAAGGGTTAAGTAAATATAATATAGATATATTGTGATGTTTGTTTGGCATTAAATCTTTTTGAATCTTTGATCATACTTATCCTTTTCTCCACTTTGCGTGGCCGCCATCTAAAGCGGTCCCCTAGGGAGGGTCCAACCACTGTTCTTGTCAAAAGGTTTCACTGTTCACAACCATGCCTTCAAACATTCATTACTTTAATACCAATTCACCAATCAACCCTCCACCTTAGTATCAACATTCCATCATTACTGCACTTCTCTACACTACCTCACTCACTTCACCTTCTACAAACTCTTCACTTTTTATTTCCTTATAATTCTGCGCCCATCATTTCAGTCAAATACTCTGAATATATAACTTCAAAACCTTCGTGCCCACTTCTCATACTGCCACTTTTATATACATCTTGTTTCTCTTCATTATTATTCACGTGAAAATTTTTATGTCCAGATGATAGTTAATTAGGTTAAATTCCTTCTAAGACAATGATAATCACTTTGGGATTATGACACACAAAGTAAATCTTATCTAAGATCCCAATTGCTTCTTACCTTCATTAAATATTTCCTTCTTTAAGTACAGTGTTATGATAAGCAAAAGAATAATAATGCTCAATTCACACTCCAATGCAATCATTTTTACACCTTTGAGAACTTGTATATATATCAAGTAACAACAGAGAAACGAGAGAGATAAAAAGCTGAGAGAAAAAAACAAGAGATAAGAAAGGAAATTAACAAGTGGGTCGTAGAAAACCGTGTTTTTACTTTATAGAACTCATCATGTAAATTAGATTCCTTTTAATCTATGGGTCGGATTTGAGTTGCTTAAGTTGCAACTAATAGTGACTCCTATGAGCTTTATCCTATCAAAAAGTTGTATAAGAAACAGATAATCGATAAGAGTTGTTGAGTTGCAGGTGATAATGACTGGTGACACCGCATGGTTCACAAGTCCACAATTGGAACCAGAGCATACCTTGCTGTACAATTCTGCATATTAAACATTCAAAATAATCTATTTTTGTTGGATAAAGCAAAGAAGTGAAAGGTTAATTGATCATGTTTTAAGAATTTTCATTTTCAGCATGGTAGATCTGAAAGGTTTGGGGGCGAAACACAATGCTCTCATTGAGATGTTGTTTTCCTTCCTTTTCTTCTTTGTCTTTTTCTTCCCTTAACTTTCTTTTGCATGCATTTAGAAAGTTAACCTAAAAAAAGTCAGAAAATAGCCATTTCTTTGAAAATGACAAATTATGAAAAGAGGGGATTTGCCTAAAATCATCGGACAGGACGGTTTAACAGTTAACAATTATGAATTAAGATAAATAGAAAGTTGAAGATGTTTATTTCTTATAACATTGAGCTGTTAATGTGCATTTTCTATTTTAAATTGAGAAAAATAGATAATATATTTATAAAGAAAAGAGAATAATTTAAGGAAGTATCATACGAGTTATTTTTCAGTTTATTTTTTCGCAATATTGAAATTCTTACAACACTCTTATCTTTAATAACTTGTGTAAAACATAAAGTAATGGAAAAATATATAATATATAAATTTATTCTAACTATAAATATTTTTCAGTATTTATATAGACATTCAAGAAGACTATATTAAATGAGTCACGAGTCAACCTATATAAAGGAATTGTTACCACATTTAATTCAAAACCTTAAGATAATAGATCTATAAATCTTCTTTCTTATATATATATAACTTAACATATTTATTTTTCTCCTATATATGATTTACACTCACATTTAAATTTCTAATTACCTTAACTTTCACTTTATTAAATATAATATAACTAATAAAGTTAAATAATATTTAAATTATCTCACAACATAGGATATTCAAAATTCAATTTATTTTATTCATGTGACTAGACTGTAAAAAGCATTAAGTTTTAAGAAATTAAAATAGTGTAGTTATGTTAAAGGATATATTATATATGTTTAAAAAAGTATAACTTTAATGAAAAAAGAGGTTAATCAATTGTATATGTTGAATCTAATGACGGTCTATCTAGCTTAGCCTGATTCTACAGATTAAATAAAATAATCTAACAATCTAATCTTACCTATATTTTAAAACAAATCATAATTTTTAGACTAATTTGACTCTACGTCAACCCACATGCCAAATGAACATTCTTAACCAATTTAAAAATTAAAAGAATTAGAACTATGTTATCATGATATATTATTTTCAAAAGTCTAAAAATTAATATTCAATAACTACATGTATTATACAACATCACATATCTTGATCTAATTTACTTTTTTTATCACTAACAATAATGTCATTGTATATAATACAAAAGAAATTATGCAAAACTATTAATAATTAAACAAAGCAAACTGAATGAGGAAAAACATTAAAACATCCTACAAAGAAAAGAGTACAAAATATATCTTATCCAAACATAACAATTTATCTAACCAACAAGAATAATGCAACTTAACACTTAGTAGAAATTTGTCTTTTTCTACTACATCATCCAACCTGACTTTCATTGTTTCTCCTTTCCTTACTAAAACAAAGTATAAGATTGAATCACCACTCTGGAAACACAAGATAATTGATATTTTTTTCCAATCTTGTATCATATATGGAAATAAATATATTGAATAATTTTCTCTTAATCGTACATATCATGCCTCTATAACATATTTATTTCTTATCATCTAGATACACACCAACTAGTCGTTGTTCATAATATATTCTTTGATCTAATGTTACTTTGAACAAATATATTAATGTATCTCACATTCATAAGTGTAATTAAAATAAAATAAAAATTATGAACAAAAAAATTAATATAAAAGAAAAAAATGATCAGTACATTAATTTATAATCTAGCCTAGTCCTAACACATATAGGTCTTGATGAACAAGTTAAACTAAAATCTATTTTTATTTAGACTATAACTTTTAAAGTCGTACTTGATTTAAGTGAAGATCTCATTTCAGAACTCTAGTCGACATGACTATAAAACTAGGAGCATCCATATAAATGCTACAAATTACCAAGTCAAACTCAAATGCACATGCATTGCACCAAACAAAACTCTAAGTGATCGATCAATTGAAGAGTTAATGAGAGAGTGGAAAAGTGGAGGTGTGAGGAAGAGCAACAAAGAAAGAAGAAGAGAGAGAAAATGACATAAGGATGATGAGGCAGGTAGGAGAGAGTGAGGCCCAAACCCAATGGGCTGTCAAGCCCCCTCGTGTGTTCATGGCATGGGCCCATGTACTACATCCCTATCAGTCTTCTCAACATCCCAGGCCCCACAGCTCTGCATTCATCCTTTCCTCCCACCTTTTCCCTTCCAAGACAAAACTGCATTCAATTCAATTTTCAAACTCTTTTACCACACCACACGTGTGCCATTTATGACCTGATGCTGATTCTTTTCCTACTCTGTTCCTGTCTTTCAATTTCATTTGTTTTCTTCTGTTTCATTCCCTTATCCACGTTAAAATTAATGTATTTCAATTTCTCCATTTACATTATCCTTTTCTAATAAATTTAACATCAACTTGTCAAATAATTATCAATGTCATCAAAAGATATCCAACAATATTCTGCAATAACTACACTTCAAAAGTACAATAATGTCGATATATATATTTACATTTTAATAAAATAAATTCAACATATGTTTATTATTGTTATTATTTATATTATTTTATTAAAATAAAATATATATTTTATTATTGTTATTTTAAAGCTTCTTAAATTAGATTTAGTTAATATAAATAACTATATTAATTAATAAAATATCTAAAATTAAAAGAATTAAAAAATTTAATTAAAAAAAAGAAGGACAAGAAAATAAGAAAAAATAAATAAAATATTTAAAAAAAACAAAACATGTTCTTACAAGCATGAATTTAAAAAAAATTAAAAAATAAAAGTCTCACCTACAAATACAATTCTAAAAAATTAAAATAAAAATTGAAAATCTTATCAAAAATAGCTTGCAAGCACGATTTTATTTAAAAGTCTCACTTGCAAGCACCACACCTTAAATCAAAAAATAGAAATTTCACTTGTAAGCACAATTTCAGCTTAAAAAAATATAAAAAATAAACTAAATTCATTTTGAAGTTACATTTCTGAATACGACTTATCTAGTGGAGTAATTTTTTAAAAAAATTGTTCACAAACGTCTTACAAAAATTGCACCCTTTAGTAAAAAAACCTGCATGTGTATTTAAATATTGAAAACCTGGCATTTTACTTTAATTTTTAGTATTATAAAGCTATAATATGATATTTATTTTATGTATTATTTAATTATTATTACTATCTTATTAATATCAATTTCATCATTGATTATAATTTCTCGTCTATTTTAAATTACTATCTTTATCTAGTTGAATAATTTAAAAATATTGGGATATAAAATCTTGATTTGTCTTTAATTACACCCACGGGGTAAAGGAGAGGAAATAAATCATCAAAACTTATTTTCTTTTTTGTAGAAACCTTGAACTTTTCAATAACTTGTACACAGCCCATCCCAAAATCACATCGAAGAAGCGTATACATTAACATGAGCCAGTTGGAGGCCCAACACATCGTTTTGGATTTCAGTAGCTGTGGGCTAAAATTGGAGGACAGAGCCCAAGAAGTAATTGATTGTAGGTTTTTTCTTTCTCTACCTCCACAATATTAAAAATCCTAGAACTACCCGTAGGTTTTCAGCATTTTCTGAGTCGCACCAGTTCATCTCAAATTGTAATCTAGACGTAATGAATTACATAATCGGAAAGTTAAAATATATTTAAAATTTTAAACTTTTAAATTATATAATTTAAAAATTAAAATTAACTTTTAAATTATATAATAAAAAGTAAAAAAATACTTAAAATCTTGAGAAGCCTGAAAACCGTTTCAGAGGAAGTGTTTGCCATAAAGAGCGTTTCAAGTAGTGAGTCCAATTGAGAATAAACTTTCTTTTTGGATGCAGAGACCACTGCAAAAGAGAAGAAGCTAATTTTAAATTAGGTTTAAGGATGTTTTGGTCTTTTTCTATATCTATGGGGGTGCAACTTGAACTCATGCAGGTGTAGAAAGAAAGACTCTTGTTAGTATATTTCTGGTCTTATTACATCTAATCCATTACCATTTGTCTGGGGTTAGACAAAATATGTTTATTTTTAGGTTTAATTGTAACTTTGGTTTTTTAATTTTCTAATTTTGCAACTTTTATTCTTAGTTTTTTCTTCATAATCTTAGTCTTTTTAATTTTATAACTATTTTTAGTTTTTGTTTTATAATTTTTTTATGAAATTATGATCTGTTAATCTTTAATTGTTCGTAATTTTATTTATTTTGTAATTTAATTTTCATAGTGGTTTAGTATATTTTTAAAATTAAAAATTAAATTAAACTATAAATAATTAAAAATAAATTATGTACAAATAATTTATAAGTATTATTACTTTTAATTTATAGTTTTTATAATTTATATTATTACTTATAAATTATAAGTAATAACAATTTATAATATAATTTTGTAGATGAAGTGAACTTTATTTATAATTTATAGATAAATTAATAAGTATTTATATTTTTAGTTTTTAATTTTTTTTTAAATTATTTGTGAAAGTTGTGTAAAAAAGAAAAAAAATAATGAAAGAAGTTAAATTACAATAAAATATTTTTTAAAATTTTATTGTGAGATATTATTGAATATGCATTGGAATTTTGAGATATTATTGTGAGAACAAATTTTTTTTACTAAATGTGGATTAAGTTTCTCTTATTCTCTTAATTTTGTAAACTTTATCATTAGAATTTTAAAAATTACCTACTAAATATATAGTTAGAATTGAAAAAAAATAATATTTTAAATAATCTTTTGTTTATGTTGTTATTTTAAAAATTGAAGAAAGTTGGCAAGTCACATTTTTTTCGACTTCAAACTTTACAGTATATTAGTTCGGAAAATCATTCATTCTTATTAATTGTTATTTTCTTTCACTTAGCAACATCTTTATATAATAAACTTTATGTTACGGATGACATTAAGCTTACACTTATAAAACTTAGGTTAAAAATATTGTGTGTTAAGCGGGATTATCATGGGTTTGAGTCCTAATTATATTAAAAAATAAAAAATATACTGACTATAGTAAAATAAATTGTACCTACTATCTTGTTTAGCCTATTATATTTAACAATTAAAAATATCAAATTCAATAATAAAAACAATTGAAATTGTAATATGTTGAATATTTTAATCATTAAAATTGCTAATAAGTATGCTTTTAGTATTGATTCTCATGTGCTTCATCTTAATCTTCTCATTCTAATTCAAAATTAATTATATAGTTTTCAAATATCACAAAATTTTCTTTTAACTCTTAAGTTATTAACTTTTTATTGTCAACTAACATTATTTTTAATTTTTTATTCTAAATCAGAATAAATAAATTTATCAAATGAAGATTTCAATGTTTTTTTAATATTGATGGACGAAATGAATTTTGTAATACTAATGAACAAAACTTTAGCCTTATGTTTTGTTTACAATTTTTATTTTATGATTATTTTAAAGTTTAAGAATTAGTGAGAAATAATTATTTAATTTTATTACAACTTTTATATAAAATTATTTTATTTTTAAATTAAGTGGATCAACTCATTGTTGGAATTTACATACAAATATTTTCTTTTTTTCAATTAACTAATAGTGGATCAAATGGGTAAGTGAATTAAGATGGTTTGATTGCTCCAAGTGAGTGTCTTAAAACTAGTTTTAAAATCATATTTCACATAATTGATTGTTTAATATGATTATGTTATTTAAGAAAATAAACACATTTACTTTTGCTAAAATAATTTAGGAATAGTTATAAATATTAAAAACAAATAACACAAGAAGAAGATATGTATATATACAAGAGAAAATAAGACTCTGATAAATCAAGTGTATAAATAATGTTTAGATAACATTTAAACTAAAATACTTATAAGCTTATTGTCTTGTTACTTGAATAAAGAATTTAAAATTAATTAAATTATTTATAATTGAATTTTTTTTCTTTACATTTGTTTGAACAATGTTATTAAAACATCTTATATCTCAATTTTTTTTAGATAGAAGAATTTAATCTCTCTTATCAACTTTAATTTTAAAATATGTTTAAATATAAAATTTTAAAATTATTTTTTACAAAAAATATCAATTAAATTTAAATATTAAAATAATGTTTAATAATTTAATTTTTCAACATATATATATATATAATTCAAAACAATGTGATATTAATTCTACTTGATCTGATATTTTCTTAATATAATATATATTCAACTGGACTAAACCAAAGACGAATTTAACTCCACATATAATAAAATCATTATAATTCATATCATTTTATTTTAAATATTTTTTTTTTATTATTATTGTCTATATTTATTATTATTACTATTATTATTATTATTATTATGTAATTTTTTACTATTCCATGTTGTTTTTCAAATTACACAAAAGTTGCTTTTCATTATTACTACTTATGCTATCCACATATATTATAATTAAAGTTGAATTATTTATAAGCATTGTCTATTACTATTTTCTTACAATATCAACACATTGCGTTATGACAAATTATTTAAAACAATTTAATAATAATTCATATTACTAGCTAAATTTTTTTATTTTATTTCTTGTTAGTGATTATTTTAATTATTATTATTATTATTATTTAAGTATAAATTATTAATAATTTTTATATAACATACAAATTATTTTTATAATAAATAATTACATTCTATTTTTATTTTTTATTTTTAAAGAATAAAAGATATATTGTTCAAACTTAGTTTGTCAATTAGATCAAACTCAATAAGTTCAAAATAAATTATTTACAAAAAAGTTTCTGAATAAATTTAAATATTCAAGGATTCCAAAATCATTGTTTTATATAATAAGTTGGTGTTAATGTAATGTTGTCCAAAAATATAGGTCAATCATATTATCTTTGCAATACAATAATATTACAAGTTAATAATGTGAAAAAACACTTTATTTTAGCAAGATAAACATTAATGACAAACTATTTATATTAAGCATAGATTTTATTTTTTTGAATTTAATTTTTCAAATTTAAAAAATGAAAATTTCTTTTATTATTACACTTTGTAATGATTATAAACCAATTTTTTTAATAAAATTAAATTCTATCTTTCAACTCTTATATTTACACATGGTCAATTACATATAAAAAAATCTTATATTGAATGAACATGAAAATATTTTCTAAAAAAATATGGTCTACAAATAAATATTTAAATTTTTAAAAAAATACTAAAATATTAGGTTTAACATTTACTTGTTTTGATTAATTGTAGAAATATGCCATGCATCATCGTTTACCTATTCTACTTAATTATTTTCATTGAAAAGAAATATGCATTGCATCATCATTTACATATTTTACTTAATTATTTTCATCGAAAAGTGTATAAAAAATATGTTTAATAAGAAATATATGAACAAATATCAAATTTCTGTGATATAATGTTCCTTTTTATGATTGTTAGATATAAGATAAGATAAATGAATTAATTACTTTGATTTATAATTAAGTATAAATATTCCTATATTGATGATATATTATATTTCATAAAAAAATCAGTTTGCATTTATGAGAATTATAAAATATATTATTATCTTTAAAAACTACCGATATATTATACATCAATTAATTATTTCAATTTTTAATTAATTATTAATATTAATCCTTTTTTTAATTTCTTACATAATATTCTTAAAAATATATTGTTACCTTAAAATATAACACAGGCACGAGTTATAGAACTAGATAGTTCAAAAGAGAGTGAGAAGAATTTTCAATCATATATTATTATTAATAATGCATATAAAACAAATTACATTATACATATTTTTTTTATTGAACTTGTACGAATAAAAAATAAAATATTATGAAAATTGTAATTAAATAAAAATAAATGTTAATAAGAATAATGTTAACATGCACATTTTCTATTTTCTCTAATTAGAAAAATATAATAAAATATACATTTTTTTCATATTGAAAATAATGTATATTAATTTTGGTTTAGAGGAAAAATTTAGAGAAACCATATAAAAGAATTTGAAAAATTAGAAGTACAAAAAAAGTCTGGAAAGATATAAACCAAGAAAGAAAAACAATATTGAAAAATCAAACACACAAGACAATAGATTTAAAATGAAAAAAAAAATCAATTTTAAAAGATGAATAATGTTTTTTATTATTTCAAAAAACATAATTATATCTCTTTAGCATAAAAAATATACTATTTATTTATTGTTGATAAATTGTAATTTTTAAAATTTCTAACTAAATAAATAATCTGAAAATTGGGAAAGAAATATGATTGGGAGAAGAAAATGAGAGTGAGGGAAATATAAATTGAAGCAAAAGACAAGTGCAAAATTTATTCATTAATTGAACAGTTTGCATATAAAAGGATGAAAGTAAGGATACCGAATTGGTGGGCGCTTTGAGATTGTGGAGTCAAGGGCTTTAGAAAAAAAAGAAGGAAAGAATAACGCATTTTTGTGAGAGGTTTCACAACTAACCTTAGCCCTGACCCTGAAAGAGACTAGTAAAAAGTGCGTGCTTCAGAGAGAGGGAGAGAGGAATTGGGAACGGGGCTTCATCCTTTTCATTCTATTTCTTTCTTGGTCTTCTTGTTCTTCTTCTTCTTCTTGTTCTTCTTGTTGTGTCCGTATAACAATTTCCCTCTTCCTCATAAAACCCTAGTTTCGATGCTGCTCTGACAAAACAGATAGATCGGAAGAACCCTAACCAACCACAACTTCCAATGGCTGCGGAGTTAGGGCAACAGACGGTGGAGCTATCCACGCTCGTCACACGCGCCGCTCACGATTCATACGCCTCCCTCAAAGAACTCGTCGATAAATGCAGGTCCTCCGAATTATCCGACACCGACAAGAAGATTAGCATCCTCAAATTCCTGAGCAAGACGCAGCAGCGCATGATCCGTCTCAATGTCCTCTCCAAGTGGTGCCAGCAGGTAATTCAATTTCTCTCTCACTCCGCGTCTTCCTTCTTATTATTCCGATATTGTTATGGAATTTGCTTCATTCCTTTTTAATTTATTGGTTTCTTTTTTTAAGGTTCCTTTGATACAGCACTGTCAGCAACTGGCTTCCACTGTTTCCAATCACGACATGTGTTTCACGCAAGCCGCGGACTCGTTATTCTTCATGCACGAGGGGCTTCAACAGGCCCGTGCACCCGTTTATGATGTTCCTTCCGCAATTGATATTCTTCTCACTGGAAGTTACCAGCGTCTGCCGAAATGCGTAGAGGATGTGGGGACTCAGTATGCTTTGACCGAGGATCAGCAGAAACCTGCTTTGAAGAAATTGGATACGCTTGTTCGCTCCAAATTGCTTCAGGTTTCGATTCCCAAAGAGTTTTCTGATATTAAGGTTTCTGATGGTACCGCAATGCTTAGGGTGGATGGGGAGTTCAAGGTTTTGATAACGCTTGGGTATAGAGGGCACTTGTCTTTGTGGAGGATATTGCATTTGGAGCTGCTTGTTGGGGAGAAAAATAAGCCTGTGAAGTTGGAGGAAATGCGGCGGCATGTGCTTGGAGATGATTTGGAGAGGCGAATGGCTGCGGCAGAGAATCCATTTTTGGTGCTGTACTCGGTTCTGCACGAGCTGTGTGTTGCACTTGTCATGGACACTGTGATAAGGCAAGTGCAGGTTCTTCGACAGGGGAGGTGGAAGGATGCTATTCGGTTTGAGCTCATATCTGAGGGTCATGGAGCGAGTTCTAGTTCTGTTCAGAACCCTGATGGGGAATCTGATTCGTCTGCCCTGCGAACTCCTGGGTTGAAAATTGTGTACTGGTTGGATTTTGATAAGAATGCTAATGTGTCTGAATCGGGTACATGCCCATTTATTAGAATTGAACCTGGGTCAGATCTTCAGATAAAGTGTCTCCACAGCAGCTTTGTCATAGATCCCTTGACAGGCAAGGAGGCAGAGTTTGTTTTGGACCAGAGTTGTATTGATGTTGAGAGGTTGCTTTTAAGAGCTATTTGTTGCAACAGATATACTCGCCTGCTCGAAATTAAAAGAGAACTGGTGAAAAATGGCCAGGTCTGTCGAACTGCAGATGATGTTGTGCTCCAGTCCCGAATAGGTGAACCTGATATTGAATATAAGCAGGTTGGTTTACATTTATTTGGAAATGTTTTCTCTCTTTGGGAGTTTGGAGATGTCAATTTGGTGCGTTGCATTGGAATTTAGTAGGTTCGGGGATGATTATTTTGGGGTTTTGCATGTGCCTGTTTGGCCTCAGTCCTTTCAGGATTTGAATTTGTTAACGTCATTTTGGTTTAAAAAGATAGATTCTCAGATCCTGGATATTCAATTTTTAGGGTTTTGTTTTTAGTGCTTGGTGTCTGTTCTTTCTGGTCAAAATCATATCAATCTTAATGCTGCATTATCTGCTAAAAGACTGTTGCTTTGAGATTCCATATCATCTTTAGATATGACAAATGTAGTCCTTATAAGGCTTGAGTAGTCCTCAACTCCAGAAAATTGGCTTGTAAGGAGGGAACTGCCAAAGTCAAGGACTACATTGGCCTCATCTTTAGTAAATGTGTGGTCTCAAGACCCCCATGCTGATATGCACATGTTTTCCAGTGAAAGACTATTCACCTTTGCAACATACAAACTAATGTTTAAAATTTGTAGATTCGTTTCTGAATCTTGATACCTTCCCATGGATCTCATGCGTATAATCTTATGCCCTACCTTCTTCCATTCATTCTAGCCTGGGGTTTTAAATCTGATTCTGCTTCTGTCTGTAGAAGGATGATAAGTGCCGCACCAAGGACTCTGAGGGCCAGGAGGTGTTGTGTGTGCGTGCTTATGGCTCTTCCTTTTTTACTCTTGGAATTAATATCAGGTACCTAACTTGCATTTTTCTAATCTATTGCATTTTAATTGGTGGATTTTCTCAAATTCAATTCTCTGTGTTGCTATTCAGGAATGGCCGTTTTCTTCTTCAATCTTCACAAAACATAGTGGTTTTTTCTGCCTTAATAGAATGTGAAGAAGCTTTAAATCAGGGATCTATGACTGCTGCTGAGGTCTTCATAAGCCTGAGAAGCAAAAGTATATTACACTTATTTGCCTCTATTGGAAGGGTTTTAGGCCTCGAGGTATATTTACCTGTTTTCTCTCCTTTGGACTGTCTTCAAGCATATTATTTGGGTTTCAGGATTACCTTAAAGTCTAAGACCTATGGATAATTGGGGATTCTTGCAGGTATATGAGCATGGATTCAATATAGTTAAAATACCCAAGGATGTTTCGAATGGTTCAGCTATGCTATTGATGGGATTTCCAGACTGTGGAAGCTCGTACTTCCTGCTGATGCAACTTGATAAGGATTTTAAACCCTTATTTAAGTTGTTAGAGACTCAGCCAGACCCATCTGGAACAGATAATTTATCTGGTGGTGACCTTAACCAGGTGCTGCGGATCAAGAAAATTGATATAGGACAAATGCAGGTTCATGAGGATGAAATGAATTTAAGCCTTGTTGATTGGGGAAAATTACGTTCTGTTCTGCCCAGTGCCGTTTGTTCAAATCAAACGTCTGGACACGAGTTCTTTTCTAATATTCGCCTTGAGAATTCCGTACAGATTGCAAGAGGTCATCCGTCAGGTTTTTCATCACTTGTTGACGAAGTGTTTGGACTTGAGAAAGGGTCTTCAGCGGCTCCATTATCTGTTCAAAATCTTTCTTCATCCTTGAATACATCCCTTCCTTCTCAATATGGATCTGTCCCCATGAATATCCATAGTTTAAAGGCTGGAAGCCCTTCACCAAAGTGGGAAGGAGGAATGCAGATGGCACAGGTTAATAATGTAGCAAAAGCTTCTGGTGCAACTAGTCACTACAGTGGTTCCTTGTTCTCATCTGGTAGTGTGAAGGGCCCAGTTCAGTCCAGTTCTGTTGGCTCCATACCAACAGGTCAAGTAAGGAACACTGCTGGGAAGAAGCTGTCTGCTTCCAAGTCTGAACAGGATTTGGCCTCCCCAAAATCTCCTCATTCAGTTGACATTAGTTCCTCTGCCGCAATAGATGAAGAACAACTAAGAGTGTTGAATGACACTTCTAACGAGGCTTTATCTGGAAGTCGATCATCTCGACTGTTATCTCCTCCACGGCCAAATGGCTCTCGAATGTCCATACCTAATTCTAGACCTAATGGACCTCAAGTTGATTTGTTTAAGGCTGTTGGATCTAGTTCGGGTGCTACAACTCCCGTATGTAAGATACTTGCTTTGCATCTTCATCTTTTTCATGTAGAGTTTATTCATGCTGTTCTTTATTTATTTTTCATTATGCAATATGTGACTGGACAAATGAATGCTTGCAGCCCAAACACTAGAATCCACAATTAGTTATAGCACAGGAGAAGATGTCACCCCCAAAAATGATAAGAAATCCAGAAAGCGAACAGCTTCAGATATGTTGACCTTGATTCCATCTCTTCAAGGTGTTGACCCTGGAACTTTCAAGAGAAGAAAAATTTCAGATTCATCTGGCTGTCAACTGTCTTTGCCACAGGGTGCCATGTCTGCTGAAATGATACCCAAAACCGAAGGGTACAGTTATGGAAGTTTAATCGCTGAAGTGAATAAAGGCACTGTTCCATCCAGCATTTACATTGCGGCTCTTCTTCATGTGGTCAGGCATTGTTCACTTTGCATTAAGCATGCTAGACTAACCAGCCAGATGGATGCATTAGACATCTCATATGTTGAAGAAGTGGGTTTGAGAAGTGGATCATCTAACATTTGGTTTCGTCTTCCTCTTGCTAGAGGTGATTCATGGCAACATATATGTTTGCGACTAGGAAGACCTGGTTGCATGTATTGGGATGTCAAAATAAATGATCAACACTTTAGGGATTTATGGGAGCTGCAGAAAGGGAGCAATAATACACCATGGGGTTCAGGTGTTCGAATTGCTAATACATCTGACATAGATTCACATATACATTATGATCCAGATGGTGTTGTTCTGAGTTATCAATCTGTTGAGGTAGATAGTATAAAGAAATTAGTGGCTGATATCCAAAGGCTTGCCAATGCAAGAACATTTGCCCTTGGCATGAGGAAATTACTAGGCGTAAGAGCAGAGGAGAAGTCAGATGAGCTTGTTACAAGTACTGAGAGCAAAACGCCAAGTGCCAAGGTTGCTTCAGATACTGCAGACAAACTATCTGAGCAGATGAGAAGGGCTTTTAGAATTGAGGCAGTTGGTTTGATGAGCTTGTGGTTTAGCTTTGGTTCAAGTGTCCTTGCTCGTTTTGTTGTTGAATGGGAATCTGGTAAAGAGGGTTGCACAATGCATGTATCTCCGGATCAACTTTGGCCTCATACCAAGGTTTACTAATTTCTCTTTAACTGATTGCTGCTATCTATTTCTTATTTTTTTCTTCCATTGTGTTCATTTTGGCTTCAGTAACAGACTTTTATATCCCTGTTGTGCTCCAAAATTTTGACAATGTGTGCCCCATTGATTGTTGGCTTTGATCTCCTTTCACACCATGTTTATTTTTACTTCATTGTTCTTTGACTTTCTCCCCTTTAATGAGAATTAATATACATTGTCTTGCTAAAGTATTGTTCTCTTTTGACTGTAGCTGGTCTATTTTGTATTTGCACTGATTATTTATGCTACCTTTTGGATGAAATTACTGTGGGACATCTTTTTTTTTTTTTTGCTTGTTCAGCCTGCTATGCAATATAAACATGAAAAGGTATTGCATTAATTTTATTGTTATGGTGGTTATTTTCTGCTGATGTATGAAGGATAATGCTTGATGTCATTTTTTCCTTTTGATATTTCAGTGATGATAAGAAACCAATTTGTTAATGTTGTCTTCTGTATAGATGTATTTAATATTTCATCCTTGATATGTTCCCAAGATAAATTTTCTGGCCATATATATTAACTACACTATATGCTTATATTTCTATGCAGTTTCTGGAAGATTTCATAAATGGAGCTGAAGTGTCATCACTTTTGGATTGCATTCGGCTGACTGCTGGGCCATTGCATGCTCTGGCAGCTGCAACCAGGCCAGCTAGAGCTGGTCCTGTTCCTGGGGTTGCAGCTGCTCTATCTTCTATTCCTAAACAGTCTGGTGGTTATATATCGTCACAGGGACTTCTGCTTGGGAATTCATCAACTAATGTTGGTCAGCCTACATCTGGTCCTGGGGCAAACACTGTCATGCCTACTACAAGTGGTCTCACTAACCAGACCCTTTCGATGTTAGCCGCTGCTGGGCGTGGTGGTCCAGGCATTGTTCCTAGTTCACTTTTGCCCATTGATGTCTCTGTTGTGCTCCGGGGTCCTTATTGGATACGAATCATGTACAGGAAACAGTTTGCAGTTGACATGCGTTGCTTTGCAGGAGATCAGGTGTGGTTGCAGCCTGCAACACCCCCTAAAGAGGGTCGTCTTTCAGGAGGGTCATTGCCATGCCCCCAGTTTCGGCCTTTTATCATGGAACATGTTGCCCAGGAATTGAATGGATTGGATCCCAGTTTCACTGGACAACAGGCAGGTGGACTGGCAAATTCAAATAATCCAAACACTGGTTCAGGATCCCAGATGATGGCTGCAAATGGAAATAGAATAAACCTGCCAATTTCTGCTGCGATGTCTAGGACAGGAAATCAAGTAGCCAGTTTAAACCGTGTGGGAAATGCTTTAGCAGGCTCTTCAAACCTAGCTTTGATGACATCACCTGTCTCTCTACGGAGACCACCTGGAGCAGTTGTCCCAGCACATGTCAGAGGTGAGCTTAACACAGCCATTATTGGTCTTGGCGACGATGGAGGATATGGAGGTGGTTGGGTTCCTCTTGTTGCTCTTAAGAAGGTTTTGAGAGGCATTCTCAAGTATCTTGGAGTGCTGTGGCTTTTTGCCCAGTTACCTGATCTTTTGAAAGAGATCCTGGGATCTATTTTGAAGGAAAATGAAGGTGCACTTTTGAATTTGGACCCTGAGCAGCCTGCCTTGCGTTTTTTTGTTGGGTAAGTATCTGAATCCTTCCTCTGTTACCACAATTAGTTGTGTCTAGATTCTTTTTATTTACACACTTCTCTGCTATAATTTTGCACCTTCTTGATACACGGACTTTTGCTATATATTTACTCTTCCTGCTTCACGGGGAATAATTGCAGTTGTGATATTACAGAATTGGTGCTTGGTTTTATTCCTCATTTTCTTTTTCAAAATGTTCCTCGCTTCTCTGTTTGTTTTGTTGCCTTGGGTGATTTAGCCTGGTCAGTTATTGCACAATAATTTACTATTGTTGGATTTTGGATTAGGATGTAAAATAAAATGCCTTTATTTATTTTATTTCTTAATTTGAGCATGATACGTGGAGTTGATTATTCTATGTTAATTAATATTATGCATATTGATACTTGATGACTTATTATTTATATTTTGCAAAAAATGGAAAAAGTTGATTACATTTTGTTCTTTTCAGTATTACGAGATTTCAAATTTAACCCCCCCCTTAATTTCAGTATGCATAATATCTCATGGTTCTATGAGTTGATCCAAAATATTCCCGCCTGCCCATAAGTTGTTGGAAGTGCCTATTTTTGATATAGGGCATTTTGTTCTACGAACACGGACATTGAGACACAATTAGTGTTCAACATATAGGACAAGCAATACCTCTTTTATGCAAGTTTATATATATGTAGCATGATAAAAGTCTCAAATGAGAATTAAGATTTATATAATTCGTACTGTAAAAATTTAATTTGCTAACATTCAGGTTCCCTATAACAACAGCTCTCAATCGAATCCGGAGAAACATACTCCCACTGTTTCTTTTAAACTATGATATTTTTGTTGCTATTTAATTGTCATTTTCAAAGTTTTAGACAACATTAATTACTTTTTTTGTCATTTATACTGAATCTTTAATTAGTTTATTAGTTTATTTATTATTGTGTACTAATGAAATGTGTAAAATAGAAAATCTTGTATACACTTTACTAAAATCAAGAAAAATTATTTCATTTCTTGGTTTCTCCAAAATAACTTGTAAACAACACCTAAAAAGATACGGAAGGAGTATCTCTTAATAGTTAAAAAATAATTGGGTAAGTCTTAAGGAAACAAACCACAAAAATATATGGGCCTTACATTATTTATAATATAAGTTGTTTTCTTTTGTTTTACTTTATTATTATAGTAGTATCTAGGAAGTATTTAGCCTATAGGTGTCGGCCAAGATGTGTCTAAGCTGAAAAAATTATGATACAGTTGAAGGTGTGTATGATAAGTGTCGTCTGATATCAACGCACTAGTCTACATAGATGTTGGTGTCAATCTTGAATGTATAAGTGGGATATTAACTTCACTTTACAAGTTGGTTCAAGTTAACCTAAATCTATATTTTAAAAACTAAATAAGTTGCTACACATTCAATATTACAAAGAGTGAGAAATCAAATTTAAAGCCATGTACGGGAAAAGCGGGGTGATGGGGGCTTATTTGTGTATACACTATAAATTACTGGGTAATCAGCAATTGGAACTGAAGTCGTATATGGTGAAACTAACTAAGTTGTAACCAATCATGAAAAGGAAAACAGTTTGAGTCTTCTCAGGTTCTGAAGTGTTTGGTATTCTTATTCTAGTTTTTAGACACTAAACTGAAATGCTGTCTTTTCATCTTACTGCAGAGGATATGTATTTGCTGTTAGTGTCCACAGAGTTCAGCTTCTACTTCAGGTATTAAGTGTAAAACGCTTTCACCAGCAGCAGCAGCAACAACAGCAAAATTCAAATCCTGCACCAGAGGAATTAAGTCAATCTGAAATAAGTGAAATATGTGACTACTTCAGCCGTCGTGTGGCTTCAGAACCCTATGACGCATCTCGTGTTGCATCATTCATAACTATGCTCACTTTACCTGTATCAGTACTGAGAGAATTCTTGAAATTAATTGCTTGGAAAAAAGGACTATCGCAGGCACAAGTTGGAGATGTTGTTTCAGCTCAAAAACCACGAATTGAGTTATGTCTTGAAAATCATTCTGGTTTGAACGTGGATGAGAACTCTGAGAGCTCATCTGCTTTCAGGAGCAACATCCATTATGATCGTGTTCATAATTCTGTTGATTTTGCGCTTACTGTTGTTCTTGATTCTTCTCTCGTCCCTCATGTTAATGCTGCTGGTGGTGCTGCATGGTTGCCATACTGTGTTTCCGTAAGATTGAGATATTCATTTGGTGAAAGTTCTAATGTATCATTTGTTGCCATGAATGGTAGCCATGGTGGTAGGGCCTGTTGGTTGCGTGTTGATGATTGGGAGAAATGCAAACAGAGGGTGGCACGAACAGTGGAGGTTAATGGGAGCTCAGCAGCAGATGTAAGTCAAGGTAGGTTGAAATTAGTTGCGGATAGTGTGCAAAGAAATCTGCATATGTGCATTCAAGGGCTGAGAGATGGTAGTGGGGTCACAGCCAGCTCTGGAGCAACGTGACTGTTTTGTTAACAGAAGCAGTCATATCTACATGTATGTGTCGGGTTAGTGCTGTCAATATTGCATTTTAGTTTATATTGGTGCCATGCTGAGTTTAAGCATGCCCCCACCATCCTAGCACGTTTCTTCTGCTCCGTATGTTTATGCAGTTCTATTGGAGATGAGCTTTGCTGTAATGGAGAAAGTGTATAGGTGATTACAGTTAATTTTGATAAATGAATTTTGATAGTCAAGCTTAGATCTGCGGGCGCCAAATTTAGATTACTAACCAAATATATATATATAACGAGTATTCTACGTTTCTCAGTTAATCTAGGTTGTACAATATCTTTGCTGATACTGTAATATCATGGCATAACTTTTTGGCTGGGGCTATTGTACAGATGAATTAGTAAAGGAAATTTTTAACGCCCCATCTCTATGACAATGAACACTTGCATGTTATTGAGAGAAGTTGCAGTCTATCTAATTTTTAATTGATCTTGTCCTCTATGCTCTCTTTTTCAACCAGAAGGTTGCTTTAATGTAATTTTCCTTCCTCATTTGCCAGGTTCTTAATTGTGTAATGTGTATCTTGTGACCATTGAAATAGTTCAGGGAACTTTGGATTTTTTGGTTATTTGGACCATACCAGTTTTAACTGAGAAAAAATAGTTTTTTTTTCTGTACTTGGAAATGTTAAAACTCTTGTGAAGACAATTTTGAGGAGTTGAGATTCTCCCCATTCCAAAAAATTTGAATGAAGATTCAGTAGAATATGTATTATTTATCTGCAATATGGGAAGGGATTTATTGTTTGGTGAGGGCAAGAATAAAAGCGACAAGATTTTTTTCGCTAGTATTTGAACATAGAGAAAAAGAGGTGAATGAGAAAAGAAAAAGTAATTATATTGGAGGAAATGAAGACAATACAAGTTGTCACATCTTTTAATGCACTTTTATTTTTATTGAAATCTTTTAAAGTTCTAAATTTATATGAACGAAATTTTCAAAAATTAAACTTATTGTTGATTTGCACAGTTCAAGTAGAGCCTAACACTTTTGGCCCATGCACCATTGTTTCAAAATATTAAAGTATTTAAATGCCGAAAAAAGTATATCTATTTAATGTATCGAGTGGATTATCGTACTAAACAAAGTGTAATGGTAAAATATTTCGGTTTGATTGCTATGTTAAATTGCCTAGAATTTCATTTCATACATGGCAAATTGTTGTGCCGATGGAAGAAGGGATGAACAATGTCATACACCAAATTGAAAAACTCATCACTTGAATTGCAATACAACCACTTAGTTTTGTAATAATCCGCATTTTTGTCATTTCCTGCACCATGACTTTGGCAATATATGCATCAAGCACGACCGCGAATGGAAGCGAAAATTGGTTCATGATTTTGACGATGGAGACGAATCTCCCGTCGACGAGACGAGTAAATTGAGTTTTCATGCAAGTTCAAAATCCACCATGACCTTTAATTCCTCATGTCCTGCTTTTCGTCAGCATTAAGAATCATTTAATTTGTTTTTCGTTAACATTTAAAATCACAAGCTATGACGAAAACCAATTTGACCCACATAATTTTGTTTCATGAATCAAAATGACATTTTACTCGTATAGATAAACAAATGAAAGAAATTCCACTGGTATTTAGATGTGATCCCATTGCTCTAACCTTAACGTGAGAAAGTAAAAGTACATTCACAGTGAGAATTATGTTACTCTTAAGGATTACCAAGGAAAGTGGAGTGAAGAAAATTGATCAATACCAGCCAACACTGGTACCCCTCTCCTGATATTCTCTACGCATCAGTGTCTACTAGCCAATATTAATCTTTTATTTGAAAGCTTGGTCTGATGATTTAAATAACGAAACTCAAAATCCCATAAATACTAAACTAACAGTTCTTCAAGAAGAATAGTTTCTTTAAAGGCATAATAATGTTCATACCTAATCTACAATCTCATACACTCTCCTTAGAACTAGACAACTCATTCTCCTGCTTCTCCTGTTCACCGATGGCAATAGGTTTCTCAGAAGAGTCCCCTTCTGTGGAATCAGGTTCCTTCTTAAGCTCCGACTCAAATTCCTTTGCCGCCTACAATATATTCACAAAATACAATAACCAGCAATAAAAGAAATGTGCACAACACTTGACAAGTGATACATTATAACATATCTTTAACAATTAACTCAAACCCAGAATCCAAATAATCTGTCTGCTCTTATTTTCCTCCTACAGAGCCTTCTCCAACATCATCTACATTATGAAACCCATTCAGCTACTTGAATGAAATGTCTTGTTTCTTCATCACATTTGTCATTGCCCCCTTCAAGTTCTTAATTTGAGTTTGGCTTTAACACAAGCCAAACATTAGCTATCTAAAGACTAAGTGTTGTTTGCCACTTTAATATATATAGACACACCCATACTATTTCAATTATTATATTTTTGTGAAGACAAATCTCCAACACACCCAATCATGAGACTTGACATATCAAGTGTAAAATTAACAGATTTGGGTATTTATAAGTGATCCAATACCAGATGATTGAGAAACCAAAGATTAACTAACTACTACTAAGACAATGGAATTTGAATTCAAATCGAATTCAATCCAAAAATCTAATACAAGAAGGCTACAATGTGGAAATGATTGATTGTGAAAGAGAAGAAGGGGAAACAATTACCTGTTGGAAGCTCTTCACAGTTTTGCCGATGCTTCGACCCACTTCGGGCAATTTCTTGGGCCCAAAAACTAGGGCTGCAACGCCGGCAATAACGACGAGTTCGGGCACGCCCAGTCCGAAGATGGCGTTGCAAGTGAGGCCTCTGTTTCTTCTTCTCCCACCATTAACGCTCACTACCCTTACCCTTCCGCTTCCTGAATTCAACAACTTGGGATTTCCCAAACACAAAGATGAAGAGGAACCCAAGCCAGTTGCGGCTTTTGGGATTGAACTCGAAAACCCAACGCAGCTCATCATCATCTTCATCTCCATCTCCTCTGTCTCTCTCTCTCTTCCTCTGTGGCTACGATTTTTTAGATATTTTCGAAATTAGATAATAACCTTACACCCTAATGAAGAAAAATATAAGATTGAGCGCATGGAAATGCAAACAAACACTAAAAAATAACTCTTTCTTATTTCCTTACATCTATCCATCACGTGTGAAACATTATTTTATATTAACTTTCTTTTATTTTCCCCCCTTTTTTTCAGATCTTGCTTCCTACCTATATCGCAGCTACGTAATGACACCAATAAATTAAGTAATCAATCTCAACTACAAATTTTGGGGCATTTGAATAATAATGGAGAAAACATCAGAATTAGAAGTTTCTTTTCTGTGTTTGCGTGGAGTTTCAAATACTGAATAATTTTTTATCTTTTTACTCAAATTTGTTCTTTTTGAATATTCATTTTCTAACCTGAGATTATTAGCTTTCAAAATAATCACTGTTTCCAATTTTATCAATGATTATGTACAAAACTCTCTTCTTGGTATACAAATACAATTTATAAATGTCGTAAATATGATGAATTTCGTGCTAAAATAGTCTAAAGACTCTTCTTTTCAATGGATAATGAAATAGCCTATAATTTATTTAATTAGTTAATAAGTTATTTTAATTATCACAAAAATATTTAGTATGTATTTAAAAGTAGTTTACTTGACTACTTTATAAATTAATTTGATTACTAAAAAATGTTTAGCAAGCATTTAAAAATAGTTTATAAGTTAAGTTTGGATAATTTCTATCGTATAACTTATTTAATTTTTTACTATTATTTTTTATATTTTAATACATTTTATTTTTTTTATTTTTTATTATTACTTATTTTAAGTTTATAGAAACAATTAATCATTACACTATTTTAAATATTTATTGAATTATTTTTCAATTTTTACATGTATTTCAAATTAAAAAAAGATTTAAAATTATAAATTGAAGTAATTAATTAGAGTTTCATCACATAATAATATACTTTTATTGAAAAAATATAAAATTTATTTATATAGTAAATTTTATATAATATATTTTTATGCCATTTTACATTTCTCAATTAATTTAATAAACACTTTTGATCAAATAAACTAGTTTATCATTTTAAATCCTGATATCTGATAGCTCATTTATCATTTAATAGCTAGCCTACAAACTAGTTTTACCAAATAAAATATTTAGACACAGTGAAGTTTCTCGTTTCATCAAAATCATCAAGTTTTGCATCCTATATAATGTGTGTAAGAGGAAATGATTACAAAATTCTTATAATTATAGCCTTTATTAATTTCTATATACCACATTTCATATTTATTAATTCTTGTAAATTATTAATTTTAATTGCGTGTTGTGCTTAGTTTTGAAAAAAAAAAGAATAAAAATAGAAAAAATAAGTTGAGAAAAAAATAAATAACAAATAAAATTTAATATTAGATGTTCAATAAAATAAAAATAAGTGAGAAAAAAAATTGAAGGTGATGTAATTTGATTGTTTTAACGAAAAATGAATCATTTAGATAATATAATATCTATCATACCCTTCACTTGATTCAATATAATTTAGAATTTAAGATGAATTAGTAACTTTTTTTTTTGTTTTTTTACTCAACTTCTTTTCATTTTTTCCATCTTCCCCTCCAAACATTCAAGAATAATTCTCCTCCTCTCCATCTTTCTCCCTCTCCACGAAACACAGGTTAAAGATTTGTTAACAGATTCAGAATCTAACAGCCGAAAAGTAGATACTATGTAATGATTGCATTGTTGAAGGAGTGGAATGTATTGGACACATTAAAAGACGGCACAAGAAGGATTCATAACTAACAAGTTCCATAGATTCTATTGGTCATATTTCATGTCAGGAAGTTAACTGCAGAAGATAGACACCTGAAGGCAAATAATATAACATCCAATTTGGCTACTTCCACTAAGCGCAACAACAACTAAAATAAATTAAGCAAAAACAGTACTCACTTTGGATAAGGCGAACTCTACCAACACTTTACACTCTCTTGTCACCATCATGTCTCTCTCTCTCTAATCTAACTGATATATGTTACACATTAGCCATGTATTCAGATTTGAAGGGGTCCACATAAAAGAGAAAAATAAATATCCAGCAGAACATGCTCAATATGATTCACATGCAAGAAGGTAACAAGAATTTACTGTTACTTACAACTAGCAGAAACAAGAGTTTAAGAATAATTTCCTCATGAAACCATTATGTAATTTAGCTACTATGTTATAGCTCTCCACTAGAGGGAGGTCCACGTGAATCTTCACCACGAATCCGCTTCTGAAGATGTTCCAAGCTAGCTACTCTACGCAGGGAGGTTGCTCCCCCAGTTTTGTTCCCACCTACCACTGCTGCAACGTTCTGCTGCACAGTTTTAATTGAAGAAATGCCACCGAATCCATTGTTAGAAGTGGCTTGACAAAGGTGATGATTTGAGTCTTCTTGCACAGGAACAGCAGCATCAGCTGATGTCTCAGAAGGACTTCCATCAAACAATGGTATTTCCAGTGATGACATCTCAGTCATGGCATGAAACATTGGGTTCAAGCCAGAAATTCTTTTCACTGTCTCTTCAGCCATCTTCACCTAAAAGGGAAAACAACATGATCATTGTCAGTGCTCATAAACCAATATTACAGTTTTGATTTCCTTTCACTTAGTTTCTCCTCTACAGAAAGTTGAGACCCGGGTTGGGCTCCTATCCTTATCTTACATAGACACGAAAACAAGGAAAAATTATTACATGGTCCGAGACCATCATGTCCCAATAACATTCATGACACTACCTAGTCCAATGCTATTAGTTTTTTCTCCTACTTTAAGAAACTTGACGAGGTTGGTCAACCTTAAACACAGGTGTTCTTAAACTATTTAATAATTTCTCTCTGGTTAGGGAACTTATTAGCACGAGCATGTAGGTCTCCTATGTAACAGGTTTTACTTGAGGGCTAGTAAGTATATACTCACAGCAAGGGTTTACCTTAGCTCTTAATGTTTCAACATCAGCTTTCAGTACTCTGTTGTCAACTGCAGCATTATTGTATCTCTGGCTCACATCCGTTAAGCGCTTTGACAAAGAAGAATTTTCACCTCTTAATTGGGAGACCTAAGATAGAATATAAGGTCAGAATATAAATAGCTCTTTGAGGGAATTATTACGGAGACGTGAAAAAGAAATATGCACACCTGTGTCTCCAGCTCACTTAAATGAGCCTGCTTTCTTCTTCTCGAGCGTCTGGCAGACTCCCTATTAGATAGCATCCTAAAACGCAAGCTTGTTAGGCTTTAAATTAAAAAAGGTAGAGAGCAAAAGTAGCGTCTTCCAATGAAGGAAGATATGCAAAGAATCTGTTTAGGAAGAAACAATAAAATCTATACTCATTGAAGTCAAAAGTTATTGGATAACATAAACGGTATAATCGCTTTAAAAGTAATACTTATGCAACCTTTCCACTGAACTGAACTGAATGTCCATGCAGCGACATCAAAAGTTTGAGTAAAATTTGTAAAAATAATAGTGCAAGTCACACATGATTTCACTTCAAAGATGTAATATGATACTGGAAGCAGTTAGTCTGGCAGGCCAAACATTTGGCTATTTATCAGGACATGATATTGCAATCAACTCCTTCAAACCTGAAGCATTAACATTTTCTATGCTAAACAAAGTCAGTTATGAGATTATTGTTACCTCCTTACTCGTTTTGCATCAGTTGGATTCATGCTTTCAGTCATATTAATCTCTTCATCCGCCTCCTCATCATCTGATTGTTCTCTTGATGATCCACTTATTGTTGGCCTCACTGCAACAACAGGTTTCTTTTGCAGGGAAGGTGAGGAAGGAATCCCAATTGGTGCTTTGACATCTTTATTTTGTAATTTAGAGGGATCATTTCCCAAAGGACCAGAACATACGCAAGAAATAAAAAGATGTAAATATTTTAGTTCAGCATGTGTTGAATATGATCATATTAGGAGAGAAAAAACTAAACGTCTAAAGCATTCTCAATTAAAAAAAAATTGTACAGCAAGATTTTCCATTCACCCTACTCATGCAGCTATTCTAGTAGCCAATACTTCATTTTACATTCCACATTCATCCTCACTCTACACTATGAGCCTGTATTATCATATCACCTTAAAATGTGACCTACATCATTCAATGGACCTTCCGTGTTTTCATTTACAAATGAAAAAAAATCATAAACACATCCAAATTAATATATTAATTCAAACCTTTTAAGGTAGGTTGCGATCCAACTTCAGAAGAAACATATGCCTGTGATCCACTGTCAGGGAAAGTGGTCGGATTTTGAGATTTGACCAAAGATCCCTATTGCCAGGAGCAGAAGAAAACATTAGATACTTGTTCAATTTCCGGTGAGAAAGAGGTGGCGGAAATAGAGGATTGATATGATAACTTAATAATTAAACTTCGAAAATACTTTGAAGAATTAGATTCAGAAACAGAAAAAACTGTATAAAATATAAGGTTAGTGGAGGACAGGCATTACATAAATGAAACTACTTCAATATTTCAGAGCACATGGAAACATGGAATTAATGCAACAATTCAATTTGGGAGAAATAATTGTTAATTAATGAAGTTAACCACAGGTCCAGGACTATCAAGTGTAACTGTGCTTCACCAAAGGCTCTCAATAGAATTGATGTTATATGCACGAATGACGGTATTGTATGATGCATAATCCAAAGAATGCCAAGCCTTGTAGAGGTGCTGGAAATTTTTCTCCATAATCGACCACATTTATGGAAGCTTGTTAAGAGGATTGACCTGGTGCTTCCATATTGATTTTCTCAGTTTTAAAATAATGTTTGATCTGTAAAAGTTACATCCCGTAGCACATATTAGTTGTTACTGTCAATTTTGGAATACTATGCAATCATATCCATGAAAAGAAAATTTGCTAAAAGCGCAAAACTCTTCAAAGATTGCTTATTTGCTTTCATATTTGTAAATCACTTATTAACTTTTCAGGCTTTTATAAATATCCCCCTTGTATGGAGATGAACATAAATACTAGATGAAAATCTAGCAAAACAAATTGAACACTGATGTTTATATCAAAGTCTAACAACATTTAAACTACATGGTAAAAATAGGAAGCTATTTAAACAAGAATTTTGAACAAAACATGCAGTATTATTTGTAATCTGCCCATCCTAACTTTTCCACTGTCTACATGGAATTCTCCTTTTGAAGTGAATAATCTAACTGAGATTCTAAGAACTAGAAAACATTGGTGGAAAGCAAAAAAGAAAAGTAAGATACCCGAGTCAAAGCGACAGCAGCACAGGCGAGGTTAAGCTTGGTCTTGAGAATGGTTTGGTAATCCTGGGAATCGACATTTAGAGTTAGAGGGATGTCGATGTTGATGTTGATGTCGGGATCCTTTTCGGGTTTAACATCAGAAGAAGAAGATGAAGAAGGAGAAGCTGCTTCCTGCAGAAACTGCTGCAAGGCCCATTCCGATTCACTGCGATTCATGTTTGACTTTGACTTGCATGATTCCTTCCTGGCTGCCACCCAATATTGCTCTGATATCTCATCCACTGACAACACCCTTTCCATGCTCCCTCACCTTCAGAATCCACCCTTGCAATCTTAATTTCAATTCCAATGATCACACCATTGAATGAATGAGAACATGAATTTTATCCACAGAAATAACGTCACGTTTTATTGATATTTAATTGCAGTATTTGGTAGAATTGAATAATAGAATAAAACGAAATTGTGAGGTGGCATGGCACCCTCATCCATTTTGGTTGGTTGCTATTCATTTCTGCATCATAATCCAATCCATATCTCCTTCCTTTTCAACGCCCACCATCTTTCCCTTTCATTCAACCTACTCCTCCCTAGTTTCTACTTTTGGAACCAATCTATAGTCTCGTCACTTTTTCTAATTACTATTTTTAATACCATTAAGTTCTTTTTATTTCTAATTTTTTAAACAAAATTAAATCATTCAAATATTATAATTGTTTCGATATATCTAATAATCTTAAAACATAATTACTATATTATTTTTTACCTTAATTCTGAAATTCAAGAATGAAGAATATCTTAAAAAGTAATAATTATTTCTAAGAATACTATTTAAGTAGATTTGAAATCGGAAAAATAATATTTTTTAACTAATAATTTCAATAAAAGATTGTGACTGTATAGAATAGTTTTAAATGAAAGATAAATTGAAAAAAAAATGATAAAAGTGAATAATATATTTATTTTAATGTTGGAGATGAATGGCTTAAAATATTATAGAGAGTTTGGAAATTGGAAAGAAAGAATATTTATGAGTATTGGATGAGGTGTGAGTGAGTCACTGCGGATAGACTCCACACACCTGTCTGTCTCTTTCGGGCAATCTTAGGTTGGATTCTTTCTTCTCTTTCTTCTCTATACACTTTTCCCTCTTAATAATCAAAATATTAAATGAATAATTAAATATATTTTCTTTGGATGGTGTGCGGTACCAAAAATTTAAAAATCGAAAAAAATATATATAAAAGAATCACTTGGAACATACTATACATTAATTTATCAAATAAAAAACGCATTCTTTAAGCGATATTAAAACTTATTAACTAAAAAATATTTTAATCAAATTAAAAATATTTGATAAACTAGTTTACTTCACTACTTATAACTTTTAAGCTACATCATTTTTTTTACCTGGCTCATGATAAGTTATAACTACTGATTTATTTTTTTATCATATTTTGTGTATAATGACCTCCAACCAAAAGTACATTAAAGATTATGATACCATGCTTCATTTAAAATGTTTTGTTTTCTATTTTTTATTAATATCCTGCAATTAACTTTTAAAATAAAAATAAATTAAGTTTCTGGTACTAATTAGTCCTTAATAACTATCTGCTGTGAATTGAGAGTCAGACAGAAAGATAAATTTATTTATTTTTTATTATCAAAATGCTTTTTGAATGCTTAGAAATACGGATCTTGTTGGGCTAAGAAATCAAATGTGGCCGTCATTACCATTCTCTGGGTCTTATTTGGGCCTCGCTCTAAATATACTAACAACAAGTCATTCTCTGATTAACAAATTGTATAATACACCGCCGAAATTGCTAAGCATACCACCTTCTGCTTATTTCAAATTCCCAATTGAAATGTGTTTTCCACATCAATAGCCCCTTTCACATCACAGCGATAACATTCTGTAACTTTTTTCATAAACCCTTTTAAAGTAAACACAAAATAAATTGTTTTCATAAGTTGAAATTAATTTACAAACAAATCAAAAAACAAATATAAGACGTCTTTTTACAAATTAACTGTAAAGTTAATTAATATATACCAGAGGAGATTAAAAGGTAATCCTAAGATTAGAAACTAAAAGAAAAAGAAAATGAAAGCAATAATTTTTTTAAACAGTTTTGTTATTTTTAACTAGGTGGATTTTACATGTAAGTTGTATTTCATCAAAATATTAATTGAGTATTACTTTCTTTATGATAATAAAAATAATAATGATAATATTTACATAAATGTACTGTTTTAATTTTTAGTTATATTTTATAATATTAATGAGCTAATATTAAATATTAGTTTATTACCTGTCCATCATATCTAGTTACACACTATAATTTATTTAGTAGCAAGTGTCTACTACATAAAATACACTAATAAAAAAAAATGTCCAACTATGAATAAAAGGTAAATTAACTATTCACATTAAAAAGTAAAATATTATCTACTCATACCTGACTATCTTGTAATGCAATTAACTTTGATAAATTGTTATTATTAAAAGATTAACTATTACTCATATTACAAATTACATTATCTTTGAAGTGATTTTAATTATCTTTGAAATAAAGTAACATATAGCAAATCTCCTATGAAATGAATATTTTTATGTTCAACTAACCTAATTGAAGTCTACTTTTTTTTTTCTATGGAAAGTGATACAATAGTTTATAGAGTTTAAAAGTTTCCCCTCATAATAATTAGACTATAGATATTTTATTTTTCAATAAAAAATATTTCATTTTGTAAAACATTTCCTAAACCATGTAGGTTTATAATATTCACTGAGAAGTGAAATTATATGTACATCATTTTATAAATACATTCCTAATTATCTATTATTTAAAACCTACATTATCACATTTTTATTAGTTAATAGTCTTAAAGTCTATAAAAGAAATAGAACAAAAGGAATGATAAAAATCTTCACACAAACTTGTAACAAAAAGATGAGAAAATAAACTACAACCCGGTTATAATAAATAATCACATTGCATTCGTGAGTATATCATCATACAGTCTTTCAACTTCAACATCAAATTAAGAGGCTAAAAATAATAGAAAAATAATAAATATACACTAAATTTTCTTCAATACCTTTTTAACATCCTACATGTTAACTCATTATTAGTGTCACGTCATATATATATTTTAAAAATTAAAATTTCAATCACTTTATGATATAAGTGATAGATATATCATTACCCAAAATAATAATAACATCATTCAAAGACCCACCTATCAATAATAATTTAACCTCCAAGATTACTATAACACATACAAAACTCAATTGTAATTTAAAATAATCCAAATATATAACCGTCTTAACTTTAAACAATCCAACCAACTAACCACAAGACAAAGCAAAATAGAGTAATCACCATAATTAAGCATAAAGAATCTCCTTGAGAGGTTGATGTTGAATCTGATGAACTTCTTGAGCTAAAGTTAATAAGTCCACTTCATGAAACCACGTTTTATTATGAGGTACAAAGTGATGATGATATAAATTCTCCTTTGGAATTAAAAACCTCAAATAATAAAAGAGATACCATGTTTAATAAATTTGAACAAACACGTGTAAAGGTATACAAAAGACATGTCATTCTCTTTTTTCAGAAACAACGTTGTTCTCTACTGGATTTTCATTAAACCCCAAACAAAGGAAGGGAAAGTAGAATGGTAATATAATCTCTCCACTAATTCCATTGATCCCATGTGGACTCTGTCCATTAAGTTTAAATCCCGATTTACAATCAATATTTTAGAAGATTATAAGAGAAAGGAAACAATTAATGAACCCTTTAAACATTTTAGAACAACATATACGAGTTCAACGTCTCATATATGAAATGAGAGGAAACTTAAAAATTAGAAGGAAGGTGCTTGAATTTGAAAGAAGAATTATTGAGATGAAAAGGAATGAGAACTTAAAAGTGGAAGGAGTTGTTGTTGTCTGTTTGTTTGTTTGTTTAATGTTTTAAATAAGAGAAAAAGAAGGAAGGAAGGTGCGCAGCATCCATGCATCCATGCATACATCCATTAATCCAAATCCAATTCAAAATCACAATATTCTGTAGTTTTCTAATAATGATAAACGAGTGTGTGAGTGAGCATCAACTCCAATCAAGAATAACAACAGAAAGAGGAACTTGCATCGCATTCTCCGTAGCACACAACTCCAAAAAAACTGAAAAGCGCGTTTCCAACGCTCTTTTGCTTTCCCTCCGGTTTCGCCTTCTGTCTTCTTCTCAGTAACGACGTGCGTGGTAAGTAACAGTTACATGTTTAAATAATCTTTTTTAAAATACCTATAAAAGATAAAATAACTCTTAAATTGGTTTCTCCTTCATCATGAAATATGAACGTTACAAGAGTTCCTATAACTATAATTACTGTTTCTCCTTCAAATTATAAAACAATTACTAGTCTAAAGTTAATAACAGCTGGTCGTTTCAATTTTTGCCATTAATAATGTTGTTGTTATGTTCTTCTATCTATTCAGTTACAATTTTTATTAATATTATTTCAATTTATATATATATATATATATATACATACTAGCATTAAGACTAATTAGTTGTAGAGTATTAGTAGTAATCTCTAAATAATTTAGTTTTGCTTTCAACATATTGGGAAGGAAAAAAATGTTCTAAATCATAAAAATAACATATGAGAAAGATAACATACTAAGATTTGTAATTTTCAATGAATTTTAGTCAATGGTGAAAAAATGTCAAAAGATAGTATCTTTGATATTTCTATTATAGAAAATATAAATGCATAATATCATAGTCATAAAAAATTATTTATTATTTTGTGGATGTGGAAAGTGTTTACTGTTTTGTAAAATATAATATTACATTATCTTATTTATTATAATATTTTGTTAACTTTTTATTTAAAAATATAACATTGAATGTCATTAATGCTAAAATAGGACCAATTTATAATTAATAATTATAATTTGTTTATTCTTTAATTAGTTCATTTCATACACAATCTCTTCTAAATACACTTTCTACATTTTTTAACTGTCAATTATTTATTTATTTTTTATTACTATACAGCTGTGTTTAAAGTTTAAGATAATATTAACTACATTTTTAAAAAATTGTAATCTTATTTTAATTTACCTTTTAATTCATTTATACATGTATATTTATTATGACAAGGGATAAAATAAATATTACCATGTAACTATTCTATTTAGATTAACAAAATTGGCAAAATAATCCTAAACAACATCTAAAAAGGAATGGAAGAATACCTTTTATTCCTTATAATAAATATTACAAATATTTTAATATGCATTGAATATTAAAAATCAAGAAATATACTTCAAGCTTAAATGCGTGGAAGTTTTAAAAGAATATTTCATTGAAATAGGAATGATATTCTTTAATATTAGGTATTTAATACTTTCCATAAATGCTTTTATTTTATTTATTCTTTAACTGATGCATTAATTTTTATTGAAAAAGAGTTACATGTTTTAATTGAATTATTGATTAAAAACCAATTCTTTTTTCTTACGAGTATTTTTTTAAGACAATCTGTTGAAAGTACAATCAAACAATAAATATAGACATTTTTTTAAAAGAAACTTTGAATTTGAATTTACCCGTTGAAGGAGATTATCCCTTCTACTTAATGAAAATCCCGTTGATTGATTGAATACTTGTTTTTATTAATCATCAAACAAAGGCTTAAATAGAAAAAAAAGGTTGATGGAAATTTAAAGTTGTCCGTATCAGAAATTAAAAAAATATTGTACGTATTTAAGTAAATAATTTTGGAATTTAGTTAGAATATTTTAATAGTATTAGAGTATAATTATCATTTTATGTATGATAAATTTATTTATTTTATAATAACTATTTTAAAAATTATTTTTAAAATATTTTTTATTAATTGATATTGTAAAATTTTAAGTATGACAAAAAGTTTGATATACAAGAGTGTTATCCGTGTAAAAATAATTATATTATGACTCAATTAGACATCTTTCATAAAAGAATTTTAAGATAATTATTATAAAACTCAACAAATTTATCATACAAGATGGTTGCAATGAAAGAGGATTATTTATTCATAACTATTGCTAGATCTATTTATAAATATGAACTATAACTATATTAAATGAAAAATGTAAATTTAAAATCTTAAAAATAAGTAATAGATTTAGAATTGTTGTTTTTTCATGAGCAAAAGGAGAAAGAAAATGTAAAATTTAGTTGTGTCTTTCATTAGCCTCCAATGGATCTAATAGATAGGAAAAATGAAACATGAGTGGCTCTGCCTTCACACAGTGGCACTCTGTTCTATATATAGCTTTCACAACCACCACACACAAACACACATGCACTTCAAACCCACCACCATCCTCCATTCTTCTCCCTCTCCCAATCCTTTTCACTTTCAGTTATCAGGTATTCTTCCTCCCAAACCCCATCTCTTCCCACTCATTTCTTTAACCTTTAACTCGTAATATTGTTTTATCACTCTCCTGTTTCATGTTCTCCTTCTCTATTTTTCTTTAATCTCATTACTTGCCACCTATTTCGGTGCTAGTACTTTGCAAAATTTATGTATGGGCGAGTTAATGTTTTTTACGTGCACCCTTTAATTATTATTTTTATAATGTTGCATGTGCCCTTGTGTGGGGTATGTGGTTCTTCTAAATATCTGTCTGTTGGTTTTCATCTCCGAAGATTGTGTATCTGTTTCTCTGTCTGGTTCTTCCTTAAAAACAGCAACTTGCATGGTGAAATTGTTGTTTCTGGTCAACTTTTATGCGTTTCTGACTAATTCATTCATGTGGGGCGCAGCATGGGAAGTTCCGGAACCACCGACTACGGAGCATACACTTACCAAAACCTAGAGAGGGAACCTTACTGGCCCTCTGAAAAGCTCAGGATTTCCATCACTGGGGCTGGCGGTTTCATTGCCTCACACATTGCACGCCGCCTCAAGACTGAGGGGCATTACATCATTGCTTCTGATTGGAAGAAAAATGAGCACATGACTGAAGACATGTTCTGCCATGAGTTCCACCTTGTTGATCTTAGGGTCATGGATAACTGCTTGACAGTTACCAAGGGTGTGGATCATGTTTTCAATCTTGCTGCTGATATGGGTGGCATGGGTTTCATCCAGTCAAATCACTCAGTCATCATGTACAACAACACCATGATTAGCTTCAACATGATTGAGGCTGCTAGGATCAATGGTGTTAAGAGGTAATGGAATTTGAACAAACAGGACTTGGGCTGTCACTTTCAATTGCATAATAGTCTTTATCTGTGTTGTGGTTAAAGGTCTTTCATTTTTGCATTTTTTTAGGTTTTTTTATGCTTCTAGTGCTTGTATCTACCCTGAATTTAAGCAGTTGGAAACAAATGTGAGTTTGAAGGAGGCTGATGCCTGGCCTGCTGAGGTTTGTTGCTGACCTTTTAATTAGTTTTTCAAGTTATGCTAGGTATTTACTTGTATGCTTAGGAGGTTAGCAAGGGCATGTTTAATTTGTGACTTTTTCTAGCCACAAGATGCATATGGGCTAGAGAAGCTTGCAACTGAAGAGTTATGCAAGCATTATAACAAGGACTTTGGAATTGAGTGCCGCATTGGGAGATTCCATAACATTTATGGTCCTTATGGGACATGGAAAGGTATGTTCTTGACTGAATTGCTAGTTTTTGCAGCTGTCGTATCTAAAAGTTGATAAAGTAGTTGACATTTTTATGTAGCCCTTTTGGATTTAAAAGTTTGTTGCTTTGTTGTTTGTCATACAGGGGGAAGGGAGAAGGCTCCTGCTGCATTTTGTCGGAAGACTCTTACTTCCAAAGACCAATTTGAGATGTGGGGAGATGGATTGCAAACAAGATCCTTCACCTTCATTGATGAGTGTGTTGAAGGTGTACTCAGGTATGCCTTGCTGATTTTGTGGCTAATGGCTATTACATCTAAAATTAATGACTTATTTCCACGGTCTCATTTTAAACTTTGAATTATGCATACATGTTTCTGGGAATGCTGATAATGAATCCAGTAGTGTGCATTTGCCATTAATAAGTCATATTCATGCTTAATTGCAAATGTAAATAATTATAAAATTTCTACATTTATTCTGAAATTATTAGTTCTGAAGATGTTTAAGATTTGCATAGATTGGAAAGAAACATTATCTCAATCAGCATGTGCTGAATTTAATGGAAGAAGAGTGAATGAAGTGACTTTACAGAAATTAAGATTTGCCTATTTGATTGTACAGTGTTTGATCAAATCAAGCATATATTAGCTTCTTTTATGTCTTCTGCTGGTTAGTTCTAATTCTTTGACAAGATTTTTCAATTACAGTGTTGGGGTTTGTTTTTTGTGCTTAGATTGACAAAATCAGATTTCCGGGAGCCAGTGAATATTGGAAGTGATGAAATGGTCAGCATGAATGAGATGGCTGATATTGTTCTTAGCTTTGAGAATAAGACTATACCAATATACCACATTCCTGGCCCAGAAGGTGTTCGTGGACGTAATTCAGACAATACATTAATTAAAGAAAAACTTGGTTGGGCTCCAACTATGAAGTTGAAGGTATTGTTGTTAGATTAATGATGTGAAATCACCTTGTTTTCATTTTACACACTGTTCTTTCTGTGACTGTGTAAGATTATCTTTCCTTGTATTATCTGATAAAATTCCCTACCAGTTTTGATTTACTTATCAACATTATATTTTTTTCCACACATTTTGAAGATGTTAAATTTTGACTTCACACTCCCCTGTGTGATTTTTGTAGCTGGTTTTTATCTTCTATGGGGTTAAATCAATAAGATTGTATGTTTTACTCAAAGTACCTCAATTCTCATATTGTAGGATGGGCTGAGAATCACATACTTCTGGATCAAAGAGCAGCTTGAGAAGGAGAAAGCAGCTGGTGTTGATCTATCAGTATATGGATCATCCAAAGTGGTGCAAACTCAGGCTCCCGTTCAACTGGGCTCCCTTAGGGCTGCAGATGGCAAAGAATAAAGCCATTAATGTATGGATTTCATAATAAAGTAATAAGGGGTGTTGGAAGTGAAGAGTTAGTTTATAGTACTATTTTACAGATATCACTTTGATCAGCAGATGACAAAGAATAGAGTGACTAACGCATTAGTTAAACCTTTCAAGTGAAGGGTTGACTTGATGCTGCTGTTGGTTAGAAATCTTTAGTCACATTTTATCAATTGTTGAAGTTAGTTTTGGAATTTCATATGTGATACAGATGCTGTTATGCTCTGTGTTATGTAGCTGGTTTGTCTGAAGTTAATAACTGCTGTTTAAGTTGTGTTATTGTATTGGAATTTTTAGTTTATGTTTTAAGTCTAAATATATAATTTATAATCATGCATACAATTCCTTCTGCTGGTACTAAATTTCATGTGTTCAATGTTTTTTTCTAATCAAAATTTGAATTTATTTTGATAATTTGTGCAATCGAAGTTGTTAAGAAAGGTTGATACTCCCTGTGCCAATCTTTTTAGAATAAAAAAGAAATTATTCCTTTTATCTCTTAATAATAATTTATTATTATCATATTATTATTTTCTTTTTAGATTGTTTTTGCACAGGTAAGAAAATAGTAAACAAAAGAAAATATTAAAGTTATCATTGATTTATTTGCATCCTCTCTACCATTAGTATTGGTAGAATATAAACTAAAAAGAAGTAATTAATAATCCTCCTTAGGCATGGAAAATTCATTTATTATTATTAATATTATTATGTAAAATACAGCATTAATAATATAAAAATATTTTTATAAATACTGTTAATATATATAAATGTGATAATTTACATAATTTATTTAATAAAAAATATTAATTAATCAGTTTATAATTATAAATTATTCATATGACTAAATGTTTTTCTAAAGAATATCAATTAATTAGTTAATATTATAAAATATTCTTATAATTAAAAATGTTTTTTAAAATATATATATAAATTAGTTTCTTGCCCGACAAATTAACTGGTCTTGCTTTATCTTGAAGGAGTAAAGACAAAGAAACTTAAAGAGGTTCTCTTCAGAACAAAATTAGTAATATTTAATTTGGTTAATTAGTAATATTTATTTAAAAAATAACTAAATTAATTATTTTTGTTAATAACTTTTTTACTCGGTGATTGATATAGAGAGTATAATATTTTATATTTTCTGTTACACCCTTAATAAATTATTCTAGTGGAACAGTAGATTGAGAGAAACTAATTAAAATAAAAATATTGCAAAATATATGAAATATATATTTTCGGGTAATAGTATGAAATTTGAAATTAATTATATTTTTTAATTTTAAGTTAAAATCTCAAATGAATATGAAGATGAATTTAAGTTTTGACTTTATTACTTTTTTATTTTATTAACTTGTTCTCTCTATTACTAATATATTATTTAATAAAATCTTTCTACTTTTAAAATTACAACAATATTGTGGTTTTTCTTTTACATTGTCCTTACTTAAAGTGGTTTTATATTTATTTATTAATGATCTGTGTGTTAATCTAGCATAAAAATGACACATTAATTGGATTTAAAAAAATTAAAGAATTTGATTAAATAGTTAAAAATATTGATTTATTTTAATTAAAATAGTAGTATTAAAAGCAGTAACAGGTGGAGACAAGAAAACTGTGTTTGAATTGAAGTTTTGCTTTAGTGGAAGTATGGAATTTTCATTTAAAATATAGTGAGTGTTAGTTGAAAAGAAATATGGAGGGAGACTTGGGCCAAGAAAAAGTGTCATTTTTTATATGGGACTCTGTGGATTGGGCAGTGGGCTTTGAGTTTTTATTGCTATGTTTGGCGGTTCTGCAACGTTCTAACTAAAAACAAACCCTTGTGTTTTGGAATGTAAGAAAATCGAAGAAGTCAATATTTTGTGATTTTGTCGGAAATGACACTCATTCGTGAGGGCCAACGTTAGCCGTAAACATTGGGACCTAGGAATCACTATGTAATGTATAGAGCACAAGAAGCCTAACATAACATTACTTTCCAGTCTTCATTTTGTCTAACAATAAATTTGTTGGGACCACCCACTTCTATCAGTAACTCCTAATCATCTCTCTTCTTTTTTCTTCTTTTTTTTCTCATTTCTTTTTTCTCTTCAACAAGATGACTTAGCCAAGGGCAATTCATTTGCTAAATTTATAGCTATACTTCCAAATCCAACCTCACAAGTGATATGTTATCTGGTGAGATGGTCGTTTATTATTTATGTATTTTTTTAAATTTTACTTTTAGTCGATATAGAACTTAAAAATGTTCTTAGATATTTTATTTACTTTAATTGTGTTTAACCTCTTATAAATAATATATTTCTTCTTTTTTCTTAAATGATTTGACTATGGAAAAAGTATGATTCCCAAAATTCTGTTTATACAGTGTAAAGTTAGACTTTCATAGAACTTTAAAACATTAACTTGTCTTATCTACTATTTATTAAATTGAGAAGAATAACTTTTAATTGACGATTTTTTACAAAATTAATGACATTTTTATTAAAAATATAATTAATTCAAGAGACACTGTAGATTGATTATTATACAAAAGAGTAAGTGAAACTTTTAACTTTGATTTGGACAAAATTTATATTGAATATCATGTGTTATTGATATTTTTTTCTAATAAGAATGAGAGTTTCATTTTAATAATTCGCATAATAAAATAGCTCATTAAATATTATCGCATGATATACTAGTAAAGTAGAAATTTTCATTTAATTGGAGAACAAATCTACGTATATTTTTTTTTGTTTTTATGCAAAAAAAATTGGAGGATGTATCCTAAATATGATTGATTTTATTTTTATATCCCTCGCCTCCGTTAGTATTTATGAACAGATGAGTATAATACTTTTATTTTCTTTCTCTCCATTTACAGATCCAAAAGGATTCCCCCCCTTCAAACCAAACAAGAAAATTTTATCCTCCGTTCTCTCTTTGAACTAAATGATGTGTTAATATTTTATAAAGCTTAACTTAGCTCTTAAGTTATACCTGAAATTGTTAATCAACACAAGTTTATTGAACATCTAGAGAGTTTAAATAATTAATAAATTATTTTACTTATTTGCACCCATATTCATGACTTTTTCTCCTGTTTACTACTGCCACTAATATTTCATTATTATAAGTAATAACTTTTATTTTAAAACATTAAAGTGTTCAATGTCAATTACAGTTTTATATTTTCTTAATAAAAATAAAACATAAAGTATAATAGCTAATTCCATACACAATGTCAATTTTTTTTCATTTCTCCTAGATTCATTATGTCTGAAGTTGACGTTGTCACCACAAATATAATCACGACTTTAATTTAAATTTTTGTTAAAAGTTTACACCAATCAGACAATTTCGAAAGAAATTACCCAGATCAGTTATAAGGCCCATGAACACGCTATTTAAGGCACCCCTACAGTTCACATTAAGTAAAATTCATTATCCAGTATACATATATATTGCTGAAGTTTCGGTGCGATAGGGGTAAAAGGGTGCGAATCCCAAATATTCTGTAATTTGGCAAAGTTTCAAACATAACATATGAAAAGTGGTCCATTAACTCAACTAATCTTCAATATATGTCAAGTCCTGTTGCACAGGATTAGCCTCAAGTTGCTCTGCGAATTTTTGGAGTATATCCTTCACAAGTTTCGCCAACTCTTCTTTATCTAATTCGGCACCATCTTTTTCTTTTGTTATTATGTCACCGAAGACAGCGTCATAAAGAATAACAGCTGCCATCTCATCTTGAATTAACGGTAGACCCAATTCCTTTGCATTTTTCTCTAGGTAGCTCCTAATTATTTCTGTGCTCCTTAAGGCATCCCTAGCATCCACTTTTTCCCGAAATACCTTCTCCACTATGGCGTTGAATTCCTGTTCATTGGCTAATAGCTGTAGCATTGTCCACAAAAAAAGTTGATAAATAAGAGTGTGCTGGATAGTGGGAACAGGTATACGCTTTAATGGCTTTTTATGTATTTCAATAATGATGATTTTTTTTTATAAACTAAAAGGATGATCAGTCTTCAATTTGAAAATTGTAGATGGCATGGTGAAGAATCCATACATATATGAAAAAAAAATATTGTAACATATTATTTTTAAATAATATATAAAAGATACCTGTCTTAGCTTGGAGCCATTAACTACTTGAATATTCCGGATAACAACAACATTCTCTTTGGAAAGTTCCTCCTCTAGATCTTGCATTACAGACTGCAAAAGCTGTGCAAACTGTGCCTGACCCAACTTTTCTTCTCCATCCGCTCCATGTTTTCTCAACAGATCATTTAGCTGAGGAAATTCTGCTCATTTATGCTTAAAAAGATCAGTTTTGTCCGACCCCATGTATAGTGCTGACAAACATACTAAATAAATCCAAGATATCATAATAACAACACATGTTGTGGCCAGTTTCAAACAACTGAAAAATATACTTCACAATTTCCTTTAAATGGATATATAAAGTTGTGCATTCCAACACATTACATACGAGACTACGATGAATAGAATCATAATCTAAGAATTTCCAAAGCCAAAGAACATAGATATACCTACTACCAATCAAGCTAAACTCTACATTGGCAAATGAAAGATAAGACATTAACACAGATAATAAGCATCATCATAGGTCAAAGGCATGTTGTATAACATGGCCTGTGAGAAAGTGAAAGCCTCCTTAATTGAGGCAAAAAAATAGAACGGTGGAAGTCAGTGTCTGATTATAAAAATCCAAAGGATCGGTCATTTTTTTTATTTGGTGTCCTAACCTTGATCAGCTATCACTTTGGCAGTTGCCTTGTCCACAAATGAAATGTTAGATCCAAATACCCATCCTAATTTTAATTCACTTTGGGAATTCATTACATCAACCATTTACTTTGGGAATTCATACTGTGATGCAAACTCTAGAAACAATGAACTCGGCCAGTTCTAAGCAGAGAGATAGAAGAATTATATACATGCCTAAGGGGATTAATCATGGCAAACTAAAATCTTTCATCTTTTCCTAGACATTATATTTTTGTAACCTTATGCCAGTTGGAGGATTTCCTTCTGAAAATGGCAACTCCATAGAGAAACGTTCTCGCACTACAAATCCACCAAAAAACCAAAAACAAACTAGATTGCCGTATACAATCATAATTCTTGCCTTTACAATCTAACATAAAGCCGATCATAGTAATTCTCTGGAGCAAAAGGAAAAAGTGAGGAACCCAGATAGAGCAGAAACTTATTGCTCATGCAAGGAAAAAAGCTCCATGAATAAGACAAGTTATATATTTGATTTTGATGTCTAAATTAATAATCGGATTTAAGACTATGCTTTCACTAAGAGGACAAGGCCAAAAGAGCATATTAGTCAAGATGAAATAGGAATCAATGAAGTGTTTCATACTTTACATCTTAGACATAAAATCAGATCATTGATAATCACGAGAATGTGAGATGAATATGCAAAACCACACTGCAATATAGTTATAAGGTACTATACTTTAGTTGATTCGGCTAATATAAAAAACCAAATAAAGGGCAAAACAAACAAAATCTTCAAACTGAAAAGTAAAAAAATGAACCTGAGAAAGGAGGAACGCCCATCTCGACTCCCATCTGGACAAGAGCATTCCGAATTTCACTCTTGCTGATTTTCCCCTCGTCTTCATCATCTAAATCAGTGAATAGACTTTCTGCTAACATGGCGAAGTCATCCTCATCCTCTAATAACAAACGGGGAGTACTTCCATCCAAGATAGACACAACAAGAGGATTATCTGCAAACACACAAATGTGAAACAGTATTCGTTCTTGTAAGAATTTTCAGAACCGATTGTTTGCTCGTAAAAACATAACACGAAAACTAATCCACAAGTTCTACAAATGCGACAATGTTATTATCCAAGTCCCGTTTAAGTCAAATTCGATCAAACAGGGAACTCAAGATTTTTCTGCTTTGTGGCATTATTTTCTCTACACTCGACCTGTTTCGGTCTTTTCAGCCGAAAAACCCAACAACAGCAGGGGGAGATCTACGCAACCGCGCACTAGGATTAGATAAGAAAATACGAAGACGCTGTGTGATTTCAACCGAACAAAATAACAAATCAATTCAGACATACTTTATATGAATGCAAAAGGAGAACAAGCACTAAAGTCATGGATCGGGATTTCGATATTAGAGAACGCCATATCTTAATACTAAAAATTACGCACTCAATCGATCATCGGCTAGTGCAGGAACTACATAACATCCTTCATCCCGAGAGAAAACAGTTAATCTTAACAATTAGTATTTTGTATATTGTTTTTTCACTTTTCAGCGTGAGGAAGTCGATCGCACGCACCTACAGTGCGGGAGCAGAAGAAGATAATAAACCTTTGAGTTCATCGGCGATGGCGGTGATGTAGTCTCGGAGAACATCGGATGCCTTGTCGGCGGCGTACTCGGCGGAGCGGAAGGCGTCAGCGTCGGGTGTGCGGAGGCGCGTGAGAGCAGAGGCTTTGAGAGAATCGGGTAATGAGAGACCAAAGTGGGATGAAGAGGCGCGAGAATGAGCAATGTCGAGAATGTTAGCTCCGGTGAATGAACCGTCGCCTAAAGACAGATCGACACCTCTGAGTTGCGTTCCGTCCAGAACCTGCAATGCTAAGTCTGACATTTTCGACTCTTTGGTTGGAGTGAAGAATGCTTCAACTGTTTGTTGCTACGCGTGACCCTGTCTTTCCCTGAAATCAGATTGAATCAAATCAAATAATATCAACCCTTTTCCACCTAACCACACTTCAAAACACAAAAATCCTATACTTTTATATTTTCCTATTTTATGAAAGTATTATACGTTTTAATAAATAATATATTAAGAAAATAAATATTAAATGTAGAACTTACTCATTTAATATATATCATCATAATTATTTATCACATTTATTACTATTTTCTTTCCTTTTATCCTACACTGTAGTGGAGTTGTTTTTTTCTTATTTCATTCTAAATCAACCTCATTTTGAGTTAGATTATTACTATTTTCCTTTTTTTTTTCTTAAAATATAACAGTTATATATTAAGTAAAAGGATAAAAGATGTTAAAGAATTACTAAAAACTGCGTGTGAAAACTAAAATGCTAACTTGACTTAAATAATTGTGTTTTCGTCATTTTCTTTAAATTTGCATCACAGTCCATCAATTTCTTGATATTATATTTGAAAGTTTTAAAATTATTTTACAAAATTATCAGATGTTTTTAGAATAATGAATATGCTTATTTTTATTTAATACGTAATTCTTAAGATAGTTAGGTGATAAGCAAAACGATATTATCAATATTTTTGCCTCTCGTCTTTTTACAAAAGGAATTGCTTTAACATATTATTTTGATAATATTTATTTGCTTTAATCTATTACTCAATAGTAGGGATTTTTTAAGATATGGTGATTAAAATAATTAAAATGAAATTGGTGAATCAGAAATGAAAATAGTATTTTAATACGTGTTTCAACTGATCTAGAAAACGCGCATGTATTTAATTTCTTAATTAAAACAGTGACATAAGAATCGTGTTGGTGTTGTAGCTTTTTCTCTATGAATCAACTCAATAGCTCCGAAATAATGTCTGAATCAACTCGTTGCAAATACGCAATGACTTTGAAGTAGAAGGAAACCATATGAATATACATTTGCAATTAAATATAATAAATATTCCATTTCCCCAAGAATTTGTAACCCACCTTTATAGTTCGAATATGATTTTTCTCCTCTAATTTTAGTTTTGTGTACCTTTTTTTCTTATTAAAGAAATAAAAGATATTAGAATCTTATTAAACATAAAATACTAATAAATAATTAAATAATAATATTATAATAATTTTTTATATATAATTAGAGCATTATAAACCCTTATTATGTAATCAGGTTTCAATTTAATATCATTTCATTCAGAAGTCTAGGTTCTTTCTTCTTGAGAGGATTGTTCTTAAACCTTACATGTTGTGATGAAATTAGAAACATAATAATAAGTTGTGGATCACACATATGATGGAGTGAACCGTATTTGATAGATTGTGGATCCCACATCATCAATTTGATATTTGAGAGATTCAATTGAAAAATTAAAATATCTTGAATAGAACAAAATAATTTTAATAGAGACATAATTGTAAACACCGTTAGAAACTTAAAACTTATTTAAGGTTTATAAATATAAATAATTAATATTTTATTACAAGCTACGATATGAAAATTACTCATAATATACAATTACAAAAAAATACAAGAGTAACTTAAATTTAGAAATTAAAAAATAATTTTTAAAAATAAATAAATATTAAATTTAGTTAATACTAGTTAGAGTTTAAATAAAATGACTTATTCATATGAAAAATATACAAATTTTAAAATAATTAAATAGAATTACTAATTTTTTTATACAAATTTAATTATTTTTTGAAAACTAAAATTATTATTACATAATAATGTATCTTTATTTAAAATTGCAATTTTATTTATATAGTAAAACTTATGCAGTTATATATCTTTATGTTATTTTGTATTTATCAACTAATTTATTATTTTTAGTTAAAAACATTTTAAAATTAAATAAGACATATTTAAATTCTTTTCATTTCAAAAATAATTTGACATAATATTTTTAAATTTTTTATCAAAATGAGTTTAATTAATAAAGAGAAAGCAGTTGCATTTACTCTGTAGTTCTATTTTTTTTTATCAAAAACTAAACAGAATAATTTTTATTTTCCCTTTTATTTCTCTTGTCTTCTTTACCTATCTCCTTTTATGATATGTCTAAACTAGAATGAACAAGTGGAAGATAAACATTAGCGTTTTAAGAGAGAAAAAAATGGAAACCATTCTCCACTAAAATAGTAACACGTACCAATATTCCTCAAGTTTCATTGTGCTAAAATTCTTATCGCTTTTAATTTCCTATAGTTTGAAGTCAAAATCAGCTTAAGATTATCTTCTCTGCAACTACCAAGTCTCATTCGTTAACATTAAACGCGAATTTAAATTGGGAAACACGAATTTTCGTGAGCAGCAACATGAATTAAAAGTGTGGGATAGAGTTTCAAAAGTCTGGAAAATTCAGGATGTAGAAAGATGATAACGTATTGAAACAAAACATGCATGAGGTAACATTTTCTTTTTGTTGACTTTCTTATACCATTTGAAGTTGAGCCAATGCCCTTAGGGAATCTAACGAAGGAAAAGTCTTGAGTATCATATATACTTCCCAAAGTGCAGAGAAGCATGGTGGAGGAATTGAGAAAATTCACGGTCACAACAGACAATTACAATGACTCCAACAAAATACAGCACGATGGTCATCTATATAACCCTTCAAATTCCGAGGCCATTATTCAACTCTATGCAATCTTGGAGGCTGTGGCTGACAGAACTGAGATGCATACCAAGTTGTTCTCCAACGTAACTATTGGAACACCCTTTTGTTAAACTCCGTCAACATGCTAACGCTCGCTGCCTCAACAATGGCTGGTGTTGCAGGCACCGGTAGTTGTGATGATGCACCACTTTTAGCTCTTAAACTATCATCTGCTGCTCTTCTGTTTTATGCAGCAACTGGGATGCTACTTGATACCAACAAAATCCAACCGTCACAACTTGCCGAGGAACAAAGAAATGCTGCAAGACTTTAAGCAGCTTCAGACTCAGATCCAAACAACAATCGCTGTTAGAAATCCCAGTGAAAGTGATGTGAGGGGTGCTATGGAGAGTGTTTTGGCGTTGGACAAAGCTTATCCACTGCCTTTGTTAGGATGAACAATGCCTGAAAAGTTTCCAGAAAAGTTTGAAGCTGCTAGATGGTGGCCACAAGTAGATTGAACAACGAGAAAGCACAGTTGAACAACGAGTAGATGGTCTTTTTATTCTTTGTAAAATTTAACGTTGTATTAATTTTTTTATCAATTATATCTTTAAATTTAAAAATATTAAAACAACTTAAACTATTTTTTTTAAAATTCAAATAATCTGTTATAATTAATTCCATAAATCAATAAAATTATAATTTAAGTATATTATGCAAAAAAAAATTAAAAAAATAACATCTAATTGAAATTAAAAGCAATTAGTAATATAATTTAAATATGTCTATCATATCTAATTGAAATTAAATGCAATTAGTAATATAATTTAAATATGTCTATCATATTTATGACAACTTGACGCGGAGATAAATAAAATTATTTACATAAAATAAATTATATTTTTAATAAAAAAATAATAATTAGTTATTATAGAAAACATAAACTATATTAATATAAACTTATGTAAAAGTTTACTGAAATTTTATAAATAAGTTAACATTTTATATGTATAACATCACATTTAATAATATTTATTATTTATTAATATCTATAATTGATTCGGCTCCTTTTGTATCCATATACGTGAATAAGAAATTATAGGACTAACTTTTAAATGAAACCAATACACAAGCATGCGTACGGCTTATTCTATTCCACAATTTTTTAATTTATTAAAAAACTAATAAGACAACGTACCTACAACTTCATAGTAAAAAGAAACCTCGATAGCAGGATTGGCACTGAAAACTGGACTAATCCCTGGAGGTCCTATGGGTTGTATTATCACCTGGAATCCAGGGAGGATTTCAGGATCTTCAATGTGTATAATTTCCATGGAAGAAATATGAAAATGGTTTTATTTTTCCAAAATATACCTGGAAAGGATATCAGCAAACATATTATTAGATCCTTTAATATGTTCAAAATTTATAATTTTTCCAGAATTCATATATTCTTTGAAAAGTAACCTCCTTTGGTGGGATTTTTTGTCATTATTAATTTGGTAACTTCACTTACATGTTCACCATAAAAAGTCACATTTATAAATTAATTAAAAAAACTTATACTTTGTTTATTGATAATATTATACAATAGAATTTTTAACAATTTATGTTATATTTTTAATATATAAAACATAATGATCTAATAAAATTGCAATTATTAATAGATTTATTTAGACTAATAGTATAATAAATCATTAATCCCTTAAAGTTTTAATAACAGGTTTGTAAGTCAAATAAATTTTGACGCAGAAAAGATCAAAGTTGAACAAAAAGATCTACATTTGACAAATATATAGGATGTTATTTTTGTAACAAAAATGAAATATAATCCTATGAAAAGTAGCGAGTCTAATATGAAACCTTGGTAGAATAATAGCATTGGTAATTGCGAAATTGAGGAACTCGAATGTCACTACAACATACTGTATATGTTACAGACAAGTTATTCAATGACAATGAATCAAAATCAAAGTCAATTGTTGGACCAAATTATATTTATTTATCAAAACCTCTTTCTAGCCACAAACAATGTCAAGCAGAATGAGAATTATTATTTACTTAAATTAAAATAGAATACATTAAAATAATCAATAATATTTTAATATAGTTATAAATAGTAATTGATAATATTAAACCTTTACACATTTGGTGTGAATGAAATGAGAAGGGAGAAAAAAGAGAGTAAAGGATAATAAATAAAATGTGTTTGAGAAAAGTAAGAAATGTGATTAGAAGTTTATTTAGAAGGAAGTAACGTCCATTAGCGGGTGAAGTGAAGCAAAGTGAAAACGACACCGCATGCGTTTAAGTCTATGGCTGAAACTAAACTTATAGAATGCGCCAAACCAACCACCAAATCCGCCACTGTTTCTGGACTTCTTTTCCACCAATTTTTTTATACTTCTCTTCAATTCTCATTTTTCAAAACACCAATTCTTGCATCTTATTTTTTTAAAGACTAGAAAAATAATTATATTTTTTTCAGGATTATTTGTCCTAGTTTTTTAATTAAAAAAATCAATTGTATGTTTTGACTGATATATATAAGAAGAATATATACATTTATTGATTAACAAATGTTATTTTATATTACCACTTTTTTTATTACAAAGGTATCTATTTATTTGCTACTGTTCTTGTCGTGGGAAATACGGGGTGGAATTTTTGTGGGAGTTACCATTCATTTTTCTTCTTTCCCTGCCCTTTTGGTCATCTTTTGGTGTTAATTTTCAAATGCCACAACTCAAATTTCTCCACTTTAGTTTCATTATACTTTTTTTTCGGTTTGTTTTAAAGTTGGAAAATTATTTTTCATATTCTAATGAAATACTACATCTTAATTAATCTAACTATATAAATCAAATTAATTTAAGTATACAATTTAATCATATTTAGTTTTAATTAGTTGTTATAATAATTTCCTTATATGCTCAATTTTTACGGACAACAAAAATTAATTTCACCAAATTCTAAATTACACGAACATTATATAAACCAAAAGAAGTAAACGATTTTTTAATTAGATAAAAATTATTATATTTTATATATATATATAAGCTATTATTTAACATACTTTACAAATTAAAAAAAATAATGTAATTTTATTATAATATGAAATATTTATCAATTTTATTGATAATTATTTTTATTAATATTTTAAATAGAATCTCTTGTTCTAGTAATATTTTATAATACACAAAATTTAAGCATATAACTTTATTTATAAAATACGTGCTGATATATATGTGTGTAATAAGTGCAACGCTTATGCATTGTACGTATAATTAAAATTTATTTTTTTCAAACCAAGTACATTTCTGACCTTGTTTCGTACGAAAACCAAACACCCAATTTCAGTAATTCGCCAAATTTAATAGTCAAGTGCAAATACATACTCTAGTTAGTCAAAGCTACCACATTTATTTAGTTGTGTTATTAAATTTATACATACAATTTTCTTCTATTTTATTTTTACTTTATTTTTTATATTTTTTTTATATATATGTTTTATTATTTTTTTTTTCATTATATACATACTGTAGAGGAGAATTTGAGAGAGACGTTAAACCATCGACTCGGATACAACTTGTAGAATTTTGACGGAGATATGTTGGAACACCAAATGAGTTACAAGCCAACACACATAAAGAAATTGACAACACTTACAATCCAAAACCTTAAAATAATAGGTTTAGGAGTCTTCTTTCTTATATATTAATCAATACTTATTTTTTTCAATATAAAATTTAGACTCAGATTTGAATTTCCAACACATACAACTCAAAAATGAGGTGGACGTGTAATAGAATCTTCCTGAAGAATATATATGTGGTGAAAGTTGATTACATGATATCTTATTTCTATATTATTGTAGAAAGTGAGGATGAAGGAGACCTTGAGAGAAGAACAAATTGGTGAGTTTTTGGAGGCCTTTTGTCTCTTTGACAAAGATGGAGATGGTAAGTGTGTTTGTTTAGGTCTGTTTTTGCGTTATTTAATTCAAGCCAGTTACTGATTATAATACTCTTTCGATTTCTGCGTTTGATCTATTTTGTTAATTATATACTTGATTGCATGTGTTTTGTTATATTAAATTGGAGAAAAGGGTGCATAAACATGGAAGAATTAGGCACTGCGATCAGATCGCTGGATGAGAATCCAACGCTGGAGGAGTTGCAAATCATGATGAGTGAAGTGGATTCGGACGGCAACGGAACCATAGAATTCGGGGAATTCTTGAATCTGATGGCCAGAAAAATGAAGGTGCATACTCATTGATTTATTCTGAACTGATCAATAAAGCCTATTCAATGCATATTAATTTCAGCTACAAATTTTATTGTATTATTGGGAAAAGGAAAGTGAAGCAGAAGAGGAATTGAAGGAAGCTTTCAGAGTGTTTGACAAAGATCAAGACGGTTATATATCGGGCAGTGAGGTTGAATTTGTTGATTGGTCAGAGAATTATGAGTGTTATAGTTTAATCTGTTGAATAAAAGGGTTAATGTGTATGTGTATACGTGTTGGTGCAGTTGAGGTCTGTAATGAGGACCATTGGAGAGAAGGTTACAGACGAAGAAGTGGCACAGATGGTGAAAGAGGCCGATTTAGACGGTGACGGCCTCGTTGACTATGACGAGTTTGTGAGAATGATGTTGGCTGCATAATCTCACATGAATCAACCACAACATACATAACATAATACACAATATTATATGTATTTTTATGTTTGGTCACGTATGTCTTTTTTTATATGTATATATATATATATATATACGCACGTGTATGTATATATATTATGTTGGGACATCAGATTATATAATATATAATATAGTATGGTATGTTTGTGTCACGTTAGATTAAGGATATGAAAAATTCTCATTTTTATTCTAGGACTAAACTCCTGAATTTCAACTAATCAAACACGCATTCACATGTTGAAAAGTTTTTATTTATTTATTTATGATTAATATTGTATTTCTTTATTTATTGATTGATGAAAATGTATCAATGAAAAAAAAGAGAATTTGGGTATAATTTTTTACTTGAAAACTTCTTATATATACATTCACTTGCTGGTTAATCTTGACGATGAATCTTATGTGAATTCAGTTGTATAAATAATTAGACAACATCTTCAACATATATATAATTATGAATTATTCAAGTAAAAATTTATAAGAATATTAAAAATCTTAAGATATGTATAATTTATTAAATAATTTATATTTCATATAAGTTGAGCATCAAAATATATTTGTATATATTTCTCAATATAATAGAAGAAAGCAACTCAACATAGAAAAAAATAAGACATTTTAATATGTAAAGAAGTACATTTAAGATCTTATGGAATTAGTCTCACGTCTTGCAAAAATATTTGTGAATAAGAGTGAAATAGTGTTTTCAAAATTAAATAATTCAATATCAAATTAATAAAACTATTATAACAATATAAGAATAATATTCAAATATAATATTATTATTTTAATATTAATATTACAAAACAAAAAATATAATTTTCTAGGTTCTTAACATTTAAAATACATATAAAAATTCAATCAAATATATTATAATACTTGAATAAAATTTTCGACAATATAAATAAATTTTCTTGAATTTTAACTAAAATGCGTATGATTAATGTATATTAAAACAATAATAAATAGTTAGATATCCGATTCTGACATAATAAATTTATTTTCCATGAAATTACTTTAGCTTACAGCCATAGTTTAAATTCATGGGTGAAATTACCATTGTACTCTTCTTAATCAACATAATTATGAATTATTTACTTAAACCCAATCTAGACTAAACTTATTTCTGTTTAGTATTTGTTGTTAATCCTAATCCATTAATTTCAAATTAGTTGCTTTTAACTCTTAAACCCTCTAAGACCTAAATGAATCCTATCAAGAACAATGCACACCACACTAAATTTCATACTCTCTTCTTAAAGCAATGGATTCATCTTTTTAATTATATGCATCTTTAAAATCCAATACAAAGAATAAATTACCATTATGTGATCAATTGCTATTTAATTTTTGAGCTTGCTTTTTAAATTCCAATCATCAGTTTAATTTCAATTTACTATATTCCCAAAGTTTATATTAGTTTAAGAATTGTTTTTTAACACATTTATGCTTTAACTACACTGTTGTCACCCTCCTTAGAGAAAAAGGAAAAAGAAGACAAACCCTGCATGTTAGAAATAGGAGAAAGAAAGACTTCAACCGATTTTAAAATGAGTTTTACGCCACAAGTCCTATGATCCAATTCAAAAAATTTGAATTTTTTTAAAAATGTTACCACACTTTTTATCATTATATTTCTTTTATATCCAACCTAAAAAGAGTCATTATTAAAATTTAATTTTTTTATATTTTATAAAAAAGTTTACAAATTTATTATAAAAATTTATAAGATTAATTTTTTATAAATTTTTTGAAAAAATTCTTATGAAATATAAAAAGTTCTAGTAGTAAATGTTGTAATATGCTTATTTTTTATGATAATTTTTTATTTTTTTTTCTTCTTCACCTTTTTTTTTCTTTATTTTTTTTCCTTTTTAATGTACTTTAGATAATTAATTATATTTTAACCAGAATTGTCTATATTAAAGGACATCTAAAAGAAGTTATTGTCAATTCAAGATTTAGAAATCAAATTGTTGAAAAAAATTGTAACATTTAATGTCAACAACATTATTGGATAAAATTTATCCTATTGGTGATTTGAGGAGAAGAATATCTGACGGCTTAGAGACAAAGTCCATTTTGGTGGCTGCTAATAAAGATGACAAATTAAGGCTGTCTTTAATATAGGAACTTGGGTTAGTAAAATTTGATTAATTAAATTAATCAAATCAATCACATTGCTTTAGTTTACTTCATTATATATATTTATTTAGTTATTATAATTTTTTCTCTAAAAATATGTTAATAATATTATTTAAGTAACTTAGTTTTTTTTTAAAATTTAAACTATTAATGTGATTTATAGATTTATTTAAAGACTTCTTAGTTTTGGAGTTTAATGGAATAATTTTATATAATTTAAGGATTAAAATGATACTTTACTCACTGATTTTAAAATTTCAAATATTTATTTCTGGGCAGTAATTTTCTGCTCTTTCAATTATTTTAATAAAGAGAACATATGATATCTTTTACTCAAAAATATTACTTTTTAACTTCAATTATTCAAAAAAGTAATTTATTTAATTATCGTCAATTATGTTAAATATAATTTTACAAACATTTAAACTAGACATATAATCAAGTTGTAAAGATCAAAGAAGGTGTGAAAAAAATGCAAAAGCAAAATCGAATTACTGCTTTCTAATTGCCGTGTCTTGTTTTAATTAACATGAATGAATAGTTTTTTACATGATTGGTGAAGTGATTAAATCAATGTCACTGACATAATCAATGACATGTTGTTAGTGGTTCAGATCTGTTGCTGTTGCTATACAAAAAGAGAGAGTTATTTAATTAACTCAGCATCAAAGATAAATCAAGTAGCTAAAAACTTTGTATTGCAAAATAAAAAGTTACTAATAGAAGGAAATGGATAAATGAGAGATGTGGGATGCATGATTTTTGAATTTAAAAATTATATTTTTCAAAAAATATGTTATAATTTAATGTATTTTTTAAATGTAAAAGGTTGTTATATTTTGTTTTTCTTTCCATAACTCCATGTTCTGCAAGTTATAATTTTAAGCACCTATTATTAATTTTAAGATTCTAAGAAATAAACTAAAGTTGAGTACTTTTATTGGCTTTAAGATTTTACTAAACATTGTTACATTTTAACTATGGTTTTTATTTAGAGAATTTGACTTCACTAAATGGTAAAATATGAAATATAGGTTAATTTTCTCTTCAATACTTGAAATGGTTTGTTTTTTAAGCATCTGTTAAATTTAAAGTAGTTGGATTCTTCTAAACAATGACAAAAACAATGGCTGTCTCTGAAACTTATTGGTTGACATGGAATAAACTAAAAGTTAACCAAATTCAAACCCCCTAAAAAAAAGTAGTTGAATTTACTGTAACAAAGAATTATAACACCATAAAAAAGTAGACTTTGATTATCATATTAGAATTTTATTCCCTCCAAATGGTAGAGTTACTTGCACTGTCTATACTATATATATCTGTAGGTTCAAACGTAGTTCATAGCAATCTAGCACTACCAAGGCATTGTAACGAACTGATCATATGGCGCAGAGTGTGGAAATTCCTCGTCTGAAACTCGGAACTCAAGGCCTTGAGGTATTAAATATTCTTAATTTTTCTCTCTTTTATGATTCAATTTCATTACTTTAACAAGCATGTTGTTTATTTTCTCATTTTTTGAATAGGTTTCGAAGTTGGGATACGGATGCATGAGCCTCACTGGAGCTTACAATGATCCAGTTCAGGAAGAGGAAGGCATATCTGTTATTAAACATGCTTTCGCTCAAGGAATCACTTTTTTTGACACTTCTGATATTTATGGGGTCGACCATGCTAACGAGATTTTGGTCGGAAAGGTATATCCAAATGATTTCTTTGCACAGTGACGAGTTTGATAATGTTATGTATACGTTTTCCATGTTCTTCAAATTGAAATTTATCCATTTAAATATTTAATACCTGTTTAATTAACATAAAACCGATCATTTTCTATCACAAAAAAGCTTTTTCTTTTTTCTTTTCCTAAAGGGTCAGTGGAATCGCTTTGTCATGAGGGTTTTTTTCTTTTGTTCTGTTTGACCAGGCTTTGAAGCAGCTACCAAGAGAAAAGATCCAAATAGCGACCAAATTTGGCATAACAAAGATAGACTCTTCTCAAATGTTAGTTAAGGGCACACCAGAGTACGTGCGGTCAAGTTGTGAAGCCAGCTTGAAACGTCTTGGTGTTGAGTACATCGATCTCTATTATCAGCATAGAGTGGACTTATCAGTACCTATAGAAGATACAGTTAAGGGTTTCTTCCTCTAAATCTAGCTATGGTTTTGAGTACACAGTATATTATACCTGTGAAATTTACTAATATATATGATGAGATTATATTATCAGGAATATATTATTAACAAGTTTGTAATTTTAATAATATTCTAGATGGGTGAACTTAAGAAACTGGTGGAAGAGGGGAAAGTGAGGTATATTGGATTATCTGAGGCTAGTACAGATACAATAAGGAGAGCACATGCTGTTCATCCCATCACTGCTGTTCAAATGGAGTGGTCCCTTGTGGACTCGTGACATTGAGGAGGACATAATTCCTCTCTGCAGGTAAGTTCAACTTCTTCTCCTATAGTAACATACCATCTCTCATAACTCTTTCTTCCCTATACTTGATCATGACCAGCTACATGAAAAGTGATAAAAAGAATCTATTTGATACAGGGAGCTTGGCATTGGAATTGTACCATACAGTCCTCTTGGTCGAGGTTTCTTTGGTGGCAAAGGAGTTCTGGAAACTGTGTCAAATGTTAGCTCCCTGGTATAATAATGATCAACATTATTCTTCGTCTTTAATAAAACACTAATGAAGCAAGAATTTTTTCCCCTTATTAACTAAATGAAATGTTTGTGTTCATCAAATTGCAAATACTTGAACAAAAGCAATGATGTATAAAGGATATAACAGTATATATCCGTATGTTTTTCCACATCAAAAGACTTCATTTAAAAGAAAATTTTAAGATAGATGTGAGTGTATGATAAATATTTGTTTGACTTATATCAGATGACACATCCACGCTTCCAAGCCGAGAACCTGGACAAGAACAAAAAATTGTATGACAAAATAGAAAGGCTTGCTACGAAACACCACTGCACTCCTTCACAGTTGGCATTAGCATGGGTGCTCCACCAAGGCAATGATGTTGTGCCTATTCCTGGTGAGTGAATAAATACATTTTTCTATTCTAAATATAGAGTGATAAAATATTCTCATTAACATACTGACTACTCCAATTAACAAGAAACCTTAGTATGGATCATGATTTTTGCCCCCTCAATGCTACCTATAATCACAAAACTCCAACTGTAATCAGAAAATAGTATCAAAAGCATGCATGTAGGGAACTGCATTTAAATTTTACTCTTTTTGTAATTTATCTATTATGTGTGTTTATACACATCGGAAAAGTTTCTACATAGAATTTCTTATATACATGTGATGTCCTTAATCAACCATTCTTAAAACTTAAATTATTGGGTGATAACTCGTAATAATGTGAGAGGTTATTATGCATGCCTATATGCTTCTTAAATGTGGTTATCCGTAAGTTTACAATTAATTAAGTATTTGTCTTAATTTGTTTGGACCGTACAGGCACTACTAAGATCAAGAACCTGGATCAAAACATCGGTGGAGTATCATTGAAATTTGCAGAAAGTGAGTTGAGAGAAATTTCTGAGGCAGTTCCCATTGATGACGTAGCAGGGACTCGACACTACTATGGATCAGCTAGTTTTTCGTGGGCTATTGCTAATACACCTCCAAAAGATCCCAGGGTCTAAACTTCAACCACTCAAAATCCTTTTCAATGGAATCAAATGCACTAATATTTATGAAATGAGCACAAGTTGATTGCTGTTTGTCATCGTATGCAAAATCCATATCAGTACTTTGAATATGCGAGTTGAATTTAATAAATCCAATTCAATTATGGCTACTCCATGATTGAGCAATGAATATTTGGTTGCTTCAAGTTTGTAGTTTGCTGTACTAGTTTGGGATGTAAAAAAATTTATAGTGAAGATTCCGATGCATGTTGTTTTACAATTCTTCAAGTGTTCATATGTTATTTCCCCATATCTACAGACACGTATATTTATCTTTATAGCAGCCATAAATAATAATTATAATATAAACTTCTCATGTCATGTTCTTCTGGATTAATAAAGTGAGATTTACTAACAACATAGCACCAACAATTGACTTTGATTTTCAACAAATATTTATAACTATATTATGTATAATTATATTAAAATGTCGTAACTAAGGTCTCGAAAATTACATCAGAATTTTTTTCAGAATAAAAATCAATCAAAGTACAAGGCAATATATATCTTATTGGTCATTTTAGGGAAAAAAAATTCTGTGATGTCTACTCATAAAGTTGACAAAAAGTTGCTGCCAATAGTATTCCAAAGTTAAGATTAGCTTTTTTTTGGATAAATAATTTTATAATTTTTAAAAAATTCAATATATTAAACTTAAATTATTTTAATTTTAAATTGTTTAACTTTGTAAACATTTTCTTTAAATAAAGCAATTTAAATTTAGTAAAATTTAATATTTGTAAATTAAGTATTTCAATCACCACCAATACAAAGTAAAAATAACTACATATTGATCGAAAAGTAGTTTATAGAGATATTAAAAAAATAACTTCTACAAACTTTCGGAAAAAGAAAAATAGCCAACATTCACAAAAAAAACTAAAAAAATAGTCAACATTTCACGATAAAATACTAATAAATATCAAATAAAAAATAATTCTAATCTACGTAGAGATATAATTAAACTCAACTGAAAAAATAACCCCCATCAATAATAACTAAAAAAACCTTGACATACATAAACCAAAAAATAATTAATTAACATTAACAGAAAACACCATTAACAGAAAACACCATTAATATTATATAGAAAAAACTTTGACCACCTCCAGCTAAGAAATAATACTAGTCTAAAAATATAATCTTAATAATGGTGCGAAGAAATAAACATGATCAACTTTAAATTAAAAGTAATCATAATCTTACTGATATTGACCAAATAAAATATCGTGCTTACAATACATCAAATAAACTAATTATGTTTCAGCTAAATTTGAGTAGATGATGTCTCGATCCAGGCAAGCTGAAGAAAGAATATGAAATAAAGAGATAAAATTTTAGAAAAACAATTATTTTTTAGAGATAATTTGAATTGGTTGGTAACAAAATATGTTTTTTTAGATAATAAATTTTAAAAATATAAAACTCTAGAATTTTATAAGAGTAATTACATCCCTCAAAATTAAATAATTTTAAAATTTACTAAAAAATAGTAATATTTTGAAAATTTTCACATTCTTAAATTCATGTTTTTTCTCTTCATATTTTCTTCTCGATTCAATTTTAGTTTATACATTGTCACCATAATTAAGATTAGGACATTCTTGTGAGTATTAGGGTTTTATTAATAACGACTAGAGTTTTCTTTATTGATGTAGATAAGTGATTTTTATTTCTCATTCGAGTCAAAATTTCAATTAATATTAAAAAGACTTTTTTAATAGATACAACTACATTTTTTTATTGACATCTATTGTGCTTATTTTTTCTTCAATGTTACAATAATTATTATTTTTATTATGAACACCAGCATTATTTGTTAATATTTTCTTTCTTATATTTATTAAGAAAATTTTCAACTAACATAGATTGTTTCTGGTCAATAGAAGGAATTTTTCAATTCACCTCAATTGAAAAAAAATTGCCGGTAAAATTCAACTAATAACATTAAATAATGTGGGTAACTTAAACTAAAACAGTATTGACCAACTTCTATTAAATAAAAAAACTTCATCAAAAAGTTGAAAATCTTCGAACTTTGATCGGAAAATTAAAATAAACCAAGATAGAGTAAAAAATATTATCTATATTAATAGTTTTTAACTATTAATTAATATTTAAATATTTGTTCATAATTAAAATACTTTATCTAAATGAAAAATTAAAATTAAATAAATTTGAATTATCTTAATCAAACAAAACATTTGAAAGATAAAAATTTTAAAATATTAAATTTAAAATATTTGAATATATTAGAAATTATAAAATTTCTTATTCAAACAGAAGGTTAAATTTTTTGCATAAACCTATCTGCAGTTACGAGTGTATATTGAATTTCAGGAAATTTTTTATAGGGTGAAAAAATTGGAGGGATTGCTAAGAGTAATATTAGCTAACCAGGATGGTTGGAGTGTAATTTTCTCAACAAAAATCTTAAGATGAAGTGTTGAATGATGTATTAATAAATATTGAAAAATGATAAACTTATAATGCTACGTGTGAACTTATTATTATGATGGGAAAAGTTCAAATCAATTGGGTGAGTTTTTTACCATTCTTCAAGTGTCATATGTCATTTGCAGAGACCTTACACGCATATATATATATATATATATATATATATATATATATATATATATATATTTTAATTCTCTAGCAGCCATATAATAATAATAATAATATGAACTTGTCATGTTCTTCTGGATTACTTAAAATTCCTTGTCTGCTACACTATCGTGATTGAGAAGTCAAAATATGCGTCGCAATAAAGTTAGATTTAGCAACAACATAGCACTAACATATATTTGAAGAGGACAGAAGAAAGAGATAGTTGGAAAATTTTAGAGGAATTTGCACAGGAGTAAAAAACATGGCAGATATTCCTCGAGTGAAGCTTGGAAGCCAAGGTCTTGAGGTTAGTTTTTATGTTGTTGGATCGATTTGATGTCTTTCATTCAAATCATGGCTCTGATCGTTGGTAGTTTTTTTGTCTTGTCCGAATCATTTTTGGATACTGCTTTTGGTGTGTTAAGGTTTCTAAGTTGGGATTTGGGTGTATGGGTCTGACCGGAGTGTACAACAATCCTGTTCCTGAAGAGGTTGGCATCTCTTTGATCAAATATGCATTCAGTAAAGGAATCACTTTCTTTGACACTGCAGATTTTTATGGACCCCATGCCAATGAAGTTTTGATCGGAAAGGTTAACTACCTTAACACTTTTAACATGTCTGTTTCACTTTAACAAATAAGAATGTTAATCCACAAGGTAATGTAACATAAGATTTTGATTAACTCTCAGGCGCTCAGGGACTTGCCTCGAGATCAAATTCAGATTGCCACAAAGTTTGGGATCGTCAAAATGGTTTCTAATAACGTGATAGTGAACGGTTCCCCTGAATATGTTCGATCCTGTTGCGAGAGTAGCCTCCAACGCCTTGGTGTGAGCTACATTGATCTGTATTATCAGCACCGTATTGACACCACAGTACCAATCGAGGACACTGTGAGTGTGCCATCAAAACACTTTGTCACTTCTAGATGTGAGGATAATTTGGTGGCTCTGTGATTTATACGTTGTTTGGTTTTCTTTGAATGGCAGATGGGAGAGCTCAAAAAGCTGGTGCAAGAGGGAAAGATAAGGTATATAGGATTGTCAGAAGCCAGCCCTGACACAATTAGGAGGGCACATGCAGTTCATCCCATCACTGCTGTGCAAATGGAGTGGTCCCTTTGGACTCGTGACATTGAGCAAGATATTGTGCCACTTTGCAGGTACTAAAATGTTTTTTGAACAATTTGATCATTTGTTTCCTGCTTCCTGGACACAATTCACAAACTATAAAAGGTGTCATATCACATGGGCCTTTGTCTTGTCATTTAAGATTGACACTTAATCTGGTACAAATATTAACCAAAAAACTATCTTTATCTAACATACACATTATCCTTCATGAATCTTCATCAAATCGAATGACTTTGTTAACAACACTTAAAGGGAACTTGGAATTGGAATAGTACCATATAGTCCCCTTGGCCGCGGATTTTTTGGTGGCAAAGCTATTGTAGAAAGTGTACCTGCAGACAGTTTTCTGGTATGAACATAATCCTTTCTTCTGAATTCTTTTGATTTTAACAGTTTTGTTTGTTTGTTGCTCATTAACATCTCTTTCGACCTACTAGGCAATTCAACCAAGGTTACAGGGGGAGAACTTTGACAAGAACAAAATCTTATATTACAGGATAGAAAAGTTGGCAGAGAAGTATGGATGTACACCTTCACAACTTGCTCTTGCATGGATTCTTCATCAAGGAGACGATGTGGCACCCATCCCCGGTGAGTGAATCAAATTTGTTGTATGAATTAATGATCTAATTAGTCCTAAGATTACAATTACAGGTCATTTTCGTCCATAACAACTATCAGTCATTTTTAATAAAGAACTGTTTTGTTTTTGTCAGTATATTAACACTTCTGGAACCTCTCATGTATTGTAGGAACAACTAAGATAAAAAATCTTGATAGTAATATCGGTTCATTTGAAGTGAAGCTGATGGAAAATGATTTAAGGGAGATTACAGATACTGTACCAATATCTGAGGTGGCAGGGGATTGGACTACTGATACATTTGTTAGATGTTCATGGAAGTTTGCTAATACTCCCCCAAAAGCATGACTAGATATACCAGTTAAGCAACTGAGAGCTGAAATCTTTCTTTAATCAAGTTTCTGGTCGCCTTGCATGATCTCAAATCTAATCGGATCTCAATAAAACTAAATGTTATTGTTCATTTGGTCCTCCTATTATGTTGTATCAATGCTTAGTCATGCACATGTTATTAAATATTCAAAGTGATTACATGTAGACAGAGTGAAGCCCATGTATCCATCATTGTACCAAGTCATGGTTCAGTCAATGTTTCACTGATTATATATTTTCTGGAGTTCAATGATTCAAAAGTTCAAGCTCGTCAGAATTTTCTGAGAATGAAGATTTGGTTTATTGTTGTGCTGTCTGTTGCCAGTGGAAGCTTTGGTTGTCAGTTTAAAATTTAACTTGTTATTAAAAATGATTTTGTTGTTCTACTTTTTTAATATAATAATTAAAACGCGCAAAAGTGTGAAGATTTCTTATAAATATTATGTTATAATCAAAATTTATTATAAATAAACATTTTCAAATATATAACTATATTTTAGATTAATAATAACATTGTTTTAAAATTAAAATAGATAAAAGGTTTAAAACATCAAGTTGTACAGCTAACATAAAATAAAGATAATTTGAGATTTGAAAATCAACCCGTTTTAATAATATAATAATATATATTTTTTAATATTTTAAGTTAAAAAGTAAAAAAATTAACTAAAATATTAACATTTTAGATTGTTAAAATTGGTGTTATTTTATGAATATAAAAATATCACCGTAGTATCTTCACTAATTGTTTATGGCATAATAAAAATTGTATAGAGAGAAGAATATATACATACATTCTTAAAAGATAATTTTGACGTAGACAGCACAAAATTTTTAAAATTTAAAAATACTTATAAATACTTCATGATGTTACCACTTATTTTTTCTATATAATTTTCACTGTTAAATTATTTAAATTCTAAAAAAAATAATAAATACATAAAAAAAATATATAATCACCTACGTTTTTAAACTACTGTTATTATTTTTTTAAAATATATAAAAATAAAGTATAATTTTTTAAAATAAAACAAATCTTCTCAATTTTTATTTATTGTGAGGAGTAAAGTATACATTTTTTCTAAAATAAAACAAATCTTTTTATTTCAAAAACAAATATAAAAAATTTTGAAATTTAAAATTCATTTTAACTCTATTAAAAATTAAAATTTTAAAAATTAAAATTCTCTTTTATTAATACCAACGTTTATATCTATTTTAAAATTTAATATATATATATATATATATATATATATTTTCTTTTATTTTTTATTATCTCTTATTATTTGTTTTTATCTTTTTTGGAATTTAATATCTCTAATATACTTCTTTCTCTTTGACAAAAACCTTTATAAACATTAACTCTTTCTAAATCTTTCATCAATTTATAAACTCTAAGGCTTTGTTCCTTTCTAAGGAAGGAATTGTGGGAGAGGAAAATAGTAGATTTGAGAATAAAGAGAGTGGAAAGTGAGGTTGTTTGTTTTAAGGAAAAGATAAGGGAAAGTGTGAAGAAAGTTTATAGAAGTTTGTGAATGATTTGATTGATATAATAAATTAAATTTAATTATATATTAATATATTTGAAAAAATAATTTATTTAAAAGTAATTTAATATGAAAAATAATTTTCCTAAAATATAAATTAAACATAAAATTTTAAATTAAATAAAAATTATTATAAATTTTAAATATATAAAAATTATTTTTAATTAAATGTTAAATTATATATAAAATATTTTATTTAATATTATTTTTATTATTTATTATTATTCAAATTTATTTAATATAATATAATATATTATAAATATAATAAGATATTATACATAATCGATTATGTGAAGTTTACATAATTGATTATGTCATAATCGATTATGTATAATATTTTATTAGAATTTAATTCTTTCTTCACATATCTTTGCTATTTTGCGAAGAAAGTGCGCCGCAAAAATTTTGTCTCGTTTTTCGTTTTTTCGTTTTTGTTTTTCAGTTTTATTATTATTTTATTTTTCGATTTTCGGACTTTCTTTCCTCACTTTCTTTCCGCACATATCTGTCTTCAGATGGGAACAGTGCATAAATGAAATACTTTATTCTCTCTTTCTTTTTAAATTTTTCACTCTTTTCTGATCAACTTTCTACACTAGACAAGATTCATAAGGCGGAGCTTTACAATATCATTGTAAAATTATGAACATTTAAAATTATCTATCCACCAAGAAAGATGAGATCTCTAAATATGGTTGTTCTATCTAACATACAAATTTCTCAAAAATGTAGAATTTCATGTAATTGAACAATAGATGATTAAGAAGAATAGTAAAAATAATTTTTTGTTTTATAAGTTGTTTTTTCATATATTCAAGGTTTTTATTTAGAAGTTTTAGAGATGTAAATTGTTATTGATATACAATTTAAATGTAGAGATTTTTTATTTATTTTTACAAAAGTTTATAAATCAAAAGAAAATGTGTTGCATTTATTTTTTTAAAATATTCTCATTTGGTTAAAGTGAATTATTATTGATATGAAACTTAATGTTTAAAATATTATTAGGGTTTCTTACTGAATATTGATAAAGATTTTTTTTATTGAATGTTGATTAAGGTTTAATTAATATGTCACTACATATTTCTTATCATTATTAAGACTAAAAAAAGGTAAAAAAATATAAAATATAAAAAATTAAATTTTTTGTTATACTTTATATCAAACGGGAGAGAAGATAATAAAAAAACAGAAAAGAACATTAAAATATGTATGTTATGTTAATTTTTTTAGTGTTAAGTACGATATTTTTTTATTAGGTTTTTTATGTTAAAATTCAAATATGAAAGTTACGTTATTTCTTTTTAAATTAAAATCAACCTTAGTCATCATGTTTTTTATAAATACCTTCATTTATTTTAAAAATTATTCCATTCAAAAGTATCATTTTAAAAGATAATATATTATTTCTAAATAATAATATATTATAAAAATTGTATTTATATTTATAGGTTTCAATAAATTATTAAAATTTATAATGTGTATGTGAAAATGTTGGTATTTTAAAGAGAATATTAAATCAAAGTTTTAATTTTAAAAATTTTATTTTCACGAAATTTTACATAAAAATAATTAAATATGATTATATATATAATAATACATAAAGCAAATTTTTTTTTATCTATTTTTTATATTTTTATTCTACTTTTAAAGTTTTAATGTTCTCAGGTCATTACTTCCATTTTAATATTTTGTTCACATCATTTAATGGAAATAATTAAATTGATTTATTTTAATTAAAATTAAGATTACGTTGATAAAAAATAATAATAAAGAAATTGGAACTAAAAAATCTTAAATTAAAAAATTATTATCATTTATTATATTAATTAATTAGTGTTTTTTATATAAATTTTTATTAATTTTTAAAAACAAATTACAAAAAGAAAGTAAAAAATAGTTTAGAATTTTATATTCCAACTGTCTTTCTAACAAATCATTGAAGAATCAGCTTGAGACTTGGGTTTCTGGAACCAAATTCTTATAAGCTACAATAAACATGCATCCATAAATATTTCACACAATATACTATCTTGGGAATTAAACATCTTAAGAATTAAAATAAGCAAGAGTTCTATGTGCGTAAAATTTTCTGCATCTTTAAACCATGTTCAATTAAAGAGAATTTGTGACAAGATAGTTGGTTACTCTGCAGAAGAACATACTCAGCAAAATCAGTTTAAGAAGATAAAATAATCAAAAAATAAATATCATCATATTAGAATATGTTATGTATCATTTAACGTACTCTGTAGAATATGTCCTGTTAAAGAAATTAAACAGAGATGAGTTAAGCAATAGGCTAATTATTTCAGAGATGTATCACTTAATACGAAGGATAAAGTGCAAATTCAATATCTGTTTTAATTTCATTAAACTCTGAAAAATAATTCCGTGTGCATAGAATGGCCCCTTGAAGAGTAAAAGTAAATAAAAAGAGTTAGGTTCACCAACCACACATGGCACTAACACGCGAAGACTAATAGAAGAAAGAGAGAGCGAGTTGGATTATTGGTAGAGGAACAAAAAACATGGCAGATATTCCTCGAGTGAAGCTTGGAAGCCAAGGCCTTGAGGTTAGTTTTTTGTGTTTGTTCAATTTTGATTTGATATGCTTCACTCAAACAATCGTTCTGAGTTGCTGTCTTCCTCGTCTTGTGTGAATCATTTTTGGTTACAAGGTTTCTAAGTTGGGATTTGGGTGTATGGGCCTAACTGGAGTGTACAATGATCCTGTTCCTGAAGAGGTTGGCATCTCTTTGATCAAACACGCATTCAGCAAAGGGATCACTTTCTTTGATACTGCAGATGTTTATGGACCACGTGCCAATGAAGTTTTGGTCGGAAAGGTTAACTACCTTAACACTTTTAACATGTCTGTTTCACTTTAACAAATAAGAATGTTAATCAACAATGTAATGTAACATAAGATTTTGATTAACTCTCAGGCGCTCAGGGACTTGCCCCGAGATCAAATTCAGATTGCCACAAAGTTTGGGATCGTCAAAATTGTTTCTAATAATGTGATAGTGAACGGTTCCCCTGAGTATGTTCGATCCTGTTGCGAGGGTAGTCTCCAACGTCTTGGTGTGAGCTACATTGATCTGTATTATCAGCACCGTGTTGACACCACAGTACCAATCGAGGAAACTGTGAGTGTGCCATCAAAATACTTTTTTTTCACTTCTTGATGAGAGGTTAATTTGGTGGCTCTGTGATTTATATGTTGTTGGGTTTTCTTTGAATAACAGATGGGAGAGCTCAAAAAGCTGGTCGAAGAGGGAAAAATAAGGTACATAGGATTGTCGGAAGCCGGCCCTGACACAATTAGGAGGGCACATGCAGTTCATCCCATCACTGCTGTGCAAATGGAGTGGTCCCTTTGGACTCGTGACATTGAGCAAGATATTGTTCCAGTTTGCAGGTACTTCTCCAGAATGTCTCTGATGTAAAATGTTATTATCTCTTTGGAGAATTGACTGATTTCTTTCCTTCTTAGCGGTCACAATAGAGTTTGAAAGTTTAGATTGCTTAAAGCTCTACCTTACATCTTGCACTTGTGGATTATCTATGGGTATGAAAAAATATGTATAAAGCCTTTTACAATTATTTAGACAAAAAAGTAAAGATTAAGTTATCAGTTTTTCTAAGGGTTCTTGTTGGAAGGATCATAGGCATTCAGGTTGGATTGCTCTTAAGAAATCACATATTCAAGATATCTGTAATATTTAGTGACGGTTTTGGTAAGAAACTTGTGAAAATCAGTCACAAAGGTAACTTTTGTAACTGGAGAGTTCAAGGTCTCATAAACCTCACGCTCTGTAGCCCCATGCCCATGTAGGCTGACTGTGTACTGGCCTGTTGATTAGTCCTGGATAGTGCTGTTAAAAAAAGTTGACAGAAAAATGTACAAATGACTCCCAGGACTTTCGAGAGACCTGGACTCTCCCGTGACAATCTGAATTCTCTCTCAAATCACAGGACAAATATTTCCCTCAACTCTTTTCCTTATTTATAAGCAACATACATATCTAATTATCTCAGCCTCCCACTAACCAAATCTAATTATTCTATGTAACTGAGATTCCTATCTGGTTTCTACAGCCTTCTTTTTGGTCTATCTGTTTTGCAGTCTATTTCTATTTTGAGACAAACTAAAAAATGGTTCCTTGAATCATCATTTGGTTTACGGTTATATATCTTTAATGGCTTCAGAAATGGCAGCCACATATCATTGTTTTTTCTGTGACATCTTTGAACAGTGGTCTTCTAAAGTTTAACTGCACAGTGTGTAGTTCATTATCCAGCCATTCAAATTATTATATTATGATCTTCGTTTATAAATTATCAATTATAGGAAACATGAATGGTTAGGAACCAATTCTTTCAATAGAAGAAATCTGTTTATTTTCTACAGATAAACTTTTGATCAAATAGCTTTAGTTGCTTTGTTTGCAGCCTTTTTACTCTGTATATACACGATCAAGTTATTTCTTTCATTTCCTTCGTGAATCTTCATTATATGACTCTGGTGACAACGCTTACAGGGAGCTTGGAATTGGAATAGTGCCATACAGTCCCCTTGGTCGTGGATTTTTTGGTGGCAAGGCTGTCACAGAAAGTATACCTGCAAACAGTTTTCTGGTATGGGCTTAATTCTTTTCCTTCTGATGACAGTTGGACTTGTTCATTCTTCACCAACATTTCTTTCCGCAGGCATTTCAACCAAGATTACAAGGGGAGAACTTTGACAAGAACAAAATCTTATATTCTAGGATAGAAAAGTTGGCAGAGAAGCACGGATATACATCTTCACAACTTGCTCTCGCATGGATTCTTGGTCAAGGAGATGATGTGGTACCCATCCCCGGTGAGTATTTTCTGTACCTGCATGAAATTTGTTAAGAGTTGCAGCCAGCTTATATATTATATGAAATTATTTTGAAAATGCATTATGTGTAGAAATTTCTTCACATTCATATTGCTTGGAAGGGTCTTTCAGGGAAATAACTACAAGTAACAGAGAGCAACCAAATTCTAATAAGTCAAACTGAAAATATGTAGTATCTTCTTGAATACAATGACCTGTAAAAGTGAGTTATAAATAGGAAGTTTTTTAACCTTTTCTTCTTATCCTATTAGGTCATATATATGTATACACATTGTAATAATAAAACACAGAAACTTTTATTCTCCAATCATGGTCTTCGTACCTTCCTAGAACCTAGTTTTCTACTCCTCTCATTTTGTTCCTTTTATGATATCAGAGCTCCGGCTGAAGCTCTGGTAATTCCTTCCTTTCAACAAAGTATCAGGCTCCAATTCTAATACAACAACATCTAGTCCTGATTAAAACACCAACAGTGTCTTTACAGATCCCAGTCTTATTCCCTCTAGCCCATACTATATCCATCCTAGTGAAGGCTCCGGTTCTGTCAATATCTCACCAGCCCTAGATGGAACTAACTATCATTCATAGTCTAGGTCCATTCATATGGCCTTAATTTCCAAAAACAAAATGGGATTTTTATGAGGTCTCATACTTGTTTCTTCGTGGATAGATCCACTATATTTTCCTTGGGAGCAACACACTAATGTCGTGGCCCGTACACTCTTTGTCTCCCTCTATTGCTTTCGAGTGTGATCTTTTTCGGTCGTGCCATTGACATTTGGACTGATCTTTGTGAAAGATTCTCCTAGAGTGACTTGCTCCGAACAGCAGAGCTCTTGGAAGAAATTTAAGGTCTCAAACAAGGGACCTGGACAATTACACAGCACAGCCCTTAAATCCTTTGGGTGGAGCTAGACAATTACCATTCTTTCTCTGCTTGCTCATGCTCCGCCAAAACCTATCCCCAGAAGGATTTTATCATTTGCTTTCTTAAAGGCCTTGATGACCGCTTCTCTGTGGTTCGCTCTCAGGTCTTGGTTCTAGATCCCTTGTTCTCAAGATGAGCGCCGTAAACGTCATTCTTGCTCAAGTTTCAGTCAAACTGGCAACTCTAGCTGATGGATATTAGTTATGCATTTCTCCATGGGCACCTCTTTGAAGACGTGTATATGGTTATTCCTCCTGGGATCAATGGTCATAGCCCAACTCAATGTTGTAAGCTCAAGAAATCTCTCTATGTTTACAACAAGTCAGTACGAAGAACTCTCTACTTTGCTTCTCTCTTTAGGTTATTAACAAGCTCAAGTTGATCATAGTCTATTTATTAAAGCTCGTGACAATACATTCGTTGCCTTAATTATTTATGTTGATGATATTGGGCTTGCTGGAATATTGCCTTAATTATTTGTGTTGATGATATTGTGTTTGCTGGGAATTCCACGCCCAGATTGCTCACATCAAACTTCTTCACCCACATTTTCACATTGAAGATCTTGCTTGGCGTATGGCAGTATTTTTTGGGGTTACAGGTTTCCCATTCAAATACAGACATTTCTTTATGTTGGGTGCACTCCATGATGATCCTTTATCATGCCAGCGCTGAGGTGGTCGCTTGCTCTACCTAGCACCTGTCTAGACATTGCTTTTGCAACTGACTCAATTCATGGCTTATCCCACTCAGTCTCAACTTGGTGCTGTTATGAGAGTTTTCTGCTACCTTTGGAACTACCCTGGGAAAGGATTCCTTTTATGACGAGATTCTCACATTTAAATTCTTAGTTTTAGTGATTCTCTAATGTTTTTTTCTTGGAAGTTCACTGATCTTGTGGAAAACTAAGAAATAGAATACTGTTCGTTCATACTCTGAAGTTGAGAGTATCGTGTTTTTGCACCCACCATTTGTGAATGAAAATGGTTATTCTAGTTGCTGACTGATCTAAAAAGTACTTGCTCTTCACCTGCTATTCTTGTGTTAACCACACTGCTTTGCTTTACATATTGTTGCCAACCCAATTTTTCATAAACACACAAAATACTTAAAGATTGATTGTCATCTTGTCCGTGAAAAATCTCAAGCCCGTTAGATGCAATTGCTTCTTGATTCCTCTTCCATCAACTTGCTGATATTTTCACCAAACTCTCACCTAGATTGTTTCTTTCTAATCTATCCAAGCTAGAGTTAGTAGGTATCTTAGTACCTCCAGCTAATGGGGGATAACAATGGAGCAACCCAATTTGGCCCATATAACAAAGGAGCTGTGAACATGTAGTATCTTCTTGATACCATGAGCTGTAATAGTGAGTTGTAAATAAGATTTTTGTTAACCTTTTGTTACTAACCTTTTATTATCCAATCATGGTCTTCGTACCTTTCTAGAACCTATTTTTCTGCTTCTCTCATATTGTTCCTTTTAACCTGTAAGGTTGCCAATCATTAGAAAGGGCTCACCCAATGACGAGTCAGAAGAAATTAAAGGGATGGCTGGAAAGGAATTCTGTTGGAGATTTGCAAATGAGAGGAGTGAGAGAGTCAAAGGGGGGAGAAACAAATTTATAGTGGAAGGACTCTGTTTATAAGAGTGAAAAACAAATAGATGGGGTTGGAAAAGTATGATGTGATTATTCCCTCCCCGAATTCTGTTCTGGCAATCTTCTTTGATTCTGTTTCTGCTCATAGATATCAATAAAATAATGACTCAGTTTCCTTTTCCGTATTAGTATCATTAAGCTTCCTTCCAGTTTTTGTTGATTTAATCATCAAAATGGTCCTGGAATTACAATCACCTGTAATTTTAGTCCCTAAATGATAGGAATCCATAAATTTCATCCTTGACTATGACAACTGTCGGTCATTTTGGTTTCCTCATTGATACACCACATTTGATCTAATTCTTGACTTTGTTATGTATTAGTCAACTTATCTCTAAAACACTAGGAATCAATTCCATTTATGATTATCAATTTCAGTTACCAAATTGACAATAGTTTTTTAATTCAAGAACTAAATTGAATGACACTAATGAAAATCATATACTAAGTTGGCATTTTTATATTATCAGAGGCTAAATTGATGGGTATTTATAATGTGAAGACTAATTTGACATGATGTTATTTTTTATTACATACTATTTTTTCTTTGAACGAAGTTGTCCCTCTTGTACTTGACATTTCAAATGGCATAAACTACCGAATTTCATAATACACAAATCACCTGTTCTCATCTTCTATTTTGCCTTCTGTAATTGTTGGAATTCATTCTTCCCCATACTATAACAATGTCATATTTTGAATATGAATTGTTTTTTTCCTGTGAATTAACCTTTCTAGAACTTCTCATGTCTTGTAGGAACAACCAAGTTAAAGAATCTTGATAGTAATATTGCTTCATTTGAAGTGAAGCTCAGCAAAGATGATTTAGAGGAAATAACAGATGCTGTACCAATATCTGAGGTGGCAGGGAATCGGACTACTGATTCATTTTTTAGATGTTCATGGAAGTTTGCTAATACCCCTCCAAAAGCATAACTAGTTTCTGGTGTCCCCTTGTATGCCTCCCAATCGCAAACTTATGCAAACCTTTTGTTTTCCTAATTATGCACATGTTAATAAAATGATGAGACTGTTTGATCTTTGATCAAGTCAAGAAATCCATCATTGTTCAATCAATGTTTTACAGTTCATTTTTATCTATCATGCACAATCACATTTAAAAGCACACTCATCAAGCACTATTGGGCATGCATTCATGTTGGTAAATTACCCAATCTCATGATAAATTACGCTATCTAAATTATACCTTTTATCTGTGCCATTCAATCTTCCACATTGAAGGAAAAGGAGACCCATTCATATGGCAGTGTCACCTTTTTAATCTATTTTTTGACATTTGGTTAGTCAGTTTTCTTTCACAGGTAAACTATCTTAAAAATAAAAGACAAATGCTATCAAGTAATTTGAAGGTAATGTTTAACAAAATTAAAATACTTTTTAATAAAAATAGATATTATTATATCTAAAGTGAATTATTGTTGCTATAACTTATCATATATTTATGTTTTTTTCCATCTCTTGATTTTAATAGATATCTCATAAATTAAAACCTTTAATTAATATCCTAGTTTATATATTTTTTTAAAAAAACTTCTTATTATTTCACTTATTAGTTATGTTTCTCTATTTATAATAAATGTTTAAGATTTTTACCAATTGGTAGAAATAAAAACAAAATAAATAGAACAAATATAATATTTCATAAAAAATGATTAATAAAATGCATCCTAAAATCTTTAAAAGATATAAAATAATATATTTTTTCATTTAGTAAGTTAGAGTAATAATATTGGTTAAAGAGTTTTGGTTGGTAATAAATAAGATGGCTTGATTGTATTTTGTCCATTAAACTTAAATACCAAACAAGCATCTTAGGCAACCTTTGGCCACATTTATTTTATTCTTTCTTATTGTTCACAAAAAAATCTGTGTCTTTTCCATATTTTGACACAACCATTTTTTTCAGAAAGCCGTCACTATCAATATTCCAAACAAACACCCTAGTATTTAAATAATGGAGAATTTTATCTATTAAAAAATAACAAACAAACAAAAGTGGCGTAGACAATTTACTGATACAGGGTACAGAAATAGCATTATCTCGGTTTCAGTAATAGATTTGGGCTGGTTATATATCAGGTTCGTGAAAAGCTTTGTGGTTCTTCCAATTAAGCAACGTGCATGTAAGAAGCTTCAGGGCAGGGGCGGTTAAAGACTCTAACATGTTTATGTCAAACTTAAAAAATAGACAATTTTATTTATTAAAATTAAATTAAATTAAAATATATTATAATTTTATTTAAAATTTCTTTTTTAAATTTCTTTTAATATAAAATTATTTATTAAATTATCGTAATTAATTTTATTTAACTTTTTTTTAATATATAATAAATTACATTTCTTAATATACTACACGTATATATACATATAATATAATATTACATTATATATATATATATAATCATCACATCAAATATATATATATACATATTATATATATATATATATATATATATATATATATATATATATATATTACAGTTCTTAAGTCAGTGTTTGTTTAGAGTTGTCTGGTCTCGTAAGTAAAGGATGACAGCATTATATACAGAATAAAGATAGAGACAAGAACCCCAAAAATCAACTTTTCAACTCAATGGTCCATTCCACAACCAGCAAGAACCATGGCGGGTTCCAACTCCATGATAGCTTCATCTTTGCGTAGTTCAGCGAGTTCTTCCTCCGCCAGCATCACCTTCACCGATCTTGAAAGCCCTCCTTCTGAGCAGGGCATCACCATGATCAAACCTTCCCTCCCCACGTTCCCCACACGACACGAAACATGAACTGGCTTCTCGTTATTTCCAAACACTGCACCGTATAACAACGATTCCTGATCTTCTTCCACCATCAACTGCTCCATGCAAACACAAGTTAACTCACTCCCATACACGCATTTCCCTTCATTGCTAGCCCCTATTTCTTCCTCTGAAACCCCTTCCAAGTGCCTATGCACTGCACTAACTATCTCTCCTAGTTCCACGTCTTTCACTTTCTGCGAGAGCGTTGAAAAGTGCAAGGCATTTCCCAAGTACCCAATTGGGAGAGAAGGTTTTAGGAGACTCCTGAAGTCGGTGCAGAGGCATAGAGAGTGAGTTTTGTCCTGAGATTTTGGAGGTTTGACACCAGCGATACGAGTCCAGAACAGAGCCGCCAGGAAGTCAAATGGGGTGGCGTTGGGGCAGGAGTCATGGACTCTGGAGAGGCATTGTTTGATGGTTGAACTGGAAAACTTGAAGGTGGCAGTGGCAAAGTTTGTTGGAGAGGCTGTTTTTGTGGATGATGACGATGACGATGATGCATGGCCGCGAGTAGGAAGTGGAGCGACAAAAGGAGGGTGGGTGATGGGAAAGTGGCGGTGAAATTCCGCCCATGAGTTGAAGAATGATGCTACAAAAGTCACATCTGCCATCATGTGACTGCAACTTACTCCTATTGCAACACCTCCTTCTTGGAAGCTGTTTATCTGCAACACCACCCAATAATCTGTTTGTTATATCGCATCCATATCAACATAATAATGCTCTAAATCTTCGAAATAAAATATTTTCATCTAAAGCTACAATTTATCAACAGAGTTCAATGATTGAAAGTAAACATCGTAAAATTATGTTATTACTTTTATAACAATATAAATATAATCAACCAATCCAAAATCAAGTTAAGTATGAATTTCTAAGTAGTAGTTATCATAAAAATAAAAAAATATATTGCATGAGATAATTTGTGACTTAATGACGTAGCAGAGAAATCATTTAGTTATTTTATGTTACATCATTCATCCAAACATCTTAACTAACAAATTTGTCCTTTCTTGTCTTGTCTCTCTCTATTACAAAATGCTGTCTCTTCTTTCTTTCAATCTGACTTGTAACAAAAGTTATGTAATAGTTGTTGTTCAGCCAATTTCTCGCATACATCATGTGAATGCAGAATCTATAATTGATGAGCTAGACCCTTTACTGTCAGAACAGAATGTGTAAATGGCAATTAAAATAATTCTGATCTATACACGGATTGAGATGATGAATAGATACACAACCAAGATAAAACCCTCACCACTTTATTGTGAATAACACTACCTGAATTCGAAAGGGTGACCAAGTGGAGGGATCCTCGGGCATATCATCCCAAGTAACCAGAAGTTTCTCCTCTGAGTCAGAAGCAGATTTGAGCCATTCATGAAGGGTGGCATCCACGGTGGCCTTTACGACCCTAACGCCTGCATCATTGCACTTCACTTCCCACTCACCATTCTCCCCTTGAACCAACCTACCCGTCACAACAGGGTACAGAGTCAGAACCTCTGACAAGGATTCCCTCAAAGGGTCCAAACCAAAGGACTTAAACCAGCTATCCTCGTTCTTGTAGTAGAATATAACGTGCAGAGTGTGGCAACCCATGCCATGGTCCAGCGGGGATAGTGTGTGAACCTTACCCGAACTGACGGGTCTGCTTGACACAACCGTTAGTTTTGAGTTCAGGGATACCCTCAACTTCGACATGCTTATGCTTGTGCTTGGATTTGCCTTTCCCCACACCAGAATGTGTGGTTATATATCAGTGTGAAAGAGACAGAAAAACAGAAACAACAAATATAGGCTAAGTATTTCTTTGGTAAACTTGTTTATATTAGCATATTGCTACATATGTGCTTGTATAAATACAAAAAGAAGTGGGAATAATGAAAGTGTTAAGCTTAGTGGACAGTTGAGAATTAAATATAGGGAGGTGATGGTTGGTAGTTTTATTTATGTCAGGGACCTCATGGCTGTCTCTCAAACCTTCTTAGCTAGTATTCACATTGTAATTATGTTCACGTGCTTTTCTTTTTTTGTTCACAAACTAGGAGGGCTATTTCCTCCTCTTTTTCCTCAATTGCTACAGTATTTTGAAAACTCAAATGTGTGACACTAGATATCCTCAAAACTCTTGTTTAATAGGACCAAAGAAGAAAACTAATGCAGGAGATTTGTTTAATAATGACAGTTGTGTTTTATTGGATTTAAAATGCAGAAGAGTTTTGAAAATTATTAATTTGAATTAAGATTATTTTGCATTAACCAGAGATTTTTACTTCACTTGTCACTTTCATAGATACACCATTTTTGTCAAAGTTTTTCTCCCACCAAAGACTATTATAGACGCAAATATAGTGCTGTCTGAACTTAATTGTCATTGAGAAAAGTTTTCAGTTTAAATTAGATGAGAAAGCTGTCACATTTGCAGATAGTGGGGAAATGAAATTAAGACTAGGAGTGTGTATGACTTGTCTTCTTCAACTAATTTAACTCGGCACAAAGTTGATTTATTATAATAATATTTGGAGCAGTTAACGATATTTTATTTAGTAATTAAGAAAGTAGTCCTGAATTAGTTTTATAGCTAATACTAGTATTTACCAATATAACTGTAGTTATTGCAAACTTGTAATACTAGTTGGACAGCAACTTATAAGTTGAAGCAATTATGTAAATGTTGTTATCAATATTAATGGATTGGTTAGGACGTCAAAATCCCGCATGGCCTGTGACCTAACCCGTTAATGCGTGTTTGGTGAAGAAGGCTTAATTAAATTATATCAAAATAAATTGAAAGTTATCCATATTTGGTTGGAAAAAAGTACATGGAAGAAATTAGAAAAAAGGTGGATCAATAAAAATATGTAAAAATTAATATACTTCTTATCACAAATTTTAAAATCATTTTCCCCTCTTTCCCCAAATAACCTACTTTAATTTTTTTATTGCATCCATTTTATTTCTTCACAATTCAAGATACCATATAACTTTATGGCTGCCAGAGATCAGATTTTATTTCAAATTTGTCTTTTAGTTTTTATATTTGTGTTTGAGTGAAAAGTGATTTCTTTAACAATTACTACTACTCACTTGATTTTCAACTCGTTATTATTTTTTAAAATATTATTAAATAATATTTTTTTTAAATATAAATATCTGAATTCAAACAAGTAATGATTATATTTATATTAATAAAAATAATTTAATTTTTTTTAATAGATATATTCATTTTAATATTTTTGAAACTTTTTAACAAATATTACTTTATTTTAATCAAAGATTAAATATATTTTTAATTTTTTAACTAAATTACGTTTAATTATCGAGACAAATTTTTAATATATTTTATTTTTATATTTTGTAAATTTGTATAAATAATTTTAGATAATAAATAAAAAAAAATTAAAAAGAATAAAGTCAAACTTATTAGGAAGATAAAAATAGAGTAAAAAATCATAGAAAAAAAAATATAATATATCTTTAATCATCATTTATATCATATTATTATAAGATATACTGATAAAATAAATTTAAAATTTAGACTAAAAATAAAACATAATTTTAATAAATATTTCGATAACTAAAAATATATTTAACCAATATTTCGAGAACTAAAAATATATTTAACCCTTTAATATAAATATAATATTTTTTTAATAAATCTATTAGAAATAAATATTGATAAAAAAATATAATATTTTTTTATAATATAATTAGTAAAAGTAAATATTAAGAAAAGGTTAAAAAGAAAGAAAAAACCTTAAAAAAAAATTGAAAAGATACATTATAAGACACTTTATTTTTCATTCTTGTTATATTAGAACATGTTATTAGTATAAGTGTTTCACAGTGATTTTTTGTTTAGAGAATATTTATTACAATCTATTCATAATATAAAAAAGATAAAAATTTATATTAACTTTCGTCTTATATTTACAAAAACATATATAAAGTGTTTGTAATTATTTTTCAAAAGAATAAAATTTTATTAATTATTTCACCCATATCTAATACTTCAAAACATCTCCTTGATTTAATTTTATAACATCTTTTTAACTAGATTTTGCATTAAGCATTATGAATTCATATATTTCAAATTTCTCAAGTTTTTTAAGATACATTGAGCCTTTTTCATTTTCATGTTTTACATTCTATGCTTTACTCCAATCTTAAACAATTTTATAATACCCTAAAAGTATCCAACCATGGCCATGTATTTTTGTCCATTTGTTTACACATTTATAGAAAACTTAAACAACTTTATTGATTATCTTTAATAAATATTTGCCAACTTACTAACTACCAACACCAACACCAACACCAATAATGTCATCATAGGAGACCAAGAAAATTTATTAAAAAGTATTTAATTCATACATATATTAACAGAAAAAATATATCTACCTTTTTTTAAACTATTTTTAAGGTAAGTAAACAGATCTGTTTTCTGTTAACTATAAAAAGAATTTTTTTGAAAAAAAGTTTAAAAATCTATTATTTAAGGGAAAAAAAGCGAAATAGTTATTATTGTAAAAGAAGGAGGAAGAACTGTTTTAGAAGGGAGGAATGGGTGATTTTATGAGAAATGTGTTTGAATTTCGACAAAAATAGGTGTGAGCTTTAGACAACTCTCAACTAATAATAGGATATATATTTTTATATTAAAACATTATAGTTCTTTAATTAAATTATTTTATGTTATATGCTACTTTTATTATATATAATTTTTTTCAAAATATTGGTGTGTCTTCCATAAGTGTATTAAATAGTAATTAAATAGATGTCATATTTGATTGGGACTCGCATGATGTCTTCATAATGTCAATTACTATTTAAATATTGACATATGTAATGAATTGTAACAACGATAACTCAAAGGTTGTAAATATAACTTTAGAAAATGAGATTAAAAAAACACAAGAATTAAGTTTTGGAATTCTTACCCAGCACCATTTTTTTTTTCAAAATATTATCTTTTTAAAAAATACATACACGGGTATATCACTTTCAAATTATTTACAGAAATATCATCATTTACTATTTATGTCAGAATTCAGTCATTGAAGAACTGAATCTTGACTTATGAGACACCTACGCTGACATAATTTGACACTTAGAATTCGATTTCCGAGAAACCAAATTCTGAATAGGATATTTGAATTTTTTTTTCGTTGGACCACTCGGAATTCGATTTCCATTCAGTTTTCTGGAAACCGAATTCTGAATAGTTTTTTTTTCTTTTCCCTCCGTGAGTGCCCCAAGCGAGGAGCACAAAAGACATGAGAATGACCATTCTCGTTTGAGTACGTTTCCTGGTGAGAGTGGTCGTTCTAAGTGAATAACGACCGTTTTAAAAGTTATCTTTGTATTCTTGTTTTGGATTTGAGAATACTCGTTCTCAGTATAGAACGACCGTTAATATAGATGAAAGAACAAAATTAAGAAATCTACTCAAAATTCAGTTTTCCGAAAATTGAATTTTGATTGGCAAAACCAGCCAATAAGACCTCATCGTGGGATAGAAGGGTATATATGTATAATTTTTTTTAAAACGTAATATCTGGAAAAAAAAATACAAAACACTTGTATAAGATGAATTTAGTAAATATAATGTAAGAAAATGAATTTGAAAAATATACCACTAATCTTCCATAAATAACTTTCAATTTATTAACTTGTGTTTTTATGCATAGGTTAGGTTATAGTACATTAATTACTTCATGTTTTATTATTATAGTATGAATTATTTATTTAATTTTTTTTCTTTTAATCATTGTTTTTTTATTTTAATTACTCACTTTTATAACCTTTATAATTATGAGATATATTTTAATAAAATAATACATTATTAATAAAATAAAAAATTTAAAATAAAATAATATATTAGTAATAAAATAATTTTAAACCAAAATATTTACTAATAATTTAAATTTTTAATAAAAATATATGATTCGAAATTTTAGATCGGTAAAAGGTACATTAAATCAATTAAACTGTGTTATTTTATTATATTATCAAAATTAACTTATCATTTTCATATTATGTAAAGAAAATAAATAATAAAAAAATATAAAAACAAAATAATAATATTAAAATTTAACTAAAAAAATGATAAAAATATTAATTATTTTACATTATTTATATGTTAATGAATAATTAATGTATCTTATTATTAAAGATACACATCATATTAATCATTAATTTTATCTAAGATAAGAATATAAGAATAAGAAATATATAATAAAGTGAGAATAAAATACATGTTATAAAATAATTACACAAACACGTGAAAAATAGTCAAATGACTTAACCTATAAAAATAATTTCTTAAACATAAGAAAAGAAGGTAGTTATGGATGACTATTATAAATTTCCAATGCAATTTCAACTTGTATATAAAATATTATTTTATATGATATATGAGGCACAATCAAATCAAATTCAATTCAAACCCCTTTAAATTCATAAGACAAGTATGTGTATAAGTTGTTTATATATATCACTATCACTTTCCTTCAACTCTTATTTCAATTCACAATTCCAAATTGAATTAAGCACCCAAAAATTTAATGAAGTTCGATATCATAATACAATTAAATTTTAATTTTATTATTTGAATAAATTATTTTAATTGTCAGAAATTAAAAAAATGTTTTAATATTGTATAATATTTATTAATTAAAATATTAGTTAATGTAATCTTTCGATTGAAGTTGGTTAATGTTATTTTTTCTAAAATCTATTAAGTTTTTTTCAACTAATATCGATAAGAGTAATCAACCAAAATTTTTCTAGTTAATATTAATTACAATTATTTTAATTAATTTGTTTTTTATATTTTTAATTTAAGTTATTTTTTGGTTTACTCTTCTATTAATATAAAGAATTTCTTCCGCTAGCTAGCGTTGATGATAAAAAAATTCTCAAGTCGACATTAAAAAAACTTAACTAACTTTAAACAAAAAAATAATAATGATAATATTAGTTAAAAAAGTGATAATCTCACAAAAGAATTAAATGTATAATGTCGATACAAAATAAATATAATTAACTTTGATCTAAAAGAAATCTTTATCAAAATAATGTTCTGTTACCATAAGCAGCATCGAAAAAAAATTAAAAAATATATAAATAATTTCAGTTTTTTTAGTTTAAAATTCTATAATTTAAAAAAAGGTACTCATATACAATTTAATTTTTTTAAACTTATTTATCCGAAGACCATAAATTTTGAACGTGATTCGACATTATACTTCATCCCATTTCTATATGTTAAAAAGGACTATCAGTTAGTGAAAAAATGCTTATAATTATTTACTAGTGTGAAGAAAGAAAGTGCTTCTATGTGTTTTAATAATTTGATAATAATAATTACATAAAAATAGAGGTTACATTAAAGATTAATAATTATTTTTAGAAGTTAAATAGTTTATTTTTATTTTTTAAATATAATTAAAAGTAAAATAGAAATTGAAATGTATATATAAAAGGAGAAATTTTGCATATTATTATAAATTTTATATTTTTAAATATTAATCCTAACTTTATGTTTAAAAAAACAAAGCTGAGTTCTTAGTTTAAAAGTGTAATTTCTAGAAAAAAAATATAAGTTACCATATATTGCGAAAATGTCATTATAATATACAAAATATAATGTAATACTTAACTCCAATAAATATTTAGTTTGAAAGCATACTTAAATTTTTTTAAATGTTTTATTTTTTCTAAAACATGCATTTGAAAAAAATATTCCTTATTTACCGATGGCAAGAATAAGTTTTGGTTTTGCTCCCTTATTACTTTACACTTATTATATAAATTAGGTTAAATAAAAATTAATCTACCAAATATGGTTAATTGTATATAAGTCAAATTTTAAATTTATTGTCATTATACAGTTTTTCAAAGCAATGGAGTGTATTTTTCTCAAAAATAAAAATAATGCTCACATACCTTGTTTGTTTCTAAACGTCCAGTGAAAAAATAAAAATATATTAATATAATTATTTCATTTTAAAATTTAGTAATACAGTAATACTATTATAGTTTGCATTGATAAAAATACAATAACATGAAGAAGAAAAAAAGATGCATTTTCACTATCATTTAATTACAAATAATTATATATATATATATAATAAGTTTGTTGATCTTATAATATTACTGGAAAATCGTACCAACGATAATCTAGAATAAATAGCCGTGTAAAGTCTTACAAAGTCTAAAATAAAAAAGACCCAATAGAGTATTTTTAATTATATTTTTAAATTGATCTTATTAAAGATTTATTTTGTGTAGAAAAAAAAGATTTTCCCAGTGGAGGTTGAGCAGAGAGAAAGGAGATGGTGGCGCGTAAGTTTCAGGTGGTTCACGACGACTCTGACTTTGATATCCATTACGACACAGACGATGGCTTCGAGGTGCGCCTCTTTCTCTGCAACCTTCTTTCTCACAACTCAATTTCACTATCTATATCCAATTCATTCCTTCATTCCTCCACTGTTGCAGGTTTTTCAATTCCAGCTTTATTCCCTTACTTCCGTTCCACCTCATCAGCAAAAGGTTCCGATTCGCCTTCATAATTCTCAATTCCTCTCCCAATTTTTCATTTCCTCATTTCTAAACTTTGTTTCTCTGCTTAAATTGCATAGATTTTTGGAGCAGAACAAGATACTCCAGTCACAACTGATTCTGATCTCATGGCCATTTCTGACAGACTACGACTCGTCTCCGTCAACGACTCCGACTTTCAGTCCGAACTGGAACCCGAACCAAGCTATTCCGATTTGTTGAAATCCGATGAGGAATTGGCCCGACTATTGCAGGTTTTACCTGAGATTATGTGTTCAGTATAATCGATTTTGGAAATGGAGAGCATTTATATATGTATTTCTAGTCTCAACTTTATTTTCATTAGCACTTTGTGTTGTGTTCATGTACTATTATGTCTGTAACAGGCCGAGGAGGAAGCGCTTTTGTTGCAGCAATATATGTCGAGCGAAAATCCTCGAGAATTTGATGGTAGAGTACGGCCCTACGTCAGTCAAGTTCGCATGGTATTCTTCGGCTTATTGACTTAGTAATAATTTTATCTTCCTTTTGAATGAGGAGAGCGAGATATTTGGTTCATGAAGTTGCATAGCGTGTGAGAAAGAGAATTAGTTTTACAGTAAAAAACATAGACCAAGAAACCAGTTTCTGTCTATGTTGTCGTTATGAATATTATTATATCATGATTGATTGAATCACTCCCTGTATTGATTTGTTTTGATATATTGCAGTATGAGGATCCAATACGCCAGGAGGCTGCTCGGAAGTCTGTTCCTGTAGAAGAACTTGAGGAGAAAGCTTTGGTCTCTTTAGCCAAGGTAGGAGAATTTATCTTTGTTTATTTTACGAATACGTAGTTTCGTGGAGGATATCAATTTGTCTTAGGTAAAACCAACTATTTCACTGTAATTCTCTGTACAACTATTTTAGAAATTCATTTACCCTGGAACTGTCTTTTTCTTCATTTTGACAAGAACTGTGTATGACTTGCGATGCTGTTGTCATTTCATGTGCATATCCTTTCCTATTATGCTTTTATTTTTTTGTAATCCCCGAGCCTGATAAACATTTTCCAGGAGGGGAACTTCAAGCCATCGAAAATAGAACAAGATCATGCTTTCATGCTGCAGCTGCTTTTCTGGTTCAAAAAATCCTTCAGGTTTAAACTGATTATTATATTTTCTGTTCTGCCTTTAATGCCAATGGACCAAACGTTTCAATGGCCAATAATTCCTTAAAGACTGAACAGCGTGGATCACATATCTCATGCTTCATGTAATTGCTGGCGTATTTGTGATTTTACTCATATATTCGTGCAATGTTTGTCACCATGATAGACATCAGTTAACCTACACGTGTGTTCTATTTTCCAAATGCATCTAATTCTTTTCTTATTTCTTTCTTACTCTTGTCTAATAGATGGGTGAATTCACCATCTTGTCATGATTGTGGTAAAGAAACTGTAGCCCAGGGCATGACTGCTGCACTTCCTTCTGAGACACTTTATGGAGCTTCTAGGGTTGAACTCTATCGGTATGACTATTGAATGTATACTTTAATGTCAAATTACTCTATTTCAAGGAAAGTGGCTCTTCTAATTATCATACTTGATATTTATCTTAATTTTCTTATGACATCTTGCATCTGAACAAAATTTAAACCTTCTTATTATTACTATTATCAACTTAATAGTTTCTTTAAATTTGAAAGTATCATTTTTTCAATGTCAGCAAACTGTGTCCTGTTTGATTTTATTTAGTAAATGTCTTCTCCAGCAAATCCTATTTTAATGAGTGGAATTATTCATCCATCATATACTACATATCTATTTACAATTAGGAGATCTGGTGATAATAAACTAGTTTTGTTATGGTTACTTGGATTCTGTCCTATTGCTTATAGAATCTTTGAATGTTTTTCCTCATGTTCACTAACTTTTCAGCTTCTACTTTTCACCTAACTTCTATTTTCATGTTACTCGCATTTATTTTTTCACAACCCAGCTGTACCTTTTGCTCCAAGCTTACTCGCTTCCCTCGGTACAATGATCCAATGAAGGTATTCAACTCGTATGAAGTTGGTATAATTTACAATTTGCTGATTGCCTATCCAACTTCTTTATATGGGATACTGATATTCCCTTGTTAAAATTGCAGATTGTGGAAACAAGAGAGGGCCGCTGTGGGGAATGGGCCAATTGCTTTACTCTCTATTGTCGAGCTTTCGGCTATGAGTCACGTCTGGTTTGTAACTGGATGGAATTCACTCTTTTCGATATGCTGTTTTTTCTTGGTTTTTATGCTGCAATTGAGTAGATAATGCATTGGTTTTTTGTATCATTAGTTGCAAGATAATGCACATGATAATTCGGATATTACGCTTGCAGTGTGCAATGTCTTGTGTCAAGCATCTCCATGACAGAATCTTGTGTTTTGTTGACTGATTTAACTGTTGTTTTACTTACATAAAATATGCTCAGTTCTCATATACGTAGGGAGAAAAAGTCATGCTTGATATTCTAAATTAAATTGTTATCTGTTAGGAAAAGATATCCATAGTATAGACATGTAAATCTAAATTCAATTCTTGAATTCAGCTTCCATTCTTATCAGGAACACTTTACCCTTTACAATATTTTGGTGCTGTTGCTCATTGATTTCTATGGAATGGTTGGGTCATTTTTCACTTACTATGGAAAGGGGTATTGATATTGATGTCCTTACTGTTTCGGTAGTGAATTTTATCCATGGTAAAATGAAATCTGTTAATTTTTCTTTGCATATATTTTTTCAGCCTAGGGTATATATGTGCTTGTTTATCTTGTGAGAAATAGGTTTCTTGTCACTGATTTTAGTCCATCTCCAGATCTTGGACTTTACGGATCATGTTTGGACAGAGTGCTTCTCTCAATTCTTGGGCAGGTAAAAATAAAATTGACCTAAAGTTACTGGTTATCATAATCCTGCTGTTAAAAAACTTTTTCTGATCAGATGTTTGTATGTTCTTATAGATGGATGCATCTTGACCCATGTGAAGGAATCTATGACAAGCCATTATTATATGAAAAAGGGTATTATTCATTTGTGCAGTACTTACACTTTAGTGTATTCATTGCTATCAACCATATAATTGACAGAGAGAAAATTATTGTTCTTGTTCTCATTAAGAGTTTCCATCTTGCTTTCATGTTTCCTCACTTTTTCTAAATATGTGGCACAGGTGGGGGAAAAAACTAAATTATGTAATAGCCATAGCAAAAGATGGGGTTTATGATGTCACCAAACGATACACAAGGAAGTGGCATGAGGTAGGTTTAACAATTTATGCTCTTTCACGTGCATGAGAATCATGATTTGTGATAACTTATGATGAATTTTTGTATTTCTTTCAAAATTGAGGTTCTATCTCGACGTACTATGCTTACAGAGCCTTCTGCATCATCTGTATTACGTAATATAACAGAAGAAATTCGAAGAGGCCTTGCATCTGAACTACTTTCAATTATTCAAGCTCGTGATATGGAAGAAAATGAAGAACTTCAAAGGAGTTTACATGCTGATGATGACGAGTCACTATCATTACCAGGAAGACGAAGTGGGAATGAGGAATGGCGCAAATCCAGGTTGGAGTTTGGTTCTGACGAGCTAAGCTCTTCTGCTTGCCCAGTTCGTTTGTGCGTAGATGAACACGTGACAAGGATTTATAATGCATTCCGTGCTGTCTTTTATCAATTTGTTGGGGAAGAACTAACAAGGTCGGAAGCTGTAGAAGTACTCAGGACTACTAAAGAAATTCTATTGGATCTTCGCAATTCCCCTTATAAAAGTAGAAAGACCTCCATTGATTCAGTTCTAAAATTACCAAAATTTCAAAAACTGTTGCCATCTTTTGATGACTTGCTTGGTGCGCTTTCATTAGAGAAAAAAGTGAATACAGATGGGAAAGTTGAAATTGGTTTGGTCGCTGACCCTATTGTTACTTCTTTAGCATTGCCTGTTGCGCTAGATGCTCTAGATGACATGATTTACAATCTTGACAAGTGTGAAAACTATGGGAAAGATATGTTTCTGCTGCCACTTCTAAAGTTAAATAGAATACATTCGGGTTCAGCCATTGCAAGTTCAGAGGAGTTGCCTTTTGGGATTGTGAGTTTGTATATAACTGGATATTTTGTATGTTTACCATACTCGTGTCTTATAGCATCCATAAAGTTGTCACTATTTTATAAATTTCAGATAACATCTGCATTTGATGGAATTCGAGATTCTAAATGGGAAGAACCAAATGGAGCAAGAGGTATCGTTAACTTATTAAATAACTTACAACATTAGATTGATTGATTCAAGCTTAAACATACTTTTATAGAATTTATTGAGGCATTGCTGTTTTATACCTACAAATGGAAAAACGTGATTTCTATTCTCCCGTTAGAGAATAACAAGTTGTGCCAACGACATCAAAGTATCTTATCTTTGTTGAGTACTTGGCTTGATATCTATCTTTGCTAAATTTTATCATGGATATTTCCTCTATATCAATTATATTTTATGAATAGATTGTAAACAAACCACTTAGAATTTATAGTTTTAAGTTACTAGTGGTTAAATGTTATAAACTTGACTTTGTCTAGTTAGTTTCTCTGCACTGTTATGTATTTCCATGTTCAAACTCTCATTCTTAGGAGTTTTTCTTTGTTGATTTTTTATCCTCATAAGATTAATGAAAAAGAATTCATAACTATGAAGTGTTAGGCTCTGAAACTAAAGGCTGTTTAAAAGAAATTAGGGGCAGAGAAGGGATGTGAGGGATGAAGCAATGAAAAAAATATTTAGTGGGCTCAAATCGACTGAGTGAACCCTAAACGTAACTGAATAGACATCTGACAGTTTGCCAATGGGGAGGATCCTCCTGGAGGGGAATGCTAAATTTTTATAGGGAGAGTGTAGGGGGATCGTGAGAAGAGGATGATTTTGGGTAAAATAAGTGTCCATTTGGCCTGGGTAGAGATTGTTATGAATCACTAGTTTTTTTTTTTCATTTTCTTATACTGGATATTTATTTTTCTGAGGACTTTGCTCAGTTCTAAGGAGATATACTCCCTTTTTGTTGAATAAATAATATTTAGAGATTTTAATTCCCTATCTAAATGCTATGCCAATTTAAATGCAAGTGCCAAAAGTATTATTCCATTTAATTTCTACTGTGTACCCCTTTCTATATATCCAGACACTACTGGCTTGATAATCTGATATAAAATTTTTTATTTATATTGATTGCGTAGGTTGTTGGATCGTGTATAGAACATTTGATTATAAGATGTTTGAGCTCGTAGCATATGATTTGATGTCAGCCAATGATGCACCGGAAAGGGATCCAATGGACTGGTACGAACTTTGGAATATATGCTGAACTACCCTTAAATCTTTTCATTATCGTTATTATTTTTATTAATTAGCGAGTGTTTAAGTTAGTCTGCCTTACCTTATAGAGTTCTTTAATCGTAATAAGCTTCATTGCTCCAAATTAATATAATGTGCTGCTCCCTCCGTTTGTGATTAACCATGAAAATTTTAAATTTTATTCGTAATCAATTTAAAACATTCATGATTATGGTAGTAACTTTATTTTTACTTTCAAAAAAGGATTTTATATGTTTTTTAAACTGGTGACACAAAATAGTTTATTGATATTATAAAACGTATGCTGTCATCTTACGAAAATCAAATCCTTAAAGATAACATAAAAGCCAAGCCAACCAAGCAAATTGTGTCAGATGTATGTTTCCTGCTTTTGCTCTACCTGTCAGCAACCATATGCATATGTTGTTAAAGTCGTCTTTTTTCCCCTGGTTAGCTAATAGCTAGTATGTTTGTTGACGAGCTCTGTTTTCCTAGAAAAGATTCTGATAACCTTTTCTATGCTTGGTAATGATTTGTCATGTATATAAGCTTCTGTTAATAAAGCATGTGCCGTACATTCATTATCTTGCGGTATGTTATGTTCGCAGGATTCTTGAAGGGAGCAGTGATAAGGGGATTAGCTGGCAAGTTTTGGACCACCAAACCTCTCAGTTCTTTGATGACCGTTTCCAGCGTAGAACGTACAAAATCAGTTGCGCAAGCTTTTCGTGTAATGTTTTCAGGTAATTTACTTTGACACAGCGAAGAAACTTGAACAAAAAAAATTGGGAGTGGTATTCAAAGGTAACCCAGGTGAATCTATTTCTTTTTTTTATTAAAACAATTATTATGTGTTGTAATTTACTGGAACAAAATAATGTTTATGCTTATCTTTAAAACCGATTATAAATATATAATTCTATTTAAAGAGCTATTATTTGTGTTTTGAAATATTTTGACAAATGAATAGTTTTTTTGTGCATAAAGTTAAACATGAAACTAAGACTTTTATTGATATTGGTATTGTTTTATTTAACTTTTTTTATTTTTCTGATTTGTGTCAGTCTACATATGCTGGGCTTAGAAATTTAAAAAATAATAATGAAATTTTACGGGGATTAAGACGTGTTTCTTGACGATGGAGATTGTTTCTGATTTGGCAGGCATTGACTGAATCTGTTTCATATTCTAGTTCTTCCAAATCACAAAACTTATGTCTATGCAGGTTTAGGTTTCTGGCAGTCAGAGATGTCCATTCTACTTCCCGGTTGCAAATCAGTAGCATTGACCTCTATGCTAAATCTACATGAAATGAAATGTGGGTACTATAATAATCTCATCACCATGGAAGAATATAATATAACCTAAACGAGGATGCAAACCTCTCTGGCTTGGGTCTTGTTAAACTAGAGGTTTTACTTCATTTTTTGGCAGCCTATGGTAACTTGTGTTCTACCTCCTGTACAATGTTAATGATGATTAGATTCAATTGGTCTGGAATATCTGTTGAAGCACTTGAGTTACATGAAGCATTTGATTGATTTTTGTTGTTTACCGGTCATTCCTACTGTAGCACCAACTCTAAAATGGGACGGTCTTAAAGCATAACCGATGTTACTTTTATCCATATCTAAGCAATAGATTCCTGAAAATATATATGGGTTTGAAAAATGGAACTTTTAAAAGTTTTTTTTTTCTGTATTACTTAGGAATTTACCCGTTGCACAAAATTTGAAGAACAAAATTGAGTAAACTAGCAAGCTAGTGCTAAGTGTGCGTACAAGTTCGAAAGAGTTGTGATGAAATGAATAGTTGGTCTTGATAGCAACGATAAAAAAAACTAAACGACTTGTACAAATATAATGCAAAGCAAAAACCTCTTGTCCGCATCTATCTCTATGACCCTTCTAAATATGCAAAGACAATAAGATCGCACACCCACGAGAGAGTCCAATAATAATTCATATGAAATGATAAGCAGCCATGTCCTAAACTATTTGCAGTCCACCCAACTCAGTAAGCTGTTCGAACGCACGCGCACAAGCAGTTCTCTGGCCACGTTTGCTTTGTCAACAACAAACTGAAAATCACATTGACACCCTTCTTCAATGTTGTTACTCTGCTTGAAATCATACCATCCACCTCCCAAATAATGACGATCATTATTCGATGTGGAAGCGACCACCACTGGCCATGATCTGTCATTCTCATCCCTCAGAGTTATACTCCTGATCAGCTTGATATTCATGGTCTTCAGCAATCTTCTAGGAAGTTCCTGCAATCCACCAACACCAAACATATCATCTCATGCAAGTCGCCCAACTATTTCATAACACAAACCAAATTCAGCAATTATATATCCCACTTGATCCCAAGGCCAAAGTATGATGATATGAAAAACGACACACCATTTAGATACTTGTTTTCCGAAATATGTTTGTTCTTTTCTTTCATTTTTAAATAATTCTAAATTCAAAAACATAAAAAAATTATTTTATTTAGAGTATACTTGACAGGCTTTTAGGTTTGTTTGTGTTAACAACTAATTTTATCAAACGATTTCAACTCTGCTAGATCACTTTTAACCTCAGTAAAATTAATTTTCAGCTAGTTATCATTGTTGTAACATTCTTATATGTTTTAGACCAACTCCGGAACTTCTTTACATAAAATGTACTATTCTTTTTTTATGAAAATAAAATGCACTATTCTTCTTTTATGAAAACAAAATGCAAGATTCTGAAAATACAATTCAGTTACTCAAACAGGCAAATATACATTTAAATCAGTAGAACAACCACTTAAATTGTAAATATATGTAAAAGAATAAAATGACCAACCACTCTTCTCAGCTTCCAGGCAGCATCAAAACATACTTGAAAATGGGGATTTTGCAAAACACGCTTTGTCAGAGCAAGTTTCTTGTCATTTTGTTCATCTTTTTCTTCCTTAACTCTTTTTGATTTGCGCCGAGCTCCTTCGGCTGGACATGCACCTATAAGCATTTAGGGTTGCGTTTAGCTTTAGGATAACAATGATATGAGATAATGCAAAACGAATACTTTAACGACTGACCTTCTGACACTGATTTCACGTTTACTTTGGCACTTGGCAATGAGCGTTTCCGTGTACCACCGCTCTGGATTTTATTACTATGCTCAACAGAATCTTCTTCCAAGTTCAAAATGGGAACAACTTTTTCACTGCTTGGAGGTGCAACCACTTTCCTGCACCCAGTTTTCGAAAATATCTTCACATTAAACGTAGACATGCCATCATACTGAAAAACCAAAAAGTCCCCTTCTTCTAGATTTTTCTCCTTCGCAAATTGCTGCCACCCCTTTTTAAAAACCAATCGACCCTCGATTTTCTCCAAGTTAACATCCCAACATTTTCCATCGTGATCTACAAGAATGACCTTGCATGGTGCGATTCCATTGAAGAACTTGGTGAAAGATGGTGGTATTTGCTGAAACAGAACAAGTACCAGGAGAGTGTCACCATCAGTTATACACTATTGACATTTTCAAAGCATAAAAAGTCAGACAAAAAAAGGAAGTTTTAAATGCTACTTAAAAGAAGGTGCATTGCATGTGTACAAAAACTTTTTTTCATTCTTCATGATCCTTTGACACTAGAGAAAGACTCCTTTTTGTTCGATCCATGACACTCAGGGGGTTTGAATTTAGACCCTATACAAACTCTCCTCCTCCCACACTAGATTGACCTCAATGGTTACACTAAAGATAAATAACAAAAGATAGTGCAAGAATCAAAAGCAAAAGACAGAAAGGAGAGTATACCAAGTGGGTAGAACCTCTGCGGATGAGGAAAACTTTGAAGAATTCCAGTAGGGTTTTATCGCCAGAACAGAGCGGTGCGGTCTCCATCTGTCTCCAACTTGCTGAACAATGCAGAATGAAAGACCTGCTAACAAATTTATGGTCACTGATGTACACAATCTTAATTATCTTTTCTTGTTTTAGAAGATTGCGTTAGGATGCAGGTACAGCTATTAATTCTGTCAAAAAGTTTTCTGATTACTTCTCAAATATAAAGATTTTCAAATATTTTTAATATATGTGTAGGTGTATATAGTTTTGGATAAAAAATAATAGTAACAGTACAACAAAATATAAGAGAAAAAGATAATATAAGATTCACACTATATTTGTATCCTGTAATCTTTTTTTTAGATAATACATTTACAAGTGGAAGATTATTTTTTTTTAAGTTAATGTTTAAAAATGAATGACTTTAATAGAATTGATTAAATTTAGAAATGAAGAGTAAATCTATATTTAGAATAACTTAATCCTCGTATATTTATTATCTTATAATTAATTTGAATTATATGATAAAAAAATATTATATCTTGATAAATTGTTAGAAGCCCACCCCGAACTTAAAGGGTGTATATGGATAGAGGATACATTTTTATATAGAATTACTTTTAATGAATAACTTGCACTCAAATAAGCAAAAATAAAATGAATGCGAATTGAAAATAAGAGTGTAAGAAGAAATAATTAGTATAGGTCATCATTCATCATAAAATTTTGATTTTTTTTGTTATATCTTATACTTCTTTTTTCGTTGTAACAGAATTTTTTTTTAAAATTGAATCTATTGATAGAAATATTGCTTCACCAATTTTTTGTTTAATCGTAGTTAAATCAAAGTCAAGTCAAGTAGATGGTAAAGATGGGAATCTTTTACACCGAAAATTAGGGATTGATGTTAAGTGAGAATTTTAACTAAAAATCAAATAAGGAATTAGTTATTATAGTATTTTTAATTACTGTAAGATTCTTGAAAATAAAAAAATTGGAAATATATGTTATCTCAAAATGTCATAATCATAAAGAATATGTAATATATGATAAAAATCAAGAAAATTAAAATTACTTATGAAAAGTTAAAGTATTAATTAAAAGAGAATATCATTTTTATTTAAGTGTCCAAAGTAAAAATTATAGAGTGTATTTGTTATCTATAGAAATATAATCGATGAAATTTAAAAGATGTGAATAATAACCGATTTTAAAACAGAGATGAAGTCAATAATAGATTGTTAATAATTTTAATCAAGTAAAGAAAAGGACATTTCTACAAATTTATAAATATTATTTGAGAATTGATTATGACAAGACAAATACTTATAGTTATTTTGTAGATGTTAAGTGTATTTAGTTAAATAAAAATATAAGTCTGAAAATACAATAAAAAGTCCAAAAATTTAAAAGTATAGTTTTAAGTGTTCCAGCTCCAATATTCACCTCTTTTGGTGAGGCACTAAACAAAGATAATATTAACTTAAAAATAACTACTAATATCTCTATAAAGAAATCTATTAAACAGAACAATCTTTTTGACACTTCACTGTATAAATCTATAAAAGAAAAAAATGTTAAAAAGAAAAACTATTGATTCTCATTTAATTTGTACAGTAACATAAAAAAAAGGGAGAGAAGGCCATTGGAAGCCTACAAAAGGAAAGAGAAAGCTCCCTTGGATTTGAACAACTCTGAGAATTACTAGATTCTTCTGTGATCAATATTCCTGCCAAAATTATCATTCTGGATGACCAAATATGGATTATCATGGAAGTTGATTGGATGAATTTGATGCTGCATCAAAGACTGTTGCATTTGCTGCTGCTGCTGCTGCTGCTGCAATGTATCCACTAACGCATTGTTGCTCTGAAGCATAACCTGGTTTTCAGCTAACACTGTATTATATGGAGACCATATTCCATGTCTATATGCATCATCTAAAGTTCCCATGGACTGTGGAAAATTGTGGAGAATAGCAGTGTTAAGATAGGTAACCAGAGGGTCACCATTTGCCAAACCCAAAGCTTGTTCTGCATGAAACGGGTTATCTGAGGCAGATTGATGCTCTCTTTTTGCAACCATGTTACCTATAAGACCAGCATGCAGATCTGCTCCTGTAGGTTCTATGGTCCTTGACATCTCATTCCGTGGTTGTCTCTGTTTCTCTCCAATATTAGATTTCGTCTTCAACGTATTTCTGTATTTCTGCCGATCAATGTTGCAATCACATTGTCAATAATGTTACTTTAAAGTTAAGTAGTTCGTAGGAAAAACTAAGCAATTATAAGCTTTGATCATGGGGAGATAATGAGCTATAAATGTATAATAGGTTTATGAACCAAAAATTTACCTACTTTGAACAAGTGCAAGTATGTAAAATCAAATGCACGTAAAAACTAACCTGCAAATGACTAGCAACATGGTTTCTTGTCAAACCGGGCAAGTTCATGAGTTCAAGAATTTTGTTTGGCACAGCATCTAAAAGATAATTATTGAGGAAGAAAACAAAAACTGTCAGATCATATCTTACACTTGAATTGCATTAAATCTAGATATATATTGGATGAATAGAGAGAAATAAAAACAAAGGTTGAAGAATCATACTTGCAAGTCCAAGTTGATTGACAGCTTCGACAAATTTACGATGCAATTCTAATGTCCATACTACACGATACTTCTTTCTTGGAGATGGATCACATTTCTCACATTCACCAACATCATCAACTTCTCTGGGACTTTCAACAGCAGAAGAAAAAACAAGTTCAGAATTATCACTGATCATTCTTTTCTGATTATCATCTTCCAAGCTGCAAATATATTTTTGCATCTTATTCTCACTCATGAACTTCTTAGCAACGTGTGTCCACATATTCTTGAGTCGATCTTCTTGCAAAGGCTTAATCCAATAATCACAAGCTCCAAGTTTAATAGTCTTCATCACAGAACTCTTATTACCATCCAAAGACATCACTGCAAATATATAGATACTGATCAGTAAAACAAGTTCAAAACTTTAGTAAAAATATATAGAGGAATCGTTACATACTGATGACAGGAACATTGATTTCCTCGTTGGCAAGTAGGAAATCATAGCCATCCATATTTGGCATATGAACCTCCATGAGTACCAAATGAATATTCGTTTTTCTTTCCCGCAAAATATTCGCAGCACGTAGGGATTCTGTGCATGTGATAACTGCAGACAACCTTAAAATTGTTATTAACAAAACAAAAGATTAAATCTTTCTTCAAGAAATAGTTAGCAATTTACAAACATTGTATATCTAACCTTGATAACGATATCGATCGCATATTTTCTTGATGAATTCAAGAATTGTAGGGTCAGTATCAATAGCAAGAACCCTAAGACTTGATAAAAATTGAGAGAAGACCTTCTCCTCCAAACAAATGCTAGCCATTGTCCTTCAGTGTCTAACCTCAGAATGGAGAAAGCAAGTCAAGAAAATGCAAAGTCTAGGGTAATTTATATTTCAAATTCAAATCCACTTTCTAAAAATTGGTTTATGATATTTATAAGAAGCACTCAACAGGAATTAATTTATCCTGTCATCTCACATTTTTTTTTCTTTTCAAACATAATCACCTTTTTGTCATGCATTACTATATATTTGTTAACATAGTCATGCACTTTATTAATAATATTAGTTGCATAAAAGGGAAAACTTTTCTAATGATTAATTGATTAATTAGTTAATTACGGAAATAATGAAACCGGGTAATTAAAAAAATAGCTGAAAAATGCATCAACACTCAAAACGAAATTAAAATATTAAAAAGAATATTATAAATCAAGTAAGAAAACAATAATTTTTATTATAAAATTAAACAATAACCGTACCCATAAATGAATATGGATTCTGATTGACGGAATGACTATTGATTGTGATTTTAAAGTACATTTTGGATTTGCACAAAAAAAAAGACTAGATTTAGATTAAATTTGGATTGAAGTTAAAGAAAATTGTACTTTTACACTTACTGATTTAATATATAGAAAAAACAGATCTTTTTTACACCTACTGATTTCGTCAATAATATAAGAATGCGAGTATGTTTTATCATCATATATCCTATTCTTCACAGAAATAAATAATATTATAATATATATTTTTATTAAATAAGAGAAAGTTACCATATTTACAATATTATTGTTATAAGCGTATTGAAATTTGTTCCTAACAAAAACAAATAAATGATTTATGTTGAGTGTGATTTAAGCAAACTATAAAAAAAGTATAAACTTTATATCGTTAATGATTTTATATACAAGAAATTTATGCATGTAGCATAATTTCTCACTTGATTTTGATATTTTTATCTTCTTTATTTATTGCAGTATTATAACCTATAATCTAGTCTACGTAAGCTCAAATCAAACTATATTTTAGTAAATGAATTAGGCCTTCACTTTTATAAAAGTCTATTTAGTTAGAAAAAAAATCAAAATTTCAATATAACACGTTGATTATTTACGTAGATATTAAGGATACTTTATTATTGTTAATATATTACATTCATATATTTATCAATTATATTTAAATATTAAGTATTTTAGAGTAAGTAAATTTATTGAAAAATTAATTTATATCCTATTTAGAGATCGTATTACAAAATAAATATATAAATAAGTTATCAAGAAATAGGATTTGCAATTGAGTGACAAGAATAACAAATAATAGTAAGTGAATTCATTTTCAAATTGTGTATATTTTTTTAATAAATAATCAGTAGGACCCACAAAAAGTATATAAAATCTTATATGTGATTTTTCCACCGAGGTGGTTAATATTTTAATTAATTTTTAAAAAGTTATGGATTTGAGAGTAATGATAAATATATACACGTTTTAATTAAATTCAAATCAATAATTTTTAATTAACTATATAAATAATTTTTTATTTATATATTATTAATTATTTTATACATTATCTTTAATTAAAGTGTATTTTAAAATATTACCTATACTATTATAATTAAAAAAAATATGTAAAGCGTTTTCTTTTAAAAGAATTTTTTAGAGTTATGACTTTTGTTCTCGGGGATAATGTAAAATACAATTTTTTTAAGTTTATGATAAAATTAGTTAAATTAAATGAAAATGAAAATTTATCTTTCTTAAAAAGGATCTAAGCAATTTATTTTTTATTATGAAAACATTTTATTTTTCTAAAATTAGAACTTTTTTAGTTTCTTCGATTTAATCATTTATCTGTTTCACAAATCACGCATCGATATAAAAGGCTGATAATAGAACAATATAATCAAAATAAAGTTTTGTTTTAGTTAAGTTATATGATCTTATATAGCTTAGTTTCTTTCTAATTTTGTTTTTCACACGTGAGTATATAGTGTTTTGAAAGTGAATTAATGATGTATCTTTTAGAAAGCTTCAAAGATTGCGGAACAACTTTTCTTAAACAGTAAGCTACATTTGAATAAGGAAAGCTGAATTAAAATCTTTAACATATATTGAATTAAGTGCTGATTTTAAATTATTGTTAATAATTAAAAACGGTATACATTAATTGTGACTTAACGTAATAAGTTATTTCGAATTTGATTTATAAATGATGAGTTACCATTATTAGATTTAGTTATTTTAATTATGTATCAATTACTATTATTATTATTAAAAAATGTTTAAATTTATCATCAAATAAACAATTAAAAAAATTCAAGAATTGCTTACACTTCCACCATTATTTAGGAACACAATAATTAATCTAATTTATATATATTTTGACGAAGCAATATAAAAAATTCTACGCTCAATAACCAAGGATTCAACTTCTTTAATATAACTCTTTAACTCATTCAATGTGAATACATATTAAACAGTTTTCAGAGTGAAATAATAATAAATAGTATTAATAGTTTTGACTTACATACATGGATGTTATGAAAAGAAAACATTTTTTATATTATAATATATGAATAATTTGACTGTAGATAATTTCAACTAAATTTCTTTATCGAAATAATTTTACTTTATCTTCTTCAATAAATTGTTCCCTTAAGAGAAACAAACTACAATAATCATCGCCGAATAAACTATCAATCTCAACAACCATTACTCTTCAATGCGATAAATTTTGCAGTGTAAGCAAATTATAAAAGTAACCTTAGATGCCAAAAATAAAAAATAAATATTTAAAACGTTCTTCAAGAATAAATAAAAATATTCAATAATAAAAATACAAAAAATACCATTTCTTATTGTAAGAACTCTTTAAAACAAAACATATTTGGAATGACAATATTGTTAAAATCATTGATATAATCAATATATTATCTCATCTCATTTTTCACCGATTAACTATTCTCTTCAAACTTAATAAAATACACGAATAAATATTGAATTTCAACTAATAACTCGAAAGAACACCGGCCAGTATTTGTAAAAGAAGCATAAAAACACCTTTTAATTAACCCCAATGGCCAGCCCCGTGGCAAACCAAAAGAAAAACATAATAATAGCCTGCAAGGAAAAGAAACTCCAGAGCAGAACCATCCTCCATCATGAGATAACCATACTTCTGACCCAAATCAACTCATCAAGCAGGAACAAGTAAAAACCCGCACGCCAGGATTCAACAGAATCATTCATCCTGCAGCGGCAACAGGGCCATTTGTTTTAATTAGCACCGAATACAAATGGTCTTACGGTAACTCAAGTTCATGATGGTTCCACAACGCTAATTATATGAATAGCACCAATCTAAACAAGCATTTTAACATATGCAAGTTTACAAGCTCAAGGTCTCATCCTATGGTTCTTATATCCGAACAAAACACGGACAAAAAGTATTAACAGATCCAAGCGTCTCAGCAGTCTACCCTTATCATCTTTTCTTAAAACCATACTTTTTTCGTTCATAAAATAAATCAGTTTTGGCACTCCCTAAATTAACAATTTTGGGGCAACCATCTCTATCTTTTTCCTGTTGCGTGCATTCCTTGCAGTAGTAGGCATCAGATATTCCTACTCCTCCGCATATGACACATCGACCCTGAAACGACCCATAGTTGCATTCGTCGCAAACTCGCACAAGTGTACAAGGACGCACGTAAGAGTCACAGATCACACACTTCCCATCACATTTCTCACACAGTCGTCCAATGGCAATCCCTGGCTGCTTTCGGCACATAATCAAATCAGGATGATGCTTGGCCATGCTTTTTCAACAACCTGCTAGACATTGAACACATGTATATAACCAGTAAGTACTGTCCACAATATACATTTGAAAAGTCAAACAAAATATGAAGTAAATCAGTGTCTTTAGGCACTCATACTAGACCATGTGGGAAATATGAGTAGGCGACAGGAAGGGACTTTGGTTCCAACAATCTTGCTTAATTGGCAAAGACGAACGAGGATATGAAGTATAGATGGGAGAGAAAAATAGGGGAGGAGGCAATCATCTGGGTAGTTTGAGGAGAGGCAGAGAAGGATACCAATTATAGCAAATTTTAGTTCCTAAGTACAATGCCAATTATAGCAAAACAAGTTAAAAAACAAAAAGTTCTCAACAAAATATTGGGATTGTAGGCTTAATAACTAATATTTCGTAGTATGAAGAAGAGAATCTGTGGTGGAGTTGGCGGCACAATAAAACCAAGACAGGTGCGTGCGGAAGAATGTGAAAGACAGTGAGGGAAAGTATCTAATCTAACCCTTCGATGAAAAACCTAAATGGGATAAAATTGTAATTTTGTTTTTAAACCCACGGCCGGTAGTGTTATACTCAGTCCCTTAGTGACGGGTACTAATTTATTTATCTCGGTAGTGTGATACTGGCCCCGCCCCCCACTAATGAACGGATACTAATTTATCCGTTATCCATTTTCTATCCGCAGAAGATTTTATCCCAAGGTATCATGGGAATAGATTTTTTTTTGTCGTCATCCCTATTTGATCCATAAGGGCAAACTAGAAAGGATTTTCTACCACCAGGACTGATTAAAACCATTGAATATTGTGAACAGAAGACAGATCATCCTCAACAAGTCAGAGAGGGAATGTGAAGTCATACAATAAGAAAATCTCTTCAGTTTAGGTCTCTCTCTCTCTTTATATATATATGTGTGTTTACATATGCTATATATATATCGCATGAAAATTTCGGAAAAAAAAATGTTACTTTTTCTCATCATCCTAAAAGATATTTTTACTAGCTTGGTCAGAAAAAAGAGAACACGATCCCAGATAAAAAAAAAGTCACAAAATTGAAAAAACAAAAGCCCCAGAAGCTATGACAAATAAATGTGTCAAAAACCCTAAAAATCTCAACCTGTAGGATGTTAAGGGGCAGGAGTTTCGTTGTGAAATGGAATGTAAAACAAATAGGAATGATGAAACACAAACGGATAGAAAAACGATAGTTTCAACTGAATCAGGCCCTCATCGAAGACAGAAGCATGTCCAGAACGAATTGCTAAAATACATACATAGTAGAATGAACACACACAGAAGCACATACCTCGAAGAAACCAACAAGAGAAGCAAAAGCAGCAGCGTACCTTGATTCGGAGGACGTAGATGTTATGAATATGCGAAGTGGTGACGAAGCAGTAGACTCAGTTCATTTTATTCTGAAAACGATTCGTCCTAATTTATTTCGCTCTATTTTTTGGGGTTTCAGTTCAAAACCAAGCATAGTTGGATGGGCCCATTTTCTTTGGGCCCCCTCTAACTGCAAAAGTATGTTTAAGCTTTACTGTTCACACTTCCTTTTTTCTTTTGTTCACTAGATAATTTATTTACATCATAATGTTCACCAGACAATTTATTGAGAAAGGAAAGATCAAATAATGTTGGAATATCAATAGCTTGAGAAAAACATAAAACAAATAAAATGATATAAAAATTCATCATCAGATTTTCTTTGCTCTTATATGATGTAAGATGAAAGCCACCAATAATTGATGATAATAAAACGTAAAATAGATTATGTAAATGTAAATAATAATTAAATAATTAAAAACATATTAGAAACGAATATTTAAAATAAAAATTCTAAAATGATTAAAAAATAAATTAAAAACTTTATTAATATATGTTTATATTATAAAATATAAATACTTAAAATAAAATAAAATAATTTAAATTGTAATGATTTATTTTAATATATTTTTATTTTGAATAATAATTTTTTGTTTATTAAAATTTTATAATAATTTACTTTTTTTATTTATTTTAAAAAATTATTTTTTACTTTTATAATAATTTCATATTTTTAAAATTTTAATTTTATATTAATTATTTTTAAATATATTAATATATAACTAAATTTATTCTATCACAACAATTAAATCTACTTCAAATTTTTTCCCACATCTAAATAACCTTTCTTTATTTTATTTCTTCTCTTTTTCCTTATTTTTCCATTTCACTATAAATTCTTAATTTTCTTTTATCATTTCAATGTATTTCATTGGAGATTTGTCACCGGTTCATTCTTCTACTATAGTCTACACCTCATTTAATTAATTTTACATTTAGTAATTTAATTTATATTTCAATTAAATAACTTAATTTAATATTTTATTATTATTTATATAAGTAAAGTGAGAGTATTAAAGAGTTAAGTTTCCAAATATTTTTCCCATAAAAGATGATAAACATATACTATACATACTTACACTTCTACATAGACTTTTTTTTAATTTTTTGTTTTTCATGAGAGATAAAAAAGTGTAAAATTGTGATTTGGGAAAGTGACACAGTAAGGTTATCATCACTCTTTTTTCCAAGTCATCAACATTTTTATTGAGTGAGGAAATAAACGAATGAGGATACAGATAGCTCATCCATTAGAGATGTTTAAAGAAATTATTGAAGTTGTTTCTCAGCTACGAAGAAACTATAAGGTAGACCTGGGCAAACTATTAGTACTTAATTTAGTTTGGTATTGGTTCCCAAACATGTCATCCAACTCTTCTGCAAACCTATTCATAGCTTCAGCAGGCAACCAAACTGGTATGATTACGCCTTCTTCTCCTTTCGCATTCTTATGCCACACTTGATAGGTTCCTCCCACACAGCTCCCAGCCCCACCTTTGGCCACTCCACCGTACACAGCCTCACCCCACCCAAAATCCACTTCTCTAAATTTCAGACGTGTCAAATCCGAAATAATACAAGACCTTATTGTTGTAAATAAGCACCGATCCTTAATCACCGTTAAATCTGCCACGGAATGCATGTACTCTTCTGTCACCTCACTCTTCACTTTATTTATTAACTCCACTGCATACCCAAATGGATTTTCACAAAGCTTCCCTGCAGTGGTAACTGCTGCAGGGAATGCAAAAGCATTGCCGTAGTAACCAACAGGTAAAGGAGGATTGAACCTTCCACGTGCATTCACTACCACCATCACGCGAACATCCTCTTCTGCCTCTATCTGCAATGCTTTTGTACGACAACGCCAGAAGCATGCTGTGATGACATCAAACGTGGAGCAATGCTGAAAGTGGGGTGGAACCAAGCGACGAAGAGCAGCTATTTGGGAAGGTCCAAAGAAGAATGATCGAAGAAGCATGTCATGGTCGTTTGATGTGATGGTTCCTGGGACATGCTCGTATTCGCGATGGTTGCATGTAATGCGAGGTGGATGTCTTGCCATTAGAAGTTCCCTACGCCACACAGGTGCAATGGAAGGTTTGGTCACACCACGAGCCATTTCAGCCCACGTGTGCAAGAATGGTGAAAGACCACCTCCATCACACATGGTGTGGTTGAAGTAGAATGCCAAGATGAAACCGCCACACCTAAGGCGTGTCACCTGTGATGTCATCAGTTCATATCATATATAAACAAACTATAGAGATAAATTATGAAGAACAAATTTAAAAAACTCAACAAATCTATTGCCGTCAATGCAATTCAATAAGTGAAAACATTTTTTTTTTATAATGGGTTCATACAAATCATCAAATCAATACAAAATAGTGTAAAATCCGTTAAAAACTAGTTTAAACCAAATCAATAATATAACATTTTAACTTTTTTTATGGCAATTATTTTGGTATACTTAAAATGTTCTGAAAATTTTTAACTTCTTTTATTGATTTGATGAGAATTATATAATTAATAATAGTTAGTTTGTAATCATAATATTTGTAAATTTTACTTCTTAAAATCATATAATTATAAATTTGACTTTTTATTTATCTTAAATTTTTTTTATTTTATCTCACAATAATATATTTAAAATCTTAAAAATTATGTTTAACAATTTTTTATTTATTTTTATGAATTTTAAATATTAAAAATGTAATATATTATTAAAAAAAACATGAATCCACAATTATTTATGTCAATTTTTTTCACATTTAAAAACTTTCTTTTTTTTATTTTTTTTATCTTAAAACATTTGAAATGTTTTTATTTTTAATTAATTAACTAATTTTTAAAATAATTCATCTTCATCTAATAAAAATAATATATTTATTTACGAAATGAATTCTAATAAAATTATTTAAATAATTAATACATATTTATAGTTTGAAAAAAATCTTAAACTAAAAGTAATTTTACTTATATTTTTATTTTTATATACTAAGCACTTTGATATATATTAAAAATATAAAAATTATATATTCATTATGTTTTATGGTAGGTGTATGTCTATCTTCTTCCAAATATTAATCTTTAAACTAATTATATCAACAAAAGTGATAGAGAGACAATTATAATTACTAGAAAATTTGTTGAGATTTTGTGAAATAGATCGTCTAGAAAGCAAAGAAGAATTAAGAGAATCAGGAGAGAATTAAGAGAATCGGGAGAAAATGGTGAGCCATAAGTAAGAAGAAATCATATAAAAAATTGGTAATCTGGTGGGAGCCAGGAACATCGTATAGCAGTTCATGGAAGCATGGGAATGGAGGGTGGAGAGAATCACCAAATTGATCAAGTGTGACGTCAGCATCAGCTTCTATGAACATCACACCCTCTCCAGTGCACTCCACCATCAATTTCCGGTGAGGCCCCTCCCTCAGCCTACCTGCTAATGGGTAATAGAACACAAGTGCTTGTGACAGTGCTCGCCGGATCACTTCAACTGGGTCTTTCTCTGCCATTGATGCTTGCTTTCGATAAATTTGTATAATTGGAATGCGGATACGGAGGCCATCTTGATCATCAATGTCGGAAAGTAGCTTAATTTCGAGAGGAGTGGGAACAGCAGGAGGCACAAGCTGAGGTTGGCACCTTTGCACAGTAAACGTTAGAGAAGGAGACGGTGGTGGTGGTGGTGATGATGATGATGAGGCCATGTGGATATCTATGAAGGAAATGATGATTATTGAGACAAAGTGTGTGAGTTTAGTATTGTGAGAGCATTTCCATTTGTTGTGACTGATATTGTAATCCTTTTATAGACCAACACCACATGTTATAGGATGCTCATACACCTTTCACGTTACCTTTTTCCAAACCTGTTTTGTACAAAACTTTCAATTGAGGCAAAGATTTGATTAGATGGTACACACAATAATCATAGTGTCGGTGAAAATTCTGTTATGTTTCTCCTCTTACTTTATTTCTTTAATGTTGAAACTGAATATTGGGAGATTGAAAAGCACTCCCAGCTGCAAACAATAAGAGGCCAATTCAAAATCAAATAATGTTATTTTCAGAACCACACATTTTGTTGTTAGCCATCAAATCAATAAGCACCAATCTTTGTTATGTTAGAAAATGGTCCCATCTTTGGATTAGAAGTGATGTACATAACAAAAATAAATAACAAGTAAATAAAACATTTTATTTCTGTGAAACCTCTTTGTTTCTATCTCTCAATTCTAGATTTTACATGCAATTTTTTTTCTCTCTCTAAAGTTTCTTCCTTTCTCTTTCTAACATTCTTATTTAGTTTCTTATTTTATTTAAAATTAGATCTATCATTCAATGAGCCATGAGTAAGGAGTGATGAACTTAGTATCATTCTTAACCAGATAAAAGTTAAATAAGAGAAAATATTTTTTTTATTAATATATTTTATTTTTCTATTCTTTTTAATCCTTTGAATCATTGTGAAAAATGATTTGTAACTAATTGATGATTGATTTAAAGTTTTATTATTTTTAGTGATATTGTTATGGATCTTTAAATGATGAGTGTTCTTCAAACTCTTGCTACCTTATTTTTAAATTAATTTTCTTTAGATAAGGAAAATCATTAATTTTCTTAAATTTGACCAAGTTTATATTGAATTACACTTTTAGCTTTACATAGTAATGTAAGTGTGAGGATTTTCTTTTTGTAGTTGTTTAAAAAATGTTTAAAGTTGGACAATTTAACTTGATTGAGAAAATTATAAGTGACTATTAAATAATAAATTGTTTTAATTCATTTTATTTATACACGATATTTGTTTATATTAATACATTTTGGTTGAAATTGTTTGAATGAGGAAATGATGTTTTAAGTGTTTGAATTTAAACATTTGAAATTTGTTTGAAATGCGATTTTGACTAGAAAAGATTAATTGGAGTTTTGGAGTTTATTTTTGAAAATGTTGGAGAATGACAAGTTTTGCATAAAATTCATTCAGCAACCTACATTTCGCTTGACAAAATTGTACAAAATAACTCAACCAATTTAGACTTAAAAGCAATTAGATGAAAATTTTGTTAATTTTGCTTAGCTCATCTAAAATTCAATTTGTTGATTTAGAAAAGCTAAAAAATGTCTTATTGATTTATTTCATTTAAATAACTTTCATATTCATGATTTAATTTTCTTTGATAAAATTGTAGGTATATTTTACAAATTTTGATGCTTGAGATTGATAGTTATAAAAATTGATTAGTGTTGTGAATAAGAATGACTTAATAAATATATGATACGATTACAGTAAGATATTTTAATATAAATTTAAAAATCATATTTTTTTTCTTAAATCAATAATTTGTAAACACTATTTAAATAAATTTAAAAACTATAAATATAATAATAGACTATATAAATAAATTTCTTTTATTCAAATTTATTGAATTAAAATTTTATTTACCTTTTTATTTTTATATAAATTTCTTTATTTATAAAGAGATAATATTTAAAATATTTTTCATAATAAAAAATAATAAAATAAGAATTAAGATAACAATTTTAAAAAAATAATTAGTCATAGAAAATAAATGATTGTGAATAATTTTTTATTAATAAAATAGGAGAGTGATAAGTTGGTTATATAATTTAACTCTGAAATATAATAAATAGAAGAATAATAGACTGACCGTACAGCTTTGAAAATTGCAGTCCAAAACCATCTTATAACACAATTAAGTCTAATCAAAAGATAAGAAAATTATAAAAAAAAAATAAAGATGTAAGAGAAACACCATTTAAGAATATGTAACATTTTTCTGATGAATAATGGAACACTAAATATACTTCAACCCTGGACAAAAACACATTACGAACTACTACACCACCATAGATTAGTAAAGAATTGAACCGATACTAAAACAAGTTAACAAAAAAAATATAAATAAATGTATATAATCAGAAAAAGAAGAGAAGATAAATAGGTAATTAGAAGAAAAATAAACAAATAAATATACATAATTGGAAAAAGAATAAATAATAATAATAATAAAATGTATTAGTGAAAATTAATTAAATAATAAAAGCATAAAATGTAAAATAAAATAATGCATAAGGAAAATAAATAAACAATTAATTATATATATATATATATAAATTTATTAAAATCAATATAAAAAGCTTAACTCATATTTTCTATTAAATATATTTTAGTGTTGAAAATAGGTAGGAGAGGAATATAATAATAAGAGAAAAGTAATCAGGAAAAGAAGATGATGGGAGAAAAAGTAAAGAAAGAGAAAGAAAAAAAAGAAAAATTGTAAAAAGAGGTGATATATATATATATATATATATATATATATATATATATATATATATATATAAAGAGAGAGAAAAGAAAGAAGAAAAAGAAAAAGAAAAATTGCAAATAGAGGTAATATATATAGAGAGAGGGAGAGAGAGTTTTTTAATTATTATATTATTAATATTTAATTAATTGTAGTTTTGTGTCTTCTCATCTTGAAGTCAATCAAGATCATGAGGACTCACTGATGAGTCATCTATGCGAATCGTCTGATACATGGACCATTGGATTGTTAAAGTAATTATAGATGGATGAGACAGCTACTTGATTCATTGTTGGAAATAGAAAATTAATTTTTTTAATTATTAATTTCTTTTTTTATTTTATTATAATATTATTGTTTATTTTAATTTTAATTTTCTTATTTTCTTATTTTAATTTTTTTACCTGTACTTAATTTTTTTAATAATTTAAAATGTACCAACTATTTCACAAAAGTTTGTGTCAATAAACTTTTAAGAAATTCTCCAAATTATTATATATAAGTCATGTAGATTGTATTTATGAAATATTTTGTTTAACTTTTTCAATATTATTTCTATTTTGCTTTGTTATACTCCCTCTTAAATATTTGTTGATTTATTTTCCGTTGTTTAGATTTTATCCGAATAAAACAATAAAGTTTAAAAATGTGTAAAACTTTTAAAATAAAAACTTTGTCACGAAATATTTTTTAATTCTTATATATTAAAATAAGGATGAATTAAATAAATAATTTTATTATTTAGAAAGAAGAATGTTGATGAAATAAAAAGAGTTCTAAATATTAGATGTTTAGATTTATTTAATAAGAATTTGCATGTATGAGGTACTAAAATTGGTGCATATATTATAGTAAGATAGGTTTAATATGAGTTTTCTGAAAAGTATTAATTTAATATTTTATATTAAATATTGTTTTATTATATAAATTTATGTGTTATATACTATTATATGAATGGATGTGTGATGAGTGACTTTTAAAATTGTGATAAGGAAAAATGTGTGATTGTGATAAGTTTGTATAATATATTTTGTCTTTCGTTAGTGTTTTTGGGTGATACAATTTTCTTTTAAATACAAAAGTAATAATATAAGAGAATTTATTATCCACTTAAATATAAGAAAAATTAATTAATTTAATCTTATTTCTATAATTCTTTCATTTATGATATAATTTAGATATACTAAAAAATATTTTAAATTGATATTAATGAAATTAGTTTTATTAATTAACGTCAAGTTAGTTATTTTATAATATTTAAGTATAAAGAAAATAGCAAAAATAGAGACAGGGAAAAAAGATATGTTTTGGATAGATAGAAATAAAAATGATAAAAAAAATTCCTTTCAATCTTGTCTCCATGAGTCGAAACTTAGAGTGTGAAAAAATAAAATGAAAATAAAAGTAAATTGTATAAAAATATTTCTATGCTAATTAAAAAATATCTTTTTGACTTCATTACTTTTTCTTAACACAATTATTTATTATTTTCATATTATAAAAGAATTAAGTTTTAAAACTATAAAAAATTTGAAAGTCCAACATCTCCAAATCATAGCATATATAAAGCATTCGGGTAACTTACAATGACAAGTTAAACTCAAAATAAGGTGGGTCAAAGATATTTTTTATTATAATTTTTAATGGATTGATAATATAAATATCATTGTATTAATCATGCAATAAAATTTTCATCGTGGAGCTTTTTTGTGGTGGAGGTAAGAGAGACTTGAAATTCCAAATTTTTAGAATTTATTTGTATATACTAATAAGAATTAAATATAAAGATTTTTATTTTTTATAATATATATTATTTAATTTCATTAAATATTAAAATATAACATTAATAAAAATTCATGATGAAAAAAATAAAAATAAAAATTAAAACATTTTGTATATTATCTCTCCTAGTTCTTTCTTCAATTCATTCTATCTTTCATTGAACAAAAAATATTAAGGATCACAAGAAGAGATAAAGACAAGTTTCATTTTTATTTATCTTTTATTATTTTAAATATTAATTAAATATTTTTCTTAAAAAAAATAAGAATCACAACAAATGAAACATGATATTATGAGTTATTCAAAGTCAGAAAAATACATATATATTTTTCTCCAATAATAAATATCGATAAAAAAATTATAACTACATAAATTTTAAATTAGAATATCATCAAATAATAATTCAATAAAGATCAAATAATTATAAAAAAATTCAAATGTATTCTTTAATATAAGTATTTTAAATTACATAATAAACTAATTAGTTTTTAGTAATTTAAAACAAGAATAAGTATAGGATGAAAATATGATATTATTGTGGATATATATATCTACATCTTTGTCTTCATATATAATTTTAAATTGGGTATTACTCATAGTCATACTTATATTTAAATAATGTGAAAATTATTTGTGAAATTCATAATGAATTTAGATAATACTCAATAGAACATGTTCATTTATCATATTCCTAAGTGAAATATAATTTCATACCATGTAAAATAAAATAAACTAGAATAAACTAGATTTTTCTTTCTCCTATATTTTTTCAATCCATTTATTTTCAAAAGACACCGACTTTAATTTATAGAATTTATTTTTTTTAAAAATTTATTCTCACACATATACTTGAGTATTTTGGTAAAAAATTTAATCGTATAACTTGGGAATCGCACGAATCTAAATTTGTGTTAATTTAAGTTTTTTAATATTGTGACTGTAGAACTTGAAATATAGGATTTTTTTTATTTCACTACTTAGAATTAGAAATTTAACTTAAAATCTAATATTTATAATTTTATAAATTATTATTAATTTTAAATTTAATATTATTTATTTCTAATGGTTATTGTAAAGTTTCATTAACCTAAAATTTATTATTTTAATTTTATTGATAGTATATTCTTTAATGATTTGAGAAATTAGTTATTATATAAATAAATATTATAAAATCTTAATTTATCTTTTTAGATGTTGGTTAATTTAACTTGTGAGTTAATCCAATTTATAAAAATTTTAAATTTAAAATGTAAATTATACAAATATATTTGTCATAAGCAAAATTACGTGGATATAAATTTAAATGGATGAATTCTCTTCACACCTGCTCTACTCAAATGAGTAGTTGTTGGAATATATATATACATATACATATATATATATACATACATATATATATATATATATACATATATATATATATACATACATATATACATATATATATATATACATATATATATATATACATATATATATATACATATATATATATACATATACATATACATATACATATACATATACATATACATATACATATACATATACATATATATATCTATATACATATATATATATATATATGTATATATATATATATATATATATATATATATATATATATATATATATTATGCACACACGTTTAAGCACCCTAGATTTATGTTTTAAATGAATACCTTAAACTCTCTTTTTAACTGATTATTTAATTTTACCACTTGTAAATGAACATTCAAACCTTGTTTTTTTCTTCCAAATAAATCGTAACCTTTATCTTTGTTTCGAAATTCATGTTAAACTTAATCTTTGTCTCAATAGTATTTAACTGTTATCCTTTTTACAAGTGATTGTTTAAAAAATAAATTGGAATTAAATTTCTTAAAAAATATTTAGTACATGTTTGGAGTTAATTCTTCAAGATTGTGATTGGATAAAATTTAGAAGCTTAAATTTCATCAAATTTATCTTTACAAATTAAATTTACAAACATAACTCTTTGGGTTTTACATTTTTAAAATTACATTGAGAATCTCGTAATCATGAACTCCTATTTAAAAAAGAAAATGGGGGAAATATGAATCAATTTAAATAAAATAATTTTTAAAGTATTAATTTAAAGACACACAGGAGAGTAATCAACTAATAAATGACAAGGGTAGATTATAATTCAACAGTGGAGACAAAAATGAGAGTAGATCAATTCACTCAGTGACGTCAACAATCGCCTACACTCCCTAATTCATCGGATAATTATAAAATATTATACTATATTCATTTTAGATACTATTTTATTAGATTTATACAAAAATGTAATCATATTAAAATGAAATCAAAATAAAATAAGATCAATTTTATTATTAAGAAATTTTAGGAAAAAATATAAAAAGTAAAATAAAACTTTCTACAAATTAAAATTATATAAGAAAACATATATAAATTAACATATTCAATAAACTAATTTTATTTTTTAAAATCAAATTTTTTTCTTCTTGAAATCCAAAGAGATCCTATATATAAAACAAAATGAATCTTGTTGACAAATCTTTGGAGGATTAATTTAAAATTCAAACAGGTGGACCGCAATGATGTCTATGCAAGCAAATGAAAAGGAAAAGTAACCGATGAATGTCATAATGTCATCATTTTACATGCCATTAACACCTTGAAGCGGTCTATTGGAATTGATGTAAAATTCTGTTTCATTTCACAATGAGTGCAGCTACCATGAACCTTCAGCGCCCACAGTCGGATTCTTGAAGGCAGAGAACTCCCAGTACGTTTTCAACGAGAAAGGTGGGAAAACAGTGGCACCTTCATCTGTAATTTTGGATATCTGAAAACAGTCGTACATTACACTTAAGTACCATAAATTATTCACTTTGCAATGCATTAGAATCCATTTCAATTCAATTGAAGATTATACTAAGAGAATAACAATTCACTCTCTGATATAATGCTTCCTTCTAATACACACTGGTTAAAATTTGTTAGGAACTATAAAATCTTGACCGGAGCTCATGGAATAAGAATTGAGATCCAGTAAAATTTAGTGATTTTCAATAAATTTTAACTAATAATATGCTAGAGTATTGCTAATATTTTTTATACAAGAATCCAACAACAAAGGCAGGAACTCAGGAAGGAGAGTCGATTTTAGTTAAGATCGAAGCCTCGATCTTCATATACACATGATAGAAAGGGTGAAATAAAGGTTCAGTTTACCCCTGATTTAACATCATCAACACATATAAGGTTTAGCAGTCAAGAACCTACGGTACACAAGAAGCATTGATTGACTGTTATAATAATGACTACCAACACTCCACATAATGGGCACATGAAAAGAAATTGAAAGTTTTACACAGATAAGCAGACACAACCATCAGGTTATGACAAGCAAGCAAACATTCTAGTAGTTACCACCTTCTAGCTTGTCTATGCCATGTGATGTTGATTAGGGTCAGCCAAAATTAAATTATTTATGAAAGAAAAGAAGGAAACATCGTCACAGAGTAAAATTTTCATTTGCTGCCTATGAATGAACCTACTAACTTTTCCTATCCCACGAGCTAAAAAGTGGAGATTAGACCCCCATAAGCATGCAAACCCAGGTAGAGATGAGAGAAGATCATAAAGACATCTAGGTAAGCACGTGAGCATGCTTAGGAGCTAAAATCCAACTAATGAACTTTCTCATATATGCATCAGCCTAAACCACATGCATAATCCAAAATTTAGAGAACTCAAGACAAAATTCTCAAACACTTCCATACATAATCCAAAACCAATCAAAATATTAAGCAAAATCTTTAAACATGAACATAAACACGAGAATTCAAGAAGAATATTCCCTGATGCATAGGGCTAAACAAAGGGGAAAAGCCAGGATAAATATGCCTGACATTGCATGATAGGAGCCTGCACCTTTCTTGTGTACAGACTGTTTCTGTTCATTCTCGGTAATACAGTTTGGTGTTTCTCTTTAATCTCCGAACTTATCCTAAATACATGTTTTGATAAACGGAAAATGGAGAGGGGAAGGGGGAGAGCAGAGCAGAGGAACAAAAGAAACAGTGTAAAACCTGAATTTTGTTGACTGCAGACCTATCACGGTATAAAAGCACACGCATGCACTTTTCTAGTAACTTGACACCCTCTTCAAAGGTCAAGTTCTCATGCCACTCGTCACGAAGAATTGGCCTAGCAAGGTGATTTCCGAGCCCGGTTGCTACATGGTTGTCCTCAAAATTAATGCCAATCATGTTAACCTGGATAAGATCCACAGATTTTAATTGTTGGAAGGTAAAAACTTGCAGGTATGCCAAACTTGGAACTGGAAAGAAAAAACAAACAAAGGAACGCGACTGCATACCATGCCAAGGTACTTCTGGCCGTTTTTAACTCCACCAAGCACAAGCGCATTCCACAAAGGATTGAACTTGTTCCGCCGATTGTACATCACACGGGTTAAATAATTGTGCACCTCCTTCGGTCCTAGAGAATTACCATCATCCCACATGTTGTCATAAAGGCTGCATAATCAAAACTCATAACAAAACAATTAGATGGGATTTTTGTAGTATTAAGAAGGTAACTAGAAAAACTACACAGATAGAGTATTTTACTATGCCCAAAAAATAAATAAATAGGCAAGCGTAGCACTGAAAACAGGGCAGGCACAACCATTTTAACTCAAAACCTTTAGCACTAAACTTATTTTACATAACCGGTTCACACAAAGTAACAATTATTATTATTAAAAAGGAAAGGTACTCACATAAGCTCATCAAGGTAGCGCAGAATCTCCTGAAAGTCACTTATCTCTCCGCTAGCACCAAGAAGAGAATGTTTCCCAATAGGCTTGATACGCTCAACACTCTTGTACCGTAGGGTAGATCCATATGAACCTATCAACATACCCCCCATTCACATGACATACAAAGTAATTCAGTACTCAAAATACTAAAAAAAAGACTACAATGAACTTCCACAATAATCAGATAAATAGCATTTTGAACCGAAGATAAAAGAAAAAGCTAATTGAATATCAGACCTCCCATATCAGCGGCCATGAGAATCCCATCTTTGTATTTGATAGCTACTACAGAGGATCCAGTCACGTATGGGTACCTAAGGATTTAAAGCATAATTTAGGGCAAAAAAACGCAAAATGCGCAGTTGAAGAGTAAAATCAAATCATTCACTGCGAAAAACCCTAAAATAAAAAGAAATGAACATTAAAGAAGGAATGGAGGAAGTGAGAGAGAGTATACTTACAGAGTTCGCTGGGATTCAGCAACACCTTCCATGGCAAGGAATATCTATCCCCTTGGATCGTCGTCGTCGTGCTAATGAAAGAAGAGAAGAAAACCCGTCGCGTCGCGGTAATGAAAGAAGAGAAGAAAACCTCGCCACGTGCTAATGAAAGAAGGGAAGAAAACCCAAAACACAAAGAAAAAGCACAAAATAGTTTGCTTTCATCGCAAACGACATGTTCCGGACTTTAATTTCGTAAGCCCCAAACCAAATAATAATAATAATAATAATAATAATAATAATAATAATAATAAGATTATCTCTTATAAAAAAGTGGGGAGTTCAACAAAATAGAAGGAACTCTAAATTTTTATGAAATAAAAATTAAAAATTAAAACAAGAGGTAGGTGGGAAATAAGTCTAGAACGTAATAAGAAAATACATAAAGAAGAAGTAGGTCTTAAATAAGATATAAGTTTTAAAAAAATGTTTCATCACTTGTGACAAATAAAGGAAGGATAGTATTTTCTATAATTTACTATTTTAATTTTTTATAACACCGCTAGAATTAGAGAAAAATAATTAAAAAGTTTTAAAGGAGAAAATAGATATTCATTAGATGTGATGGTGAAAGTTTTAAAATTGAGAAAAATTTAATTAATGAATAAAGAATTTTTAGTGATAATATTATTTTGAAATATGATATAGAGTTTAGGTCTCTCTCTTTGTATATAATATATGTGTGTATGTGTACATATCCTATATATATATATATCGCATGAAAATTTCGGGAAAAAATGTTACTTTTTCTCATCATCCTCAAAGATATTTTTACTAGCTTGGTCAGAAAAAAGAGAACACGATCCGAGATAAAAAAAAAAGTCACAAAATTGAAAAAACAAAAGCCCCAGAAGTTATGACAAATAAATGTGTCAAAAACCCTAAAAATCTCAACCTGTAGGATATTAAGGGGCAGGAGTTTCGTTGTGAAATGGAATGTAAAACAAATAGGAATGATGAAACACAAACGGTTAGAAAAACGATAGTTTCAACTGAATCAGGCCCTCGTCGAAGACAGAAGCATGTCCAGAACGAATTGCTAAAATACATACATAGTAGAATGAACACACACAGAAGCACATACCTCGAAGAAACCAACAAGAGAAGCAAAACCAGCAGCGTACCTTGATTCGGAGGACGTAGCTGTTATGAATATGCGAAGTGGTGACGAAGCAGTAACTCAGTTCATTTTATTCTGAAAACGATTCATCCTAATTTATTTCGCTCTATTTTTTGGGGTTTCAGTTCAAAACCAAGCATAGTTGGATGGGCCCATTTTCTTTGGGCCCCCTCTAACTGAAAAAGTATGTTTAAGCTTTACTGTTCACACTTCCTTTTTTCTTTTGTTCCCCCACTGTCCCACTACATATACACACCCCTCGTTTACCAGCGGGGAGGTTGTGTATGTGTTTGTAGCGTCATTGTTCATGTTTCAGAACACACTGCTTCCATCTCTCACATTTCCAGCTTTCTTTCATTTCTCCTAACAAAAATAATGAACAACACTAAAGATTTTTTGGTAAAATATTTCATTCCGATCATACATTAAATCCATAAATAAATAACACAATTAAATTTACATCTCTTCAAAGAAAATCATAATGTTCACTAGACAATTTAGTTAATTTTTTTTCAATTATTGTTTTACTGTTATACTTTTTTGAATTATTAATTTAATGCTCTACTTGTTTTTTACTTATTTTTATGGAGTAATTATTTTTTATTAAAAATTATAATTATTTTAAATTATAATAAAGTTTTTAATAGGAGTGGTAAATTAGATTTTGGCTTACAGGTCGGTCTTTTCACATTTTGACTCACCCACTAGCCTGTTTTTTTAAAAATTTAAAAATAAAAAAAGTTAATTTTTATTTTTGAATTATTAATTTAATGCTCTACTTGTTTTTTACTTATTTTTATGGAGTAATTATTTTTTATTAAAAATTATAATTATTTTAAATTATAATAAAGTTTTTAATAGGAGTGGTAAATTAGATTTTGGCTTACAGGTCGGTCTTTTCACATTTTGACTCACCCACTAGCCTGTTTTTTTAAAAATTTAAAAATAAAAAAAGTTAATTTTTATTATATTATTTACTGAATATAAATATATAATAATACTGTAATTTAAATCATAAACATTTACAAATTAAATTTTAATTATCAATTATAATAGAGTACTTTATCTCCTATGATAATTATTTTAATTTATTCAATTAGAGACATTAATTAATCAATTTTAGAAAATATTTATAGAGTTAAACATAATTTAAAATTATATATATTAATAAAAACTATTTTTTTTAAAAAAATACAAAATAAAAAAGAAGTGACGAATTGGCCGTCGGTCCGCCAACCAGCTCTTTGACGGACTGAGACAAGAAATCCAACTCGTATGGTGGTGACAGACAAACTCACTCTACCCAATTTTTTGTCGGACCAAAACGGGTTAGGCTGAACCATTTTATCATCCCTAATTTTTACACAAATATTATTTAAAAATAATTTTATTTAGGATTGTAAAATTTTAAAACAAATTAAAAAATAAATGTATGATTATAAAAATATATAATTATCTAATATTAAAATATAATGACATAATTAGTTATGTTTTCTTTGGTATTTTACGACATACACTTAGTTTTATTAAACATTAGTTTAGTTTTTTCAGTTTTTAGTTTTGAACTAGTTTTTACAGCTAATTTTACTAAACATGGCCTAATAATAATTTATAACTATAATCTATCATCTACAACAATTAATAAAAAGATTATATTTTTTAATGTTTTTACAGACATATTTCTATATTTTAATCTATTTAAAATTTATTTTTATAATGATTAATAAGTTATATATATATATATAGTTTACTCTCAATATTTTAATAAATTTTTTATTAAATGTTGGGTTCACTTGTAATAATATTTATCGTAGGCACATTCTTTCTTTCACTAGAAGTTGAAGGTGTTGGTTATCATGTTGGGTAAATTACAGTTCGTATTTTCAGCCCGTTTTGATATGGTTTTAGTGGGATTTGTTGTTATTACCGAGCTTCTCTTAATCTGTATATAATATCTAATAGAAAGTGAAGAATAATACCAGCAAAGAATATTTTTCATCCAGGTCATGAAACAACATAAAATTTAAGAGATCTTATGTTTGAAATTGATTCGCATGCAACAATCTCTCCCAACAATTGTCTAGCATGAGTCCACTTTTGATCATTTAGTGTTCTTTTTATGGGGACAATAGACGCAATTTGTAACAATTTTCTTTTTAATAATTACTTCATTCACTTTAATACTCAATGCTCACGTTCATATATAATTTATAATTATAATCTATTTTTTTCTATTTAAAAGTATAACCTTCTAGCTACCACCTTTATATTATAATTTAACTTCCGTCACCTATGCCACAACAAAATACATCATAAAGGATGTATATGGAATGTCTCAAATAAAATATTTACTATAAATTAAAATCAATTAATAATCTTATGAGTTATATTAATTGTTTGCAAATAACAACTCAACTATTATCTAACCTTATACATTTACATCCAGTTTAACAATTCAATCATAATTATTTTATGTTTATATTCGTTTTTGTTATGGAAATGGTACAAACTTATATAATAGCTCAACTAAAACTGGTATACTCACAAACTCAATACTCAATACTCAGCTTAGAGAAGCTATACATTTTTATACACTCTTAATTACACGAGTGCATAAAAAATCTTTAGCAATTGAATTTTTATTTAGTTCAAGGATTATATATTACAGAATCATCCTTTATCTACATCTCAACATAAAAATTTCACTTTTTTAACATACATTTTAGGAAATATCATACTTTATTATGATAATTTATGTAATGTTTAAAAATTCGAAAAATTCAATGTTAAAAAAATAAAATAATTAGTGTAATGTTAAAAATAAGAATTCCAATATGAAAAACAAAACAAATTTATCTTTTCATAAATATAATATCTCGAAATATAATACCGAAATAGCTTTACCACTATTTCAAGATTTCCTATTTAATAAAACTAGCGTTGTTAAAAGAATTTTGCTTATTTGCTTATTATAGTAGTAATTAGGTCAAACTTACCTCGGCAAATATAATAATTTATAAAAACGCTTTTAAGATAATTATTTTAAAATGTATATAAAGAGAAGATTATTAATAATATATAAACTTTAAAATTGTAAAATAACAGTTCGAGTGAAAGGCAAGTCAACAAAAATGTGAAGTGATATTCTACAAGAACTTTAGAACAAAGGTATTATGAAAAGAAAATTATATATGTTCAATCATGTAAACATTTCCTTTCAAACACTCAATATTTACTATAATTTATATTTATACAATTAATTTTATTTAAAAATTGAATTTCATTTATTTATAAAATTTATATTAAGTTTTTAAAAAATTTAATTGAGATTAAATCATATAGTAAATTAAATAATTTACAAAATACACATCTAAAGATACAGTAACTTTTAAGGCATACGTCATTGTTATTAATTTGGGTACTTCAAATTTTTTAGGATCGCAAAAATAAATAATTGTTTAAAAAACATAAGTTAGAACAAAATATGAATTTATTCTCATCCTAAAATAAAATATAAAATATTACAAATAGACTTTATAAATATATGTATAAATTATTTAAAATTTTAGATAAAAAAGTAATTAATGTAGTAATAAATAAATAATCTTTAAAAAACAAGAATGGAGTCGGTGACTTTGATTTGAAGCAGGAATTACACCATTACTTTGGAGCATTATAAGCCATCAGATTAATCTTTCGGTTTCAAAATTGTGTTAACTTTTTGTACGATTCTTTTATTCACATGCCATTTTTTCTATTTTCAAATTTCATCTCAAATCTTAATTTAGAATTAAATGAAATATTTTTATTTCTTTTATTTTCTATACACAGAAATAAAAATATGATTTTTTTAATTGATAGTAAATTTTTTCTATTTACTGTACATTTTATTCAAATAATTATATAAAACAGATTTTATTAGTTTTTATCTTCTGCATAGAAAATGAAGATTAACGGTTGAATAAAAAAACAGTTTTACAATGATAAAAAAACTTTGAATTTCATTTATACTTAAGACGTATGGTAAAATTATAACCATTAGAGCAGACATATATTATTCTAATAAACTATATTTTTTATTATTATTAATAATTTTATATAAGATATATTTTTCATTAACTCAGTTTCACATGTTAAATTTGTCCGGGAACAATAATAATTATATAACTAATTTTTATTTAGGTAATTTTAACAAAATTTAACTTACTAAAAATATACTCTTTTATTAATGTATTTTTATTATAATTTCGTAATGATTAACAATATATAGAAAACATGTCTTATTCCATGTAAATTCTAATTGCAAATATTTAAGTAAAGATAAAAAAAATATTTTTAAATGTTTATTGCAAATACTGTTAGAAATTAAATATATCATATTTTTTAGTTGTTGACTTTGGCACAAAAGCTCATATAGTGAAAAAATGTCATTAGTTAATATTTAAATATCTCATATTTTTTAGTTCAATAATTATCGAGGATAATGAAGTTTTTATCATTCTAAGTTATAAGAAATACGAAAATATTTATGAATACTTAAAATATCTATCTATATTTTAAAAAATTATAAATTTATAAAATATATGATATGATAGAAAGAAAAAATATTAAAAAATACATGAATATATATATATATATATATATATATATATATATATATAATGAAAGTGTATGTATATTAAATATTCAACCTATTCGGATATATGATTATTGAGATATTTCAGAAATTCTCAAATTTTGATATATGTAATAATGATAAAGTTATGTAACATATCCATATAAAATGTAAGATTAAATGAAACTATATTTTGTTGAAATAAAATTATGATTTGAAATTTGTAAATAAAAGGAAAAGAATTTATGAGGAAAAGAGAAGAAGTGAATGTAAAAGGTAGTTATTTTATTTAAAACGATAATTTAATCTAATGGCTGGGGCTTTAATATAAATTTAATCTTATGTTTTAAAGTTATGGTTTTTACTTCCCTCCCAGGGAGTAGTGTTGTGCCTACAAGGTTTTTAAGGGGTGAATTAATATAATATTTTAAGAAATTATTAAATTAAAAAGTTAACATAAATAAGAATTTATAATTAAAGAATGGTATAAATAGATGCAATTACTTAATTGAATATGATAAAATGTAAAGAATTAATGGAGGTGTTAGATTTAAGGATAAGGGGAGAAATGCAGAAAATGGTAGGTGAAGGAATGGGGGAGGTTGGAAAGGGAATATCCATCAGATCCAACATTTTGTGTTGTGGAAAGCAATCAAAGGCAACCAAGGAGAAACCGAAAGAGATAATAAAGTGATAAAAAGAAAAAAGGAGCCGAAGAAACAAACCTGGGTGTAGTGTGGTGTGGCACTCACTGGCTCAGCTTCTCCCAAACAAGGCCCACTTTTCTCTTCTTCAATCCTTCAATGGCCTCCTTATCCCTCTCCTCACCCACTTCTCTCTCTTCCGTGCACCACACCGCCTCCACGCGCCTTATCCTGCGCACCCCTGCCTCCCTTAAACTGCGCTCCCGTTCTCACTCCTTCCCCACCGTCCGCGCCATCACCCTCACTCAGGACGACCTCAAGAGAATCGCCGCCGACAAGGCCGTCGAGGCCGTTAAGAGTGGAATGGTCCTCGGCCTCGGCACCGGCTCCACCGCCGCCTTCGTCGTCGCCAAGCTCGGCGCGCTCCTCTCCTCCGGCGAACTCACCAACATCGTCGGCGTCCCCACCTCCAAGCGCACGGAGGAGCAGGCTCGCTCCCTCGGCATCCCGCTCTCCGTCCTCGACGACAATCCCCGCCTCGATCTCGCCATCGATGGTGCCGACGAAGTCGATCCCGACCTCAATCTCGTCAAAGGCCGAGGCGGCGCCCTCCTCCGCGAGAAGATGGTGGAGGCCGCCTCCGACAAGTTCATCGTCGTCGTCGACGACACGAAGCTCGTCGACGGTCTCGGCGGCAGCGGCCTCGCCATGCCAGTGGAGGTGGTTCAGTTCTGCTGGAAGTACAATCTGGACCGCCTCCAGCAACTCTTCAAGGAAGAAGGATGCGACGCCAAACTGAGATTGGACGAATCTGGCAAACCCTACGTCACCGATAATTCCAATTACATCGTCGATTTGTATTTCAAGACTCCAATTAGGGATTCCCTCGCTGCTGGCGCAGAAATCTCCGCTCTGGAAGGCGTCGTCGAGCATGGATTGTTCTTGAACATGGCCACCTCTGTCATCATTGCCGGCAAATCTGGCGTTGAAGTCAAGAACAAGTGAGAGAGACGCCTCTCCACTTCGTAATTTGTTTTTTTTTTCTCTCTCAATGTTTTCTGTGTATTATTTTGTTTTCGGAGGAATATTAATAATAATTACAGCGTACATCTGATTGCACCCATCTCTATTGATTATGCTGCTTATGATACTAGAGCCCAATTATGCACACAATATTCATGATCGCCAGTGATTTGAATTTAGCTTAGTGTACGAGTAATGAAACTTACACAAATGAAAAAAAATGAGATTATATCGATCTAATTCAAACAATTAGAGATGATGTCATTGTTATATAGATTAATTATTTTATCACTGTGATTGATGTGGGAAAGTACATCTTGATTCAATTTAACTTGTGCATTTTAAGCAGCAGAAGGAGAAGGACTTTGTTGATTTGCATCATAGTTGATAGTATGAAACTAATTTTTGGTTCCGAAAGACAAAAGGCAGGAGCAAGAAATTCATTGTTGTTCAAAAAAATTCGAAGCAAGTCCATTCTCACCTTCACCCTCAGTACTTCAACTTTTGTGACTCTAATTCCTAATTGCAAGAGTTCCTAAGCAATCACATGGCAAAAACAAAATCTATTTGATCACTCTGCTAAGAAAAAATGTTTGTTTAAAGTCTTAAAAATTATCAGATATGTGGCTGCTGGGATTCGAGCCCAGGTCTCCACGGCCACAACGTGGAATTCTCACCACTAAACTACAGCCACTGTGTGCTTGAGGCTATAAATATTACTAATATATATAAATATAATCATAAAAATTTTTAAAAACAATTGTGGCTGCTGGGATTCGAGCCCAGGTCTCCACGGCCACAACGTGGAATTCTCACCACTAAACTACAGCCACATTTTGATGAAAGTGAAAAGAAGGTAGTAAAAAAATAATGGTCGATTAAAGACGTTTTTACCAGATCTCATAGAAAAGAAGTGGAGCTACGAATAGGATGAACCTAATCTTCTACTTGACCCAAGGTTGACTACATGGCCTATTCGGCCCATATTCGACCTAAAATTGTCGTAGAGGATAGATATAGAAAATTATAGTTATAATTAATCATAAACTGAATATTTTTTTCTTATCTTATGAGTTTTACTGCCTCGATATATATATATATCCTAAACTCTGAACACGTATGAATAGTAAACAACTTTTCCCTTCTAAACATTGCCAAATACATAATAATTAAATCCTTCAACTTTTACTTATAGAAAATCATTCTTCAAAATTTTAACTTTTAATCTATATAGTTATATTTTGTTTATATTTGATCATCGGGTCAGTTGTTAAACGAAAAAAAGGTACAAAAATGCAAAAAATATTTTTATTGAGAAAAAGGTAAATGTCTATTTAAAAATCATGAAAACGTAAATACATTTTTAAAAAAGAAGTGTAGTTTTTCCTGCCAGAGAGCTTGAAGACATTGTAAAGAATATAGCTATTAAATGCGATTTTATTAATGAGAAAAAGCTTGACGTAATTATAAGAAGGAAATTCGCCACAAAATTCAATTAATAGCAGAATGAAAAGTAAGCACAAGACTCTATTTATTTATTTATTTCAGGAACAAATTTCTTACATTCTCGCATCTTAGTTTTCTAATAAAATTATAAATGGATGAGACGAAAATATTTATTTAAAATTCTGCAACACACATTTGTGAAAAATAATTATTATTGAAAAGGACATTCACATGTTGAATGTTGAACTGGATGGCAAATATATATATATATAAAGCAGGATTTATGCATTGATATGGATTTCAGATCGAGAACCAGGATACAGAGAAACGAGAAAAATAATAGAAAAATAAAATAGCATACCAATTAATTGCTAGATAACTTTATTTACTAAGTACACTAGCTAACGCTGCATATTCTTGACTATATCAGAGCCCAACCCAAAACAATACAGCAGCGTAGAGACAAATTCCAAGTCAACACATATAATCAACTAAATTATGTTAATTTATTTATCATCAACGCTAACTTCTGATGTTGAGTTGTAGTAAACATTTAGATACCATGGTTTATCACTTTATAGGATTGTAGCAACTTGGTAATATAATCACACCTTTATTACGTGGTATAACAAATTGGGTATTGGGATAACAGTTTTTTTGTCTATAAATAGATTTTGAATTTCCATGATTATAAAGAAAACTCGGACTGAATGCTCTGAATAAAATTGGAAGAGATTTGAGTGTAGAAATCTTATATAAGGAATTAGAGAAGTTACTGGTACATTTAACATTCTCATAACAATTCCATTGATAGATATATGGTATTCCAAATTGTTCAGTAATTTCTACTTGAATAGACATTTATAGAATAAAAAATTACTATCATATTAATTGATATTCTTAAAGATATTTGCAGCCTTGACACTTGCGTGCAAGTCATTCATGACCCTTGATTCCCGGATTAAGCCTCAAAGAAGCTAAAAAATGTTATAAAACCGTGACGTTTCTACCTTCTTATTTCTTTTGAGAGACACTGTGATTGAATATTTGAATCTACTCTTTTAACCAGCTAGTAGAACCTGAATAAAGAAAGAGAGAAAACCCTTTGATTTTTACAGCATGGTCCCCTAAATATTACTGAAGTCAGAAAAATTTACAGCTCTTGACGATCCAGCTGAGGCAATGTTGAAGTGGAATGCTCCACGAGGGTGCCAAGTGCCAAGTGGCTTTAACAGAGAAAGCTTTGCAGGCCAAAGGCCGCAATGAATAGTTAAATAGCAGCACAAACACCCAGAAAGAGTTACGGTGAGCAATTAGTACAGTTGAAGAAGGCAGTGTATATAATGCATGTGTAACAAGATTAAAACTAACACATGAGCAAGAAGACAATACCCCTTATGTGTATGTACTAATTATGTGGTGTTTCAGGCAATACAAAGCTCTGTGACTTGTTCAGTTAGCAGGTCCCATTAACTGGCCTTTTGGAAGGTGAGTAACAGAAAACAATGGGAAAAGCCAGCAAGTGGATCAGAAACTTCCTTCTAGGGAAAAAAGACGAGAAAATCAAGAAGATCGATGCATTCTGCTCCGAGGATATTAAGAGTTCCAACACGGGGAGTCTGATTGTGAGTCCCAAAGTGAAGCGTAGATGGAGCTTCGGAAAACTAACAGGGGGAAGAATAACGAGCAAGATAGTAGGGCATAAATTATCCAGGTCTTTTGACTCAGGTGAGTCTGCGAAACTGCAAATACAAGCCTTGTTGGAAAACAAGACTTCAAGGCGTCTTCCAACACCACTGGCAAGGACTTACAAAGACAAAAACAAAGCTGCTACAAAGATTCAGGCTGGCTTTCGCTCATATTTGGTATGAATTTCTTGTCAAATATTTTATGGCACATCTAGCTAGGCTTCTCCTTTCATAATTAGAATGTTGTATCCGTAATATATAATAGTTTTTCTTTTATCTTCATGTAAATTTTCAGGCAAGGAGAGCATTGCATGCTTTAAGGGGATTGGTCAAGTTACAAGCGCTAGTGAGGGGTCACCTTGTGAGGAAACAAACAACTGCTACCCTGCGTGGCATGCATGCGCTGATGGCCATACAAGTTAGAGCGCGAATTCACAGAATTCAAATGGCAGAGGAAGTAAACCTCCTTGGAAAACAGCCTCCACAACATCGAGAAGTTCCTCACTTCAGAGATCTCATGACAGAAGAAAATAAAGTAAGATTCAGACTCTGCAAAATACTTCAATGTTATCATCTGAAGAATAACATAATATAGTTATTCAAGTACTAAAATCATTGTATTCAATTTAAAAGTAGATCCTTTTGAAAATTCATCCTAAAGATGTTTTTGGCTAATTTCCAGTTACCTGTTCTGTCAGGCTGCATTCTAGATAATACCAATAATATGGCGCTATTGTTTGTAGGATTCAAAGGATATGAGTGTGGAAGAAATGTTGGAGGTTTTGAAAAGCAGAAGTGGTCCTCTAGATGGTTCATATGTTAAGGCCAGAGAACGTGATTCCATGACGTTCTATTCGAAGCATCTGCCGGTTGTTTCCAACCGAAAAAATCATTACAAGAATACTCAAATCGTAGAACCAAACAGCCCCGAAAACTTCCGGGCCATGTCTGAATTTAACACAACGGCAATGGCCTTGTCAACTTCTCAGCGTCACTCAGTGCCTCATCGCCAATCTCTGTCACCAAATTACATGAACAAGACAGAATCTTCAAGGGCTAAAGCTAGGTCGCAGAGTGAACCAAAACAACGACCCAAACGGGGAATGAGGCACAAAGGCAAGTCTGTGGAATCCCCATTGAATGGTCCAAGACAAAATCTGTTCTCAAACTCATTACGTTTTGATCATGGAAGCCTGAACCATTGGGCTGTCAATCTTCATGGGTCAATGGACAGCAAGCGCGATTCCTTTGGTAGCAGCTCAATCACTACTGATTCCTATTATTGAATTCTCCTGCTTTGTTACAATACTACAAAATGCTTTTAGGTTTGGACAACGCAATTTCATCACCCATCTACCTGTACTTCGCAGCAAAAGCGTGGTGTGTGGTATGATGCCAGATCAATAACAAAAACATTTATGAAAGGGAAAACGTAGATATAATAAGTGTTTTTCTTCCCTAAACTGTGCTAACTTTCAAATAGGAACAATTATTTTCCGGATCTAATTTTAATTAGACAACACTAAAATTTTCAAGAACCACACAGACTTTTTGTCTTTGATTAAAACGCAATAAGACAACTGTGAAGTGGAATAAAAAATTAGCAAGTGTTTCTAGATATTATCATTTTAGGTAATTACTCAGATCGTCAAGTTATCAATTCAAGAAAAGATCTATCGTCCTTCTCATTCATCAGATTGAAAGTGAGTTACATCATTGTTCAGTAAGTGAAAAAAGAAGTGGGTAAATGAAAGAACGTTGTTACCTATAAAAAAATTAGCTGTCTAAATGTGTGAAAAGAAACACCGAACTCTACGAACATGACTACATGAGATATTACAGCAGTTTAAGTGGATTGTTCTCGGTTGAAAGTGTTCTCTTTGAAACTCTTGCTCAACCAAATAGCAGTTTCCCTTGGCGAAGCTTTCCCTGGCCCAAACGGTTTTAATAACACTCCAAGTTCTCCGTACCTTTCCTGCTGTAGTAATCTTGCACTAAATTCAAGCAAACCTTCTAATGCATCCGCCCTTTGTTGGAATGACGAAGTATCAAACTGTCGGCGGCGCAAGTCTGAAGAGTTGTGGCTTGATGCCCCAGCTGTTGCATTTTGATCAGATGAGCCACTTTTATCCTCATCGTTTTTCTTGAGCATGCTGCGCTTGATTCCCTGCCAAGCATCTGTACATCCTGGCCTAACATAGGATGTGTCACATACCTTGATTGTGCATTTGTCTATCAAAGTTGAATCGTTGCCACAAGGAGGGGAACCTGAGGAACCCTGTGCCGAGTTTGGTGAAGATCTATTGATGGGAAACAATTGGTCTTCATATGATGCTAATGGGAATTCTGCTATCCTATCAATCCGAGGAGAGTTAACTGAAATATTGGGTGAATTTACATGGTAAAGTGAACCAGTACTGGGCCTGCGAGGAGGCTGCTGAATGGCACAACTTCGTGGGAACGGCAGTGATGCTCTGCGAGTTGTATGAACAGGTTGTTTCATATTGTGTGAAACAGGAAGCTGCAACCATGGACTTCAGAAAGTCAGGAAAAAATTCTAAATTATAATAACATTACACGTGCAAGAGTAGTTCATTGTAAAACAAGCCACTCAACAACAGAGATCACATGCTTAAGTTTGTTCATGATATACCACGTGGCAATCATTAAAATTTATTGATTCTGGCTTGCCTTACCGTCTTATGATTCTTTGAGGATACCATTGATTTCTTGGGGGTGGCAGAAGCTTTTGAGGCAGATAGCCTAGGAGTCCTGGAATTACTAGACGTTCTCGAAACAGCTGACTTATGGAGTGACTTCAAATCGTGGTTGTCTCCAATAGAAAGTTCAGCAAATCTTTGATTTAAATTATCAGGAGTACAGTCTATTTCTAGCGTAGAGCATAGAGAATCTACCTCCGCTCCTGATACACTAGGATTTAAGGTCCTATCATTGCTAAAAGAATGCCACTTATACCCAGAGACAGAAACAGGATCATCTTCTGACTTCAAAAATCTAGCTTTCTTCATGTAGTTGGATTCTGGCCAAAGACCTGGCAAAGTACTTCGCCTTGGGCTATTGATTTTGAGATGGACCTTAAGAACATATGGTTGAAGATGTTGGTGCCCGAGTAGCTCTGCAGCCTGCATCCAAAAGTACATGAAAGAAAATAAGCAAGAAAGCATGGTTACAGAATACCAGTTCACAACCAATGTCACTTCATAATCAGTCTCCAAACTAAACAATAACATCAATAAGTGGACCTTATTTGTGACCACTTACTTTGATGAAAACGTAATTTGAATTAAAACATTTTAAAGATAGAAAAAATGACATGTTCTTTACAGGTTTTATATCAATTTGACTAGTTCTATAAGACCATTTCACCTTTCAGGTTAAATGCGCTGGACATCCGAGAAGTATTTTCACAATTTACTCACTAAATCTATCCAAACAAATTAAATCTGATTCTGGTAATGTAGAATTACATAATACAAAGTTTGGATTTCAGCAGACATAAAATTTTACAAACGTTTAAGCACTTCTTTACTCATTAAGATACCTATCCGCTGATGTAAGTGACAAGTTTATTATTAATTTAATGAAGAAATTAGAATTGTTCTTTTGCACAATGGAAGATGTGTTTACATGAATGGAGAATAGGTAAAATTCTAGTTAATATATAAAAGAAAATTCTCATTAACGTTTGAATGTGGAATCCATCATCAACCCAACCCATATCTAAAATGATACACAGTACTAGATGCGACACAATTAAATTGCATAGAATTATTCCACGTCAGAGGAAAACTTTTATACATACACTAGGTCTAAGTTCCGGATTTTTCCTCAGCATGCTTTTAACAAGACCACGACTGCCAAAAGTGAAATAAAAAAAATGTTAGAACAATCATACAGTTCATAATATAACTAATTGATTGCACTAAATTTGCAAGAAACCTCACTTTCAATGAGCTTTGCCTTGCCTAAAGCTGTTAGTTAGGACAATTTTAGGCATTAGGTCAATAAAAATTCCACATTTAACAGCATTAAGACATGACAAAGCAGTTAATAACTAAAAATATAAGCCGTAGTAACTAAATGACAGAAGAACAAGGACTTACAATGCACCAGAATATTTTGTTGGCAATGGAGCCACTATGGACTTATTAATTTTGTTAATCAGGGCTTGTATATCCTGTTTGAAACAATTGAAAGATAATTATATATACTTTTAACAAAGAGCGATGTTTGCAAATAATATATAAAAGCAGTAAATGCTAGTTTTCAAGCATTTTGAAGGATTGATTTGGTGAGAAAGTGAATGGAAGGTGAGATGGTTTGGTTTAATGGAAAGACACTGGATTTGAGTTGAAAGTTACTGATATATGTGATCGATTTGATTGAATAAATAAATATGGGTAGATTTTTTTAATGTAATGTCAAAATTGTCCTTAAGCGTATTTTTTTAATATAAACATCTTTTGCTTAAAAAAATATTAGTCAAGAAAAAGAAAATAAATCATTTCTTAAAAAAATATTAATGATTTAAAAATATTATTTATTAACTTCCAATAATAATTATAAAAAAAATTGAAGAAAAACCCAATAAATAGAATTATTTTAAAAAATCAAATGTTGGACATAAGGATAAATTAGTAATTCACCAAACAATCCCACAAATCCACCATTTTCTCCTCATTTCACACTATTTCTGTCTCAAAACATTCCCCTACAAATCATCACAAATCACCTAAATCAAGTACACACAATCCTCACAAATCATTTCAAATCAATTCCCACAAATAGTTAATCAACCCTTCCAAACAATGCATTAGAGAGATAATATATGTAATTATGTATGCAGCTAGACGAGTGCAGCTGATAATCAATTAAAAAAGTCATAATAAAAAAGAAAGACACAAGTTCAAATTAGGAAAATTATTCAGATTTGAATGTATTAGTCAATCCATAGAACACAAAAACATGTTGAAACTAGATAAGGTAACCGGATTTGGCTGCTTTAAAGAGGAGAACATATTTTAGAGAATATAATGCAGAGTTATAACCATTGATTAAAAAATTAACAGAGTACATTTTAACAACTTAATAGTTATCATGTACAATGTATACATGAACATGCATAACAAAACTACTCCGTTGATTTAAATAAACGGTTATAACTCCACAATTTTTCCTATATTCTAGGGTGCACAACTCACTTTAGAGGATCCAATTTCAATTCAGTAGTAATCAAATTGATATACACTACAGACATTGGTATCTTATTATAACAAACAGAAATTTGGTAATACGACAGCAGAAATGAAAGTACTAAATTTGTTCCAAGATGACATGCAAAAAGAAAAAAAAACTTGTGAATATAGAAGAAAACTTACAAATGCTTTGAATGCAGGCTTAAGCGAGGTCATTTCATATATACAACATCCTGAACAACCAATTTTCAGAGATCATGAATACACAATGAGCTCAATAATTAAAAAAAACGTATCAGACAAAAATAATGATAATAAATGAGTACTTACCAAGGGACCAAATATCTGATTTAGAGCCATAAGGTATATCAGCAAGAAGCTCAGGGCACATATAGCTAGGAGTTCCCACAACCTAAATTACAAGACATTACTTATGATGACCATACAAAAGTTACAATCACGAAGGCTAACTCATTCTTAAATTAAATATTTCTCACAGAGGAAGTTAGATCATCGGAAGTCAACATTTTGGCAAGTCCAAAATCACCTGATTCATCATTGACCACTTGTTAGCAAACTTTAAACCATCTATGCAATTATGTTTCATTTAAAGGAACAAGAAAATAACTTACCAAGGCGTATGTCATGATCTTTTGTCAAGAATATATTTGAACACTGATAGAAATACATAATTCTCATTAATATATTGCTTAAAGGAATTTAGATGGAAAAAGAATATTGCCACTAAACACAAAGAAGAATCTGTAGCTAACCTTGACATCACGATGAAGAATATGGTTCACATGCAAGTAATCAAGCGCCATAAGAAGCTGAACGAGCCACTTACATAGTTTCTGCAAATAGAAGACCATTTTAGACTTTAATTGTCCGAATATAAATACTATCTTGTTTATTCAAAGTTGAACATAAATGCCTAAAGGAAAAGAGACACAAAAAATTATAATTTATTATTTCTGCAAGGAAAAAAAATCAGGCATAACCTCTTCAGGAAACATAACACCACTGGCTTTCTTTATAGCTTCCGCCCTATGTTTCATCAATAGTATATTTGAAACAATATTAACAACCCAATTATTAAATAACCAGGGAAACAATAAAGAACAATAAATTGTGAGCTAGTAAAAATCTGCAAAAAGAAACTTACATGTCTCCACCCTCACAATAACCTATAATAATGCATACATAGCAACCCTGAGAAGGAAGTTAAGTTACTAAGTCATCCATGAACATGAACAATCAACAGTAAAGATAAACATTAATAATAAAAGGAAATAGCTGAAGTAATTATCCAAACAAGAGAATAAACTTAAATCTTAACAAATAACAAGGCTATATAACCTATTTTAGCCAACATTACTGTATTTCATTGATGATACAAACTAACCTGTCAATGGTGACACCAATTTATAATTATTAAGGCAAATGAACAAAGTAAAAGAATATATTAGTGTCAGCATAAGACCAAGTCCACCAGATAAAACTACTTCAAATATTTTATAATGCAAATGTAGAGAGACTTAATAGTGATCATCCAATAGAAGCTTAAAAGGTAAAGCATCTGATAGAAGCCATTCTTATATTGACTCGAAATTAAATGAGAAGGTGAAGAGAAGTACAGTTCAAGAACCACATACCTTTTCTACCCATGAATCTTTATACTCCACAATAAATGGGTTTCTTAATTTGGAGAGAAGCTCCATCTAAACAGATCAAAAGAAAAAAAATTTAATAATATACTGAATCATATTCACAATAATATACGGACTCATATTCACATCAAATGTTTTGAGACAAGAGGTTGCTAAGTTTACAGCCAAATTCATTTAAAGGTTTGAAATTTCTTTGAACTTCTTAGAAAATGAAATTCCTCTGGAGCAGACACTAAAAGAATCATAGCAGGATGGCAGGAACCATGTAGCAGAACACAGGCACAGAAAGGGAGATTACAGAAAACAGCACATGATGTTTAAGTTAGTCCATTTTTTGAAATGCAATTTAAGAACAAACCTCCAGGTGAGCAGACCTACGAGAGCGCTCAGTTTGGCGGGCAAGGCGAATCTTCTTCAGCACATACCTACATATTTGACAAGACAAACTTGAAATGCACAGATAAATAGATAGAAACACTGAAAGGGAAAAATGAAGGTAACATAAGTTCAGTTCTCACTTTTTCTTCTCATGCTTATGCTTCACAAGAAGAGCAGAACCAAAAGCGCCTTTTCCAATTTGCTCAAGTATTTCATACTGCTCCATGTCATCAATTGACAACAGATTTTCCTCTCCTAGATGCAAGCATGTCCGATTCTCTTAAAAAAATTACGAAGGAAAAAGGGCTAATAGTAATACTAAACCATAAATCAAGTTTCAAAGTCAAATACTGAAATCTAGCGATACATCAGAAGGAATTTAACTAAAATGTCAGCGGAAGTTGCTTAAAAAGCACATATGCTTGCTAGTAAAACTTTCTCCCTTTCTCATTGTACATACAACGAGGATACAGCATTGTAATAATGTGCACAATAGCAACAAGTAAGTACCGATTACTTTAACTTAAGTATGAAGGTTGAAGAATCGGGAATAATAATTCTTAGCGAGAAACCTAGAGAAATAGAAATTGCAGAAGTACTGAGGGAACGCCGAGACTAGTTTCAACTCTTAATTATTATTTTTTTGTAAACAAAATTACATTCACGAACTCCACGGTGCATGAAAAGCGGTTACAGACCAATGATTTCGCGAAGCGGAGTCCAGAGGAAGGAAATAGCACAGTGGAAGTAAACGCAAACGCGGAAAATGGAGAGAAAAGCAAAAAATACGGGGGGAAAACTTCGAAAACGAAAGGAAACATTTGAGGGAAAAATAAAAGGAAAGGAAAAACAGAAAAGGCAAAGAGTACCTGAGACGGGATAAGAAGAAGTTGAGAAAGGGGATAGAATAGAAGAGATTCAAGAGGTGGAGGGAAGAGACGAATCTGAGAATGCGAAGTTCAACATTGGCAAAGGAAGTGCAAAACGACACCGTTGCTGGAGCAGCAGCAGAGGAAGCTGCAGAAGCTCTTTCGCCATCGTGGTTGGTTTGTAAGAAAGAAAATGACGTTTTACATTGCAAATTACTATCAAAGCCGGTTAATTACAAGAGAGGCTTAAGCTCACGATGATGATGCTGATGATGCTACCAGAGTCAGCGAAAGTGATAGAAGGGTCAACATTTGAGTGATTAATTAATAATTCATCATTATAGCGCTTCAGATCTCTCCTACTACACTAGCAATTAAAACTCGTTCGCCAAAGCAACAAACACATTAAAACCTCAGTCAACATTTTTACTAGTTAATAAATTTTCAAACATGGTTTAAATTCTAATCCAGGTTTTACATATTAAGAATCGTAGTGCAAATTACATGATTCTAAACTACTTATGCAGCATAAAACCTTCTATCAAACTCATCTTCCTTTAAAATTGTACTAAAAGAAAGATTCTTTTAATAAAGTAGGCCAAAAAAACAGATACACTAGAGCCTAAGGAAACCAACTTGCAGAGGTGTTGTATTGAAATTATCATATATTAAGGAATATTATAGGCTCCCGTAGCTTTGATTAAAAAAAAAAAAGGTTATGGTATGATATATATATAATAGAAAGAAAGCTAAAGAAAAACAAAAGTAATTGAATAGAATGCATAATTTGATGTTCTATGAGAAAATCGTGTTCTACCAACTCATTAACTTTGGTTCTTAACAACCTCTTCTTATTCTCAATTACCCACCTTATCATCCGCCGCATAATTTCACGTCAATTATTTTCAGTGTTGTTGAAATAAATTCAAATTCAAATTCAAAGTGTCATGAGATGTAGATTTACCATTGCCGTGACTCCCGAATAAAAGTTCATTATCATTACACCGCATGTTTGCTTTCGTTGCTTCCTTTGGAGTTGTAGGAGGATTGAGTCTTCTCATAATCATGTCATTTGAGTTGTTTTCACTCACCAACGTTGAACCTGTTAATTTCATGATGTATAAAACTATAACCTATAATCAATATATCAAATTTTCTGTCACCAATCCTTGTCAAAACAATGTAAAATACTACTTCAATGACTTCACAAGCAGACCATGAAAATGATTTAATATAGTACAAGATTAGTTCTATGTTGATACTTTCTTCTATATAAGAATGAACAACATAACAAACAACGTTAACGGTTTTTATAGGATTCCAAATTTGTAACTTTAAGAAGATAAGTTATATGTAAAAAAGGATTAAAATTCCTTGTTAAAACTTATATCTGTATCAACTTAAATAAGCTTCTAAATAAGATGCATGGTATCCTTTTTGAAACACTTTCATCTAACTTTTTCAAAATTAAAATATATATTCACTGAAACAACGTCAACAATTTTTTTTGTCCTAATTTTTAGAATGTCCAAAATCTCTATTAAAATTTTATGTGTGTTTAATTACATTCTTTTCTAATTTATTTTATTAAAACAAAATAAATGAATACATCAGAAAACTATCAAATGGGATGATAAAAATTAAACGAAAGTTAAGGAAAGATGGAATAGATAGAGAATATATCCATGTCTCATTTCTTTGATAAGAAAAATTGAAAAATATTAACCATTAACTTGTCCATCAAAAAACATAATAATATATTTTACAGCAACACATTACCTACTTGAATAAATGTAAATAATAATGATTTGTAATGGCTGTCTCATTCAGGGTTTCCATGGAGTCAAAATCTTTACTAAAAGAATGCAACACACATTTGGCTTACCTTCAATTAATTGCGCATAGATTTTATGAGATTTGTGAGGGAATAAAAAGAATATGAATGCTTTATATAGAGCAAAATGGCCTCTACTAAGATCTCACTCCAGCTGCTACAATTTCTGTCCTTTCCCATTACAATGGCATGTAATAGAAATTGGTGGAAAATGTGAATATGAACACAGTGTGAAGTTATGTGGGGCCTTAGATAGGAACTGCAGCTTCATTGTTTTCTTCATCTGCAATAAAGAAATTTGTATATATAACTCACGAAGGATACACTGCTTTTATTTTTTTATGAAACAAATCTTTTGATTCATCAATCATTTCAAAACTTCAAGATGCTAATAATTGTCAACTGTCAAGTATTCACTTTTTTTTAAGGAAGAAAATAAGCAATTATACCTTCATAGGAAAAGGAATTGGTAGTGTATATGAAATATGAAAATAATGAACAAAACTTTTATGGGTTCGTGGGAGCACAGTAATATAATATATATTATGGTAAGGTTGAACTGAAACTCTGCAGTTTGGAAGATTGTGAAACAAAATAAAACAAAATCTAAAGACGGTGGGATTGGTGGAACAACGATCTACGCGACCAAGGACCCAATCTCAACGTGTTTCCCATAATCCGATATCATATTATCAAATATCATAATTTTTTTTATTATTATTATTATCATGGCTACTGAAATTAATAATACCCCATTGGCCATTCCTACACCGCACGAGAAAGCAACACTGCACCGTGGAACACGAAAATTTGGTGCTACATGTTGGGCCTGTGAGGGCAAATATTATGGGCCAAATGTTCGGAACAGGCCCAAGTATCATAGGGTGTTTCTTTCTTTACCTCCATAACTTCCACCTGCGTGCACATAGATAAAAGAAGCATCAAAATATTGTTAGGAATTTTTTCTCATATAAATATATATTACATAATTAAATATATTAAAATTATTATTTTATTATCCAAAATATTTAAATAATTTAATTAATATAAAATTGTAAGGAAAAATATGTTTTCTAGTTTTACTCTAATATAATCGATTACATCTTTCATATAATCGATTAAATACAACGTTTTTGCGAATTCAATGTTAAATCAACCTAAGGATGAAAACTTTGAGCTGATTTCAAATTATAAAATGAAAGAGAACGTCTTAAGTTAAACAACATCTGATTATATGTTATGAAAATTATAGCTAATTGTGTAAATACTATAAGTTACAAAAGGAATTATAAGTCTCATTTTGTAAAAAAGAGACCGAAAGTATAATTTTTATTCTTTTGTTTTTATCTCGATGAAAAAAGAAACTCGAGAAAGAATCTGAGATGTTCTATATTCGAAAGATCATATATTCGTTGTTATTCTTATCACCTTCATGACAAATCCAAATAAGCTTTTGCATTCTATTTTCATCATAAATTGATGTATGAGTTTATAAAGATTAATTTTGATTATGATGTTATTTTGATTCTACATGAATAAAAGTGATTAAGCATTGATAGTTAAAGAACTCTAACAAATATATCCAACTTAATTTGAAATCATGTTCCATGAATGTGCGTTGGGTTTTGCTTATGAATGTCGTTACATTTATAATTAAAGTTGAGATAGTTTAATTTTTTTATTATTTGATAGGATGCAGATGAAAATGAGGGAGGTGGAGAAAGAAAGATTGAATGGGTTAATTAAGTTGAGTGTGCGTGGTTGAAAGTGAAATGATGAAGTGATGAATAGCAGTAGTGTTGGTGAAGAGGGACCAAGGGAGCAAGGGACCACTGCGCACGTGTGAGCGGAGCGGTTAGTGAAAGTGAAGATTTGTAAAATAGAAAAGAGATGCAGAGGAGCACATGGGCATGCATGATGTAGGTGGCAGTGTGTGACAGTGAAAAATGAATGGGTGTGAGTGTCTATGTGTTATTATGCAGAGAAGTGTGGGGCCAGAAGTATTCTGATATCATATATACGATTCCTTTGAATTGTTTTTATCATATCACCTCCATTCACTGCAACATTTTCTTTCTCTTCCACTGTTTCTTCTCAAATCTCCTTATTACTACTTTCTATTCTCCAAAACATCAACGCCATATTTTTACTCTTTTTCTCATTATTACTTCTTTTTTTCATTTATTATTCTCTCTTCACTACAACAAATCAATATATTAGAGTAACCTTCTAAAATAATTTATAATTGATTAATTATGGGATAACTATCCAGAAATCTATCCAAACTACTACTATCGATTAAGTAAAACTCTCGAACAAATTATTTAGAATCTAGAAAATAATTCAATGTCTATAAAAAAGTACTTAAGGTTCTAGAAAACTAAATTAACTCTAGAACTCTGGTTAGAAACCCTAAATCATACAAAAATATATTTAGCTAGAACATTTATATTCTCTAACTTTGATCTATTATCTTCGTATCCTCTTCTCGAATTAATTTTAGTATATACATTGTTAACTTCACAAAGTCTAAGACATTATTGATTATAATCTCAACATTATTTACTAATAAACTAATTACAGAATCTATAACATTGTTTGTAAACAAGATGTTACTAATTAAAGTCATCTATTATCATTATCATTGGTTGTTGATCCATTTTTTCTTATGACAAATAAACAATATACATCAACTGTCACAAATACTCAAATATAGGTTGTTGGAGACAAATTATTTTTGCTAGAAGAATCAGGACTCCATGTCCCTTACAAATTGTTTTTATTATTTTAAACACAAAAAATTAAAAATTAATATTCAATTAAAATTAATTTGGTTATTATTAATTTTTTTAAAGCGTATATTTCTTATAAATTTTATATATATAAGTGGATATAAATTGATTTGGTAACACTAAATTAGACTTAAATTTAACTTTTATCAAGTTAAGAAAAGCTTTTATTAAAAATATAATAAAAATTTAAATATTAATTAAAATGAAATAAGTTTATGGCTTCTATTTACTAAAGAAATAAAAATCGATTATAAAATATATTCAAAACTCAAATAATTTGACCATGCTCTTAAGCAAAGAAATAAGAACTATGGATAAATCTCAAATTATCTTCCCAAACCAGCTTCTCGTGGAACCTAGCAATCATGAATTAATGATTGTAGATTAAAAAGAAGAAGTCAACGATGATTTTGAAGATGTGAACCATTGACAAAGATCAATCAAAATGTATGGTATACAATCTTTGTAGCATTTGGGTGTTGAGTGGGGTTTTGATGAATTGACAAAACATTAACTATGAAAATCTTTGTAACATTTGGATGTTAAGTGGGGTTTTGATGAATTGCCAAAAAAATAATTATAAATTTTGAGTTCTGAGTTACTATACACATACACCACCACCAAAATAAATATATATATATATATATATATATTAATTTAATCTTATTTAATTAACATTTTATAATTATTCTATTATATATTTAATGAGATTATATAAATTTATTTAATATCAAGTATAAAAATGTGATATATTATATGATACAGTACATTTAACATTTTCCATGAATTTTATGATAAAAAATACAAGAGATTTATGCATTATCCTCTTCTAAAGTAGGAAAAACTTCAAAGATAACATAATTTATTTCATTATAATTAAAAAACTAAAAAAATTGAATTCTTTATATAATTCTTTGGAGTTAAATCAACGATATTTTTTCCTTTTTAGATAAACGCAATTTTAATATTAATTTATCCTAATTTAAATTTTGATACATCATCGTATCAACAAAGATGATGATCATACGTTAATATTTTCTTAAAGTTTTCTCAAATTTAAAAGCCTTATCTTTGGAGAGAGAAAAATCAACAGTGTTTAAGAGCATCAAACTCAGATATATTCACCTTGCGAAATATTCTTCGATGGTCTTCTGTATATTTTTCTCTAAAAAAGTTATGTTGTACGTTAAGACCAAAATGTTACATTTAAATATTTTATCGCACATATCTGAATGGATAAATTAATAAGAAACGAAGAAAATAGTCAGCAATGATTTTTTTATTTAACATAAATTTTTTATTTGTTTTTTAACAAGATAATATAATTACATTAGCAGAAATATTCATTCTAGTTATTTTAAGAAAAATGTATTATAATTTTCTGTATTTTAAATAAGAAAAGTAAGGTCTCCCTCTTCTAGTGTTGTCCTCTAGACATCCACCATGCAGAACTGCAAAATTAGAATCGGAGATTTTTCTATTAGAACAAAACAAAATCAATTTTGCTGTTTGTAGAATTATTATATAAATCAACTTGTATACTAAAGCATGCTATTCATTCATCATCATGCAAGCGAGCAATAATTTATATATATATATATATATATATATATATAGCTTTTTTTCCCTTTGGATGGAAACACTGATAATTCCTTTCTCTTTTACAGATTATAGCAAGAGTTCTAACTTCAACATTAAATTTGGAAAACACCATTATACATTTTCTTATCTTATTTATTTTCATAACATACATTAAAAATAAAAATAAAAACTAAAACTAAAAAAGATAATAAATATGGTTTGAAAAGTGTTGTACAAAATAAAATATTATTCCTGAGAATGTCTCATCCACCCTCTTTTCCCCGGGGTCAGTGTGTTCCCAATTAATGGGCATTGGTGAATACATGCATGAAACATCAATCTCACAAAAAGAAAATGAAAATTGAAGTGCCACTATGAGTCTTCCACAGAAGAGAAACATTGTTCTACTTCCTCAAGCTGTCGGTGCTCACCAAATATCAAAATATGCATATTCAATTAATTTATGCTGCTATGTATTGAAAAGTCCTCCCACCACCAAAACCAAAAGAAAAGGAAAATAGTGGAACTTATTAGGCCATATAAAGTGAGTAAATTAATGAATTTGAAAGGAATCACAATCCAAAATAAGGTATTACTTAATTTCAAAGTTTTCTCACCTGCATGATCAATTAACATGCATACTGAACCAAACCACCAGACCCCACATGAGAAGACTCATCAGCTTGGACTTCTTCTTCATCATCATCATCCTCATCCGGTGGCACTTGGCCGGAATTCGCGGTTGGACTCGTGTAGTTCCCTTCCCTTTCAGTCTGTGCCACAATTTTTCCCTGACCATACAAGCAACTCAGTTGATGGAAATAGGGACATGTCCTAGAGTTAAGGGACCTTTTCTTGTTAACATCCTTGGTTTTTCTGAAGTACTTGTTTATGTTCTCCCACTTCTCTTTGCATCTCTTTGCACTTCTCTTGTATCCCAGCTCTGACATCCCTTGCGAGATTCTCTCCCACAGAGGACCCTTGTTGTTTCCTTCTTTCTCTTCATTGTTGTTGCTACTTACACTCGTGCACCTCAGGTTTATCAGTGCTAAGACTTCATCCCTTGGCCATCTTCTCCCAACATCCTCTTTCGAATTCTCAGTGCTGGCTACTGGGGTTGTTGAGGTTGCCTTGTATGTGGAGACTGAATTTGACTCTAATGGAATAATATTATTATTGCTATTCAGTGAAGAACTAGGGTTGTGGGGAGTTGGGGAAGAGTTGGAGGAAGAAGGAACTTGTAATAATGTGTCACTTGAGCTAGGGTTTTCTGCTCGCAACGTAGTTTGATCATGATTCAGAATCATTTTAGGCGAGGGTGTTGGATCAAGATTGTTGTCTTCATTGGAAGGACTACTAGGGTTTTGTGAGTGCAATGATCGATTTGGAAGACCCGAACCATCTGTGCTTTTACGCTTGGGATTTTGGCTTGGAGGGGATGATGAAGTTGCTGTTGTTGTTGCACATTTCTTTAAGAATTCAATTATGGAGGCATGTCTATCCCCGGCAACAGCTTGCTCCTGTGCCATGATCTCAAGCTCCTTGTTCATCCTCTCCATCTCTTGCTTCTTCCACGCTTCCTCTCTGGCGAACTTCTCTTGGTCCCTTTTGACCATGTCCTCGAGGAGCTTGTTGTGAATCTCTTCTTGTTGAGCCATCATCTTGTTGACAACACTCTCGCAAAAACCCTTGAACATTTCGAACCTATCTCGCCTCTTCCTCTTCCTTTCCTTTGACTTTTCCACCACAACCTTGTCATTTGTTCCATCACATTGTCGGTGGTCCATGTTGTCTCTTCCTAGGTGGAGGGCCTTTTCACTTCTCACAACTCCATTATCACCATCACGATCACCACCACCACTCGGATCAGGGTTTTGACAAAGCTCCTCCAGCTCGCTAAGGAACCGGTAATTGTTCTTACCGTAGTTGCTAATGTTGTCGAAGTATCTACTCTCGTCTTCGAACTTCTCCTTGCATTTGTCGGCACTCTTCTTAAAGCCAAGCTCTGCTAGCTTCCTGCACACATCATAAATGCAAAAATCTAAAACCCACTACACAGGCATTTTTGTTACTTTCATTTATTTGCTTCACACGATGGTAAGTACGTACAATCCTCAACACTTCAAATTAATGGTTTTCCTTCCTGCAACTTAATTTCTTTCCTCCATGGCCGGCTCAGGCTTATATCTTTCTCTCGGGGTTTGTGTCTTGCCGTGCTGTGTCAGCGTGCTAGCTAAAGTACTACAGCGCGTTGGTGCACGTGTGCGTTAATTTGTCTACCACATGAGGGTAACATGTGATGATTAATCGAATGCATAGTCTATCTAACTCATTAATTTCTCATTCCCCCTAGATCATTGCTTACTTGCTCAAAGGAACAGTGACTAAATTAAAAGATAACAGTGGGGTTTAATTGAAAGCATGTACTATATTTAAATGTATAAGATTATATGTGATGTAGTGGAATATATTTGTACCTTGAGACATGGTCCCATGTGTGCTCCGGGAACCAATTTTCCATGCTAGATCTGATTCTCAAAAGTGCAAGCACTTCATCGTTGGTCCAGGAATCGGTTAGGTCTGGTAATTGTGTTTGGTCTGTTTGAATGTGGACGTTGTGGATTGAAGGAACCTTGTGTTGTTGTTGTTGTTGATGATGATGTTTGGGGGTAGGAGAAGGAGGGTGCAATGGGTGCAAGAGATTGGTTTGGAGAGGCAAGTGGTGTTGAGATTGAGAAGGGTTATAGGGATCAAAGGGTAGGAAGGTAGTTGGTGGAGATGAAGAGGCATGGAGAGGGAAAGACAAGTGCAGAGGAAGAGTGGTCCTTGGTGCTATGAATTGGTGGAACTGGTCTGCTGCTCCATCGAACATGTTGGTGTTTGTGTTGGAGTGCTTGCTTTACCTCTTCCCTTTCTCCTTGCTGCTAACTGTAAATCACCACATTGCTACAAGAGAAACTTTTCAAAACGCTAACTTAACCTCTCACTCTCTCTCTATCTCTTTCTATCTCTTTCTCCCTCGCGTTTATCAAGGAGATTGTCCTTGCATGAAAAGGAAAAGCTAGCCCCCGACACCCTTTTAGGAGAAAGTGAACTCACCGGCCAACCCCTAAACCATAGTATTTTACGCAATTAAATATTGTGTGACCTTGGACAAGTCAATCCAACCACGTTGCTATTCAAGGTATATTCAATTCATTTCAAACTTGTCCAACCTTTTTTCTCTTTTCAAACAAAATCCAAACTCGTCTTTATCACCTCCATTAATCACAACACACAAGAATATTTTCGTTAGCTAAACTCACCCAGACTCCACAATTCACCACAGATCCTAAGTAATTGCTTAATGTATCCGTAACCCATATTTTGAAGCTTGGCAAACCAAAGTAGACATAGATGAATTGAAAATTGTGAATGAGTACAGAGTTGGAATTATTTAAAGAAGTAATGACACTTAGATGTACCTTGTTTTGTATTTTATATAAATGTGAGTGAGTGATATGATAAGGAGTTTGATGGAGACGCGCGAGGGGAGTGAGAGTGTGGTGAGTGGGAAGGGTAGAAAAAAAAAGTGTGGTGGAATGGAGTAGCTGACGGTGATGATGGTGTAATTAACGGCATAGGGATGGCAGGACACGTGAAAAGAAGCAGAGAGTGGGACCAATGATTTAAGGATGGGAATCTTCAGTTGGTACAAAGGAATACAGTGGTGTCGTACAGGAACAGCAGCCAGCACGTGCAAGCGCTTACTGTGTAGTGGACGCTTGCACACAGTCACAGAACACAGCCAAGAGCACATGGGATGGGAGAAAGCTTATGCAACAAAATTGTTTGTTTTGCATGCTATGCTATGCAATAACACCTTATCAACTACTCATTTTCACACAGAGAAGGGGAAGTAATCATAAATTCACATCGGGGGAAAATCGATGCCAACATAGCATTATTGTATGAGTTAAAAAAAAAACTATATAGAAAAATGAAACATGAACAGATGTCTGTTTGAGACAGTCTCTGCCTACGGAAGAGGGGGCCCCTAAAGGAGCCTCATATACTAAAAGACAACGTGGGACCCTCTCTCCTTACATAAACATTGCACCATATGCATCTCCTGTGTTGTCACTATATATTCAACACTTCCTCTACAACTTGTGTTCTCAATCTCGATCACTACCTCGCAATTAGCCTAACACAACACAATCAACGTTTTAAGTGCGAAAACAAAATTACCAGACAACTGTTTATCCTTTTCATGAACTATCATCACTTTTCTTTGTTTTGTGTAAAAGGGTTCTATCATTTTATAACTGCTGTTTCAATCTGTCCAATGATATTGGAGGCGTCTCCTATTGTGTAGTGTAGGGTTTTGCAAATTGTGTGGTTGATTACTTAGGAGTTAAATTGGAGGAGTTAACCCTGCCAAATTTGGTAAAATGAGTTCGATTTTACAACCTGCGACCATGCTTAACTTGGTCCACTCAACTCAACGTCCAAAGCAAGATCAGGATAATCATAAGATGGGTTCGACCTGACACACATTTTATTTTTTGAAAAGCTATGTAACTTTAATTACTATTTCACATTTTTTATTTAATTGTTGCCGATTATATTTTGTACTAAATTAAAAAATAATATATTTTTGTTTTTTATTTTTTTTCTAATATTTCCCCTTTTTCTTTTTAATTATGCTTTTATTTTTAATCATTAAACAGATTAAGTTCTGAATTACCTGTCTTACCACTCATTTTAATATTAATCACGCAAATTTTTTTATATTTTTTTTTCTAATAATAAGTTGATTTTGATAATATAATAAAATAATAATAATTTTATTGACTTAATACATTTCCTGTATATAATTTTAAGTTATATATTTTTATTAAAATTATAATATTTTATTTTAAACTTTTTTATTAGTAATATGTTATTTTATTTTAAAATTATTATTTTATTAATAATTTATTATTTTATAAGAATATATTGTATAATTTTAAAGATTATAATAAAATAAAATAATAATTAAATAAATAATTAGAAATATGATAATAAGATAAAAATAATTAATATATCTTAATTTATATGAAGACACATGTTAGCAAAACGTGCAATAATTACAAAGATTTTGAAATTACAAGTTTTTAAGAAAATATATGTTTAAAATACTTCTTCAACAGTTCAATTAATGCATTAAACACTCAGCAAGCTTCATTACTTTAAAAATAATGCAGAAGATAGATAGTGCAGTTATTAATTTTCAAAACAGTAAAAAAACAATGATCTTCCAATTTTGAACAAAAAAATAATAGTTTAATATCAGCATGTGACAAGAATTTTAATATTTTTATTCATGTTGACAACTCGTGTAACAATTTTATAAGTAACACGATTATTCTAGTTAGCATGTCAAGTGATCTTCTATTATTTATTTTTCATTTAAAAATATTTAGATTATAACTTCATTTATTTTATCTCATTTTTCATTTTAATCTCTTACCTTTCTTGACTTTTTGTATTGTTCATTTTGACATTTAATTATAATTATACACATCAATATTTAATTTTTCATATCTTTAATAAACATCAACCAAAATGAACTTGTATTTAACAAATTGAAAAATACATATCTACCCTTATTAATCTTAAATAAATACAAACAACAAGATATACTAATAATACTCCTTCTAACTTCTATTATTTTCGTCTAATTTTCCAAGTTTCAATAAAACACTGTTCAATTTTGATTTTATTAGTAATGTGAATCCACTTTATGTATAATACCAATAATATAAAAAATGTGATTGAATAATTAATTAAAAAGATTACATGAGAATAAAGCTAATTTATGCACCAATGAGAAAAAATCATTTTCGTCTCACTTTTATTTTCTTAAAAATGAAAGAAATACCTAGAGTTGAGAAAATAAATTACTATTTTATCAAGTGTGAGAGAGAAGAGGGTACATAATAACTTTAGTTTATCAAGTGATGGACCACGTGTTAATATTAAACTAAAAAAAGTTAATTAAGAAATTCATTAATATGTTCTGTAAAAAATAATATTCAAATATAAAAAATCTCTAGACTTAATTTTATTGTCATTTTTAATTCTTAAAAATGTTTTTGTTACTATAATTGAAATCATATTTTCTAATCTTAGACTAATACGATTGTTAGTTGATACTTTTGTATTAAAAAAATGTGAAAATATTTTTTAATTTCAGATAGTAAAATTGTTGTTTACTCAAAAAAATATCACCTTAACAAAACTTTATTATAATAGTTGTGTGTAAGCTTACTAAACTTAACATTAAAGAAAATTGAATAATAACAACCACGATCTTATTAAGTTTTGCATAATTTCCCAATAATTTATTCTTGCAATTTTCATTATAAAAAATCATTTTAATTAGAAATAAAAGATTTCAAATACCAAGCCAACTTAAGTCTCTAAGTTAAACTAACTTTAAGTAAATTAAAGAAGAAAACTTCTCCTCACTTTCAATTAAATCAACAGCAAAACAATATTTTTTAAGATTGGGTTAATACTTCATACGCATGTTAATTAATTATTTTTTATTTTATTAGTAAATCATTATTTATTTATTTATTGTAATTATTATTTTATTTTTTCATTCTAATTTCTATGACTTCTAACTTTTATAATTATCATTACATTCTAATAAAACAATATTATTATAAAAGAAAATTTTAAAATAAAATAATATATTATTAATAAATGAAATAAAATAAAACAATGTATTATTAATGAGACAATTTTAAAATAAAAAAATATATCACTAATAATTTAAAATTTTAATAAAATATATCATTTAAAATTTTACATCAACAGACTTTAATAAAATCTATATTTAAAATCTTCCATAAATACTGAGTAGGTTATATTAACCCTATTTCTTAGCGCTCTTGATATTAGTTGTTCTTTTAACTAAATACAGGGAAAAAGTCAAATTAATTTTCTTAATTGCTTCTGATTTTATTTAAAACATGGTTATTTGTATCATCTCTGTGCCCAACACATGAAATTCTTCTCATACAAAAACGAAGATTTAAATTTAAATATTCAGCAGAACTGGTTAATAGAGTTAAATTTCTCAGTTCAACTAGATACAAAGAGTACCCCGAGAGAGGATTTTGCTCTATCTCATCCAACAAGATATTATAGCAACATAAAATTAGTAATATGAGCTGAAACTTCTCTTTCTCTCCGTTCTATAAATCACATTCTTCTCCAGAAAATATCTCTAAATGGGTATCTGCGCCAATACTATTGGTTTAATGTCTTGTGATATGCAACCTGCAAGAACATTCAAATAAAAGAATTTATATGCACATACAACTGCGAGATTAAATGATCCACCTTTACCCTGCCAGTTTCACCCATGCCGAAATAATTCAGTAGAGTTTAAAGAATATAGTGTTTTTCGATAACACAAGAATCAATTCTAATCCACAAAATCACAGTGATACAAAAATAAATTAACCAGTTAAAAATTAATCGATTATTCTCACCCATAAAGTTATCCAAACACACAAGCAATATATCTGACCCCAGTTTGAGCCCCGGGCCAAACCTTTTACCATTTAATGTTTTTACAACTCTATTATTTGTGCACATATTCCCAATGCTACAAGTTTTTCCCAATCATGATTAGTTTGCACACGCATTAACAGACAAGATATTCAAATTGGGTTCTTACAGATGTTGAAGTCTTCAGCAGCTCCCTTATGGCCATTGTTGCATAACATGAAGCAGGAAGAGTAAAGCTCAGTTTGAGAGCAATATAGGAATCTTGAGAGCTGGAGTCACCAAGAGATTCGCCATGAGGTAATTTTACCTCCTCACCTGCAGTCTCCTTAAAATTCTCAACCTTTGGAACGTCATCAGAACTCTCTAACTCTCTGATGCAATCAAAGGCTTCTTCAGTTTTCCCATTTCCTACATCAATTGGTTTGACAGTATTGGTAGGCGCAGACTTGTTAATTTTGTCCAAATCTGTCTCTGCCAACTGTTTATTACTGTCAGAGTATGTAAGTAATTCCCTGGAATCGCAGACATCAAAGAAATGAGTCAGAGTGAACTACACGCAACAAAAAAAGAACTGCTAAAAAGTACGAGTCTGTGCAATGTGGAGCGTTAACTTCGTAAAATACCATTCAAAGTTAATTGGCTTTTGAAAAACCCTCCTGTAACATCCAGTGATACTGGTTATTGAGAATTCCCTGATAAAAAAGTAGGAAAATCAGAGCAAGAGAAATGACAGGAGAGGAAAAAAAGATTAAGAAAAAGAAGGAAAGTAGAATTGGACTCTTCAAGATTTAAGTTGAGATTCTTATTACATACTCCACATTGTGCACGCTTTCAGTTAAACTGATTCCATCCTGACCAAGTACAATAAAACAGGTGAATATAACAAGGGGCAATAACAACCCATGGAACAATAACAGTAAGGAAGGTTACAATAAAACAAAGGAAAGCAACCCAAACGTAAATGTAAGAACTAGTTGAACATAGTTCTAAAAGTAACAGAAGGAGGACGAGGCAAAACAGAAGCAGTGGAGCGCGGAGGGGCTCGTCATGCTTAAATGATATCTCTACTAAATTGCAATTCCAAATCAATATCAATTGTCAACTACCGAGTATTAATGTTAATAAGAAACTATAGCATTCGACGCAAAACTAAGTTATAAATACAACTTTTCAAATTTAAGAGCATTCTTTATTTAATCTCCGAAGGACTGTTCTTCTTAATACAATAAAATGAACGTGAGGAGCAACCTTTTGATTCACCCCGTCATCAAATAAAATCATTTTCTCAAGTACTGTCAAATGCATAGCAATTAATATGACCTTGAATTATTTTTTACAAGTAAATAGATAAATCTACTCCTACACAAGTTTTTACCATAATTCTTACGTGTAAGAGGTAGGAAGAGTGAGATAAAGTGGGAATTTCATAGTGAGATAGTAAGAAAAAATTAATTACAAAATATTTGACCCAGCCTGAGCTTCTCAGATATCACTCCGAATTAAACGCATAAAAATCAGGATATCAAAACTTGAATGTACGAGGGTCAAATAGATACGTACTTTTTTTGCTAAATCTTCATAAACATTGGCAATATGATTGGTTGGATATTTTACCCTTGAACTGCAAGATAACAAATACACAAAGGTCAGAGTGACCCCTCCCCCAAAATAAAAAAAGAAGACAACGGAAAACTAAAGCCAGCCAATCATGCTTACCCTGGCATAGGAAGGATGACATCATCAATTGTGTAGCATCCAGAATTAATATCTTCAGCACCAACAACCTGTCACACGAAGTAAACCCACTTTGGAACATCATTCACACAACTTCTTTTGTTCCTTGTTGAGTAATTCTTGTTTTTTCCAGTTAGTAAATTATCCTTCCCTTCGTTGTACTTCATCACATTTCTCCCAAATGAAAATCTTTTTCAATTTTAAAAAATAGATTTTAAACTTTACCGCCTGCTAATGAAGGTAGAAAGAAACCAAGTTCCTCGACATAGAATTATGCCTATATCAAATTAATCCCTTCATTTGAGGAAAAATAGTTCATTTTAGTGTTTCATTCAAGAAATTTGACACAAAATTGCTCAATAATTATTAATTTCATGATTTCATCAAATTCTCACCAAGTCACTGCCCATGTTGACAGTTAATCTATATTAACATATAAACACGATACCAATTTTGATAACTGTTTTTTATATACACATTTTTTGTACCATTTTAGCTTAGTATGATAACGTTCTAATAACTAATTTTTACTGTGATAACTACTCTTTTATTGCATGACAAAAATGTGAACACTTGGTTTCTACTAGTAAATGATAATTAGAATGAAATGTAATCCTTAAGAAGAAATCAGAAATAACTTCTTGAAGATAAAACACACAAGAATAAGATAAGGATCCTAAAAAGATAAGCTAATCTAAAATATAATCAAGATAAATTTGGATACTTTTCATATATTCTAACACTCATTACAATTATATTTTAGAAAAAGAAAAAATATAATAAGGTTTCACCAAACATGGTGGCAAAACTGCAAAGGAAACTCGAAGATACTGGTCCTAAGGTTAGAGCCTCTAGGACTGTGACTAGTGGTAATGTTGTAAACTTTTACAAAGATAAATAACAAAGGTCATTCTGTGAGGTTACAAATTGTAAAGTTATATAGACAGATATATGCACAAGAGAACTGCAATATGTACTTTTAAGAAGCCCCCATTGCCCTTGTGTACTTTTATAGTTGTTTTATCGAACTCTTAGTTAGGAATTTTTGAAGACTAGGGGTGTGACCCAGGTCTTAGGCAGAATGAACACAATGAAATTTTGATAGAATGATCTTAGAGGCGAAATGCTATCTACTTTACTCTGGTGCATTTTGTCAGAAAGTAAATTCTTGATTCTTCAAGGGATTTATTCAATTAAAAATTACTCTGGGTTAAGATTAGAGATTGGCAACAACTTACTGTAAAAACAGGTTTTTACAGGGGTTTGTCTTATAGATTGACAAACTGGGTGCGTTGCTTCTCTGAAAATTTAGGATTTGAATAAATAAAATGAAAGAGAGAATGACGGTTAAAACTGTTTTATGTAATTGATAGTATGATGTTCCTGAAATACAATGAAAGTGCAAGGATTACCGGTACAAGCACAAGTCGAATGCTAACAAGACTAATTCTTAATATCATCTAACAGTTTCATTGATGTTTTCTTTTTTACGTACCTTTTTTTTTTCTTTTTTTCTATTTTAAGGAGGATTCCTATCCTCCTAATTCTTTTTATGAAAAATATTTAATTTCATACAATATTCTTGAACTTTCATTTTCAGAATAATTCCAATGTATAAAATGACCAAATATCTGTGCATAGATGTAAGTTCATATCTGCATAATGTGTGTGCACTAGACTACGAATAGATAGATTAAAAATTTAAGTCATGGCGTATTTCTAAAACTACATTTCGGTTAAGTACTAGCCTACCTCTGCAAATGGACAAAATCAAACGACTAACCTTAACACAACTATTTACGTCTTCTTGAATATCTACAGAGATTTCACCCTCATTATTGGAATCATAGCCACCACTGCAGTCTTCAGCATATTCAGATCCAACAAACTCTGTAACTTTAGAAGTAGAATTTTCTTTACAATTTACCAAGTCCCCTAATACTACTTGTTCAGTTCCTGCAACAGTAGAATATCATTCAATTTAATAAATAATATTTTGACTTCAGCTATCATAATAATGACAATTCATGGTAAGGATGTATGGAATGAGTATCAAATGCAGTAAGGAATCAGGAGAAGTTTATTACCCGAGAAAGCAAGGCAAATATATAAATATATAAATTTATTACAAATCACAACTTACCATATTTTTGCACCCTCTTACTTGCAGCATGGTTCCATAAATAGCTTTGGTAACTATGTATATACCTGAAAAAGGTAATGGAAATGTGAAATGAACATTTATATCGTCCTTCAAGTAAATGATGTTGAATAATGTATTAAATCTTTTATTTTGTGCCCAAAAGACTTGTCTTTGCAAATGAAACTATATCAAGATATTTAGAGACAGAATTTAGAAAAGGAAAGGAACTGTATTTCTAAGTGAATGTTACTTACAAATGAGAAATACAGAAAGGTATTTATATGCCTGACTGAAACTAGCTTAAGTACCTAGATACAGCTGTCATGGTGACAGCTGCAAAACTAACTTTGTAACAGCATAACCAACTGAGACTTATAACAACAGTTCTCCGTACAATACTCAGACACAAGAAAAATGATCAAGTAGACAGCATAAACAACCCACTTTAGAGTTTCTGCAAGAATTTCTTTTGCATCTTCCTAACTTTCAAATTTTATTCATTTGCATTTGTGTTAACATTTTTTTCTACACATGAAAACCATTCCTCCTTAGCTGTATGTATGCAGTGTCAAAGCAGAGATTTAGGACCCGTTTGTTACAGATTAAAACAATCATTCGGATGTAAAATCATCCAGTGATAATTTATGTTTGCTTAGAATCATAGAAAACTCACTTTAAAAAAACAGCTGGTTTTTATGAGAAGCCATTAAAAATAGCTTCTCATTTTAATTAGATTTTAAATTACTTTCAATTTCTAATTATTTTGGAAAACTAAAACAATTGCATGAAAAAAATTAAGAGATTGTTTCACCAAAAAATAACTGAAACAAACGGGCCCTTAGTACTAAAATAACTAATTTTTTATTTTGAAATAGTGAAGCATACCAAAAATTTAAAAACAACGTGCACTTGTCAACTCTGTTTCATCTAAATAAAACCGAATGGCTGATGAGCTGGCATGGAAGTATAGAACGGACTAGTGGAGGAGGAGAGCGAAACAAATGTACACCCCATCATAAAATTGAGATTGCCGATAAACTTCATAAAGTTCCCTATAGCCTTGTCATCACATTTCTATTGAAAGTACGGAAATTAATGTTTTCATGGCATGCCTGCAGTATGTAGTCTGTGATATGCAAAAACCATGGAGCAGGTCCGGTTTTGATTATATTATGCCCCCAGAAAAGGCTTTTCAGCCAAATTTTCACCCTTGAACATCTTGATTGCAAATCTTTCGTAAAACAAAATAAGATAACTCAAAGATAAAGGGAGCATTCGAATTTTCACATTATGAACTCAGATACGTGTACCAAAATTTTACATAAAATTATGTCAAATTCAAAGTCTGGTATATGTTTAAATTGAAATGTAGAGAAACAAAAGTTAGATATGCTAAGAAAACATTTTTTTTATTTTTCATGCAAGAACAGCTAAAATATAAGCATACTACTATGCAGTCCAAAGAAAAAGATTCATGAAATTCTGTAACACCAGATGATGACACTAAAGAATAAAAATGAACTTTGGTACTACATACATGCTGCAACGAAGAAAAATCACTAGCAGTAACAGACTAACAGCGTATCACCACTAGCCAGATATTCAAAACAATCAATATCATCAGATAATTATAACTTACAACATTCTCAGCGTCCTTGGAATGCTTTTCAAAGCCTGCAAATAATTTCCAGGAGACGTCTTCAAAGATTGCAGCTGCGGAATATTTGATGACACAAACATGTTTATGACATCATATATAGTGAGTAAACAAAAAAAAAATAGATTCAATCTAACACCGAGGAAATGTCTACAGCAGAAATCACTTTTATTTGAAGCTTACCACAGCCCTTTCAGCAACTAAATATCGAGGCAGCTGCTTAAGTGTCCCAACAACATCGTTACTTTCTTTATAGTACTTCCGTGCATTAGCTATTGCATTTCTCTGTATCTAAATAACATTGTTATGACGAACAACAGTAATCAATATGCTATTTTTAACTATCAGCAGCACACAATTACTTGATTAATCATCTAGACATTATCCGTTTTATGAAATAATAGAAATGATGAAAAGGATATCTCCATCTCTTGGATCAAGAATCATGTCAACAGCAAGTTTCCATTCCCCTCGAAGCAATGCAGCTCCAATAAGGTGAGTTGGCAAAGAACCACTTCCGAAACGCTAACAGTGAGCACATTCACAGACAAACAAGTGACTTGTAAAGCAAAAATGAAAAATAAACAAGTCTTGCAATAGACATTCTATTAGAAATGAACGAGGCCTAATTCACTCTCAAAAGTTAGCACAAGGGTTAAAGATTTCCAAGTCTTACAAAGAATATTTTGACCAAATTTTTAGCCTATCTTGGAAATCTCCATACACACCTCTCACACTCAGATTGAACATCTACACCATGAATTTTGCATAATTAGACATTTGTGGCTGACTCAATACGAAGACTGAAAATAGAAACAAACAAGGACTAACTCACTCATAAAGGCTAGCATAGAGGATGGATTGCCAAGCCTAATAAGGAATGTTATAGCCATATTTCTAGTCCAATTTGGGACATCTTAACACAGTCTAAAGCACCATGTTGATACTATATGAAATGCAGCAACACTAAGCAAAACCACAAAGAGACAAAATGTAAAATAAGATTTTACATTTTAATGCAACTTTTGAACTTGCCACAAATTTTAATAGAAATTTTTCTCTTAAAGAAACATGGAATATGAAGCTGGGTAACTTTTCCAACATGTTTAAGCTTCTTATATCTTTAATTTAAGCATCATAATAATGATGTTTAAGATAATGTATGTATGTCATCCCAAAAAAAAGTATATATATATAAGTTTACATTACAAATACACAGAGCTGGTATATGTTGAATACAATGAAACTTCAAGAGGTTACATCTGAAAACGAATATGCTCGCATCCAAGAGCAAAAATTTTCCTGACTCTTATAAGTATAGGAAAGTGCGAAAAATGATAAATAGCAGTAACTGATTAATGACGATTTAATTTAATGGGTTCACAAGCATCCTACTGCACATGTCACTTCTGAATAGTATACAGGGAAGGCCACATGCTATCAGAGAACATTCCCCCCAGGCTTGTTCAGGAAGTTTACCTCTAAACTAGCACAAGGTAGCCATCCAGTTGTATGTTATCGCAACAAAATTAAGCGAGAACTAATCAGAGAGGAAAAATTGACTTATAAAGTACCTGTAGACCAAAGTAGTTAATGAAGCCAAGCCTTCCCAAGGCATCTGCAGATGCTTTTATAATATCTTCAGAATCTGAAACAATACCTCTGAGAAAATATGTCAATGCTATGATACAAATATAAAGATTCAATTACATCAACAATTTTAAATAACCCTAATCTCAAGGGGTACTAATTTAACATAGGAAAATTAATCTCATGCATAAGTAACACCCTCACCGCAATGTGATTGTAAATCGATTTCCCATGAGCTGGCCAAGACAAAGTCCTTCCTTAACATAACTGGACAATAGTACATTTACAATTATCATTCCACAAAATCTAGATATGTAAGACTGTCAACCGTTCAAAATTTAATCACCTTACCAGAAATCACCCAATTTAATACCAAACAAGCGCTTGTTAAGTGAAGCAAGCCGACTTGCTCGCTGCTTGTAAACAGTAACCTAGAAACAAAACAAGTCATAAACCAGTTTAGTATTTATCTATAAACGAATGCTGATACGAATTCTGGAAAGTGAAGAAAGGATTCAATGCTTGATATAAAATAGAAAAGAATGTAACAACTTATCACCCTTTGTGTTGTAACAGCACGCTTATCCTTTGTACCGGCAAATCCAAATGATTTTGGCTGTCAATTAATTATCAATCAGTTAAACAGAAAAGTTATCCATAAATCAATAGTAATATTAGCAGCCTGCATTTATTTATTTTTCTACTTGCCAAATAGTCAGTGTATAAACTTGGAGTTCACTATAAAATAGTGCATATAACTAAAATCATAACATTTTTCGTCAATCAAATTTTAAATTCATGGAGATATAAACAATAATAAAACAAAGTTCCTAAATCTCCAGGTTGAAAAAAAAAGATTGTACAGAGGTTTATACACAATCATAAATATATCAAGCAAATAATTGACAGATAAAAATATGGCCGACAAATTCATTTATCATATCACATGTTTCAGTTCTAGAATTTATATTGATAATTGGTTAAAACGGAATCAATGTCATCACATACAAAAACTGAATGAACAATCAGCAAAAAAAACTTCACTTTCACACCCAATCAAAAAGCCTGCAGAATGTATCCAACAAAGAACCATACAGACCTGGATGCCAAGCATATTTCCAATAACCCCCAAGGCTTCATGGGTATCTTTGTTCTCCTTGTAAATATGGAACCTAGAAATTGCATTGGTAGAAGCATTCAGTTGACAAGCAAATACAATATAAAAAAAGGAAAATGGCACGTGCAAATAAAAAATGCAACAGTTAGTGGCTATCACTTTCTGACAATTTATGAATAACATGTAATTTAATACAGCCCAGAGTCTTCATTAAATTGAATGGTTTTGGATATTCAATAATTAGTTACTTCTTGGACACAATACTACAGCTTATTAACAAAACGCTCTTGCAGACTGCACTAGAAATGGAAGACAGTGAGCATTGCTTAATTTGTATTTTATTAAACAAAATCGCTGAGTTACCTGAGGAACTTGCCAACATTTTCAGGCCAATTTTCTGAACCTCGGCTGTCAAAAGGTTTATCACCCCTTTCTTTGCGTTTCTTGGAGTTTTTGCCCTTGTTGTTGGGTTCAGCAGAATTCAATCTCACGCGGATACATTTCAAGGTAGCATCAGGTCCATCAACCACATCAGTAACGAGGAACTTAAAGTTTTCCTTGAAGAAGTTATGCACTGCCTGATACATTTGAGAAGCAAAAAATTTATGATGTTTTGAAATGGCAAAAAAACTACAAAATGAATTTATTTCGCATGCCACAAAAGCAGAATCAGATCAGTCTCCTCTTCCTAAATTCAATTAAATGTAAAATAAATTTATAGTGGCCGGGCGCACTGTACTCAAAAAAGGCTAAGTAAACTGATGAAGTGCAATTCAAAAGAATTCAAGTCGGTACTTGGTTTGTTAATCCAAAAATCATATAAATTCATCAAAAATTTCAGCCCCTTGTGATGAGACGACACACCCACATCGAGGCAATATCCAAGTGCTCCCCGTTATCAACATCTTTACATGTCTTCGGAATCTAACAAAGAGCAAAATAAGCCACAAAACTCATACTAACCTTTCGATGAGACTTATCAGAATCCGGAGAAAGAACAATGGGAGAAACACTATCTTCTCCACCAGCATTAATTTTATTAATAAATTCTTCCAAAAGAACAGCATCAGACTCCCCAGCAAGAGACTTAAAAGATTCAATTCGAGAGGCATAACTTACAACAGTGTCAGATGTGTTGGTTCCATTTTCCTGAACACTCTGAAATTAGCATAAAAAGGTCAGATACCAAAAACAAAGAAAAAATTAACTGATCAATGATCACAGATAATTAGACCTCTAGCTCCTCTTCAGGTGCATCGAGTGAAGACAATTGAACAACTGCTCCATCTCTGTCCACTTCATTCACAATAAAATCAGAATACCTGAATAAAATTTAATTGAAATCAGCATTAGCAAGACACTGTTGAATAATGCATTTCAGAATACATGTATCACGGGTCAGGGAGGTGCAATGAGGAAGGAAGGTAGTAATGAATTGTGTAGAAAATTAACAGACCTTTGCTTTAAAATTCCGCGGAAGCCAGGAAGGTCGGAAATGAAGCAGGAGATACCCACTTCATCTTCTTCAACTGTTTTCATCGCCATGAGGGTTTCACACAAATGGTGATCAACGACCACTGGATAGGGTTTTAGTTTAGATTAGGGTTTAGAGCAACAGAGCGGGAAGTTGCATTGCAACCGCCACTGCATATCTTGCATCCCTTGAAACGCATCGTTTAAGCTTCTCAGCGACTTCAACCTTAAAACATAGATTTAATAAAAAAATCATCGTAAAAACAAAATTTGAATTAAAAGAATAAAAAATGTATTTTTTCATGTTACAGAGACGGTAATTATATCAAAGAGCATATATAAAATTATAAAAATATGTATTTTAGAAGAGAAAAATCATTTGAACAAAATTTACGAAACAAAGCTGAAAAAATATATGATAAAATGATATATATATATATATCAAATAAAATAAGATATTATAACATGACTTTTACATTCACAATAATCCGAACATGTTAAAAAAATTAAGATAAATATGTATTGTATTCTTGTGTGTCCAATTTTTTACAGTAATAAAAAATAATTATTACAAGTTATTAGCCTTTATTTTATTCTCTATTAAGTATTTTTCTGTCTCTCTTTGCTTTTCATATATTACTAACTGATTTTGTATATAGGACTATTTTAGGGTAATTTATTTTATCTTTTATTAAAAAATTTATTATTTAATAAAAATATAAATTGATAAAGGTATTATTTCTCCACTATCACATCATTTGTTCATACTAATATTGTTTTATAAGTATAAAAAAAGTAAAAAATACAGAACCTTAATGCATAATACATAAATTGTTTCGTTATCTTGTTTTAATAATATTTTTAAGTTATAATACAAAATTCATATAAACAATTTCACATATTAATTGTTCAAACAAATTAAAAAAAATCATATGCATAGTTGTTTGTCTTGTTTATTATTAATGAAGAAAAAAATTTAACATACTCAAAATAAATTTTGAAATAATTATCATATGAATCAATCCTGATAGGTGGAAGATAAAACATGAAATAAATTTTGAAACTTATATATTCAATGTTTGTAAATAGGAGAGTAGATCACATGCATGAATCAATCCTGATAGGTGGAAGATAAAACAAGAAATAAATTTTGAAACTTATATATTCAATGTTTGTAAATAGGAGACTAGATCACACGCAGGCATGACAAATGAATCCATCTCGTGGATATTATTCGAGTTGATTTTGACGAAGAATTTTCACATTGATTAGATATAAATATACGTAATACCTTTTAAATTTGATATGGAAATGGGGATGATGATGTATATATTAGTCTCATCTCTGCTCTCATATCTATCTCAATACCTAATATTTATTTCTGTTTTAAATTACTAAAACACATTTATTTTATTAAGTAATTTTAAAAATTTATATTAATTTTTTTTAGTTCTTAGTTTTGTAATTTATTTTTATACCACATATTTGATAATATTTTTACTTTTTTGTAATTATTTGACCTTTAATTAATTATTATTTGATGATACTTTAATTTGATATTTATGCAGTTATAAATTTTTATTGATATTTATTATTGGAGGTATATATCATTTTGATTTTGATTCATTTATAATATCAAGTTTCCTTTGTTATTATTTTTACTTTTTTATAAAATAATTATTTAATTAATATTTGAAATAACAAAAGACGAATATGATTATACTATTACTCGATGAGAATAACCCGGTCCCGGTGGGAATAATCCGGACCCGGTGGGGATGGGGATGAGACAAAATTGTCATACCCGCTATGTATAAGGATTAGGGGTGGCAAAACGGGCCAGCCCGGCCCGTTTAGGCCCGCCCCGCCATGAGCCCGCCAAAAACGGGGCGGGGGCGAGCCAGCCCGCCATAGTGATACGGGCCAAAATTTCTAACCCGCCCCGTCATAAGGCGGGCTGGCGGGCTGGCCCGCCTATATTTTTTATTTTTCATTTTTTTGAAAAATCTATTTTTTATTTTATTTTTTTATCTTTGATTTTAAATTAGACTTTTTTTTTCTTTGCAACTATTTTGTTTGTGTCCAATTTAAATGAATTTTTGTAATTACAACAATATATTAAAGATGTATATGGTGACATGACATTTAAAAAGTGCAAGCTAAAAGACATAATGTTTATTACAAAAGAAATTACAATCAGTGAGGTGTTGAAGGAACCCTAGATATAGCTACTTTCCCAAATTTAAAGAGAATGAGTGAGAGTAAATGAGGTGTTATATTTTTCGCGGGCCAGCGGGCTGGCCCGCCCCTGCTCGACGGGTTGGCGGGCTAGACGGGGCGGGCTGATACGGGTTGGCGGGTTGAAAATGCTAGCCCACCCCGCCTATATGCTGGCGGGTTGGCGGGCCAGCCCGCCGGGCCCAACCCACTTTGCCACCCCTAATAAGGATGGTGATAGGGATGAATATTTATTGCGGGGATGAGGATAGGAAAGTGAAATCCGTCCCGCCCCGCCCCGCTCGGTCCCACCCCGTCCCATTTCGTTGTCATCCCTAATAGATCATGATACACTTGTTGAAATTAACAATTTTAACTTAAAAAATATAAAAATTAGTTAACATTAGTGGCTTTAGGTGAAATGAAGGTTGTAACTAAAAATTCATGCAACGGAGAAAAAAAAAACAAATATAATAACACAATTTTCCATTACTCCTAAAAATTCATTAAGATATGCAAACACCAACCTAAATATATCATAAAATAATAAGATATTTATAACTATCATAAAATGATAATTAATGATAAGATTTATTCATTGGATTGGATCCACTCATTATGAACATGAATAAAAGTATAAAATGTAACAAAAACTTATGAAAATTAGTTTAATTTTTTTTGTTGAGCTTATTTTGGTTTTAATAAATAACATTGAGGAGAAATTTGGTAAGTTATGACAACAATAATTTTTAACATTGGTAGCTCACACGAAGTCTAAAGCTGCTAATCTTACAACAAATATTTTTTTAAAATGGTTAAAATTCAGTTATATTAAATGTTTCATATCTCACATTGTAAGAGAGCTTGTTTTTACTGATCTTCTAGCATCAAAGACATTTTACTTCAATTTTCTTATGTAGAGAGATCTCAACAAAATTCAATAATTGAGAGAAAACACCAACATTTATTATATCTAAATTTTTCGATAAAAGTTGTCAACCTAATTGTGAGAGAATGTGTTTCCACTGTTGTCTTCCTAATCAATAAAGTTCTCTCTTCTATTCTACAACAGAAATTATCTTACCTAAACCTTAAATCTTAAACTCTAAAATTATCTTACCGGGTTCAATATGGATCCATAATCACTTTTTAAAAGTTTTTGGACGTATGACTTGTGGAACAATTTTGTCATTCTTTAGAAACAAATTTATTGTTCAATTCATTCCATGCATTTTTGTAGGTTATCCCATGGACTATAATGAATACAAATTGTAGAGTTTATAGACTAAACAACTTTTTATTTCAATGCTTTCTTCAAACATTTTTTCATTTTAAGAAAATGAATTCTTCAAATTCTTCTTTCTTTATTGATGATATGATAATTTCTTTATTTGTTGGTGATAATTTGTCTTTAGATATTTATGTTATTCATCAATTAATGAGTCTCATGGTGCATTTGAAATATCATTTTTTTTATTTAAAGATCACTGAGAGTGTATAAGAAATTTTTCTTTTAGTTCCAATATGTGTGTTGTAATACCTTATATTCTTATCTCGTGAAAAAAATTTATTCTTTATTAATAAAAATTATGAAATCTTTATAAATCAAATTAGAATGAAAAACATTGTATTTACATGTTTCTCTTTTAAAAAAAAAACGCAATTATTTTATTAATTTTTCATCAATAATTCATAAGCCGAATGAAATTATTCATTTAACAATTTTACATTATTCTTTCAATCAAATCTTACATCGATAATTGATATTTTCTTTTGATAAAAAAACTATATTTTTTTCAATTATTTAAAGAATTAATATAAAATGAACTTTTTACCCAATATAAGAGTATTAAAAAACAAATAAAAGTAATACAATACACAATATAATAGCAATTCTATATTTTTAAAAGAAAGGTATTGATAAATAAATTGTTTTACATACACATTAACGAGAATATATTTTTCCAAGAAAATGGTGAGTAAATTCAAAACATATAACAGACAATATCATTGAATTGATTTCTCTAAATACATGATTCCAACAGATGTAATCAACCTTGACCCTCATTTGGATTATTGAAAAGATAAGAGTATAGAAAGCATAACTTTATTTGATGACTCCCCTGTTAGACTAATCAAATGTTGTATCCCTAACTATTTCCATTCCAATCTTGATGACAAATAATTCAGCTTTTACTACTAAACCAACTTTGAGGCACTAGAGAAGTCAAAAAGAAATTCACCCACACAATTTCTAATAATACTTATGCAAGTGCTTTGTCTCCATTGGAGGTAAAAGCTTCATGATAGTTAATCTTAATAAATCGTCTTGTACAAATTAATCTTGTAGAACTTCGATTATACTTTTTAAAACAATATTTGTTAATGAATAAATTTGTAAAAAATAAATTGAATATATAAACTTTTAACAAACTCAAAACACACAACAGATTCTAAATTAGTCAAGTGTTAATACAAAAGGCTAAAAAAATTAAAAGAACCTACCTTGTCATTATTAAAGTTGTTTTCCACCCATGTAAATTTAGACATGTTGGGACAATTACCATTTATCTAATACTCACAAGTAATTGGCAATGATATATGAAAAGTTTTAATTTCTATCACTATATGTAAAGATAAGAAAAAAAAAGCACTTTCTCTCTCTTCATCACTCTCAGTTTTCTCTCTCGTTTCCTCCATTAGAGCTCTCATTCCCTCTTCCTTCTCTCTAGGATTCCTCCACCTCCGGCCACCCTCTCGAAGAATTGAGACCACCATTGCATTCTCCTCGGCGAGTAGAAGAGTTTGAACCGATTGGAATCTCCGATTAGGTACGTTTTGCGTTTTTAGGTTTTCGTAGGTCATTTGGGGTTTTTTTGGGGCTTTTATAGCTAGGGGCGAAATTATAACCTCTCATTCCTCTAGTCTAAGAGTACTTTTCTGGATTCAATTTGCAATTAGGTGCATTGTAAGTGCTAAAGGAGCAACTCAAAGTGTACTCTGTTGCCCGGGTGAGGAAGAACAACTATTGGGCTTTGGATTAGCTCAACTCCAGTTCATTTGAACTGTTTTGTATTTTTATAGGTTTGATTGAGAGGTTATGAGTAGAGAACTTTTTCTGAACTTGAACTGGTTTTGGTTAAAGGATGATTTTGTGTATATGCTGTATGAGAACCAATTGATGAATTATGATATTGTGTTGTATTGAATGTATTAGTGTACGACATTATGCTGACTTGAATTGTTGTGTGGTATAGATACCATGGTTATATATTGTATTTTTGGATTGTTTGGATGTATTGGAATGATGTGAAGATGCTATGAGACTATGTGAATGATGTTGGACAGTAAGGCCTAATGATGAGTGAGTAAAGGCTGTAAGACCCACAAATGGAAAATGGTGAAATATGAGAATATGAGAAATTATTATTTTATGCATGTTGTGTGTAGATTAGTGTGTATGGGATTAAGGATAGGCGTAAATGGGGCATCCAAACTTCTAAGATGGTCTAAGTCACATAGACAAAGCCATCTGTGGTGAGAAGTTGATAGAGGCACTACACAGGGTTGATAATAGGCTTCGACCGGAGTGCAATGCCTGTGTATGTTGTCACTCTGATGAGAGGTTTATTTCATGAGATCATTCTAGGCCTGGGGCCTTTTTCCCTCATCATGTGGTAGTTTCACTGGTCTGAATCCCATACTGTCTCCTGGGAGTCGTCCGTTTTATGTGTGATTGTGATTGGATATGTCCAGCCTAAGGCAGGTTGACGTAATGTTGATAATATATCTTTTGTCAAGATGTAACTCACTCTTGCTTGTATGTGTTGTTTGTTGGATTCTGCTATGATCGTGAGTTATCACGGGAGCAGATGACAGGTCAGGTGAAGAACCTAAATGAGCTGCTGCCACGTAGTTAGGGCCACTTTTGTATAGTGTAGGCCTTAATTAATATTTTTTTTGGAACTGTATTTAAATGAACTTATTCTATTTTGGTAATTATACGCAAATTTTGTTTTTTGTAGACATGTTTATTTATTTATATATATATATAATATTTATCTTATCTCTTTTATACTGCTCTATATATAATTTTGTACGCATATATATATATATATATATATATATATATATATGATCCAAAAGTTTAATATTTTTGAAAAGTTATACCATAATTTGTAAGAAAAAATAATAATATTTTTATAAAAAATGATAAACTTAACGAATAAAACTTGAAAATAACACGTATATGGTTGAATTCAAATATACAAATTGTAGTCTTATTTTCTATAACTCTTATCATGTAAATATTATTTGTTGATACTTGATGATATATATTAAAGATGATAGAAACAACTGGTAGATTTTATTTATTGTAATAAATTCACTAATTACTTGAATATGATAAAATAATGATTAAATATCTTGATTTGATTGTCAATTATTCAAAATTAAAGATTTTGTTTCAAGTAAAGTAAAATAGATAATAAAAGATGAAAAATCAAGATAACAATAAGATAAGAAAAAAATAAAATTAAAAATAAATTATAAAAGATAAAGATAAAACAAGAGATAAAAGATAAAAAAAATAAAGAATACTAAAATTGTAATGTCTCAAAATATTAAACTTTTGGATCATGCATTATATATATATATATATATATGCGTACAAAAATATATATAGAGCAGTATAAAATAGATAAGATAAATCATCCAATTGTCTACCAAAATAGACTAAGTTCATGTAAATACAAACAAGGATGAGCTACATCTTGACAAAAGATATATTATCAACATTTAATAAATTACAATATAAATAATCATCAACCTGCCTTAGGCTGGACATACCCAATCACAATAACACATAAGACGATTCTCAGGAGACAGTATGAGATTCAGACCAGTGGGACTATCACCTGATGAGGAGGGAAAAAGGCCCCAGAGCTAGAATGATCTCATGAAATAAACCTCTCGTCAGAGTGACAACATACACAGACATTGCACTCCGGTCGAAGCCTATTATCAACCCTGTGTAGTGCCTCCATCAACTTCTCACCACAGATGGCTTTGTCTATGTGAATCAGACCATCTTAGAATTTTGGATGCCCCATTTACGCCTATCATTAATCTCATACACACTAATCTATATACAACATGTATGAAATAATAATTTCTCATATTCTCATATTTCACCATTTTTCATTTGTAGGTCTTACAGCCTTTACTCACTCATCATTAGGCCTTACTGCCCAACATCATTCACATAATCTCGTAGCATCTTAACATCATTCCAATACATCCAAACAATCTAAAAATACAATATATAACCATGGTATCTATACCACACAACAATTCAAGTCAGCATAATGTCATACACTAATACATTCAATACAACACAACATCATAATTCATCAATTGGTTCTCATATAGCATATACACAAAACCACATACAGCATATACACAAAACCATCGTTCAACCAAAACCAGTTCAAGTTCAGAAAAAGTTTTCCACTCATAACCTCTCAATCAAACTTATAAAAATACAAACAGGTTCAAGTGAAGTTCTTCTTACTTGGAATTGAACTAGTCCAAAACCCAATAGTTGTTCTTCCTCACCCAGTCAACACAGTACACTTTGAGTTGCTCTTTTAGCACTTACAATGCACCTAATTGCAAATTGAATCCAGAAAAGTATTCTTAGACTAGAGGAAAACACGAACGTCGAATTAGAGGTTCTAATTTCACTCTTAGCTATAAAAGCCCCAAATGACCTACGAAAACTCTTAAAACGCAAAAAGTATCAAATCAGAGATTCCAATCGGTCCAAACTCTTCTACTCGCCGAGGGAAAGGCAATGGTGGTCTCAGTTCTTCGAGAGGAAGGCCGGAGGTGGAGGAATCCTAGAGAGAAGGGAGAGGGAGTGAGAACTATAACAATAGAGGAAACTTAAGAGAAAGTGATGAGGAGAGAGAAAATGTTTTTTTTTTCTGATCTTTACAAAAATCAAATTCTAAAGGTTATGATAAAGTAAAACATGAAAATGTTAATTAGGATTGAGTTTAGAAAGTCTTCTCCTCCAATCATAGCATTAACTCGTTGATTGATTGAAATCTTAATTAAGTAAATAAACTAAATTATTTTATTCACTATAATTTCAATCTCTTTGTAAAATGATTACCAATCGATCAATATTATAGAGTAATTGTAAATTTTTTTAAAACAATCTAGATTTAAAAATATTTTCTAATGCAAATCAAATCACAATTACGTTAACAAATCTATTAAGGGAAAAAGTAATTAAATTAATATAAACAATGAATATAATTGTAATAAATCTTTAATAAATTTGAAAATAAGCGTTTATCACAAATATGTTATTAAATCTATCTATCTATAAAAAAAGTGATCAAATTCATATAAGCAATAAATATAATTAAAGTAAATCTTTGATAAATTTTAAATCAAGTGTTTATGACAACTGTCTTAAGCAAATCTATTAAGAAAGAGTAATCAAATTAATAGAAGTAATAAATATAATTGAAATAAATCTTTTGATAAATTTAAAATCAAATCTTTATCACAATTATGTTAGAAAACCTATAAAGAAAAAGTTGATCAAATTAATATAAAATAATAAATATAATTGAAATAATTTTTTATAAATTTAAAATTAAGTGTTTATATCGATGTGAGTATAAGAAAAAGATAAATTAGTCAGTTATGTTATCTAAGACCATATATTTAATTATTTATTTCTAAATAAATATTAATTAATAGTGTTAAACTTTCATATTAAAATTAGAAAAAAAACATGATTTTTTCAATGTCGAGTTAAAATTATTTTATCAAGTCATAAATAGATTTAGTATTGAGCATACACAAAATATATAATAATATATATACTAAACACGTACACAAATATTTTAATGTATTAGAATGAAATATAATTAGATATTATAAATATTATATATATTCCAGATATTATACACATTCTAAATATTATTACATATATTATAAATATTTTATTTTATTTTTTACTCACTTTGTTAGTATATTTGTTATTATACATAATATTTTTTCTTCTCTAAATGACATTTGATTCAATGAATTTTTTTTTCCTCTTTTTATATGATATCAAAACCATTAAAAGCCTATCACAGTTAAGTTTATTGACACTTATTATCGACCTCTCCTCAATTCTCACACTTTGTCCTTGATATGAACATACGGTGATCTTGGCATGAACGCACAACTATTTTGGTGTGAGGGGTATATTCAAGATCTCCACATAGAATAGAGATAAGAGATAATGTAAACCTCACCTTATCAGTTTTATGAGATTGAATTAAACTGAAATTCTACTACCTTTATACATTGGAGATATCACATAGACTAGAGATATTGTTAAATCATAATATATAAATAGGTGCAAACCTCGTATAAATTTGATTTTTTCTGTTATAGATATGTCACTGATAAAACTCTTGCATTATCCAATCAATTTGTTATTCATGTAGTAACTATTGACGTTGTTCAACTTTCTCCTACTTTAGTATTCCATGATGTTTTTTATGTACCTCTATTCAATTTTTAATTTGTTGTTTGTAAGTGCTTTATTGGCTCGCAGTGATTTGTCCATCTTCTTTCTTAAAAGTTATTATTTTTATCAAGGAGATGCTTCACTCTATGAAATTTATCGACAATAATTTTATTGGATGATTGTACATATATTCTTTAGTCTCTTCATAAAGCAATTGTAATTATTTTTTCTTTTTTGGTAGTGATTCTTGTAAGAATCATTCTGTTTGGCATTCTAAATTCGAACGTGTTTGTGATAAAGTCTTTCGAATTTTGAGTAATGAAATTCTTTTTGACATTCAACATATTTTTTCTATTTCCAATTGTCAAATTTGTTCTTTTGTTAAGTTTTAAAAATGATCATTTACTTCACTCAACAAGATGTCTTAATCATTATTTGATGACCTTGTCATAAGTCTACTTATGATTAGAGTTGGTATTTTAGTGTAAAGTCCCTCAACCACTTATATTAGCTATAACTTATGTGGAGACAAACTTGTATTTTTTAATAAATTCTTAATTTTATTATATCTGATTTGCACAACGTAAAACTTAAGCAATTTTTAATCATAATTTCTGAGACTTATCTGCATGTTATCATATTCAATTTAACACAAAATTCATTATTTCTTATTTTAATAGATTATCTAATACTTTTATTGTTATTGTATAAATAAATATTAAATAGTTTTAAAATATTTTTACATATAGGGAGTAATTCATTTGAAACATATATAATTTATAAAAATTAAAAAGCATTTAAAATATAAATTACACGGAAATTTTTTATAATACAAGTATAAGTTTAAAGTGACATACTCATTTGTATAGTAGAGTCTTTTTGGTAACATGAAAAGGAGCTTACAAATTTGGCTTTGATCTTCAGTGTTAAGCTTATTTATTTAACTCCAGGTTTGATTTTTTTTCTTTCACTTATTCGTTTGTGTCTTTTTCTCCAAACTTCACTTCTGATATTCAGCTCTTATGTGTTGGAGGACTGACGTTGCATTTGTCTTTGAATCTTGTTATTCAAACTAAGGTTGTGAAAATAATTACACATAACATCAATTACTAAATATTTAAAATAGAAAATTTGAAGAGACAACAGAGATATTTATGGAAAAGGAGAGAGAAAAACATTGTGAAATATGCTTCTTTGACATTAGGAAGACTTTCTCAGTGGTTTGTCTTTGACACTACTATTGAAAATATACTAAAAATATTTAACACCAACAAATCATAAAAAAATCATATAAAAGATATAAAATTATATTTAATTTAAAAACTTATAACAATAGATCTGTCATTATCTTTCTTCATTTATCTTTCTCACTTGAATTTATACTTCCTGTCCTAATGTTAGTATTGAACTAACTTTATTTCTTTTACTTTTTTTATATTATTTTAATTGATGACTCCAGTTTATATTTTTAAATATTAATTTTTTTAATTGACAATAATTAAAAAAATTATATTATAATTTAATTATTTATTAAAGTTAAAATATAGATTATATTTAGTAGAATTTATTTATTATAATTATATTATATCAATATATAGAAATGACATTCCGTTTTAGATTTATTTTGTTTCTCTAATATCTGAACGTAAAAATAACAATGAAGACATAAAATAGTAGAAAAAATCTACCACCTATACTTAATAACAGTTGCATAAATCTAGTTTATTTATTTTTATTGTTATAATTAACTTCAAATAAAAATATTATTATAAATTAAAACAATTTACTAAATAAAGTATTTTCATTGTATATTAAATCATATAATATAGATTATATATTGTTATTAATGTAATAAATAAAGTAAAAAACAATGAAAAATTAGTAGTATATATTTTATTTAATATCTAATATTACAATTTATATAAATATTAAATTTAACCCACTAAAATAAGATAAAAAAAACAGGAACATACCCATGTTGCGGTGCATGCGTTTTTTCCCAAATAAAAAATAATATTTGTATTATACTAGTAAAAATGGAAGTTTATGCCCCTATATTTTTTAAAATATAAAAAAAATGTTTTGATAGGCACATAGTTCCATGGTACTTAGAAGACGAGGTTAAAAATAATTTAAGATTCATTGAAATAAAACGCCGGTTAAATAAAAATAAAATAATATTTGATTATTATTTTAAAATTGAAATTTTATAGAAGTTACAAATTTGTTAATTAAATTGTGATAATATGTTGTTTGATTGGTTTTTAAGAATTTAATATTGATATATTTGTGAGGCGGAACCTGGAGTGGAAGTGCGATCCCAGTGTTATTTCCTCTCGTCTCACTCCGGGTGTTTGTTTTCGACAACACAGACACCGATCCATATTTTCACCAACAGATCCATAATCTGTTCATCCATTTGTTGGATCTGCGTTTCTGAATTGTGGGAAAGAAGATGGTTACCAAAACAGAGGAGACTCAATTGAACAGGCTTGAAAATCAGGTCGACAACGGCGGCGGCGGCGCCTGGGACTACCTCTGCCTTGTCAGAAAGCTCAAGGTTCGCCGTTCCGAGAAGGTTCTGAAGCATGGCCTCTCCATCTTGAACGACTCCAAACAACGATCCTCTCTCGGCGCCGATGGTCTCTCCTCCTTCTCCACTGACCTAATTTTTATTGCTATGATTCTATTGCGTGATTCTGTTATTTCTGGTTTTGTGCGGTGATTTTTGGAGCTTCGAATTTCAGTGTCTTGTAAAACCTTGTTTTTTCAGCTATGCTTTACTTGCAGTATACCTTTTTATTGAATTTGACTTTTGACTAATGTTTGGGTGTTTTGCGTGCAGAATGGACCTTGTACGAACAGGTTGCAGTTGCTGCTATGGATTGCCAATGTCTCGATGTTGCCAAGGTCTCGATCTAATTTGGTTGTGTTTCGTATGCTAGTTTCTTTCGTGTATTGTAAATTGTATTGGGTACTATTCTACAAATTGTAAAAGCATAGCCTCCTTTTCGTGAAACATAGCTGTTGGAATGAATTTCTTATGTAGTGTAATGATTACTCAATCAGGAATCTTATGCGCGGATTGAATCTTACTGATTTGAAATAGTTGAAACTTACCCTTTACTCTCTTGTCACTTTTGTTGTGGAGATTCTGATTATGATTATGCACCTGAGACGGGTGCTTCTGAGTTTTACAAGGATTTGTAGTCTTGCTTGATGCTTTTTGTTTTGGTGCTACATACCTGTTGATTTTCATTACGTACCTTCTAAGGTTATAGTCCACTGCATTTGATTGCTTTTCAATTTCTGGGAAGTTTTTTTTTAAGTTTGAGTCTCTTTTGGCCGCTTACTCCCTGTCGATGGTGGATGGAGGAAATAATCGTTTTCTGATCTGGCTATGCCATTATTCTTTCACTATGTGTTGTATCATCATTATTATTAAAATTTTGGGCAAGATGTTTGAGCCTGTAAATTAAATATGCTGCTGAACTTTTATGTTGTCCACTTTATATGATAAGGGGAACCATATAGTTTGGGATTTTATGTCTTGAAGTTGATAATATTTTTCTTCTTTATCAGGACACTATAAAGGTTCTTCGGAAGAGATTCCCAGAGAGTAAAAGAGTTGGTAAGTTGATATTATGTATACCTTTTAACCATGTTTTCACTGAGTTAGTTATAGAATTAGCTACACAAGTCTTGAAGTAGGACTGACTCTCTATAAGCTTAGGGGCAGGGGCAATTGAGTTGTACCACCTGAACTCAGCTCACTTTGTACAGTTCTCCCAGTTGTGTGGGTAGCATTACTCTGCCTAAATGTTGGTGACATGCCTTGTAGTTGGCCAGTGTTCCTACATATTGGTCACTTATAGGCTAAGAAACTATTTCTTTTGACATTGCAATGATTGATCTGGCTAATTTTGTTTTTGTTTTGGGCTCCATAATTTTCCAAAAACACGAACTGTATTGTTTACTTGTCCCAAAGCACAAGCAATTGCATGCTCTGCTCTAATTGTTGATGCCCAGATCGGGTTCTTGAAACAAACTTTAAGATTGGTTGATAAGTTTGATAATTTGCATTCCATTATTTCAAGAGGGATTTTAGGGCTATGTTTGGTAAAATTAGCTCAAAACAGTTGAAAAAGAAGCTGAAAGCTGAAAAGCTATACTAAAAGTGTTTAATAAAAGTTGCTGATCTACCTGAAAGCTGTAAAATAACTAATGTGGACATGATTAATTATTGAATCAAATCTTGATATTAGGTAATTACATATTTTCAATAATTATAAATTTATATGTTTAATTTATTTTATATAAATTAAGTTTCAAGTAATATTAGTGTAAAAAGTTATTCTTCATTATAATTTAAAATAGCTATTATTTCTCAATAAAAAAGTATTTTATTAAAAATTAAAATAAATAATTGAATACTTAAAGCAATAATAAACAAGTGTAACATTAAATCAATAATCCAAAAAAGTGCACCAGTAAAACAATAATAAGAAAATTGTAGTTATCGTAAACATGGTTTGTACATTAGGGTTTTCTATTATTATTTTAAGGGGTAATATGGTAAAATATAAGTTTCGTTTAGGTAGATTATTTTGAAAGCTAATGAGTAGCTTATTGAAATAACCTAAAAGCTAAATATTTTTTCAAAACTTCATTTACCAATTTCATCTATAATCTAGATGAAATGCTTTACGAAACATACTATATTTCACAAAAATCCAAATATGTCTGCATATGCATGCAACTGTTCCCTCTTAAAACAAATTGATTGAGCGTCAAAATTATAACAGGTAGGCTGGAGGCAATGCTGCTTGAAGCAAAAGGATCCTGGGAATTGGCAGAAAAGGCTTACGCAAGCCTTTTGGAGGACAATCCTCTTGACCAAGTAAACTCACTTAATCTTATGGGGAAACCAAAAAAGGGAACTGTTGGTTGTTCAATTACTTTATGTGATGAAACAAAAATCATATAATTGTGTTTATCATTTTGGTTTGTTTTGATTTTGTGCAGGTCATTCATAAGAGGAGGGTGGCAATGGCAAAGGCACAAGGCAACATTTCTGTGGCTATTGATTGGCTTAACAAATATCTAGAAACGTGAGACTAATTTTAAAAGTTTTATTTTCTTCCAAAACTAAAAATAAAGAGTTTCTGATTTGCCTAACAAAATATTGCATGTATCTGAACTATTCTTCTTGTTTTAACAGATTCATGGCGGATCATGATGCATGGAGAGAACTGGCTGAAATATACGTCTCCCTGCAAATGTTAGATTTTATTCTACCATCTATCTTCCCCATTGCAAGGGTAACATTTATATTGCTAATTATTTATCTGCCTTTGTTTCTTTTGGCGTTCTGTCTTTCTATTAGGTATAAACAAGCAGCATTTTGTTACGAGGAGTTGATATTATCTCAACCTACTGTTCCACTCTACCACTTAGCCTATGCAGATGTGAGTAATTTCTTTGTAAAATGTGATTACTTTATTTTGGTCAAATAAATTCTTCTCCTCTCATTTCTTTGCTCCGGTAGTAACAAACAAGGCACGGAAAACACTGCATGCTAGAGGTGTAGTAACACAGCATAGTAAGAGACTTATTTTTATTGCATTAGGACGTTTTCTTGATTAATGGCATTGTCAGGTACTTTATACGCTTGGTGGATTAGAAAACCTCCAAACTGCGAAGAAATATTATGCGTCTACTATTGACTTGACGGGAGGCAAAAATACCAGAGCACTCTTTGGTATATGCTTGGTAAGATCTTCCATATGAGTATTAATTTTGTGTGGTCCTCTGCAACTGCAAGTCATTGTGTATATGAACTGACTATAGTTGTTTAAATTTGGAAGTTGGTTGAACCTAGGTTTTGTTGGTTGCAATGAAAGTCGTCATTTAGTTTTTGCTTTGGAAAATTTCAGTTTTCCTTCATAGATTCTTGATTTTCTCCTTAATAACTCAGGACCTCTGGATTCTTCTTTCGGAAACTATTAATTTATATATGCCTGAAATTTTAGTTTTGCTCCTGTTCTCCAGTGCACCTCTGCTATTACACAGCTTACAAAAGGGAAAAGCAAGGAGGAGAAAGAAGGGTCACAATTACAATCTCTAGCAGCCAAAGTATTGGAGAAAGATTACAAACAGAGAGCTCCGGACAAGCTTCCTCAACTTACAACTGCCTTAAAGAGTTTGACATTGTCATGATGCAGCATCTCTAAAATATTATTATTTAGTCACTTTTTGACATTTTCTCAGATTGTTGCCAGATTGAATTAACGCACCTAGATTTCCTAGTCATTTTCTTCTCGATATTAAAATGAAAATTCTTAAATTTCTGCATTTTACCTTCGATAATGAATATTTATTGAAAGACATCTAAAGTTTTAGATGGCCTGGATCCAAAGGTATTGTCATCATAGCTTTCATAATGCACAAGATCGGGGCATAATTTGTTTGACATCCTTTTGCCACATATTATTGTCAACGGCTGTACAAATTTAGTTAAAATATCAATCCCTATAAAGAATTTCACAATTTTTTAAAATATTTAAATATATTACATTTTAATTCATTCCATTTTAAATTGTTTTATTTTTTAAGTGTTTTATTTTGATAAAGTATTTCACTAAGTACCAAATGTAAGAAGTTATTTAAAAGATTAAATAATTATTAATAATTAATAAAATATTGATATGATGATTTTTGTTGTTTTTTATTAATGTTATTTCTCAATAGGAAGTTATGAAGATTTTTTAATTGATATTTGATGAAGTTTTTTTTATTGAATTAGATAAAATTGTTTTTAGTTGATGTTAACTTCAATTAATAAGTTGATATTGATCGAAATTAACTTTATAATATAGTTAATTTTTTTAGACTTTTTAATCGATGTCAATTAAAAGGTTTTTTACTTGATATTTTTTTTAAAAAATAAGATAATAAAATAAATAATTAAAGAAAAATATTAGTTTAAGTTAAAAGTAGATTTTTAACATTTGGTTAAAAAAACTTTAACCGAGAAATAATAATACTTCACAATAATAACAAAAATAATTCTAATAATTTAATTAAAAATAAGCTCTTATTAATATTAATAGAAAAAAATTATATTTAACAACTTTTATAAAAAAAATTAAGACGCATAGTGTTTTTACAGTTTATTAAAAAATGTGTTTAATTACACATATCATTTTCAAGAAAAAAAACTAAAAATTTACATAAAATAATACTTATAAATGCATTATTTATTTGAAAAAATATGCATGGACACCAAATTTTTTAAAACACCTTTCATCCATACTTACTTGTAGCTGTGTTAAAAAATTATGTCATATTTATTTTTTTTTAAATCAAAATTCTTTTACTTTTTTAGTGTAGCTTAAGTGTTTTATAAAAGGTGGAAAGTATGTTAATCATGATTTTATTTATTAACCTGAAAGTTTAAGCTAAAAGATGAAACAAACTAATAACTTAAATAAGATGGAGAAGAATTAGTCTTTTTGAGTAGTACTAAACAAAGTTAAAAAATGTCAACAAAGTCAAGAAGTTATAGTCTTGACAAAAATATCAAATTTGTCAAGTTGTACTGTCTTTTTTAAGTAGTATTGAACATGATTGAGAAATAATGATAAGGTTAAGAAGGATGAGTCTCATCGAGAAATACTAAAACAAGATTGATAAGTATCAATTTTGTCGAAAAGTATCATACAAGGTTGAGAAGTATCCGTCTTTTAAAAAAGTATTAGGTAAAGTTAAGAAGTATCTATCCTATCAAGAAGTACGAGGCAAGACCAATAACACGTAAAAACAATCATATACAATGTTCACATAATCAATCAAACAATAATAAACACCTAAAATAGATTATCATGCTTAAAGAATAGCTAAACCATTATTAAAAATGGCATAAACTCGTGCTAATGCTCATTCAGAAAAAGATTTATCAAGATTAATATAAATATACAATTACCCCAAGGCATTGAAGATAAAAATTATTGTGTAACTATTATTTCATTGATAACTTTATATACTTACTTAAACGTTAGAGTGTTTTTGCAAACACATTTATCTATAGAGTGAAATTGAGATCTCATTCATGAACCGAGAAACATTAACAAACATCAAAAATAAAAAATATCTAAAAACTTTTAAATTAGTCAACAAGAAATCACATTATTTTTAAATTTTAAATCCTAAATTAATCAACCTTATAATATATTTTATTTTAAAATATGGAGTTAGAGAAAGTAGATATTTTTAATTAGATAATTCTTTTATTCTTTCTTTATGTGTGGATAAGAGAAGAAATAAAAGAAATTGTTATGTTTGTTTTTCTTTTTATGAAAATTAAAATAAAAATAATTTTAAAAATTAACCTTTTTATTATATTATTTAAAAATGTAAATGGATAATAATGTTATAATTTAAATTAGTAATCCGTCTAATTTAATTTATAATTATTATTTATAATAAAATAATTCAAGCATTAATTATTTTAATTTATATAATTAAAAAGTTAACTAACTAATTAAAATTTAAAAAAATATGTATACAATTACGTGTTTCTAAATTTTATATTTATATATATATATATATATATATATTAAAATAAAAGTAAAATTAAAAGAAAATAAACAGAAAACTAACGTGAAGCCTAATTAGCTACCATGTATTTTTTTAGCTGGGAAGTGAGATAAAAATGAATCGAGTGATCTCGTTTTAGCCACTAGTGCCACATTTGTTAACGAGTAAAAAGGCGTGTGAATGTTAAAATTGCAGGAGGGATTGTTATCTACTAAGGCTTAACCATAGTTGAGAAGGCAAAGCCACACACAGTACAGGAAGAAAACAGAAGAAGAGACAGTGGGTATGCTGAATTTGTCCAAAACGTTAACGACAGAAAGAGGACATTGATAATGCATATGAAAGTATCGAGTCGAAAAATGCCCACATGCTAACTGCTATGTTCAGGTTCAACTTTGAAGAGCCTTTACGTACGAATTGCAGCTTTTGATGACCCATTGCATGCACGCACCCATACCCAAACCAGTTCCATAGCAGACGCTGTGATGTTTATGTGCTGTGTTGGGTGCAGAACACAAGAAGAGACCCACCAACTCTCTTTTTTTTCTACTTCAAAATGGCATTGCTTTTGGTCAACTGCTCCTCTTGTCAATTCCATTTCTGCTCACCTGCATGCAATCATTTAATGCAACTGCATTCTTCATCAACATGTCAAATACTGCCTTTTACCTATAATTCTAACATTACCCTTCTCCACCCACTCTTCTTATTATTCCCTCATTTTTTTTATTTAATATTCTATAATAAACTGTCAACCAATAAATATAAATAATATTTTTCTTAAAAATAATATATAATCTAAGGAAATACTCTTCCATGATATACACTCCAAAGTTTTCAAATTCTACATTGATTTTGTTTGGTAAAGTAAAACTGCGACACCCATGTCTCAAAAGTTTCACAATTGTAATGATAAAAATACGCGAATTTTAGATGGGTTATTAATTCTAGGAGGATAAGAATATGTTATGCAAGTCTAATGTTTCATTATTATTATTATTATTATTAGTGCCACACTGGTTATTATTTTTCTTAAGAATATGAATTGCAAGTTAATAAATGGAGTCAATAAGTGTAGACTGATACTGATATTATAAAAAAGTGTATAAATGTACTAAGTTAAGGCCTAAGACTTGGATAAGAGTGCAATACTTTAATAAACTCTATGCAATTATCATGAATTTTGATTTTGTATAGGTTAAAATAATTATATTTATTTTAAATGAAATGGCGATAATTTGTGAATTATTTTTTATTTTGATTGGTTTTGGTTTTGACATGCGAGTGGGTGATATTGCTTACTAGTTTTGTGCTTCACGTGAACTTGATATTGGATACCAATGTTCTTACTAGTATGACATCATAAAAATAACTTTAAAACAAAATACCCAAAAAGAAAAACTGTAGCATCACATGAATTCGACTACTTATTGAAATGGAGCAAGCAATGTGTAATAAATTAATTACTTGAAATTTTTTTCTAACACAGATTGTTTAAAAAAAATAGTAAGAGCATAAACAAATTTCATTTTATGCAAGGAATTTATATTCATTTTAGGACCTTAATTCATTTGTTTGTATCTATAAGTTCTTGTTTGATAAATCTAAATTTACAGTAAGATAGAAACTAAAACAAGGCTTCTAGTTTGTTGAGCGAAGAAATCTTGAAAAGCCAGATTTATTTATTTATAAATTTCATATGCTTAATATATGGGACACATGAAGAGGCGCATAAAGACAAAGATGTTACTAAGAAAAAAAAAATTATTCTATAAGACAACTTCCAATGTGATCACCATTTTTCTTTATTAGACAAATTTGCTGTAGCTATTTTACATGTACATCTCATTATACATAGTTGAAACAGGGTTCATCAAAATCATTAGAGCTGTATTCTTCTAGCAAGGGTAAGTTATGCTTTCTGAAATGATAAACAACTGATTTGTGCGATCACTTCATGCTAAAGGAAGTCTTAAAGAAAGGATATAAATACAATAAAACATCCACATGCTAAGATTAAGAACAGCATAGAACGAACTCTGCACCGCAATGCTTAAAAAAAGCATGAAATAGCTTGCAGAGAGTTGAAGTTTGAAACTTGTAGCATGTGATAAAGACTAAAGAATATATGGTCCTATTGTTTTTAACAAAGATTTTGTGCCAAGATATAAAGAATATATGGTCCTATTTTTTTGTGTCGTGCACAGTTCAGAAACCTTTTCTATCTGAGATTTGCAACTGAAATAGCAAAATTAAGGTTTTAAATAGAAATTATCATTGTTAAACTAATGTTACAAAGTTTAGTTCTGCAGCAGAATTGGAATTAAAGGATCATGCAACAGAAAACACGGTCATACAAATATATTTATTTAACATTTGAGGTCTTAATGAACTGGCAAAATAGGTTCGGCAGTAGAAAGATTAAAATACTCAATAATGATTCACTAGCCAGCACACAAATACGTTTAGCCAGACTCTCGTAACATATTTGTTAATTATTATCAGACATCAAAATAGACAACTAAGGCAAAAAATATATTTCATATTCATGTCCCACAAAAGCGCATAAAACAACTATAGATAATAGCTTCACCATCTAAGTTCCCTGAAATACATAAAAAGGTTTCAAATGGTTACTAAAAAGAGCTTTAACATCTATAATGAGGTGATCTTCCACTCAGGCACTTCATTCCTCTTCAACCTCGGCTCCGTTAAGTTTACCAGTTATTTGATGTTATAGCCTTCTTGGTAACTGGGAGTAAGCAATTTGAAGTAAAAGCCTTCCGTACTTGATGGAATAAATCATCAATGCTAATTAAAATACTAAAATTAAAACATATGACGACCCAGAACAGGAAAAAGTAGGAAATGCTAACTGATTTAAAGATAATAGAGATTTAATTGAATAAACATACTGTAAAGTTTGTATTTTTAGTAATATGGACCATAAAGTTGCCAATTGAAGACAAATTTACAGCCATTTCGGAGAAGAAAAAAAAGTCTTTGATCTGTTCAAATAGCTCACTCAGCTAAACAGAGGATATGAATTTAACAAGGGGAATGAGAGAAACAAAAGAACTCATTTTTACTCAACTATGTTTCAATCACATGGTTGATAAACCAAAACCACTGAAGGTCTGTTAGTACTCAATCTGTGTTGGATTTCTGCATATCTACTGGCTCTTCCAAGCATACAAATTAAGCGAGAAACCAAGACCCTGCAATTTGGTCTCGGGAAATCTCTCAGAGAAAGACCACGGCAAATCAGAAGGCGGTTGGCTAGCCCACAACTTGTCCAAGGCGGACAGGCTTGTTCTGAACATAAAGACAGCATTTCCGAGGGATGTACCAAAGAGCCAATTATGAACATCCCAGAAAACTTCCACTGCAAGGCCATCTACGAGGATAGTATGATTCCCCCTGAACTTCCATCTCAACCGCTTCACTTGCATCACAGTTTTGCTGTCTATGCGAATTACAAGGCTAGGATCCGTAACACTTGCAGTGTCACACTCAATCACAAGATCATGAATTTGGCCATTGTCACAAAATACAGCTTTGGTACCATAGAACTTCTTACCAAAAACATTCTCTTTCTTGGCAATCAAAAATGCATTGTGGGATAATGGGCTGGCATTGGTCTTCTTGAAAGCTTCTTTCTTCAAATCCCCAAGAAGAAGAACCATTTGTCCATCCACCACAGCTCCCACATAAAATCCCCCTAAAGGTTCCGGGCTGGAACCAAATTTAGCCGAAGAAAGATCCCAATAGACATCAACTTTACAAGAATGAACTTCTAGACTCTTACATCCTCTCCTCTTGGAAAATCCCCACGGTTTGAAATCCACCTTACAAAGACTCTGGCTTGAAGAATCGTCGATCGCCACACCAAGGCTTTGCCCCATCAAATTCTTACTCCACGTGACAGTAATCAGGCAGGAACTACCACCAACCCTGCATTGATAAACACAAGTAACCACGTTCTGGCCACTTTTGTTAGCGCTTGAAGACGAAGAATCCGCAACTTGAACCCCATTCTCACCAAAACAAGATGGAAAATCCTTCATTTTTTTGTTCAATTCAATTCAACTGCAACGCCTTTTCCCTTTGGGGTTTTTCAACAAACAGATGGAACCCAGATTTGAAATGGACAAAAACACTCACTCAGCAACAATGTGAAAGTCTCAAAAAACAAGTTGGGACAGACCCTTACCTTAACATGATCAGAAAAACCCATAAAGGAATGGTTTTGAATATGGAGTTAGAACCCATGAATACAAGTTGAGAGAAGATAGTATTTTACTTCAAGACAAATAAAGAGAATGTGGAGAGTAAAACAGCTCAGACCCCAGACAGAAGCAGACAAAAAAGCATACTTCTTTCACTGTCAATGTCCATGCGTTAATAACGATTGAAAATTTTCTCAGGGAAAAAAATACCTACAAGCCAAAACAAAGAAAGAAAAAGGCACACCAACAAAAAATGAAAAGAACTTTAAGATGGCGACTCTAAGAAGAAAAATAACGGAAGTGAAGAGAATGAAGAAAACGGAAACTGGGTATCGTAGTGACCCGGCGAATGAAGGTGAAAACCGAAAAAGGTTGTATTTTTATACTGTGGTATGTATTTTTCCTTTTGCAGTGAGACCAAGCTTTTACCTGACAGGAAGAAGAGAGGAAAAGAAGGTGAAACTTGAAAACCGTAACTGCGTCCTTCGTCAAAATATCCAATCAGACACTGTTCATGTGTACTATTCAATCTATTCTCTTGTCCTTCTATCTCTCCCTTTTATTTTATATATATATATATATATATATATATATAATAAATCCTCTATTCTATTTTCAGTTTAATTTTTATTTGACGTTAAAATAAATATTATTAATCAATAAAGGAATATACCCAACAATCTATTACCGTCTATTATAACAAAATAAAAATTTGATAAAATTGTAAAAGTTTTTTCACTAAAATTAATAAATTTATTATATATAATAATATGCCATTTGTGGGTGATAGTGCAAAAAGTTTAAACTATTAAAGTGTTTTAATTAGATACTATTTTTAAAACATTATTTTGGTTAATTTTTCTTTCTCACATAATCTATTTTAATTAAAAGTAGTGAGGAACGGTTGATAGGACGTGGACCCCACAAGGTGGAGGAAATGCAAGCACCGTCTAAGCCACCCATTAGAATAAGGATTACGTGCTTCACATGCTTTGTTTTAGGAATCAACGTATACATTATTTTTTAAGTTTTTTAAATACTTTCTCTTACACTTTTGAATATTACATTATTCTTTCCTTTGTTAAAAATATAATTCCATTATTTTGTTTATGATGGTGAGCCATAACACCAATAACTAAATATAGAATTAAAAAATATATTTTGAAATATTTTGATGAAGGAATAAACTGAATTTTTTTATTTAGTTTTCATAAATTTATACAATTCATTATAAATATAGTTATTTATATTTTCTATTAAAAATGATAATTTATTATCTTGTATATTTATACATTTATACCATTAATATGCTCGAATTAATTTTAATATTCTTTTTAAAATATCTAAGCATAATTCTGTTCAGTCTAATGACTGGTTGGTTAATCAATTCAAATTTAAATTTGAATTTAATTAAAAATAAATATATTACATCAATTGAATAAGTTTCATAAATATTTTGTTTATTTTAATCCATTACTTTAATTTGTTTGTATAAATTTTATAATCTGATTGTGATATTTTAGTCATCAATCCTTTTAACTAGAATTTAAATTGATTTAAGTCAAAGTAATTATTATTTTACGAAATTGATTTTGAGATTTATAAAAAAACAATATTTGAATTAATAGGGAAAAAATTGAATTATATTGAGATTAAAGATAGGACAAATAAATTATGTATTATCATGCATGATGGTTTTCTTAATTATTGTAACAAACAAATATGTTAAAAGTCATAATAACCACAATTTTGAATAAATAATAACATAGTATTTTTCCATTATCCGTGCATTGTCATTAAACTCTAAATAAATATATTTTGTACTAAAAGCACGCTAATAGTATCTTAAATATTACATCTATATTTTGTCCATAATAAGGAAAAATAAATAAGTAATAGAATGATTTGGTAATATTATAGGTACTATTTTGTTTTTTTATTTGACCTGTATGATTATTAAAACACAACCATTGATTTGTAATGATGAACAAATTGATGAACAAATTGGTAAACTTTTTATTTATATATATTTATCCTTAAATTAATATTGTATACATATATGTTAACTATTAATTATTTAAGAAAAATTATGGATGAAAACAACAATCATTTCTCTACATATAATTTTATGACCATTTTAAAGAAGATATTTTTAGATTTAATTTTTCAAATCAATATTGTTTTAGAAAGAAAGAATTCGACAAAAATGTTTCTATAAATTTGTAAATATTTTATGTCTTTCAATTAATATTTTCAAATAATTTATTTTTAATTAAATTTTAATCATCCTTAAAAAAATTTCAATAATTAAAATATACAAATCATATATCTTAATCTTAAATATAATAATTTTAAAATTATCATTTTATATATATACTATGCACTTGCTAATATGTTTTGAATACTTCATACACTTAACATCATTAAATTCTTATTCACTCTCAATTTTAAATTGAAACCAAAATTTAATGTTCACAATAAACATATTAAAAATGTTTCACAACCTCAAGTAGGATAATAAACGTGTTTCTCTTGGTATTTTCTAAATCCATATCAATTTTAACAAAAATTCTTAAATTAACTAGGTATAAATATAATTAATATTTAATTTTTAATTTAAGAATGAAAAGAAAATAAATATGTATATGTTTCTCGCATTGTCTTTATCATTATTTATATCTTTATACTTCTCTTAATATCAGTTTTCATTTCTATTTTAAATTATCAAATAACTTTTAGTTTGTAAGCTAACTTAAAAAAGTTATACTAATTTTTTTTTAAGTTTGATAACTTATTTTATATGATATTTTTTTATAATTATTTTATATTTATTCAATTGTTATTTAATATTTATGTAATTATAATTTTATTGATATTTGATATTGAAAAAAAGAAAACTTTTGATATCAAATCTTTAATATTATTATATTTTTTTTATTTTTTATTTTCTTAAAATTATTTAATTAATATTTAAAATTATAAAAGAAATGTATATAACATATACAACTATACTTATTACTCAATAAACAATAAAAATAAATAAAAATTTCATATTCATTAAATGAAAACAAGTATTTTGAGATGAAATTCCCTAACTTCAACCACCTTAACAATTAGAATTTTCACTAAATTTTTACTATATAACATCAAATTTACATTTGCTTCCATAAATAGCTTCTCAATTATCTTATAGTTGCTACTATTCAATGAAATAAAAAAAAAACTATAAACACACCAAACTCCTAGAAACCTAAACTAATTCCAACAAATCAATAAAAAAAATCATTAAAAGATGAACTAATTAAAATAATAATATATGACAAAACCAAAAAAATCTCACATTACTTACATGTAATGTGGAACAATTAAGGATGGGGATATTTTATAACAAAAAAGAAGCTAATTTCAAAATCAAATCAAATTCTATTCATTAGAAATATTCTATTGTTTATCATCTTCTAGTGGGACTTTATATCTTAAAACCACTTATTTTCTTTTACATACAATTTATAACTCTATAAATTACTATTTTTATTATAATATTTAATTAATATTTATTTTTATCATTATAATAAATATTTTATTATAAAAAGCAGTTGTCAAATAAATGTGTTTATAAAAAAATGCTAAAAAAATATTTTTCTCCTCTAATATATGTTTGTAGAAAGGAGAAGTAATTTCATAATCGAATAAGAGAAGAGAAACAAAAGAGAGCTAGTTAGAAAAAAGTAAATTTAAATAAATATTAAAAAAAGAAACAAGAAGAATAAAGAAAAGAAAGAGAAAATAAAATGGCTTTATAATTTTAATATATAATTTAAAAGAAATAACATAAATACACAAAATAAAAAATATAATAACTAGAAGTAAAAATTAAATGATTGGTTTGCCAAAATAAGTTACAAAATTTAAAATTAATTAAAAACCTAAATTATAAATATTTCATGAATTTATTTTTATCAATAACATAAATAAAAAATTCAAAAAATCAATTAATATACCTAATTTATCCATTTTATATTATCAGTTTTTTCTAACAAATAATTTTATCAAGCTATTATTTTTGGATGAACAAACTATTATTTCTTTGTTTCACTTGTTTTCTTTTTTTCTCTTTAAATTCTTTGTTATTCGATCTTTGTTTATTTTTTAAAGTGATAAACGTTCTAATATAATTTTTATGTTGCAATTATAATAAATGATTTTTAATTCAATTATAATTTAATTTTTAAATTTATTTATCATATATTCATAGATTTTTTAATAATAAATGACTTGAATCTATGAGTACAATATCATATAAAATTTTATTAAAATATTCATCAATTGAAATGATACTGAAACTTATTCACTTCTATGTATTTCACATTTTTCACTTAACTATTGTAAGGTTTAAGATAGGAAATTGCGGGAAGTTGAAGATTGTACACCATCTTTTGATTTGTTACATTTGTGCAATTTTCTTCATCAATATAAGTGTACAAGTTTTATTCATGATTAGGCATCTTGAATGAAAAATATTTCCTTTGTGGGTTACTTGAAAATATTTTTGAACATGCTCAAGTGTAGACCTCATCATCACATCAATAAATCTTCTTTCATTGGGGTCATTCCATACTCTTCATCATTAGAGTAATCTTAAGAAGAAGAATGTTCCGAATATACTTTACCATTGTCCTTTAACATCAAGCCTTTTTGTTTGGGAAATTGGAAGCAATGTATCCAAAATCCAAACATCTAAAACATTTTATTCCACTTGTCTTTTTTTTTTAAATTTGGATCTTCACAAAGAAGATGACAAGTTGTGTGTTTCAAAAAAATAAGATTCATAAAGGGATTTGAAGGAATATTTACCACGGATGTTCATTATGTGGTTTGGTTCACTCTTTTGTTAAAAAATACATTTAAACTAAATATAAAAATTACATACAATTCGATTTGGTTTAGTTTGAATATAAAAGGAAATTCAAATCATATAAAAACATTTTTTACTATTTAGTTTGGATTAGTTTTACAGTTTTATTATATAGATTTTTTATTAATGTATGTATTATATTTATACATCATGGCATAAATACTAGATAACACATAAAATCTACATCTCATAAGTCTAACAAATCTCCTATACATATGTACAATATTGCTCAAAATTCAAAACATAAACACAATGAGTTCTTTTGTCTAATTTTCTACTAGTAATATTTTATTTTTATTTTAGCATTTTCACCCAAAGCTAATAATATAATGTTCACACTATCATGATAACTTTTTCCCATCTCATTTACATGTAAATTGTGTTATTCCTTTGTCACATATCTATATGCATGAATCAACTCTTGCATACACATCTCTCATATATGAGTGAAATAATAAGTAATCTAATAATATTTAAATAATTTATTTCGATTCAATTCGATTTGGAATGGTTTCGAAATTTCAAATCGCAAATTGATCCAAACCACTCGTTTCTAGAAAAAAAATACAAAAAAATTGATTTTAATCAATTATTAGCCTTTTAGATCGATTTTCGGTTATTTTTTTGGATTAGTTGTGAACACCTTTAATATTTACCACGTTCTTTTGGAAGTGCTTACCTTATATCTTGGCTTGTCTCTCTATGAGGAATAGTGCGATGAAACATCTTGTAGGGACTTCTCCTTTTGAGTTGTAGTTCTATTACAATAGCTTGATCGACAAGTTCCTTGAAAGCCCTATGATCATGAAACTCTACTATATCTTGAATTTCTTGATTCAACCTATTCAAGAATCTTGCATACACCTTCCTCCACTTCACATTTAATGAGGAGAACTCCCATGTTCTTATAATATTCTTCTACACTTTCGCTACTTTGTCTTAGCTTTTAAAGTTGAACGATAAAATACTTCTTATAATAGGATGAAACAAATCTTTCTTTTATGTTTGCTTTTGAGGCAAACCAAATGACTATTTCTAGGTCATTCAAAATTTGATTAACTTTCAAATTCTAAGGTAACAATTTTGACTATATTAAGTTCACTGGTCCATATGCAGAACAACTTGTTCTACTTTTCTCTCCCATTCTATACACAATTTGGGATTAGAACTACCATCAAATTTAGAAATTTATACATTATGTTTATGGTCTCCCTTTTCTTATTCTAATTTTTCTTTCCCCATAGAAATCATTATCTCTCTAACTTCCATAATATAAGAGGATTATTGAATACCTCATTATTCAATCTTCTCTTTCTATTTCTTGTCTTTTTTGGAAATCTTGTTTTTCTCTCCTTTTTCTTTCCTTCAACTCTGTCTTTCTCTTCTTTCATTTTTCATTCTCTCTCTTCCTTTGAGGTCTTAGATTGTTTTTTGTTTGTTTGTATATTTGAAGTTTCATTTGACTGTCTTTCATTTGGAGACTCATTTAAACCTGAAGACATCTACACAAAAAATTAAGAAAACAACACAAAACGAAAATGCAAGTATATAGTTAAAGTAAAAATCTTCACCACTCTTCTAAGTGTTTCTACTAAAACATGTTTAAGTTGTTCACTTGGAAAGCAAAATAAAAGTTTATAAAATGATTAGTAAGTTCACTTAAACACTAAAGGTATAAAAAATATGATGAACTTTCCAAAGATATCAAATCAAGCAAATATAAATTTAAGGGAAAAAGAAATAAATCACCAAACACTTATGGAAACTTTAAAGAGACAAAACTATAAAACAAAACTCAATAGAATTTTAAAGACAAACTATAAAAAGTAAAAAGAAAGCTAAACTAAAAGAGACAATATATGAGATACAACACTCAAAATAAAACAAAGAAAGTTGGTAAAAAATATTCAAATTTAGTAAAATTAAGCAATTAGTAATACCACAAGATTATACTAAAACTCAACAAAGAAAGTCAACCAAAACAAGCTTAGAGGCAAAACCTACTCAAAAGTAATTGTCTAATTTGAAAATTCCAAGAAAATACAACTAGAAAGTTATGTTTAAGATTTTAAACTAGGGAACTTTGAGACCTTTGTTTTCAACACTTTTAACTACTTATTTTCATTTTTTTAGCCTTCTAGGTCTTGCATTGTCTCACTATTTAATGCCTTTTTAAAAAAAAAATTATTTCTAACTCTTAAACTCAAATCCTAATTGAAAATCTAATGGTTAATAAGAATTGCAAAAATCAATCTAATACCATACTTATTCAATTAATTTTTTAAAGACATCAATACTTTTACAATTGAGAAAACCGAAGAACAAAAGATAAACATAAAGGAAGAAAAATTAGACTAAAAAAAAAATCAATCAAACATGCAATTCATACCCATAATAAAATTAAGATTTAACAAAGGGTAAAAAGCTTGACTAATGGATTAACATGTAAACAAATATAAAAACATGTATAGAACAACTAAACAACCACGACCATATGAATTAACAAAGAAAAAGTGAAAAATCACATCTCTCATTAAAATGGGTTTGGAAGACAAAAGAAAAACCTATTTGTAAGAAATACTTACTTCTAATGATGTAACACCTTCTAAGTTTGGGTTGAGGTCATATATATTGATACTAGTTGATGTAAATTCTTCTTGAACATTGTATGATCTATGAATTCAAAGAAAGCTTTGAAGTAAAGCAACCTTCATTGATGGACAAGGAAGTTCTCAACCAAACAGAAAAGAAACAAAAACAACAAAGGAAAAATTAAAAGAAAAAATGATAGAAAAAAAACAATGAATTCCTGACCAACCCACACCTCATATATAAAAAAAACAATGTTTTTGGGGTGTTAGATAACATGACCATGCGTATACACGATTCATGTATCACGACCCAAAATGGAAGAACATGTCATCTTAGTAGAGGAACCAAAGATAATTGCATTGAAGATTTGTCACTTGAGAAACTCTAGAAAATAAAAATTCATGAGAAAAAGTTTCAAACTCTAAACACACTCAAAATTTCTTACAAATATACTTGTACTCAAATTCAAATATAGTTTGTATAAGAGGAGAAACATTTATTTATATATGGAGAGGTTCAACCATCTATTATATAACTGGATAAAAAAAAACAAATTACAAAATATTTGAGGAGTTTCTTAGATGTTCACTTTGAATAGTTAAATATAAGGAAAATTACAACATTCAGATGATAAAGTAGTTAAATGCATTGTGTTTAACCACCTTAATTAGGAATAATCTCAAGTTAGTTAAATGTATTCATAAACCTTCTACCTTTTACTTGGGCAACTGACATGTTATTCTAGGTTTTTCTAGAAATTCTATAATGTTCTAGAAATTTTACAAATGTTTTTGTTTTGCAATTTTTTTAAACTGTCTAATCTTCCCCTATAGTGTTTTCTTCTTTATTTTTCTGAACTCTTATTCTTCATTTCTTTACATATTTTATGATGCGTAGTGTGCTCGTAAAATCCTTATCAAGTAGAGAAGTTGATCTTGAATTGATTAGTAATTACTTATACAGTAAGCATAATTAAATTGTTTCAAAGGTGAATGGAGAAAAATCTAAATTAATCACTTTGTTTTTAATTGTGATTTGTTATGTTCTGTGTCCTGGTTGTGAACTCAAGTTTTTTCTCCGATCATTCAATAAAACAAATCGACTCTAAAAAAAACCCTTGTACCTAATTATTAGTTCAAATAGTGTTACATTTAAGATTTGGTACTTAAGTCCAAGCCTCCCTCGGCCACCACTTTATCTACTTCTACTATATTAGTTAATAACTCCCAATGTACTTTCAAAGGTATCCCTATCAAGGATATGTTTTTACTTTGCTGAAAAATTGTGCAAGCCGTAATCAAGAGTGTTGTTATTCTTAGGAAGTTCTCAACCCTCTCACCTTTTTAACAGCACATGGGGAGGTTCTCCACAGTTCAATCCAGTGTTCAACATCCAACCCAAAAGTGAAGGAACATCTCTTCTTATTACCAAGAAAGCGCGTCTCTTGTACATTTGACTCAAATCATGTTTAATAATTTTATCCCAGTGATGACCACACGTCAAACTAAACCATTTACCTCAATTCGTAATTCCATTGTAAGCACAATGATAGTGAATTGTGAGCACTGGTGGCTGGCTTTTGGTGCAATTCCATTGTAACCATTTACTGTGGATTTGGATTTGGTGCAATTACAGAGAATAACGCAACAGTGAAGTCAGAAAAACGTGAACACTTAGATAGAATTGTGTACTCTCATTTAATCGTTGTTTGATGGACCCCGATGATTCGCATTTTCTCAACTTCACCAGCTGCTCCTTATCCCCAGCAGCACCAAATACGTATCTGCTCTTAACATATTAGACAGAATTCAAAATTTACATGATCTCATTATTTGACTACCAATATTGGAGTACAATAAGTCCAAGACCACTCAGTGCATTGTTTTGTTTGTTTCACTTAAAACTTGGTAGACTTAGTTTTCGCAGTTAGAAACATATAGGAGAAAACAAGAAATGGCAGACACACTATAACTTCTGCTTAAAAAAGTGTAGGCAAAATCTAAATTATTTAAAAGAATGCAATCTATAGAATTAAACTTAGAAGTACAAAAACTAATATAAGCATGCATTCAAATGGTAAAATTGCTGAATAGTGATTAAAGTGTGTGAGACTGTCATGCTTAAAATAAACACAAGCTTTGGTTTAAACAGTGCATCATAGAAAGAAAGCGTGTTGAGAGAGGGAGAAAGAGAAGTGGTTAAGGAGAGGCTTTCTTGAGGGCCCATCCTCAACCTGAATTCCCTTTTGGGATGATTGACAGAGGATATGAATTTAGAAAAGGGGAAGTTGTGATGTAAGAAAATCAGAAAGTCCTTTGTACTACTTGTTAGGGGAGTTTGATGACTTGGAAATGTGAGTGCAGCCCAGCTCAGTCGCACATGATAAAGAACCCACTATGCCTGTGCCTTGCCTTGTCAAAGGCGCAAATCAAGGAACAAAAACATGACCCAATCAAAAGTTACTGCAACTGGCCTTCATCATTCTAACCAAAGAACCCTTGTGTTCTCATCATTAAAACCATCCTATGCACTACACTTTTTCCAACACCTCACCTAAAAAACACACACCCCTCCAAAACATCCATCTAATTAAACTTCTATTAATATATCTCTCCATCTTTTCATCACACAGCAAAAAGAAACCACACACCCTCATGGTTATGGTTGTGGTTCGAGTGTAGAAGAAATTGAACAACATGATCGCAGGTTGTTTCAGCCAACCCAGCACCCCTTCTTCATCAAGCAGCAGTTACTGTTCGCAAGTGCCGCAGAATGTGGTGACATGCGTATACCAAACTCAACTATGCAACTCCCCCACTTATCTCACTCTCAGTTGGTCCAAAGCACTTTTCTCTCACTCGTTAACAGTTTCCGCTGCAGATCTCTTTTCCATCACAATTTCTCTTAACTCCTCAACCCTCTCCTTCTTCGGAACACGCCACGGTTCAAAATCCATCCGCCACCGCAAAATCAAGCTCCACTGGAACTTCACGCGCGCAGAGTTCGCACAAAACTCCGCCGAACCCGAATCGCGGTTCTACCTCGCAATCTCCCACAATGGCAAGCTCCAATTCTTCCTCGGCGACCTTCTCCGCGATCTAACTCGGCGGCACAAGAAGCTCGAGGTTAAGGGCAGCAGCAACAACAACAACCTCGTTGAGCCGGTTCTGCTGTCGAGGAGAGAGCACGTGTTCGGAAGCAGATGCTACGTGTCACGTGCGGCGTTCATGGGGTCCAAACACGTGATAGAGATCGAGTGCGGCGGCGGCGGGGGTGTGATGCGTGTGAAGGTGGACGGCGAGACGCGGTTGGTGGTGAAACGGTTGGCGTGGAAGTTCCGAGGGTACGAGAAAATATTGATCGACGGAATCGAAGTGGAGTTTTATTGGGACGTGCTGAGCTGGGTGGTTAACGGCGACGACAACAAGAACAACGGTAACGGAACTAACGGGCACGGCGTTTTTGTGTTTCAAGTGGGGGAGGGAGCGGTTTGGCCAGAAATGGTGGGGGCAGAAAAGAAATTAATAAAGAAAAGCGTTTCGGGTTCAAGCGTGTTGCAGTGGGCAGAGGACAGCAGTGAGTGTGGGAGGAGTTCGTGCTCTTCATCCTCCAAGTCTTCTGGGAGCAATGCCACTGCTTTCTCTCTTTTGCTCTATGCTTGGACCGTTTATTAGTTCCCATTCTTTCCATTTTCATTCTTTTAAGGGATTTCAACCTTTTTCAGATATTGGATTGCAGTTATTTGTTCATATATATCTATACTCTTCTTCTTCTTTTTCTTGTACATTGTTGCTGCTGCCAATTACTTGCATCCCCATTCACAAATAAACCTGTTCTTTCATCAATCTTCTGCTCCCTTTCTGTATATATTGTAATTGTAATGGTTGTTTCTCGATCAAATATTATTAGCACATGTATTAGCACATGAGAAAAGAGAGAATTCATTCTGTAGAGAAAAGGGGGGAAATTCATTTTAAATATGTATTAGATCCACACACACACAAAAATGCTTATGCTTTAATGTCATGATTTCAAAATAATTTCCTCTAGACAAGATTTATTCAAAAGTCATACTGTTAATTAATTTGGAAGTGATGTTTGGTAATCATTAATCCGATCTAGTAGGTATAGATTATGATGCAAAGCACATATAATGAATACGGTTTGTGGCGGACACGAGTCTCCTACTTATGCGCTATATCCTTCTCTATAAACATGTTATCTTACTTACCCATTTTCTGAGTTTTTTTTATATCTGTTTAAAAATCAAGTAAAATAATTTAAAAATAATTTTAATCTTATACATTTAAATAAAATAAATAAACGTATAAATTTTTCATATTTAATGTCTTTTCAATACCTTTATTTTTATGATTTGATTTTTTTCTTCCCTAATTTAAGGATTTCATGTTTCAGTTTTATGTCATTAAATTGCCATGAATTGGCGTCTTTTGAATAAAAAGTGATTGACATAAAATCAAATAACCATTTTATTATTTGTTGCATGAATATGAATATCAGAATTAAAAACATAATCCCTGATTGAGAATAGAGTGTGATTAAGAAGAGGGGCATTAATTATTAATTGAGATTGAATGAACATGTGTGTAGCGTGAAGGGCGGGTAGTAAAATAAAAGGGTGGTTGCTTAGGTTAGCCCCTGTGAAGGGTTGGCTTTGTGACTTATGAGACACTTCATTAATATTCAAAAGTCATACTAGGGATTATGAGTGGTGGTATATGGCTCCCACAAACACCCACAAACACCCAGAACCAGAACACCCTTCTCCAAATATTCTTACTTTATTATTTAATACCAATCCACCACGCTCCAATGCCAGAGACACATTCTTCTTAATCATGATAGGGCTCAAACACACCACAGATGCAAAAGTAACCCTTTCTTTCTCATAAAACCATCTCTATCTTGCTTTAGCCAACTCAAAATGGTATTATAATATTCCGTTAACTGAAAAATGAATGATGTTAGGAACTATTTATTTGGTAAAAGAAGATGCGCAGCGCAAAGAATGTGTTAAACAGGTTGCACCATTCAAAAGGTGCACTTGAAATTGTTTACAGTTTAGAAAATACTATTCTTTTTTAAAATATATTAATCATTTCCTTTTATTATACTCTTAATTTGTTAATAACTTTTAGATCATTTTTGGCTAATATATTTGTTATGTTACATAGAAAGAGTAACAAGAAGAATAGAAAATTATAGAATTATTTTATTAGAATTAAGATTATATTTTATTTCTTCTAAAAAATATTGAAAACACATAAAAAACCCGAAAGAATAACCACGGTTATATAAAAATTACAAACAATAATTTTAGGTAATTAACTTCAATTAAGATGAAAATAATCCAATGAGAAAATTGTTTATTAATTTGGAAATGTGAAACTTAGTTCATATAAAAATTGTGAAGTGTAAGTGATATGGTTATTATGTACTTTCTGCTGAGAGTTACTTATATAAATAAATATAAAAAAGTTATAAATATTTTTTACATCATGTCATCAGTTTTAAAAATAAATTATTATAATTAATTATAAATAATTTTCATTAAATAATAACTTTCAAATAATTTTAAATAATTTTCTTATTTTAATAATAAAATATTTTAAATATTTCTGATCAACTGTGACATGAAATTCTATTGGAGATGTGTGATGCTGGACATTCAATCGTTAAAAACAAAGTAGTGGTTCACTATTAGAGTTTTTGTTGGGCCTAGGGTCTGCATTTACAAAAAAATATTGTGGGCCCTAAGTTATTGAGGGAAAAAATAAATATTATTGAAATCCATGATTAATTAGAGTAATAGATAGGGAGCAGATTCATTGTACCTGGGTTCTCAGGTGAGTGTGTGGAAGTGAAGTGAGTGAACTCAACTGAAGAATCCTTGAATCCAGTAATCAGCCATGGCAGCAGAACTCACGCGCCCCGAAAAAATCATCGCCGCCGCCGACGACTTCGGAGCTCCTCTCAAAGACGCCCTTGTCGCACACCTCCGCTCCCTCAACATAGAAGTCGAAGATCTCGGAACCTCTTCCTACTTCTCCGCCGGAGCCGAGGTTGGTCGCCGAGTCTCCCAATCCTCCGCCGTCCGCGGCCTCGTCGCCTGTGGCACCGGCGCCGGCGTCTCTATCTTTGCCAACAAATTCCCCGGCGTCTACGCGGCCACCTGCCTCACCCCCTCCGACGCCGTCAACGCCCGCTCCATCAACAACTCCAACGTACTGGCCGTCTCCGGCAAGTACACCTCGCCGGAAGCCGCAATCGAGATCCTGGACGCGTGGCTGAACACGCCGTTTAAGTCGGCGTGTCCCGCCAACGACGGTGAGCCCTGGCCGCGGGAGATCCAGACGTTTCTGGACCAGTCGCTGGTGGAGATGCCGGAGATCGGAAAAGAGGGAGCGGTCGACACGTGCGCAGTGTGCTGTCTTGTGAAGAACAGGGAACTGAACCCGATCGAGTTGATTCCGGGCGGTTCGATGAAGATCGTGAGGGAGACTCCGACATCAGCGTTCGTTAGGTTCAAGGCCGGGAGCGTGGAGCCGGCGCACCACCACACGTTCGGGCACGACTTGGTGGTGTTGGAAGGGAAGAAGAGCGTTTGGAATCTGACTAAGGAAGAGAGATACGATCTGACGGTTGGGGATTACTTGTTCACTCCCCCCGGCGACGTCCATAGGGTTAAGTATTACGAGGACACTGAATTTTTCATCAAGTGGGATGGGCATTGGGATATGTTCTTCGATGAGGATCTCCACACTGCCCAAAATGCTATTGATAAGGAGTTGGGTTTAACCAACTCCACAATTTCTTAATCCATTTTCCCTCTTTTCATCTATGTGCCTTGTATTGTATCGTTAATAATCTCCTCTTTGTATTCTATGCCACCTCTGTTACATCAATATCTGCCATCCTTCTATCTGTGAGACATCTACTCAACAATCCTATAAGCCCAAACAATCATCCTACAATTTTGCAATATGAACAACCAGCAAATTGAAGCAAGAAAAATTGTGTTCCCATTCCCATGCAATCTGATGATATCCTGAGTGAACCAAAAGTGAAGGACAATCTAATGCATTTCAGTATTGCAAGTTTCCAAGCATCAATAATATTGGGAATCAATACCCAACCCAAGTTCTAACACAAGCATCATATTCACAGTTTTCTTCAACTAAAACAGTAAAATATGATATTACACTAAATAATTGTGTTTCTATAACATCTAAAATGTTATTTCAACCTCATGTAATTTATATATCGAAATTATTTAAGTTTCAATTCTATAAATAAGCATTTATCTTCTATAACTAAAATGCTAGTTATACTTGAATAACATTACAAACGTAAAAAAAAAAACGACTAATATATTAACTTGCCAAGGGCTCTAGATCCAGCACGCATGAATAATGGACAGTGTTGGGCCTTGAAAAACTATATATGCTTGTAAACAAGGGCTCTTTCTTTCAGCACCTCACAGTTACTTCCTACACTTTCATTAGTGCTGGAAAATTTCAAATCTATATTTTAAATTATGTAATTTAAAATTTAATAAATATATATTATATTAAAGTATCTAGAAATATATTTTTTAAGATTTGAAAATGTATTTTAGACTGTTGTATTTATAAATATAGTACAGATCATGCAATCCGATATATGTTTGTAGAATTGAAAAATCTTATACACGAGGAATATTGACTTTTTCAACACCTTATAGAGGTGCATGAATGAAACATGGGTGTAGGAAGAATCTTAGAAGCCCAATATTTAAGCCTTGGGCCCCTATATTGATTAATTGATACGCACACGGGTTTGCATTTCTCAATTTTATTGATCCAACATGACGAACTCCAAAAGAGGCACTGGAGCATTTATAAATGTAAGTATTCACTCACTACTACAGAAACCGGAATCCACGTCGGTTCTGGGGATGATTTCACGACGGCCCCAAAACCGACGTTGAATCAGGCGACGTTAAAAGTAATATTTTCAACGTCGGTTCAATTTGAACCGACGTTGAAAATCAAGACTTACAACGTCGGTTAGGGCTAGAACCGACGTTGTAAGTGTCACCCACACTTACAACGTCGGTTCTAGCCCTAACCGACGTTGTAAGTCAATTTTCCAACTGCAATGCAGTTTCTAATTTTCTCATTTTCCCTAAATTTTAGTACCTGCATATTAAATAAACCAGCAAACCAGTGACAATTTTATATATAATACATTTCGAATAGCTAAATTTCAAAGATAGACTCTCTAGGCAAAGGTTTGATGAAGATATCAGGTAATTTAATTTATGTTTTGTATCTATGTATTGTATAATGCAATCCTTAGCTATATGATGTCTAATGAAATGATGTGTTATGTTCTATATGCTTTGTCTTAGAAGAACAATTTAAAAAAGAAAGATTGATGTAAAAACAGAATTATTGGATGGATCTAATCGATCTTGAAAAAATCATAAAAAATAGTTAGACATTGAATTTTCCGTCAATTTTTGTTGTGTTATGTTTTTTTGATGTGTACTTGGATAAAGAGGCCTCACATCCCTCAAGATAATCATAGTTTTGAAAATACAAAATTTAGGTGTAGAAAAACTTCAAACGATCATAACTTTTGCTACGGACCTCGGATGGAGATGCGTAAAAAATGAAAGTTTTTGGAAATGACGCAACGAACCTCCTGGCAAATACCCAAAGGGGATTTGGGCAGACAAATTTTCAAAAATCCTCCATTTACTATAACTTTTTTATTATTTTACTATTTTTTACCTATTTTCCTAAATTTTGGCCATTTATGTGACTAACTTGCATTTGTCAAAAAATTCTGAAAAAATTTGTGGAGTTGTGTCGTACCAAACAGAGAATTATCAGGCCATTACATCTTACAAATTTCATAGTTGCAGCTTCTTTTGTCCTAATTGCATCATTTTGCATACAGTTTTTGTCATAATTCCTCAGTTCTTAAATCCAAATTTTTATACAAAATCAAAGAACATCAAATAAAGTCCCATGGGCACAGCCAGAACATCAGAACAATCATCTACACTGCAGCCATTTCAATAACCTAATCATACAAACACTATCTATAAAACAAAAAACAATAAAAATAATAAAAAAATCAGCTAACCTGGTAGTGACAGTGGCACAACGGTGGCGGCAAAGGAGGAACGCGCACCGGCAAGACACAAGGATGAACGCGCACCGGCAAGAGGATGAACGCGCACCGACGACCGGCAAGACACAAGGATGAACGCGCACCGGCGACCGGCAAGACACAAGGATGAACGCGCACCGGCAAGACACAAGGCCGGCAAGACACAAGGATGAACGCGCACCGGCAAGACACAAGGATGAACGCGCACCGGCAAGACACAAGGAGGGCGGCAAGCGGCGGCGACAAAACCCAAGGAGGAAGGGCGGCAACAGGTGGCAGCGGCAGGTGGCAGTGGCAGGGGACGGCGACGAGGAAGACGACGAGGAAGACTGAGCGCGACGAGAGGAAGAGAGGACGGAGAGCGGAGCTTCGAGGGTCGACCACAGTACGAAAAGTGAGAAAGGGGAATAGATTTTAAAGGGGTTTCTAAGGGGTTTCTACGTCGGTTGTAATTTATAACCGACGTTGAATGTTTTGAATTCTACATTCTACGTCGGTTAACAAACAACCGACGTAGTAGTGTTGACATTCTACGTCGGTTGTTTCTTAACCGACGTAGAATGTAGAATTCAAAACATTCTACGTCGGTTATAGATTACAACCGACGTAGAATGGTCAAATCAAATATTCTACGTCGTTTGTATTTAAACTGACGTAGAATGGCGATGTTGATTCCTAATTCTGTAGTAGTGACTGAGATTTTTTTTTACAAGTTTCTTCCAAAAAAAAGTTCTAGAAAAATAAATTTATATTTTATGTAAGTTAAAATTGGTTTATAAATAAACTAATTTGGAAAATTTTCTCGTATAATTTCTCATTAAAAAATAAATAGCGCAGCAAATTCTTTTAGTGCTTCATCCATTAGTCCAATAAACAATATCTTTATTATAATCTGAATCGACGTTTATCATGTCATTTCAGATGAAGATGAACTCATAACACTAAGACCAAAATAATAAGATGGTTGTTTACTTGTTAAGACAGCGGCAGAAAAATATTCCTAGGATACAAATCTTAAAGAGCACGCTGAAAAGTGGAAAACTCCATGCAGATAAACTAAGTAAGTTGTAAAACCCAGAAAGTTGCTAGTTGCATACGTAATGAAGGTGCTGATTGAAAAACCTAATAAAACTCACACACACACACACAAAGTAGCACACGCACACCAACTCCATCCATTTACAGCATCCATTTTTTTAAGCTGCCCTTTATTTTAGAAGCTTCCGAAGGTTCGAAATCAACAAATTCATCATCACAAGAAAATAAACATTCAATGACCATGGAAGCTATTGAGTCCTAATGATTTATTTGTTTGTTTTTGGTGGAGCTATATATATAAAAAAAAACTAGTTTGGGGGGACCTATAAGAAATTAGTGCGTTTTTGTTTTACTAGGAATAATTAATGTTGTTTTAGAAATGGATGTAAGAGATTGGTGGAGATGTTTGAATTGAAGAGGAGTTTGTTGGGAGGCATGATGCATGAGTGATTAAAAGAGGGAAGTTGAGTTGAAGGCTAAAAAAAAGGGGTAAGTTTTTACGTGGAATAAAGAAAGGCACTACGTCGGAAAGATGATATCCAGAAGTGGAGAGGGGAAAAAGTTGCATGCATGCTTATCTTTAGCCAAATAATAATGATTAAAAAGGTAGCCACTATCCCAACAAAAACTTTCTGACAAAAAATGGTGAAATGTGATGCGTATTCAGCGTTCCACAATCTTAAGCACCGAATAAATGAAATGTTCCTCCCAAGACATTAAAAGCGAGCTTAGGTGGTTGAGTTTGTTTGTGTTTTTATTTCCATGTTGTCGCATCGCAATCGTTAAAACTAGATAGATGCCTAACCCTTTCTTTTTGGGGACCCCTTTTTGGCTTTTGGCAATTGGGAGGGCCAAACAGGGAATAACCATGTATGCATGGTTTTGGAGTGGAGAAAGGAGAAAACCCAAACGTACGTTCGTACCCCAAACCATACGTTCTCTCCCCTACCTTTCCTGCTTTTTTTTTCCTTCTCAAACAAACTTTAGGCCCAAACAAGTTTTCAAATAGTTCAACTCACTCAATCACTAAAAACAATGTTTAAAGCAAATTACTGTTAAAACTACTACACACACATTTAGTAAACCTTAAGATATAATATTATTTATTAAAAAAATTTCTTAGAAAAACACTATATATAAAAAAAATGACATCACTTTTAAATATTAAAACTTTACCTTCATCAATCTTTATTTTTCTTATATACTTTAACTTTATTCTTTATCATTTTTATTCAAAGTGAAATTTTATATCTACTTTTACATTTAAATTTTTAACATCATTAATTATATTGGTTCTTTAAAGAATTTTATATTTACTTTGATTAACTCCATAAAAAAAACTATAAAACTTGCTAAATGTTTACTAAGAAAAGGTTTTTCAATATTAAATAAAAAAGTGAAGAAATGTGATTATACAGATGAGAAAAATGTGTAGTAGGAGAAGAAAGTGAGAAGTGATTTGATGGAAGAGGATAAAAGAGTTTTAGATAAAGATGCACATGCATTTGGTAATTGGTGTGATGGTGATTCTAATCTCTCATGTTTGGGTGGGGTGGGGGCGTGTTTGGACACTTTGGCTGACTTGTAAAGCACATCTTTTGCGTACACTTTCCGTATTTAATTTCATTTTCATAAGCTTTTCATTTTCTTCCGATTACCTTTATTCCAAATAGGATCACGCACTCTTTGCACCAATTCCATTTTCAATTACCAAACTTCAAACCAAAATTATTTCTTTTAAACAAATTTCTATCACCATAACTTATATATATATATATATATATATATATATTGTACACATCCTTGTAAAGCTGATATTCGTACAATAAAGCATGGATAGATGACAGTACTTTGAAAAGTACTATATAACTAACACAACTCAAATTAAAATTGATTTTCTTGATACATTTCTTTACAGACATTTATTAAAAAAATAATGTTTTTAAGTTTAAACATGATAATTTATAAAACTCTTTCGTTTAAATTTTGTAAAAGTCATTCTAATTTATACTTTATATTTTTTTATAGAATTTTCTTTTCAAACAGTGTGAATGAATGGTCTGCGACGGCAAAAAGTGGGGTTTGGATTCCAAGTGCCAACGGTAACTGCATACGAACAATTCGAATCAATTTTAAATTCATTCTTTTTCAACAAATACTTACAGCAGCATAAACTTTTTTTTTACCTTTGTGAATTTCAATTTTTGAAAACGAGACAATAAATAAATAAAAATACAAATAATTATTATTTTTTATTCTTTTGGGGTGGTTGATTGGTTGTTTAATTATTGAGGGACACCTGTGTCTGCATGTGCTGTGTCTGGCAATCAATGCACCCTAACCTCCAAACACAGCACAACACAACCACATGTTAGTGTTTGATTTATACCAAATTGCAACATTGTTACATTATAGTTTTTGATTTACTGCTACTTTGCTTCCTGCTGCTATTACTTCCAACTCTTTGTCTTCTCATAAACTAATCTCATCACACAACTTCTTCTTCAATATAATCATAACAATGATACCAATTATAATATCATTCACTGCTGCTGCTGCTAATAATAATAATAATAATCTAAGATATTACACAAACAGTAGAATTAATTATTGTTTAAATGAGCTATTTAATTTATTATGAGTGAATAAATGCAGCCAAGCCGAAAGGGTGAAAACATTATCATCAACTATTATTATTATTACTTTTGTTTGTGACCTTCAATACTCCTATAAAGAAATGTCACACTGTCAGGCATATTCTTATTTTTGGGGTTCAATTTTTCTCTTAAACAGAAAAAAAATATTAAATTAAATCTTATCTGATTTTAGAGTTTAAGTTAGACGACAAATTTACTTTTTAATATAGTATTAAATTTGATTTTATAAGATTGAATTAAATTTAAAATTATTTTTAAGACAGAAAAATAAAATAAAAACTTTTATTGTATTCCTTTAAAAAATAATATAATATTATTTGAAATCCTGCGCAAACGTACACACTTTATTCGGTAAAAATTTAAATCTTAGTTTATTAAATTATGAAACTAATCTCTTCTCATACACCCAACTTTAGTACTACAATTATAAATATTTCTTTTGGCTTTATGTAAACTAGAAGAGAATACACGTGGTAAAATAGTTGTAATTAACATTCTTACTAACAATAATTTATGTAAATGTTTTTTTTTCTATAGTTATTATGTTTGCCATTTAAGTGATAATTGATTAAGTAAATAAATTTATTTAAAACTATCAATGTTTAAAGAATATTCCATTTTCCAAACGATATTTTGAAATTTATTTTTCTTAATATTTAATTTAATTTTTTTAGTAAGTTGGGAATAATTTAAATGGAATAAGTAAAATAGATGAAAGGAAGTCCTACTTATTTATTATCAGGAAAAAAAGTAAAAAATTATAGTTATATCTTAAGATAATTAAAATTTTAAGTATATAATTACGTTTAATATTTGACTAGAAAACTTTATGGTTCAGAAAATTATATTGGGTCAAATAAAGCTAAATCTTATACACGTGGATTTAAAAAAGAAAAAAAGAAAAAACTGTTTACTTTATAATGTCCTGTCGCAGTGGGTGGCTCCATAATCTAAACCGTCAAAAATATGCTACTCTTCCTCACGTCTCTCTCATTAATATTACTATTATTATTATTACTATTGGAAATGTGGATCTTAATTTTTCATGGTGAAAAAATAGATTGTAACTGTAGTATAAACAGTTGAAAATAAATTAGTAGTTTTACAATTATTTTAGTGATTAAATAGATTAATTTTATTATTATTTTTCTTTATTATTGTATAAGATAGATATGGAGGTATTATTATCATTATTATTATTACTATTATAAGAAAAAAGAAAATCCATGTTAAAGTTAACAAGTATATTATTATAATAGATTGGTAGAGAGATAAATTGGTGGAAAGTTTTTTGTATTGAGTCTCTGGTGTGGCTGGCGGAATAGGAGAATTGTAATGATAAGAGAGAAAGAAAATTAGAGAAAATCATAAAGAATAAGAAATGAATGAACTTCAAACAGATTCCTCTGCCTCTTCCGAGTTCGTCGAAGTTGATCCAACTGGCAGATACGGCAGAGTAACTATACTCTCTTTCTTCTCTTCCTCTCCTTTTTCTTTTTCTCTCTTCTCATCCCTTCACTTTTTCATCAATTTTTTGTTGTTGCAGTACAATGAAATCCTCGGCAAAGGAGCTTCCAAGACAGTGTATGAATATTTCAGACAAACCCTTTTACATCCCATTTCTTGTCTTTCTCAAATTCCCAATTTTTTTGGTTCTTGTTTGGCCCACTTCTGATTCCTGGGAGAGGCTCCTCCTCTTTATTTTTCTCTGGCTTTGTTGAACTGGGCATTTGATATTTTATTCATTATTCTAGTTTTCGATTGATTCAGATATAGAGCATTTGATGAGTATCAAGGGATTGAAGTTGCTTGGAACCAAGTCAAATTGTATGATTTTCTGCAGAGCCCTGAAGATCTCGAGCGGCTTTACTGTGAAATTCATCTTCTCAAGACGCTGAAGCACAGAAACATAATGAAGTTTTACACGTCTTGGGTCGATACTGCAAATAGGAATATCAACTTTGTGACTGAAATGTTCACTTCTGGAACCCTTAGGCAGTGAGTACCCCCCATTTTCAACCTTTTACCCCTCCTCTACATTACATTTATATTATCATTATCCTTTTTGTGCTTTTGAGAACTTGTATTATTGTTTTCTTCTTTTATTTATTTTAATTATCACAATAGGTATAGACAAAAGCACAAAAGAGTTAACATTAGAGCAGTGAAGCATTGGTGTAGGCAGATCCTGAGAGGGCTTCACTATCTTCATAGCCATGATCCACCTGTGATCCATAGAGATCTAAAATGTGATAATATTTTTGTCAATGGAAACCAAGGGGAAGTTAAGATTGGGGATCTTGGGTTGGCAGCAATTCTCCGCAAGTCTCATGCTGCTCATTGTGTAGGTATGTCTATTTCATATCATATAAGAAGCTAACAAGAAAAACCTTGCGATTAGTTCAGTTCATGGATGTCACCTTTTTAAAAATGGCAGTGATGTATAAAACCGTGTGATGTGTACTGCACGGTTGGCTAGTTTTGTTAAGATAATTAGGGGATGATTTAGGATCAGCAATTCTAATTGGAGTTTTATCTGTGACGTCTGTATTTGCACAGGAACGCCTGAGTTCATGGCACCAGAAGTTTATGAGGAGTCCTATAACGAATTAGTTGACATATATTCCTTTGGAATGTGTGTGTTAGAAATGGTCACATTTGAATATCCTTATAGTGAATGTAGTCATCCAGCGCAAATCTACAAGAAAGTTATTTCTGTAAGATTGCTTTCTCTCTCTTTTCTGGTAAGTGAGCGATTTTTTTCAGGAGAGGCGAGATATGAATCGCATTTTACATTTCCAGGGGAAGAAACCGGAAGCCTTGTATAAAGTGAAGGATCCAGAAGTGCGACAATTTGTTGAGAAATGCGTGGCAACAGTGTCTCTAAGGCTCTCTGCAAGGGAGCTTCTAGATGATCCTTTTCTTCAGATTGATGATTACGAGTATGATTTGGGGCCTGTGGAGAGTGGAGCATTTGATGCCATGGGCCCTCATCAGCCATTTTTTAATCTTCACCGGAGCTATAGTAACATGAGTACTGAATACTCAAATTGCTTTGAATATGAAGGAGACTGGAATTCTCATCCAGCTGAGATTGAACCTAGTGGAATTCAACTTTTCAAGTGCAATGATGATGAAGCCTCCGAAGATGTTGACATAAGCATCAAAGGAAAGAGGAGAGATGATGGTGGAATTTTTTTGAGACTAAGAATTGCAGACAAAGAAGGTTGGAATGTCGCCTTTATTGATTTGGTACTTTATTCCATAACTTGTATATTTCAGGATGGAATTTAAGATTGATAATTTGACTTATGCATATGGCAGGACATATTCGAAATATCTATTTCCCATTTGACATAGAGATGGACACAGCATTGACTGTAGCAACTGAAATGGTTGCAGAACTCGACATTACTGATCAGGATGTTACCAGTATAGCTGATATGATAGATGGGGAAATTGCTTCCTTGGTACCTGAATGGAAGCCAGGACCAGGAATTGAAGAAACTAACCATATTGCAAATAATTTCTTCTGTCACAATTGTGTGTCTAATCATACTTCCGGTGGCAATATTATGGATTTTCGTTCACATAATCAAGCTGGAAAGAACTCGCAGCTTCCTCAATGCTGTAGGCATGGATGTACATCGATGCATGGGCGGTTCGAGGAGATAACCTTCCCATCTGAGTATGACAATCATGTTAGAGGGGACACACCTATTGAATCAAACCAACCAGACTGCCAGCAGTATCAGGAGCTGTGGACTCATCAAGAAAGTTGTGATCTGAGTTCAGTAGAGTCGGATCAAAGCCATTCTGATGAGCAATATGAACAATTAGATAAATCAGTATTAGCAGAAGACAAAGGAAAGGGTATGTTGGAAAACAAGTTTGCACATGATCCAGGAAATGCCCACTAAGTTTATCTGGAAATTATTTGTCTACTATCAGTTTGCTATGTTGTGGCTCCGAGAATGAATATGAGAAGGAGGTTCAACAAGAATTGAGATGGCTCAAAGCAAAACACCAAATGAAGTCAAGGGATCTTAGGGATAAAAGGTTTGGTGCAGCGGCTAAATCCTCACATTGTAGCAACAAAGAGCACAAAACAGAACAAGGCATTATGGCATCATTGACAGAAACAGTAAACGGAGTGAAAATGGGATTCACTTGAAACCCTTACGTAATTTCTGGGGGATTATGATTCCAGTTGCCATTCTCAAGTCCAAAAGAGCCACTCCAGTTTAGACATTCGAAGGCCCCAAAATTGTGAGGTGATGTGTTCTCACAAAGAAGGTATGGTTACTTCAAAGAGTTTTTGCGCAGGGTCGATTCGAGACACTCCATACAGGACAGTTTCCCTTCCCGTTGATGCTGTGGATATATGACTTTATGACACAATCCTTGAATTCTTTTGTGCATTATGTACATACAATCCTAGAGGCTATCTGATTGCAATACACCCACTTTTTTCTTTTCTTGGAATTTCAGTTTCCCCACAAAGATACAAAAACATTTCCTTACAAACGGGTCAATATGCATTACAATGTTGTGTATTTAGAATAGACAGGTTTTTTTTGTTGTTTTTGGTGAGGGAATGCTGAGTATAGCAATTGGTCATGTCTATGCAATTTTGTCAAGTCTTCTAATTGAAACAAATATTAGAATTGCATGTATTTTATTTTTCTGAATAGAATTACAATAATTGAGTGTGCCAACAGGGTCAAGTTTCTCCCTTACACTTAGTGCGCGTGAAAATTCAACCCAAATTGGTGACTGTCCATTTGTTAGTCAATACCCTTTTATTACGTTCCTTCCTAAACATTGAGCATATTCAAAATCTCTTGGTGTAACCAACCGTTGTTGCGATGTTACACAACATTGTTGTTTCGTTTTCCTGTAAATACGCTCAATTCTGTGTTATACGCATATTTGTCTGATTAGTATTTGAAGTGGGAAACGTGATTGATTTTTTCTGGTGCATCAAATTGAAGGAGCTAAAGCTACGTTGACAAGTGACATTGCCATCAATTATTTATTACTTTTTTCTTGAGTTTGGTTTGTTTATGTTATTTGGCGTGTCAGTTCCCACTGGGGTTGGCCAATGGGATGGTTGCTGAACCTTTTTTTTTTCCTTGCCATTGTCTTTATTTCTTCTCAATCATGAATGATCAATTTGGATAATTTATTTTCTTTCTTCTTTGTTTTAAATGTTACTGTAATAGAAAGAGACTGAACACCAACAAAATAAAGTTAACACTGTACATATCCGTACGAAGAATTACTTCACTGATTTAGATATAAATAACAGTACTTTATCTTTTCTAAAACTGTGTTGTTTTTAGCAGTTTAATTGTATTCCAAAATTATAGCATTTTACAAATTCAAGATAAATTATGTAATGTCTTTTCAATTATACTCTTATTAATAACTACTAAAAATTAAATTTTACAAACTATGGGTTATTTTACTCCAGAAATGTAATAGTTAATGTTTTCTTAACAGATGTGCAGTAAACTAAAACAACTAGTATAATTTTGAAAAGGGAGGAAATAGTAAAGTTTAAATTTTTAAAATTAAACTCTTCGATTCTCATTTAAGAAAAGAAAGAAAAAAAAAAAAGAGCTTATAGTAGTATTTTATATTCGTGGACTAAAATAACTAATGCTAAATAAAAAAAATCTAATAAAAAAAGATAAAAAAACAATTCGAGATAGGACGGATGAATAAAAAATAGTTCTCGTATCCTAAGAATATATTAAATTCTCTTTAAGAAGTGTTATTTCTGATTTTTTTTTTTTCATCAATAAAAGTAGTATTTCCATGTGAATCTCACCAACATGATTTCTTTTGTTTCTATAAACAATTCTATTTAATTTTAATAAATTTATATTTACGAGAGATCGACATTTGAAAATAGTAATAATAAAAAAAATTGTAAATAAACTCATTTAAAATGCTCTAAAACTACATTCTTTGTCTTGTCATTGATTTTTCCAAATTTACTAACTACAGACTAATAATGTTTTAATATTATGATTGTGATTAATTGGACCCACCACATATAAACATGGTACTTGACTATTCCACCAACTAGTCAAATTTTATTTTATAACACTACAATGCTAAATATTACCGACCATCTTTTATCTAACCTCATGTTGATTTTTTTATTGAAATTTACATTTTTTTCAAAATTAGCTCGATCATTATTAAGTTATAATTAAATAATATTTCTTGCAAAACTCACATTTAAATAAAATCAATTAATATTTGTACTACTTTATTGATTGTTCTTAAAAGTTAAAAAATACTACCTACTAATAATAAACATTTTGTTATTTTTTTTACAAGATTAATAGCAATATCTTTTTGACTTTTAATCATATTACAGTTTGTTTTCTTCTTAAAAAAGTAATACTTATACTAATTAAAATTTAGTTGATATCTCTATTTTCCATTTTTAATATATCTTTTATATAGAAATCAATAGTGCAATAATTTTTTTTTAATTCTAATAAAATAGTTAAGGTTATCATTTTACTCAATTTTATTTCCATATAACATGTATATGGGTGAAGGAGAAATATTTTATTAAAAAAATCATGGAAGTATATTAAAAGTTACAAGGGAAACACATTTTTCTAAATTAAAAAAATTCATTTAAGTGCATTTATTGAAATATTAATATATATATATATATATGTATGTATATATACATGTTAAATTTAAGTGAAGGAAAGTAAAGAATACATGGTCCATTCTCCTACAAAGCTAATATTGTGGTTTTGAATTTTATTTATGTGATCACATATTTCCTATTAGACCTGTTCCAACATTTTTTCCTCTTTTATTAGATTAAAAATTACTTTTATTATTAATTTTTTCATCCATTATTATAATAACTCCTTCTATATTTTTAAGATTTAGATATATCTTTTTTATTATAATATCTAATTATAGATGTATTTACATGAATCAAGTTAATTTCAATATTTTGATGTTTTTTAAATCTTTCTTCTTCAATTAAAAGAAGACTCAAAATATTATCAGTTATATATGAATTTGTCTTGAATATAATAGAAGTGACAACGTGATCTTTTGGAGAAATTGATGATCTAATAACTAAATAATTTGTAATTTGTTTGACTAATAAAAAATTTATTTATTAATTTATCTCTTTTGGTTATTTGTAACTGGAGCTTTAATTTATTAATCTTAGTTTAAATTTGAGAGATATTTTAAATGCTTTTAAATTTACGAAAGTCTTTCTGTTTTTCATATTTCAAGAATTTAGAATTAATTATTTAGAAACTTAATTTTTTTAAAATTATTTTTATTAGTATTATATTTTCTACAATAAATTTAGTAAGCATATATAATCACAAAACTTACTGTAATATCAAAGAAATTTTTAATATCTAATTTGGTTAACCTTTTAAAAATTTGATAAAAGAAGAAGAAAATAAAATTAAAAATATTTCAAAAAGATGGATAACAATTAATTCTAATTAATTTTTTATACCACGTATAGTTATATATAAAAGAAATCAACAGAAAAAAAATTCATTAATGATTTAAAAACAGAACAAATAAATAATAGTCTCTAATATATAGTTATCATTTATTCTTTACTCTTTACATACCATTTTAAAAGGAATAGAGTAAGTAATTTTACTATGCACATTAAAATATTTTTTCTGAAATTTTCCTTCATTAAAACTTGATATCGAGGATACAAAATCATAACTTAAGATCTAATATTAAATTTGTAAAATAGTAAACATTCAAGGCGGTTAAGTTTTCCTTCCTTTTATTATTTCTGTATTTTCTTTGCCCTGCAACTTTTGACTCTCATGATGCGGAAAAACTCAACTAATCCAGTGGAACACATTCAAATTATCACAAACCAGAACATGTTAGGACCTTAAATAATTGATTGCATTTAGTCAAAATCATATAAAGGTCATGGCGAAAGAAAGTATAAAAGAATAAAATAATATACAAAGTCATCAAAGAGGGAGAATGGAAAAATCACTGAAATATAAATACAAGGTTTCATTCATTGACATCGGTGTTATTAATTTATTATTAATTTTCAACAATTACTTTAAAAGATATGTTAAAAGTGATATTTAATTTATCCATGATATAGAAATATTGATTTTAGGAGTACATTAAAACAGTCTTATTTTATGATATGTTGGTGATCTTTTCAAAGTTGGCATGGCGTCAAAAAATGTCTCCACAATCATGATTGAGCACATATGTCGGTCATGGCTGAAATCCATTATAAAACTGAGCCAACTTGTGGCTCGCAAATGGAGCTTGTGTCAGCAAATCAGTCAGACTTTAAGATCAAAGACTAATCAGTCATCCAACTAGATATTGAATTCAGTCTACACGGCAATACAAGAATAATAATATAATGATGATGATAGATTAAACATCGAAATTTTATTTATCCAAAAAAAAATATGTATTTTTATGTTGTCGTGCACGTAACAATTCTGGAAAAGTTCACAGAATTCAAAAAAAGCAGAAGAATTTCTAAAGAGAAATGGTATCTATTTCAAATTTCAATGATAAAATTATTCTCTATAATATTGTACATGTTCTTTAGAGTAGATCCTATTGGTAATTTTTACAACTAATTTCATCAATATTTAATATTAAAACCTTCGTAAGTTGATTCAACGTGATTACTGACATTGGCTGGAGCTGAAATTTGCCTTGCAGATTGAGTAGCGGGAGAATCTCAATCCTGGAGATGATCCCTAACTATGCAATCACAATCCAGTTTCAGTTCATACACAGCTCTAGAAGGCTAGAAGCAGAACGCAAGCATATCATCACAATTTACAATGGCCGCAAAAGAGGGTAATCTTCAAGTAACTCCCGTTCTGAGAGAGTATCGTTCTCATTCTGGGGTGTCCATAACACCTCAACTGCCTGTAAGTAATTCAAGCACATAGTGACGTCATTTAACCAACCACATCTACAAAAGGACTATCAGAGTAACATTGATCTTACCAACAATTTGCTCGATGGAATGGATCCTAGTTTCTGTAAAGCGTCCTTCAAGTTTCCACTTCCGTTGATGCTGGGAAGTTTATGCTCTCCTTCAGCAGCAGCCAAGATTGTTATCTGATAAAGAAGAAAAATTTAAGAACTGTCCTCATGGTATTTCAGTCTTCACCCTTGTCATCAATAATTAGGGGTGTAAGATTGGAACAAATTTAGTCTAACTTTTTACTCAGCCCAATTAAGTGGGCTTGGGTTTTATTGGGTTTTGCCTTTCTTACAAACTCAATCCAATTCAGCCCAACCTAATTATAATTGTGTTGGGTCTTCGGATTGAGCCATTTAAAAAAAATTGCCACTTAACCAAAAATACCTTAAAATAAATATTTTCAATGTTTCTTAGTTTTTATAAGACAATGACTCTACCTATAGCAAAAACATAAACAATGTTTATATGATAAAACATAAAATGGTTTTAACTAGAGTAAATTTTTAGGCAACAAGTATTTTTATCATATATATGTAGTTGGGTTAGATTAGATTAATCGTACTTAGAACTCACGAATTCAACATGTGTTTACTATAACTTACAATTACAATTAGAACAAAACAATTTAATTCTTTAAGACAAAGGTCAACAGATTCGATGTCACCACCACAATAGAAATAGGGTTTTGAAAGAGTAACAAAGATGACAAAGGTTCTCAATTGGTTCAGATCGATTTCATAATTTGCTGTCTTACATAAGGCCCCATAGACCAAATATTTTCAACATCTTTTCGATTGTTTTTTTTTTCTGATGGATGGGAAAAGATATTTTTTCTAGATATGGATGTCAATAGTGACATTAAACCTAGATGTTAAAACAGGTAAGACGTGCCTAAAATGTACTGGTAGTCATGGATGAAGTCCCCCCAACTTCATACCTAACACAAGTTAATGTGTATAATATGATTTCATTATGTATCCTTACTTCTTAAGTTACTTGTAACTGTATCGTGAAAATATTGGCCGGTAAAATTTATGCAGGAATTGAAAAACGTGGTGTTTAGTCCAATTAGGTGTCTTTCTTAGTACAAAACTTAAGATATTCGAAATTGGGTTTGGCCGTTTCCCATTATTGTACTTTTTGTTAGGTATAGAGTATCCTTTGTACTCTGGTAATATATTTGCTTTCTGTTGACGAATAAAAATGCATGTGGGAATACAGCTTATTTAAAACACAAAATTAAGGAAGTTGCTGGAAAACAAAAATCATACCACGATGTATTCATTGCTAAATCCATTCGCTCTCGGGCTTCTAGTGCTTTGTCTCTTTATGTTATTAACATTGACCAGTGTCTCTTCATCAAACTTTCCCCGCTCTTCAATAGAAAGTTGATTAAAACGTTTCTCCCCATCTTCAATACCCCGCTTTATGTCCACCTGCACAAGTGTCAATGTTAGATAACCCAGTAACAATCGTAATTTCTGCTGAGTACACAAGAGGGTGCTGGCAATTTGATGTGAATTTTCCACAATAATGTTTGTCATAATTTGGAAGAAAGAATGTTTTGAGGTTTCGTATTAGATTGGGTGAAATTCGTATGAGATTGAGGGATGGCGGTCACATCACTGGTGAAATCCAGATAAAGAACTTACAGGACCCGTACTATTTTGTTTTCTTGTTGGGATGTGTAAAATGAGTTGTGACAAAATACGAAAAGAAGAATGATAGTCCAATTAGTACAGCGGCAGCGGCAACAGTGGAGAGGCAGTACAGTACTGTTGCTATGCTGGGTGTTGATGTTATTCAAGAAATTATAGGTATGGGGCAAAATCAAAAGGTGTTAATTCACCAGCCGCTGGGCCATGGCTCAATTTTGTGCTTCTAGGGGAAACTAATCTTGTGAGAAATAAGAAGAATTTTGAATTTACTTGACTGAGTCTTTAACCCAGCTGTATGTTTCAATAGATAGTCGTGGAGATTACGTAAGTAATAAATGACAAATAGGGTTGTTCTTGCTGAGACGGAAAGAGAAAAGACAACTTTTATACTTCAGGCAATGTGACCCTGGTGTAGTTATGTTAACAGCTGCTCGTGGTATTGTTAGATAACCCACTAGTTGGTTACAATTATTGAAGGTTATCACACATATAATAAAGTGCAGAGCAGAGAAAAAGAAATCTCATCATTTTTTGAGAAAATTATAATTGGAAGGGGGCAGACCCACAAGGTACTGCGGTGTTCAATCTTGTAATTGGGGTTTATTCCTATTTCTTCCTAAGAATAAATAAGTGTTTTTTACTTTCCTTAAACATGTCTGCAGTTAGTTTTACAGCAGCAAAAGTTTCAGGGAAGGTCAATATAGAGTACAATTGAAATTATATATACTCTTCAAAGATTTTTCATGGATGGTCAAAATCTCAACCTAAATAAATATTGTTTACTGGTATATATAATCAACTGGACCGATAGCTTTCATTAAAGTACTATTTTTGGGACAAAAGAAAAATATTACCCAATTATAACATAAAGCTTGTATTTTCTCAACCTAAAAGGGCACAAAATTTTAAAAACATTAAATTGGAAGCTCTCTAGCCACATCGATACTTTCTTTTAAATTTGGGTCCTATGTTAAACGTCCTTTAAGGAATCATTAAGTATAAAGAATTTATTCAAAATGATAATTTCAATGCATTGGCAACATTAAATGCTACACTTCAATATAAACTTTCTACATCGGATTCTTTAATGTGGGATGTGGTCTGTCATAAAGTTTAATCTATCACTGTATTAAGCAACAAAAATTAACATGATTTAACACACAACAGCACTAAGAGTTCATTTCGATAAACTTTTCTATAAAAAAATTTAAAGAAAAAGTGAAATAATTTTTTCCATCAGCTAAAATTAGCTTATATACAAGTTAAAAAATCATCTTTTAGAGAAGTTAATATTAAAAAACTTCTACAATTTAAATTTTGCAGAAGTTAATCTTAACAAGGAGAAACTTATTTTATTTTTCTTTTATAATCCTAAAAGTGTTTATGGAGAAGTTATCCAAACAAATCCTAAATTGTGGTGTCTGCTAAAGAATCATGCAATTCTAGAAGACTCTAAGATACAAGACTAAAATCACTTACAGATGAATATGCTGAGATACAGTAATCAGGGTGCCGAAGCAAAGCTAGGGTTGTCTCTGTAGCACAAGGTCAAGTAACAAAGTAAATTATAAAAGGAAGTAGATTACAAAGCCAAGTTGCTTTAAGCTATACATCATTATAACAATCATAAGTAATTTTATATTTAAAGTAAATATTCCATTTCAAGAATTTCTATGATTTCTCAACAATAGGTTTGATCAGCATATCATTTATTAGATGTATCCACGCTATGTCAACAAAGCGTATATATTGGTTAAATGAAAAAGAAGACATTGACATATGATGTTGAAACCGTGTGTCTAAGTGACACTAGACAATTGGTTTATATAGAAATATTGTATATAATAACTCGTGATTAGAGGATATACGATTTCCTTAAAATCAAATATCAAATCAATATACATTAAGTGTATAATATTTTGTTCCTGATTCTGAACAATAATAAATTAAATCTAAAAGCTTTATTCTTTGGTTTGAATGGAAGTGTAATGAAAACCTTAATATTTACACATTAATTGAAGAATACAATACATGCAATGCTTGAAACTAAGTGTTATGATGTATATACCTTAGGGCTTAAAAGTATTACGCAACGCATTATTCACCAGGATTTTCCCTTTTTATTAAAGATATTCTATTGCTACCGTTGACAGAAACTGACATCCAACAGAATATTTTTATCAGGATTAAGCAAAGTCTACAACTTGAAGCCCTCAGAAACCAGAACACGAATATCACAAAGCTCTATTTTTAGCCAAAATAAATCCTCAATCCTTCATTGTTTGTTGCAAAAAACAGCAAATTTGAAAAGAATAAACATGTTCACATGTTTGGTTAACCTTATAAGAAAAAACATGCAATGAAAAGTAAAAAATAAACAAGTGACTGAAAAATCACATTTTAGCAACTTCACCTGTCAACACATAATGCAGTCCTTCCGAAGTTGACGTATCAGCAACTTCTGCGATCCTATTCAGATCCCTTTGAAGTGTGCGACCCATCCCCAACAATCCAACCTAAAAGAACAACTCCATTGAACATTTGATATTCACCAAAGATTTAACCGTGAATAAAATGAGAAAGAGTGTGTTGTACAATGATAGCTGACAAACAATCCTTTTAAACCCAATTAAATGGCAACAAATCTTGGCACCCAAACCTTTGGATCATAAATCTAAATGAACAGTATATGCATTAGTGACAGAAAACATGGTAACAAAGCATAACTTTAGATAAGCAACAGTACTAACAACTTATTGAAAGAGCATGTAGCAAATATGGTACATGGCTTTATGCTAATGCCACCAATCAACCAGGAAAGAAACTAAGGGAGGCACTGATATTTATCTGAAAAACATGACCATGTTGAAGCTTGAGCATCGTATTTTACTCAATGGCAGCAAGTACACTACCCTGAGATCAATCAGAAAAAGACCTAGAAACTGAAAGAAAAGTGATGAAAATCTGATCACAGAATCTCTCTCTCTCTCTCTCTACTCTTACATAGTAGAAATAGTAATAGGGGGACTTGTCCTTAATCCCAGGCCAGGTAAGCAGGCATGGGCCATGCTTTGAGAATCTCCCTTTGTCCTCTGTCATTTTTACTTTCTACTACAATTCCTGTTTCCATGGGCCATGCCAGGTTGCTAAACTGAATAGCTTGTGACATATCTTCTTAATATGTAACAAATAAAAAATAATAAAATACAAAGTGAAATTATATCCACATCAAAATCTTCATACTTGATAAGTGTGTTACCCGTGCTTTTATTATTAGGGGTCAAAAGAACAAATTCATTCAATCCACAAGGAAGGGTACATTCAGTGAGGTAGTTCCAGGTAGAGCATCAGCAACTAGAAAAGCAATTACCTGATTTGAAACTTGCTCTATAGATTGTACAATTCATGATATTTTACTCTTTTGATGTTTTCTTTAATAGTGCAATGTCGGAACATTTTACTATTCTTCCCATCTGAAAGAAGACACGTGAATTAGTTTCTTTACTTATTGATCAATTGAAATCTGCAACCAATTCTTGAGTGCCACAACTTCTGATACAACTTCACAGCTTACTTCAATGTATCCATTTCACTCGTCCAAAATTTACCAAAACTATGTTAGGCATTAGCCTTCATATATCTCTCTCGGCAACATGCAGTGTATTACAATACAAACAGATTTCATTATACAGTTTAGAGGGTCAATTTGTTTCCCTTAGAATACTAACCTCCTTCATTCCTTTCATGTATGTCATAAAATGTAATATATCAGCTGTGACCCTCTGTATTCCGTTGGCCTTGCTTTTATACCTTCCAATCACCATTTCCAACAACGTCCGTGTAACCTAATTATTGTTTTCTTTTGAATTATTCTTAACGTGCATCTAATTCTATTGAACCACTATGAGTCTTACGAGGCTTTTTTTGTTTTTCGCAGCATCCTCCTATCACGTAGGTAAGAGAGTAATCTCTCGCAGCACTGCTAAGTGCCAAAACAAGAACTCCTCCCTATGGACTAAGCCCTTCTACCCAAACCAACAGTGAGTGGCAATACTAGCCCCAAGCTTAGAAGCTTCATGTTTCATCTCAGCAGAAGAAATGCATCTCCAACCTGGGCAATCTCATCCCCAACAACCCAACCTAAAAGAAAACCACTTCCATCCAAATTCACAACAAAAATTCAGAACCAAGAGTAAATAAACTAACATAGTAACATCGGTAGCTAACAAGTCGCCAGCAAACAAGCCCTCTAAATCAAATCAAAACAACAACAAAGTGGCGAACCTTTGGTTCAGAAAAGCAAGCCCAGCTGTTGAACTTTCTGGCTCAAAACCACAACACGATACAAAAACATAACGCATACTAATGGCAGGAAGCAAGGAAGATAAAGAGTTAAGTAAACTAAAAATTGTTATGTTTGACAAACCTGAAGCTTTAACACGGTGGTTTTGTCAGCAGCAGTAAGCACACTTCCCTCGGAGCGATCCGAAAGAAAGCCAGAAACCAATACAAATGCCAAAAACCCCACTAAGATAAAAAAGAAACTCGAACCCGCGCCCACTCCCACCCCTACGGCGGGCCCCACATAAACCCCACCGAACGGAGAAGGCGCGTAATACGGCGCCGAATAGGAGAACCCTGAGCCTGAAGTCCTCGGTACTGAATAACTCCTCGACGAAGAAGACGAAGAAGAAGAAGAAGAAGAAAACGACCTTCCTCCCATTCTTCCCCCAGATGCCGCAAATGCGGAATTTGGATCGTACATTAATAGCAGCCCCGCCAAGAGCGCTGCTATGGCCGGTTTTTTCAGCGCCTTCAACGTGTTCGACAGTGTGCTGGCGAGAACCTCCCAGGCCGATTGTGAAGTAGAGATGTTTTGAGGGGTACGCGATGAGAGACATTTGATGGTGGAAAGGCGGCGTTTTGAGTCGGGTATTGGAGCGAGGTTATGGAGGTTTGTGCGACGTGGAAGAGACGGCAATTGGGTCCATTTGAAGTGGGAGGGATTGGGATGGGATTGGAGTAAGAGGGTGAATGGCATGGTCATGGAATTGAAGTGAGATATGATTATGGTTTGAATGAATAATTTGGGTTTAGAGGAAATTGAGGAAGCATGCGAAGATATGTTTGCGGTGGGAGCCGAGAGAATGGAGAATTGGGATTTGTGTGTAGAGTGTGGCCATGTTTTCACAAACCCATCTCATCCCCAAATCTCTGTCCTTTTCATCCCAAATTCTGCTTTCCATTGATCACGCCACCTGGCTCAATCCACATTCCATATCCCTAATACTGCTAGACTATTTTATGTCTTTTCCTTCTTTTTCTCTCTGTCTTGTTGGATTTTTATTTTAAATAAATAATAATAATAATAATTTTCTTCATTTAAATTAACTTGTTACCTTTTACTTTTCATTCTATTTCATATTACCAAGTTTTATTACTCTGGAATTTCAAAAGATGGTTGCCTTGTTTAATCAAAACTTTCAAACTATATAGGTAGGTAAGTTATCTGATATTTAATTAAAATTATTAAAGAATTCAATAAGGAAAAGTGTTTATTATGTTTTACTTTCTGAGTTTAATTGTTTAAGGTGGTATTTGATTATGAGTTTTACAAGTTAAAAGAAAGTGTTTATCAAGAGTTTTCATGCCAACTCTAGGCAATATATATATATATATATATGAAAATAAGTATCACATTTTTAAATAATTTTACTAAAGTTTATCCAAAATTTTCTAAATCTTCATTCATTATTACTGCATATATACTTACAAAAATATTCATAAATGAGAAATAGATATTTGTCAAAAGATAATAATAGGTTTATAGTGAATAAAAAATATGTAAATAAAAGTGAATGTTTTTTTTTAAATATGTAGTTTTTACAAATGTTAAGTTTTTGTATTCTTTTTATAACAATTTGAAGTTTTCACAGTAAAACTCTTACCAAATTAGCGTCATGAGAATAAATTGTTTTAAATTTATTTATGTTTATATTTATTAAGTATAATAAGTTCATTTTAGTTTTAGTTATTGGATTAAGAGGAGATGTTATTCATGAATTGATATTTTTAAAGTTTTTTTTTTGGATTAGTTACGTTATATAAGTCTTAATTAATATATAATAAATGTAATTTAAAAATAAATTTTAAGAATTATGACATAAAATAACAATTTTGTGTTTTCTTAAGTCATCATGCTGATTCTTTCTCTTTGTATAATTAAAGTATTTTGTTTATGTAAGTAATTATATTGAATAAGTTGAATTATAAGAATTATTCTATTAGTTAATTATGTTTATGAAGGGTATGTGTTAATTGTATTTTAATCACTTAGTGTTTTTTTTAAACTAAATGACTTAAATGTGTTGATTGCATGGTTAGGTGATCAATTCATGATCCAAAGTGTTTTTTTTTTATGTTTTAAGATAGAAATAATTGTGTCATATTTATTAGCAATAATTTCTAAACTAGAGTTCAACACTTAATCTAAACATGTATAATGTTTGATGGGAAAATTATTATGAAATGCATCAATTGTCCTGTGGATATACAATATTGAAGTTAAGGATTGTTTTTAATGTTCAGTTTTTTGTTATGATATATTTTTTAATATTTTTTTAATGTTATGTTTGGATATTTTTTTTAAAAGACAATATGATTTTCTTATTAGATTCAATAAAGACACCGTGTGAGTGTTTTTGTGTGTTTTTTTAATATTTATTAATAGAATAAGCAGATTTCCAGTTTTTTATATGTTTGTAAAGTCTGCTTATTTGGAAAATAGACAGTTTTCTACTTTTTAAATAAATAAAATATTATATATTTAAAATAATTTGTATATTTTATAAAAAAATATTTTAAGTTTAGCCAAATGATAGACTGATGAGGGGAAAAAATAAAGTATTGTAATAATAATAAAATAATGTCTTGTTTGTAATTAAAAGGAGTTTTATGAAGCTCTGACAAAATGTAGTAATAAAGACAACTACAAGATTCTATTTGAGGATGGATTTAAGAGAAAATAAAAGAATGAATTTGAAGAGAATAAGAATGAAAAATGAAGTTGTTTATTTTAAAAAAAAATAAAAGAAAGTGAAAGAAAAATTTGTGAATGATTTTATTGATATAATAATTTAAATTTAATTATATATTTATATATTTAAAAAATAATTTATTTATAAATAATTTAATATAAAAAATAAATATTCTAAATCTAATTTAAAAATAAAAAATTTAAAATAAAATTAATAATTATTATAAATTTTGAATATATAAAATATTACTTTTTAATTATATATTAGATTATATTAAAAAATTATTTAATATTATTATATTAATTTAAGTAAATTAATATTATTTTTTAATATTTATTTTCATTACATAAATTGAATTTATAATTAAATCTTTCATTTAAAATAAATTTGTCATAATTTTAAATTTTTTATTTCATTTTTTAACAAATTCAAAATATATTTTTATAACTAAATTTTTTATAAAACAGTTTTTTAACATTTTTATAAATTTTTATTATATAATTAAAATTAATTATATATAATAAAATAAAATAATATATAATATAATTGATTATGTTATATACATAATCGATTAATTATAATATAATTATTTTTAAATTTTTATTTTATTTTAATTATTTATATTATAATATAAATTTATAATTAATTATAATAATTAATTATATTAAAAGGTTAATTAAATTAGAATATAATGTAATTGAAAGTTTTATAAAAAAGAATTTGATTTTCGTGTTTTTTTTGTAAATCTTTTTATATTTGCCAAAAAAAAATTTGGACGAATATGTTTTTTGTTTTTCATACTTTGTTTGTTTTCAATTTCTCAATTTTTTACTAAATTCATCTTTTCTCACCTTTCCACCTTTGAAAAAGGAACAGAGGTTAAAAGAAAAACACAATTATCCCTCTGACTTGTTTTTTAATATTTTAAACAAACCAATACAATATATTAGCAATGACACCTGACCACCACACATAAAAAAAATACATTTTCTCACAAATATGTTAAATCTAAAAGCACCATACATTTTTTACCTTAAAAATATGTTTTATAAATTTTTAATTAATATTGATATATATATATAGAGTATGAAAATAAAAATAAAAATAAAAATTACTACGTATAAAAGTAGGATGTGAGTAGAAGTAGAAGTATTCTTTAAAGATGTAAATAAGTAATTTGGTAATAAGTTGTGCAATAATTTATTTATTATTATGCCATAAAAACCTATAAAAAGTGACAACAAAAATTAAAAAAGTTGTTTTTTAAACATTTTTCATGTTGTTTTTAAAAAAAGTGAATCATAATGCTTAAAATTCTGAAAAAACAAAGTAGAAAAGAGATTTCATATAAACTTTCTAACAAGCATGTAAATATATTAAGTTAAAGGTGTTTATATATATATAAATATAGATGTGAGTGTAAGTTTTACTTTATCTACACATGAAAAATAAAATTAAACTCATTCTATGATTATGTGCTTATATAAAGACTTTTAATATTTACAAAAGATTAAAAGATATTAATTTTTTATTATTCTAATTTAAATTATTTTATTTTAAAAAAATAGATAAAAAAATTTAATTTATTGATTGAATTCATTATTTTAAATTTGATTAATTAAGAATTGTTTTAATATTAAATAATACTAAATAATTAAAGTGATATTTTTAAATTTATGTTGATTGGAAATATTTTAAAATCAAAGTTCAGTGATATTTTTTTAGTTGATAAGGAATTTTCTAAATTAATACCAGATAAAATTATTTTTTATTAATTTCAATTACAGTTATTTTAGTCTTATTTTTTTCTAATATGATTGGACTAAATTTGTTTTATTGTGGTTGACAAAATTTTATAGCTGATATTAACTTAAAATAGAAACTAATTAATATTAATATAACTTGACAAAGGATATTGTTGCTATTAAAAAGACATTATGCGAGGAATTTTACCACAAGAAGGTTTTATAAACTGAACTTGAAAAAAAAAACATTTTTTTTTCTAAAAAATATTTTTTAATTATATTTCATATGTTTTTTCATGATATAATTTTTTTAACCAATACAAATGTTTGAGATAACATTTCATCAACTATATTTTATTGTATAAAAACGAATATATGATATGAAGATAAACAACAAAATAAAAAAATTATAAATCCTAAAAACATTTACTGATTATTTTTATAATAAAATTATTTAATAACATAGTGTGAGCCTTAATTAATATAATTTTTTAAATCTGTATTTAAATGAACTTTGTCTATTTTAGGAGACAATTAGATGATTATACGTAGATTTTGTTATATATATATATATATATACCTTATCCTTTTTATATTGTTTTAGGTATATTTTTATAAATATATATATATATAAATACATGATCCAAAAATTTTATATTTTGGCACGTTACATTTAAGATTAATGGTAGTCTAAAAATTTATAAAAAATGTTAAAAAATTGTAAAAAAATAGCATATCATTTAATATTCATGACTCTTTGTTTTAAATCAAGATTTTATAATCACGGAATATTAAATTTATTTTTAGATAAGTTATATTATCAAGGAAATAAAGAGAGTTTTTTTTAACTTCTATTACAATTTTCCATTATTTGATTTCATATTTGAATCAATCTAAATTTTAAAAATATCTTCAAGAATATGAAATTTTAATCAAACATTTTAAAAAATGTTATAAAACAGTTTTTTATGTGACCTATTTTCTTTAGTAAAGTAGAATGCTACTTTGATGTTTGATGTGGAAGCTAAAGATGAAACTCTAAACTTTAATTAAAAAAATTATATTTAACTACTTCTTAACAATATTTTTTTTTCTATTTCAAGATATTTTATTTATCATTTAATAAAATATTTAATTGAAAATTTATTTTTTATTTCAAATTTCTTTTTAAAATAATTATCATATATTTTTTTAATATTATTCTTAACTTTTTATATATAAATATATTTTTAAATTATATTATTTTAATATAATAATTTTTAGTTTGTAAAAGTATATATATATATATATATATATTTAAATAATACTATTTTAATATAATAAAAATATAAAAATATAAATACAAATACACATGTACAAACACCTACTATATATAAACATAATTATAATATTGTGTATTTATTATATAATTTAGGATTTGGATTGAGGAGAGAAAAAAAGGGAAAAAAAAATAAAGAGAAGAAAGATGAGTGAAAAATTAAGTAATTTTAAAAAAAAAAATAAGAAAAAAAATTATAAATGATTTAATTTAGTAATATAATATTTTTTATATTGATATGTTTATAAAATATTTTGTAAAATAAATTTTAAATTTATTATCAAATCTTAATAAAAAAAAGTTATGTTTTAAAACAACAAATAAATAAAAGCACATACGAATGAAAACATGTGTAAAGCTAAATAATAGATATAATTGATTATGATGTTAACTTAATTATTTATGTTGAAAATATTTTATTATTATTTAGGTAGAATTGATTGATTATGTGAGAAATTTGATTGATCATGTGAATATTTTTTCATAAATCATTCAAAATGTCTGAAATTTAATGTCTATTTTTCTTTTATTTTTTATGTTTTTTTTTTGGAATCTCCTTCTTCTTTACCCTTCCCTAAATAACACTTAGGGAGATCCAAACACAATAGTTGGTCATAAAAATTGTGTCCAACGATTTTAAAAAGTTCCAGATTTTTTTATTTAATGAATATTATGAGCCCAATAACTAAAAAAAGCCCATTTTATTAATCCGCTTAAAAATTTAGAATCCAGTCCGATGGGGATCTAAACCCTAGTGTTATAAAAGGGCTAGGGTTTCCTTCTACATCTCTTCAGTGTTGCGTGTTGTGGAGCTGCTGAGTTAACGCATCTGTGTGAAGGTTTTTTGGTGCACACCTCACTCAACAGTATGGCGGACAAGGCTGTTACAATCCGAACCCGAAAGTTCATGACAAACAGACTCCTTTCCAGGAAGCAGTTTGTGAGTTGACCTAATCTTTTTTTTATCTGCTGCAAATGCAAATGATTGTTTGAAATGCTATTTCCTAGTCTTGTTTGCTATTTTTTCTGATTCCTTTTTAATGTTTCCGTATCCTTAAGGATGATAATCCATCCGTCCTTTGAATCTGACTTATCGGATGTGTTTGATGAGAATATGTGTTTTGTGAGAATCCCGTATATTCAATTGAACTGTGTAATTAGAGAAGAGGAAGCAGCTTTGTTTAATTGCCTATTGATGATTTGATTGAACCATGTGGTTAGAGTAAACGACTTTGTTTAATTGTCTGTTGTTTTAGTTCTTTTGATCTGAAAGTGTGCAAGGAATTTTGTGATTCTCACATTTTGTATGATTTGTGGCCTGTAGATGGTTCGGTTTTCTTATTTGTGTACCGGCATTTAGAATTTGGAGGTTATTTTCCTGATAGAAGTGCTAGTGATTATTAGCGTTGGCTTTCCTAATCCTTCTATGAATGTATTTTTGTGTTACAGGTTGTTGATGTACTTCATCCTGGGAGGGCGAATGTTTCCAAGGTACTTTTGTTTAATATTTCTTTTAAAATTTAAATAACGTATGTTGGGAATTCAGGAACTGTCAGATATCTATTGTTATCAATTGTATATCAGTTTTCGAGTTGTTATTCATTGACAATTAATTTATGATGCTTGGATTGATTTGTTTTGTGTCTGTCGGGGAATATAGGCTGAACTCAAGGAGAAACTTGCTAGAATGTATGAAGTCAAAGACCCTAACACTGTATTTGTCTTCAAATTCCGAACACATTTTGGTGGTGGCAAATCTACTGGTTTTGGTTTGATTTATGATTCAGTCGACAATGCAAAGAAGTACGAGCCCAAGTACAGGCTTATCAGGGTGAGTCAACAGATGACACATAACCTCACTTGAATTTTATTATGACATGAAATTTCTTGTGTTTTATGATCTCATTATTCATAGTACTGCAATCCTTAATATCACTGTCACTTTTATTTTTTTACGTCATTTCTGTTACTTGTCCTGGCTCTTTATCCTACTGGTGAAGTCATTTTACTGCAATTACAGATGTGACTATAAATTCACTCTATTGTCTCTATTGTTTCAAGATCAATTACCAGTGTTTTAGAAATAAGGATTTGAACTAGTTTCCTGGGAGCATAGAAATTGTTAATAATTTTCAAAGGAATCATTATATATATGACTATTGGTAATGGTGACTGCTGTCATTATGTATTTTTAACGATAATATGACTTCCTTTTGTTTCATTTTGCAATATATGTTATTTACAACTAACATCTTTTCATCTGTAATTTTTTTTCTTTGCTCGATGAATGTTTTTAGTATGCATATTTAGCCGCAGTTGCATCATTTTTGTACTAGCAAACTAAAATGTATATATATTTCAGAATGGTCTTGACACTAAGGTAGAGAAATCAAGGAAACAAATGAAGGAGAGGAAAAACAGAGCAAAGAAGATTCGTGGAGTAAAGAAGGTAATTTTGTATAATTATAAATTGGCGCATGTTTTGCTTGATTAAATTATTAAATATAAATGTTTTTGTTTGTGCAGACGAAGGCTTCTGATGCTGCCAAGGCTGGAAAGAAGAAATAAGAATTGAGACATCTTATTTCGATTTATATTGGTTTCGGTGCTTTGTAATAGTTATTTTATCTTATGCTAGAATTATAGAATGAGATGTTTTGGTGCAAGTGTTGATCCTTGTTTTAATTTGTTTTACGTATAACTTCAGATGTTGTTGAGTACTAGCCTTGAACAATTTTGAGAGCTCATGTTTAACTTCTCTTTGCTTTCAAATATTTGGTAAATTTGAGGTAGCGAGTTATTTTACGTAAATTGGGCATCAACTGGGCATCAACGATGTTTTTTTATTTTCTTGTGGAATTGATTCACTATTCAGCTTATAGAATATCAATAAAGTTGAACTGGGTAAATGTTTTATTTATCACTTCTGGGTATAGTTTGTCGACACGGATATGTACATTTTAGATTCAGCCCGTCTTAACCGAAGTGTTGAAAGAAAAAATACAAAATCAGGCAACGGTAGCCCATAGGTGGCAATCAAACAACATTGATCCCCCATGGTTTGGCTAATATATTTAGGTTGTTGAATTTCCCTTTTAGATATGTATCGGAAAAAATATTTACCCATACCGTTGTTTTGGTGTGCAAGGTGGAAGCTAGAAAGAGATAAAATTAACAAATACACAGAATGCACCGCTTGTCATATTTTTGGTTAAACGTTCCAATGTTCTCTTAATTCGTTCGTTTTCATCACTATTTATCAAATTTAAGTAAAGATAAACTGCTTTAAAGACGAGTTTTGAGGGTTTTCTACTGCATTGGTCATAGCTTAGTTAAATGACGAAGAAAAATCGAATTTATTCTTATTTTTGTAATCCTTTTTTTCCATCTTTTATTTGTCATTTTTAATTAAAAACTTCTCCAGCTAATCAATGATATTTTCCTAGTATATATTAGTGGAACAAGTTCTGTGCAGTTAGTGTGGGCAGTTTTTATACCCCTACTCTTCCGGCACCTAACCCAGAAGTCTAGTTTTCCAATATTGAAAATACTTACCTAATTGTATACTTCAAAATATAAATCAGAATGTTTTTTTATTAATGTAATATAAAAGTTTAGATTGAATTTTCAGATTATTTGATTTTGAGTGAATTGTTCCAAAAGTCTCGGACTTTTTGAAGATGCATGAAGAAAGTATACGTAGAGTGTCCAATAACTGAGATGTGATCTTTCTATGAAAAAGGTATTGTGTAATTAGTTTGTAAGAATGAAACTTAAATTTGAAATAGTAAAACAATAATAAACAAAAGAAAAGTCTCTGAGGATGGGGTGGTAGCACCAAAACTTTCTAGCTTGCTTTATAAAGAAATGGACGTCTATGATGTGTTAAGTAGTGAGTCGTCAAATGGGAAAAAGGATATTCTCATACGCATGGCAGATTTATCTCCATATCTCCTCTTTGGAAAGTATAAAGTAGGTTCCACTAATTTAATACTTGTACCTCTATTCAGAGGAAGACGCACAAAATTTTGACATAATTTTGTTGGGATAAAGTTTAACATTCAGTAACTCTGTCCAATTATATTGGAAGTATCTTTCACCGAAAAAATTTAAAGAATCTATTGTACATTAACATTTTAATTAATTGTTCACATATATTTAAACCAAGGTTGATAATTCTATTGTGGTTAAAATTTATTCAAAAATTTGTTTGTAATTTATAAACGTCCAAAATTGCAGTGTTACATGTTATATTTTTATACAACAATATAATATTTTTCTTATAACACTTAAGAATTATGCTTCCTGTTATATGTAAATAAATTTCTTCAGTATCATATATTTCTATGATAAATTTGCTCAAATATTGTGTAAAAAAGTCAAACTAAAAACATTAAATATAGAACTTGCAAATTTATTTAATAATAAAATGATTTTAAAAATACATGTTACTTTTCCTGCTGAAGAGCATCATATTACTTTCCTAGTGTAATAGGAAATAAAAGTATGGAACAAAGGCATGTTTGGTTGGTATATTATTTCCAAGTTTTGCCAACAAATGCCTTAAGTTGTTTTTTTTACAAACAAACGCTTTAAAGATATTTATTAAATAGTGTTTAATCTATTATTGAATATTTTTAAAATGAAAAATAGATGTGTTTTTAGATAAATAATAGTTTCATTTTTGAACTATTATTGTAAAATGATTGGACTGTCTGTATTTGTTTTAAAAAAAATAGAAAATTTAAATAAAAAGTTTACAAATCTATAATGTGCCCTCAGGGTGATGCTTGTTTTCATATGATGAAAAGGAAAGCATGAAAACAAAACAGCACTAGATAATACAAATGGAACACGTCAAAGTAATCACTCTTCAGTTAGTAATTGTCAATTTTTAAAACTTGAAAACAAAAACAAACGAGTGATTATAGGCTTATAATAGATCACAGAAACACACTTTACCATGCCACAGTAGCTAAGTTGAACTCAAAATGAAATAAAGTCTATTCTAATGATACACCCTATCATATTATTGAACATTTGGAATGAATATTTTGTTTCTAATTAGCTATTTCATGAAATTAATATTTTTTATTTGCATAAATTTTTTAATTAATACTTATTCTTCTTGAATTAATATTAGACATAATAAAATATTAAAATAATCCATAGGTGGTAAGTTATATAAATATGTGGAATTAAGTTCTTAAATTAAAATGACAATAATTGGAGAATTGCAAAGGTTTTGTAATTATTGAAAGGAAATGAATTGGGGTTGCCTTAGGGGCAAAAGAACAAAGTACATTCCTTGTAGAATGAAAATAGGGAATAGAAAAATGATGTAGGGGGGTTTGGTTGGTCACTTGGTCCACTAGGCTACCTAAACTAAACTAAAAACCAAAACCACCCTTCGGATTCCCTTTTACCACCACCAAACCAAACCAAACCATGGGTGGGTGAGTGAGTGACTGAGTTCAGTAATAAACCAAAACCCGTGACTCAGCCCACACTTCCTTGGCCTAACCACTAACCAAACCCCTCTCTCTCTCTCTCTCTCCATCTCTCTTCTTTCTTTCAATGGCATCTCAGCAACACGATGCCGTTTTCCGCGAAGAAGACATGGACGACGACGATGACGACTCTCAGGAGGACGAAGAGTTCGAAGAAGACGACGACGTTTTGGCCGCCGACGATGAAGAAAACGAGCCCTCTTCCTCCGCCGCTCTCGCCGTCACCGTCGCCGTCCCCGGTTCCGCCATCTCAAACGGCGGAGCTGCTCCACTTTCGACGCCCACCCCCACCACCATCGTCATCGCCGACTCCTCCGATCCGAAGAGGCGGCGCGTGGAGGCAGTCGAGGAGAAGAAGCCGCCGCTTGACGACTCGCGGCGGCTGTTCCAGCGGCTATGGACCGACGAGGACGAGATCGAGCTGCTGCAAGGGTTCCTGGACTACACCTCGCAGCGAGGATCTTCTCACCACAACGACACCGCTCTGTTCTACGACCAAATCAAGTCGAAGCTCCAACTTGATTTCAACAAGAACCAGCTGGTGGAGAAGATCCGAAGGTTGAAGAAGAAGTACCGAAACGTCCTCAACAAGATTGGCTCCGGCAAGGAATTCTCCTTCAAGAGCGCGCACGATCAAGCTACCTTCGAAATCTCGCGCAAGATCTGGAGCAGCGTGGCTCCAATCGGCGACAATTCCTTGGACGACGACGAAATCAACCCTTGCCCCAATCCTAACCCTAGCCCCCACCCTAACCTTAATTTTAGCCCTGTAATTCATAAGAACGAAATGATTTTCAGGAATACGGTGGAGAAGAAAACGCCAAAACGCTCCCGGCCTCGATCGGCGGTGAAAGTGGAGTCAAACGATGGATCGGCGTCGATCAAAGATCACAATTGTACTAGCAATGCTACAACTACGGTTACTCCTAGTGCTACCGCTACTAACACTACTACTGCCGCTGCTGCTACTACTAATAACAATTGTAACAGTGGTTATAGCAATAACATACCGAGTTTGATCGAGGAGACGGTGAGGAGTTGTTTGTCGCCGGTGTTGAGGGAGTTGATGGGAGCGATGGGAGGGGGAGCGTTTGGGGGGAGAGGGTTTTCGTTGAATTTAAACCCTATGCCTTTGATGAATTTGAGTTATGGTGGTGGAGAATTGGTGGATGAGAAATGGAGGAAGCAACAGATATTGGAGTTGGAGGTGTACTCGAAGCGGTTGGAGCTGGTGCAGGATCAGATCAAGGCTGCGATGGAGGAGTTGCGGTCCGGCGGAGGAGGTTGACCGCACACGCCTTTAATTTGTTCTTCGTTTCCTTTTTGTAGTGAGTTATTGGAGTTCTCCTCTTCATCTTCACTTCACCACACGAAGATTTGCGTCGTAATTTGCTTCATACTCATAGCTTAGCACTTAGCTAGTAACTAGTAAGTAAGTAAGTAAGTAAGTGGTAACTAGTGTTTTACTTTTCGCTGATTCGGTAGAGCACTTGTCAATTAAAATAAAATGTTTTACATTTTAGTCGTTTTTATTTATGTTCCTTTAATTTTCAATGTTCTCATACATGTACAGAACATATTGAAATAATTGGTGCGGAGTGATGGCTTTGAACCATGATATGTTGTGAAAGATGCAAAACTTGTGGCTTCTTAATTCTGGAACCTTCTTCCTCACTACTTTGTTTTTGTTGTTTCCAAGTTTATCCACCTTCCTATTATAATCCTTCCTCCAATGCTTTGTAAAATATGGCATTTTAATATCTGAAAGAGATTCTACCATGTTCTCTGGCAATTCTTGAATAACAAAACATACGATGTATGTCGTAAACTAGTTCTCCAATTCAGGCTCAGTGGAAGGATCTATTCATATATGCTCCAGCCGTCTCAGCTGGGTCAGTTTCTATCTCTAATCTCTGATCACTATCAATGGTCGGTTCTGGTTTTAATGCTCGTTGATGTTCAGGTTCTTTTTAGACCAAATCATCCAATCAATCCCTACAATTGCTATAATCTGTCAATTTATAGTTGAAATTTATAATTATTGATCATTTTAACAATTAGTGTGGGATTGATTCTTCAGACAACTGTTAATCCTTGAATTTGATTAACATTAATTACTTTGATATTTTAACATTGGTTGAATTAATTTTATAGTTCTCAATTGTAATCAGTTGAGTAGCGTTAGGAATTAAAGTAATTAATAGGGTCAACTTCAGAGTTCAAACTGGATTTTCTTTTAATAACACGAGGAATTAAAGTAGATCTGATTTTAGAACTGAAAAATATGTTTTTGTACAGATTCTTTTAGGATAAACATTATAAATGTTTTTAAGACAACGGTTAAAATATTATTATTATTTTTAAGCGTTCTTCATATAATTTCATCCCAATGTGATTTTTAATACATCTCTGTTGTAACTTCTAATAATAAATCAATTTATTATTAATGCTGTAGGTATAGTTGTGGCATAATTTAAATGGCTTGGAAGTGATAAGATTAGGCTATCAATAGGTACAACGTACAACTTTCATAAATTGCATCGCACTTATAAGAGTCTCTAGAAGTCAGTTAAACAACTCAAATTTAATTTTATTCTAATAATTTTTAAACAATTTAATTTTATATTTTTAATAACAATATGTATTAATATTAATGAATTAAATTTAATAATTAATATGTTTTTGTAAAAATTTTAATTAATTTTTTTTATATTAATGAACTCTTATTTAAAAATTAATTACTTAAATTAATAATACAAAATAAGAATTTAATTAAAAAAATATCAAATAAATAATTTTAAATCATACATATACTATGATAAAAATAAAATAACATTAAAAAAGTTAATAAATTACATAAAGTTAAATTAATATTCCAATATCAAAATTTAATTAATCAATATTTTTGTCGAGATTTTTAATTTATAATAATAAAAAAGAAATGAAATTAAAAATAATAAATAAAATAAAATAAAATATTATTATTCAAACGGTTATTAAAGAAACAGTTTTAAACATTCTGAAATGACAGGTTAAAGTATTCCCATGAAAAAGTGGTTTAAGCATATCCATTAACCTATAAGATAGTGTTAAATTTCGGTTAAGGTTGATTATATTTCCAGCTTTGCTTTTGTCTAAGAAAAATAGGTGAAAAGCAAAAGAGGAATAAGTTTTTAATGGAACAGTTTCACTTCACCAAACAATAATTAGTAATGATAATAGCGTTAAACTGCCAATCATGTGGCAAAAGGGAAAATACTAAAAAAATCACAAAAACTACTGAACGTTGAATTGCCTTTGAATGCTCTATAAAAGCTATTGGCACAGATTAATAGGATTTGTAAAGTGAGGAAGTGATAAAATAATTCAATTATTTAAATTCAAAAATACTAAATTTCTAAAATATAATTTGAGTGTGTATAGTAAACTGACCTTGAATTAGGGGGTGGAAGAAGAAAATAATGGAGTGCAGGAAGAAAGAGGGACCCCAATGAAACTGAACAGAAGAAGCCCAGAAGGAGTATAATTTTTGGAATGAAGAAGACGAAAATAAGAAGATAATTAAAAAAAAAAAGAGGCATACCTTATCCAAGAGGAAGGGCATATACTATGATTCTTCTTGTCTTCTCCTCCACAGAAGAACCAACCGTCACACACGGCTGGCTCAACCTTTCAACTAACAATGGCTTGTGTTACTCCACCATCACCTTTCTCTCTCCACTTCTCAACCTTCTCTCTCAAACCCAAACCCCATTCTCTTCCCTCTCTCTTCGCCAAACCACTCTCCAAACCCCGAAAACTCACCGTTAACTCCATTGACGTCTCAAAGGAAGACACCACGCCCACACCCACGCCGGAACCCGTAGCAGAGAACTTGGACCCGCGGCGGCTGGAGGAGAAATTCGCGGTTCTGAACACTGGCATCTACGAGTGCCGGTCGTGCGGGTATAAATACGACGAGGCGGTGGGCGACCCTTCGTATCCGATTCCACCAGGGTTCCAGTTCGAGAAGCTTCCAGACGATTGGCGGTGTCCCACGTGTGGGGCCGCTCAGAGTTTCTTCGAGAGCAAGAGCGTTCAGATCGCAGGGTTTGCGCAGAACCAACAATATGGACTCGGGGGAAATTCCCTCACCTCGGGTCAGAAGACCATCCTTATATACGGCACTTTGTTGCTCTTCTTCGGTCTCTTTTTGGGTGGTTACTTTCTACAATAGGTAACTTTTTTTTTTTGCTTCTATCAAATGTATGTATTGAATGAAGGGTTATGTGTGTGTATGTATGTGTTGTATGTATGTAGTCACTACTCACTTCTAAGAATGTGCTCTTCATCTCTCTTTCCTATTGTTTTCCCTGCAAGCTAGCCCAAACTTTTCTTGCTTTGGATGAGTATACAGTTCGTATTGTATCAATCAAATACCACCTTCTTATCAGATTAATCTTAAAAGCTGTAAGTTGTCCGTGGTTCCTCCTTAGATGGTAGTTCAAGCTTAGGAGTTGAGTTGTGACTCAGTTTCCCTATTGGGTCGAATTGCGCAGTTTAATCACTGGTGTTAAGCCATACACACACACACACACACATTTCCAAGTGAAGAATAAGATTTATATTATTCTTGTAAGAATAATTATTTCTCTTCATTCATTTTTTTATTCATGTTCTTTTCTCCTTATATAAAATATTGTACAATTTGATTGCATGGTTACAATTTCTTAAAAGCACAGGCTGAAGAGGATACCCAATGGGGTCTGTAGCCTTATTTCTTACTTCTTGTAAGCATCGTAAATGTTTTTTCAGTAAATTAATTTGCTATGCACAGTATCAATTTTCAGTGAATCATTCAAATTAACAATTAATAATTCTAGACAATTATAATATTATTTGTCCTCAATGATTCTTATTCATTTAACATTTATCGTCTTGTATAAAGACACTAGAAAGGACTAGCATGTTTTGTGCTTCCGAGTCTACGTCACAGCCGGAGAAAGGTTATTAGAACAACAGTAACCAACAGAACTTCAGATAAATCAGAAAAAAATTGTTAAAATCAATTTAGAAATTGATTCTAAGACTTTATCAACTAGTTTATCGGGATAATTAAAATTGCTATATTTAGTTAGTAATAAAAGCTTTATCTTAAATTTATGTTTTATTTTTTTAAAATATCCCGTCCTATTACTGACACTCTATTTCTTCAGATATTTTTATCAAAGTACATTGTTGTGAAAAAACTTTAAAACATTGTTATAAAAAGATCAAGCCTAATCGCTAATTTAATTTTAATGAAAGAATCAGAGGATTATACATGTAAAATTTAGTACTTTTATTTTTAGTAATTATATAAAACGAAATATACTTAAATCACAACGTGAACGGCCAAATTCATTCTTCAAAAAACGTGTAATTGGTGCGTAAAATCAATGCAATCAGACTGTTCTCTACTGACTTCACCAAAAACGATATCACTCGGAATACTCGTCCAATTATAAATGGTGAATCTACTAACTTCTACCACAATTATACTCAATCATATGAACAATTGTTTTTAATCGATTGACAAAATTTTCTTTACAGTGTACGGACGGTTTTCAACTCTTTACTTTTTGAAAAATAATAATCAAACAAATCCTATTTCTCAACTACAAATATACGATTGTCTATTAAAGTCAAAAGTGGTACATGATAATACAAGTGCCACTGAGCGCAGCGGGATTTATACATGCTACCCTACTCATCGATTACAAGTTTTTACAATATTTTTATGTATTTAGAACTTGAAAAGCAAGAATATTGTGAATATAATATAGCTCTCCCACCTTTCCAAGTGCCCATGTCTAGTGAAGCCAGATCGCAATTCTTTGCAGGCTGCAGCACCTTCACAGCAGCAGATTATCTAAGTGTTTATCCAAACCTTTGATAAGCATTTATCTGCCTATTGCATTGCATTGCATTTCGATGGCAAGTGATTTCCGTACTCTGGCATTGTTTAACGGATGAGCACCAATTTGAGGAACAGCCCAAGGAATGGAAGAGGGCACTTGGGTGACAAGGCAAATCAACTCCACAACAATCACTATTGATTCCCGTACTCTGGCATATCTAGGGGTTGCCGACTTCTAACTTGGTACACCTTCTTCATGTGCTTACTATCATAAGCTCCCCCAATTGCAACTTCTTGATGCCTAGCATATATTCCGTTCGTATCTGGTGCTCTAGTAATCCATTTTGGAGGTGGTATAGGAGGACCTACAAATTGTTGTTGTAGATTAGTTGTCGGCCCTGAATTGGGTGGCCTCGATAACATCACAACAGGTGTCTTTGGTGGAGGCACTGCATATGGCCTTGGTCTTGGGCCTTCCTCCGTTGGCAAAGCATAGAACCCAGTTCTCCCGTTGTAGTACTGCTGTTCATGATGCTGTGACCTCTGTTTGTCATTATGTCCACCATTGGATGAGACTGGATACCTAGGCCTACTTATCATGCCCTGGTGATTGTAATGATGTCCGTAATAACCACTTGTGTCCTCAGCATAATATTTCCCAGGTCCAGAAGGTCCACCTGATCTAAGCCTGTTCATTGCATGATGGCCGGGAAGCTGCTCTGGGAATCCATATGGTGCGTTATTTGGTTTAATGTTAAGGGAGTTCTTGACAAGACGATGTGCTGCTTCTCCCAGTTGGGGCCCAGCCATTGCTCCATGCACTTGTGGTCTGTCGCATGCATCACACAACAAAGGTAAGAGCTCTAACAAATGTCTATCTTATCACTCGCATAAAAGACCATATTTCATGCATGAAAAACTTCACTCATGTGCTTAATTTGAAAGGCATTGAGAACTAATCAACTCACTCAATATGGAATTTTCTACATTCTCAGCAAGACAATTGCTTAAAGTAAATACTGATAATTTCCTAAAAAAAATAATGTCCACATATGGCAGTGAGTAATATACCAGTACCACTACCACATTGAACTTTAAATGTCAAAAGCAGCGGGGGTTATTTAGACAAATAATATGTAAAATTACACCACACCAACTCGAAAATAGATTCTAACCTTTCTCTGCCTTGTCGCCGACCACTATTGTCTTCGTGCCATAACACAGGAATAGGTTTAATATCGATGGCTTTTAATATCTGCAAACATAACCAATGTCAAAGTAAATGAGATCTATACCATAGATCTTGAAAAACTAAACAAAAATATAAGATTTGACAAATGAAAGTCATGGCAAATATCTGAGCTGTGCTATGGACTCAAGAATCTGATTGCAAAAGAAAAAAAAGAAGGGTGAAGTATATTTGTCACCCCTAAAAAATTAGCCAATTTTCATTTTTGGTCCCCAACAAAATATATATTAGGTCATTGATTTCATGGAAATAAAAATTTGTAGTCCTTGCTGGCATATCAGGTTTGCCATGTGGCAATGATCCATTTGTCCCATCACCACTTAATGGATAAAAACTACAGTACTCCACATTAACTCATTCAAATCTACCCACCAAGACTAAAAAAATGAATCATGAAACTCCGTCTACAAGATGACTCCCTTGAAAATGTTAGAATGCTAAGAGAAGTCAGAGTACCAACCTTTTTGGGCATTAGTACACCATTGGGAGGTCTTGGAATATGTCTATGTTTACGCGGATTAAGATAAGTAATATTTCTGAAATTTGAAACACTCAACATGAGTTCATCCATCGATTTTAAAATATCGAGTAAGTGTTAAGGACAAAACTTACAAAACTTGATTAAACTCAATGTCTTGCAATCCCTTGACGGGAGAGGATACAATGGTTCTGAGCACATTTCTTTCATACCACCAGAGGTGCCCATTCATACCATCACTGCTAACAAAGAAACCAAAATAATTACCAAACGTATTTATGATTTTGACTGGCGACTATTACCAAACCACATTCACTAACCTAGCACTTGGGTTGATAGGTACAGGAAGTCTATCATGCAGAGATAATTGACAAGAATTTTGGTAATATGATAAGATATATGGAGCCAAATTATGCGCTCTGTTGACATAAAGCAAATCAAGCATCTTACTATTTCGGAGCTGTTCCTCCACCTGCACATAAAAAAGCTGAATGAAATTAAGCACCCAGATGCAAAACTATGGTTCAAATTGACAGTTGTAAACTTCTTCAGGACTAAAAGGTATAAAGTTAAGAGTACTCCAGCTCAAACCAACAAAAATTTCAGCAAATGCACAGCAAAGTGTTGGGGATAATTGTGCAAAAGAACCAGTGCTAACAGAGGGTTATCACTTGACAATCAACCTCTTTGATTATTTATACTTTGATGCAATTTCAAGTCCAACAATTTTGGACCAGGAATCTTATACAATTAGTCACAAATGTAAAAGACAAACTAAATATTGTAACAACCACCACCTCTCCCCCAGAAAAGTAAAAAATAAGAAACATTTCCAGACCGTTAATGTGCCTTCAAGCTTGCTTGTGGCAGAGAGCAATTTCTTCTCATCAATGAATGGCAACTTAGCAACACCCTGAAAAAAATGCAACAGTAAACTTAACCCCAACTTTATTATAAAACATTTATATAAAAAATTAAATTACAGAGACCACAACATAAACCATAATACCTGCCATGCAAATCGTTTGCCATTCATATCAATCTCAAAATCTGTCAAAAAAGCAATACAAGTAATTTTAGAAACTCTTTTAGATATAGCAGAATAAGTCAATAACAAATAGGTGATCTCACCAGCAGGGTAGAATTGAAGAATAGGTGATAAAGGATCTATCATCAAATCCCTATATCTTTTAGGCAGTGCACTTGAACTGTAACAAGAACTTAACAAGCATCAGCACAGGATGCACAAGATGATAGATCTAATGACAGGAAAGATGAAGAAACCTTGATGCAGGTAAGGTCCCCATTAGTTGATCAAATGGTTTAAATGGTTCTCCCAAAAAAAAAGTTATTTCCAGATCAGCTAGATCTTTAAGATCAGAAGCAAAAGGAGCATAGTGGTATGGGTAGTACCTGAATGAACAAACAATAATGAAAGAATTCAGAATATTAATGGGATGATATTTCAGCCAAGCTGAAGGGGTCTCAGAAATTTGTCTATCATCTTAAAGCCACTCAAACATCAAAAAGCCAGTGTCCCAGCTCTAACGGCTTTCAGTCCATATTATATATTATTACATTCCTCATAAAATCATGATTACAAGTTCCTGATAGCAAATATCTTTGAAATAATAACGTAATTTAATGAAGCTCAATAGTTCTGAGCAATAATACAAGGTTCCAATAGAATATAAAGATGCAGGAAATCTTGCTAAAAGAACATATCTGAAGCAAAACATTCTTCAAGCCACACCAAAGTATATTAGTGTAATTCACAATGAGGAATAATTGTCACACAACAAAACAATGACCAAGACTTCATTCTACTACAACTGTGTATGAAAGGGCATTCATACGCATTGCTTTGGGTGCACCAAAATTAAATGCTTACTTAAACAACAAAAACTTACTAATAAAAAGTTAGAAACAATGGTATTTAATTACCTTAGGAAATAGTATGTTCATGTATTGCATTATAAAATGGATTTAGAAGTCATGGTTAGTAGTTGTATAGGAAGTTGCACTTACTTAATAGTAGCCTAGGAAATATTCTCCACTGAGTTTATTAGGCAGAACCTATATAGTACACATTCTGCTAAATCCAGACACTCGATCCTTTGAGGGACCAGGCCAAGGGTGGGGGATATTTTCTCAGCATGAGTTTAAAAGTAAGTTTTTCATCAAAACTGATTACAGTATAATATCACACATGAAATTCTTAGAATTTTGAATAAGGCCTAACTCAAACCCACAAAGCTTTGCATGTAAGGTGGGGATTACCCAAGCTTACTAAGCTTCAAGTTATCTATCAAGTCAACGTGGGATTAAGCACCACCCTTGGAGCTGAAATTAAGGCAGATCCCAAAGAGGCCACAACTAAGGTCGGTTAAGGGTGACATAATCAAGGCAGCTTTCCAACATAAACGTACCAGATTATCAATCTACTAACAGAAAATAGCAGGAATGGGTTCAAATATAATATATTATTAACTAGTAAAAGAACAACTGACCATTGCCATGAGCATACACCCTGGTAGTAATACCGACAAACCCAACAAAGGCCTTCTTCAAATTTTAAGACCTACACGAAGATCACAATCAGCTATCTTCTATGAAAACCATAAATTATAGAGTTGGGTAAAAATAACCATCAACAAGAAGGAAAAAACAAATTAAATCCAATACACCACCAATTAATTCATGGGGACAACATAATACAAATATTCAACCAGTCTGAAGCCCTTATTCCCTCATGAACATATTGAGGAACTGTACAAGCACACACCCTTGTGAAACACAGGCAGATAATAACATCAAGATTTAAAGACACATTAACAGTATGTCCCAAACATCTCATTTAAAAAGAGCAGTTTAGGTGTTCTTTGGTTTGACAAAATTGTAACACTATGAGCCTAGCTTGCCATTTAAAAAGAAAGGAGTATTAGGTGTTCTTTGGTTTGAGAACATTGTTTTCTAATTTTCATTTTCTGTTTTCCCTTCTACTTACAAAAATGCCACCTTCTTGTCACTTTGTTTCCTTTTTAAAAAGTTTATACAAGAAATAGCAAAAAAAAAACTTTTAAAAACAGGAAATCAAGTGAAAATATGGCAACGTTTTTGTAATTAACAGTGACAATAGAAAACACTTTCACAAAGTAAATAGGCCCTTGTTTAAGGCGTTTCTGAAAGTGAAATATGTTATCATTGGTAATATGAACTCAGAAGTTCTCATATTGAAAAACCTTTTTAAGCATCGAATTTGTAAATTTGAAATTTTTTCCATTATAAACCATGAATGTGTATAAAAAGGTAACAACAAATAATTCCAAGAATACTGACAGGACATACTGTATCTTTCTTGATTTTATCAATCTCCTCCAGATCCAATGCACCAAATTTTTCTGCATAATACCTTTCCTTGTATCCAGGCTCTCCTAATTTAACCTGAAAAGATAACAAACACTACGTAGTTAATAAAAATTCTCAACATATTGGGATTTCATGTGGTCCGACATAGGCAAAGTTTCCTAGTTTCCTCCTCAGGGATCACTCTAAATGTATCTGACCAAAAGAAATATATGACTCCAAAGGTCCAGGATCTTTTAGCAACTTTCAACTAACAAAAGGAACATTTAATTTTTAAAAAAAAACACTGAAGTTGTTTCAGGCACTACTCATGCGGTTCTTTTAGTCATAAATGCAACAAAGCAAGCTAAAAGCATTTCAAATGCTGCAGCCTTACTTCCCATGGTTGCCAAAGTAGTAGATCCTATAGGACAGAACAAAGGAGGTATAACTTACTGTCATGTATAAAATTATATATATATTATATAGAAGAATATATGTATACATACAAAACTAACACAACTGAAGAACAAGAACAACAAAATAACACTCACAACTACTATTTAAGAATCTTCTAAAAACACATGACAGAAGATGTTAGTTACAAGTTACAACAAGCTTTAAAAAGCTTCCTATCAACAATTTTATGTGCAGAAAGTGGGAACCATGTCCCTCACAGACCAGCTGAGCAGAAAAATTTTACACATAACCACATACCAGCAGACAACAAAAACAGAGGAAGGTACCAATTGCATAAGCAACCAACCTAGACTTCGTTCGCACATAACCATATGAACCCAAAATTCAATAACAAAATGACACATCCCAGCAAACGTTTCATCACACAAAGGTTGCTATTGGAAGGCCACCTTAATAGTGATCACTTCAGGGGAAGCTTTAATTGCAGCCTTTAGGAGGTATGTTAGACTCACAGTAGTTGCATTGCCCTAGAGAAATGACTTACAGAGAGCTTATAAAACTTGGTCAATCCTTATCTCATAACTTTGTTTTGTGAGACTGAGTTAAACCTTAAATTTAAATTCTTAAAAAGGTGTGATTTTACAGCAAACCCAGCATATAGTGTTCTGAGCTAGGATTATGATGAGCCTTCTACAAACACAGAAGCATACAACTCTGTAAATCAGCAGTGAGAAAACAATTTTGATTATCATAATTATATGTAAAAAGTAATTACCCAGTACAACCCACAGACATGCTACCCTCAATGTATGTTTGGGAAGCCACTAGAATTACTTCGGTTCACAGTCAAGAAAAGTGCAATGAGGTTCCAAAACACAAGTTTAGAAAGCAGGCAAAATATACTAAATTAAAGCCAAATGCTTAAAAATTCAAGAAATAAATATTGTTACTGAACCTTGTCCGAAACTGATGCCCGTGGTTCTTCAGGCATTTCTCCTCTTGCCCTAGCTTTCATCTCTTCATTAATTTCTGTAGCCTTAAAACACGATCAAAACAAAAGTATTGCATATCAGGAAGTACACTTCAAAACCATATTAAAGAGAAATATATATAGTCAATCATATCAGTTCATGAAATTAATCAGACACTTGTGAATTGCATCTCCAGGATGTAAAGTCTAATGTCACAACACAACCCACATCAGAATCCTTTCAAAACAGCAGAATGAGAGAAGAGGAAATCATGGTTAACAAATACAATAGTAATATGTTGGCATTGATTTGTGAACTTCCGGGTGGTTACCCAAGTTGAGAGTGTCGTACTAGAGGGGAAATACAATACCTAGTACAATGGAACAAGGATTAAGGAGTTTCCCCCTAGAACTTTATTGGATAAAGGCACCCGATGATTCTGTACATACATCCTGACAAAAATCTGCCTATTCATGAACTCTACTTAACAGTCATTTCCTATGTTCAATGGAAAATAAGAGGACAACTATGTTCCCAAAGTATGATACAGCCCGGTCAAATTGATGCTTCTGATACATTTAGACCCCTTTTATAATTATTTAATTCGTGTAGAAGCCAAAGCCGATTTAGTTGATCCATGTATACTCAATATGACTTTTAAATAATATGAAACGGTGTCATTAAGAAATGTGTTAAGTCTTCTTACAAAATAAATTAATTTCAAGTCAATTCAAATAAGAAGCAAAAACCATGGATGAGGGAATAAAATTATGATGTCTCAGTTAGAAATTTTCAACAGAAAAAATAGGCCAATAAAATAGAACGGAACAAAGTGAAGATTTTTCCACATCAATATTCACAGAAGAACTTCCGTACAATGCATGAAGCAAGCTATCCCATCTCAGTACAGAATCATGAGAATAAGCAGATATGGCTATTACTGAATTTGATTAGTTCAAAACTCCAGAGGGTTCAGGAGTTTAATTATCCCTTCCAAAGAGGGATAGTCAATACAAAGAAATAACAATACCTGTTGAATGCGAACTCGTTTCTGAAATATTTGATCTTCGTGAACAGCAACAGACTGAATAAAATGTTCTACTCTCTCTAAGAAAACCTGGAAAATTCAACGATATTCATATTACAACACTCCAGACAGATGACTTAAGAGATAAGACAAGCAATTGAAGGAAGATCATTGCCAAAAATGATTCTGTCAAATACCAGAACAACACAAAATTGAATTTTAGAAAAAAAAGGAAACTAACCTCACCCGCTTCAGTAAGATAACCACCCATGGCAGTGAATTCCTTTCTATAGATATGCATCAATAAGTTTACAGCCCCCTGAAACAGTAAAAGTTTATCAAAGAGAACAGGTAACAAAACAGGATATGCAGGTAAAGAGCATAAGTTATGCGTGTTTAACCAAAAAAAATCATATCGAAAAAACGAGAAGCATATAGCACTGGCATACTTTTTTGTTTCAAGCTACTCCTCAATGTAACATAGTGCCTTCCAAATGCTTACCTCACGAATCTCTAATGTTGGCATATGAGGAAGAAAGTCATTGCCAACAAAGAAGCATAGAAATACAAAATCATCCACTATGCGTTCAAAGTCAACCTCAAAAGAAGGATTGGGGATCTCCATTTCATATTGCAAATATTCACGCAGCACCCAGATGTTAAGAAACTGTACATGCAAGGTTTTAGTTTCAAATTAAAAATCAGCAGAAAGAAAAGTGTATATTCAGCTTAACATGCAGGATTACAATATCCAACCTGATATTTCTTCTTGTGAACTGGGGTATCATCAACTGGATTCCAGTCCTCAGCTTTCTCACCTGGCTTACCACGACATTCAGCTGCAAAATGGCCAACTTGACCACACTGATAACACTTGTCCTGTTGTCCAGGGAAAGTGATTACCTGTTGACTCATGTAATTAGTCATCAGGGAAATCTATTGGGACCAATGATCTAAATCACCAAGACAGTTTGTACACTGGAAACTAACCTCCCTCAATATTGAGAAATGAACCTCATGTGTGGCTAGGGCCAACATAATCAAATCAGCATCCTGAATTATAGATCATATCAATGACATCACCATTTAAAAACTAAGGATGAAACACCAACCTTGGATAAAATGAAATTTTCTAAATCAGACAAAAGCTCACCAATCCATACAAACAGTGACGAGTATTTGGATTAAATCCAGGAAGGTTACGCTGTGATCGTATGTATTCCATTATTTTATGTTCTCCCTCACCAGGAACATTTGAATCAGAAAGTATAACCTTCAAAAAATACACAATTTAGTTCCATAAATAAATATATAGAAACAAAAATATGCTGAAAACAAGATGTATACAATATGAGAACAGAAAATAAACAGGATTAATCATCAAGGAAGGAATGGGCAGTATTGAAGAGATCAAGGGAGAAAAGAATAATAGGATAAGGTCAACCTTTGTATTTTGCCAGCCAGAGTTGTAATTTAATCTAGTCTGTATATAATACTGAAGAGCCACTGACAATGCTGCCATAAATGGAGTGCCAGGGGTGATGACATTTGAGTCATAAGTCTCAGGCTTGTCTTTAGAAGACAAGAGTTCCATCTCACCCTCAAATTCTTCCCTGAGTCTTTCCTTTTCAGCTTCCTACAACATCACATGTACTCAAATTTTGTTATGGAAATAGGAAGAGATTGTTGTAAATAGGAGCATGTTCATAGTCTTACAGCCTCAGCCGCATCTTTTGCGGCTCGGAAACGCCGTGATCGTTGCTGATTCATTTTGGCTCTTGGTGCAACTCCGTCTGAAAGTCCAAGAACATATGGAAAAAATTGTTGGAACGTGGAAGTGATTCAAAGTCAAATCACAATACAATTTACATAACATTTACAGACAAAAAAATTACAGCCTCTCAAATATCGGATAGTTCTAGTTTTCCATATTGGCTATTCTGTTTTACAAGCACTTATCTGAATCTTTTACGTTAAAAGATTTGCACGAAATTTTGAAAGTACACTTACAAGAATGCATGAAGTTGCTAATCATTGAAAATAAATAGAATGCTTAAAGGGGACAAGTTAATGGATGTATATAAAATTCTTTAGTGTCATTTCTAGGTTTTTGACATAGAGATGTTAAATATCTTGGATTTATAACTTAAAGGAGCTGACCTGACAGATCCTCCATGATGAGAAACTATGATCCAAAAATATAATATTTATCCAATAAGACTATTCCTAAAATATATAGAATAGGATTCACACTTTTCATAAATCCGCACAATGAGCATATTTTTGGGACATAGACTAAAATAAAAAATAGTAATTATAAAGCATGGTCATCATATATTACTGTTCATTGTTTACTTAAAGGAATAGTATCAATCTTATTTCCTCCTGCGTATCAAGTTAGATGAAGTATTGGGAAAGTATTAATGCATTGATATTGGATTTGAATTCTGATCCAATATGATAAGCAAAGGAAATGCATGTCTTGGTGTTCCATAATACTACATTGATGAGAAATGCAATGGTGAGAAAAAGCTACATACCAATTGCGAGATAAAGAAGCTTCCTTGGGCGAACTAATGAAAATATATGGTCAATGTAGTCGAAGATTATCTTGAATACATCTTCATAGGTAGCAGGTGCCGGCTGCATTTTAAAGATTAATCAACAACAGGCTCTTCACAGAATAGAAATGAGAATTTACAAAAAGCACTTCTTCCGTTTAGACACAATAAAGAAACTACAGATCCCAATCGGCATAGTCTAGTAAACTTTGTACAAGGTTTCACCCTGCCCATATATAACCATGCATGATGTCATATCTTCAAAAAGCTTCAGGAGCTCCGTTTACAGAGCCATGCAACAAATTCTACAACAAGTTTTCAACAATCAATTGACGAACATATGACCTCAATATCAACCCATACGAAGACTTGACATGCGAAGTTGAAACAGAAATCTCAGAAGTTCACTACCGTAATTCTCTGCTCCTTTGCTTATTTCTATTAGGTTATATATCTACTGAATTTTTTCAACCAACGAAGAAGACATTAATAATATTAACAGAATAATAGGTTAATCGGTTGCAATATTTCAGAGTCGCTAAAACAGAATAATGGATTTAATGAAAGTGAGGTGAGGCAAAGCATGTAGGTACCTTGCCGTCAGGGTGAAAACAGGGGTGAATTATGCCGTTCATGTCCAAGTACAAGTTGTCGAACTCGATGCCATTGGGATTAGGTTTAGAAACATCAACAGCGCCGCCGGCGGCCGGCTCCTCCTCCACGACATCGACGATTGAGAGCGGGTACCGATCCGCGAGCCACCGGTAAAACGCTGGCACTCCCATATTCCCGGCTCGGCTCGGCCCAGTTCAGAAACCACGAGAGAGAGGAGAGAAAAATATGATTAAAATCAACAAGAGATGGAGATCTGTGTTGCCGATTAATGTACGGGCGGCTGCGGTGGCCGCCTTATTTTATGAGACAAAAGTGCCCCGATTAAGAGCGCCTCGCCGAACCGGTACTACAAGGCATGAGTTCGGTTTTTTATGCTTCGGTTTGAACATTAAACCGATTCAAAATTAAATCCTGAACATCTCTTATTATTTTTATTTAAGAAATGTTTTCTATCTAAATTTTAGTGTTCTACAAAATAAAAAACTAGCATTTTGGTACTTGCATAGAAAAAAATATTTATTTATTATAACTAGAATTTGTAATAAATTTTTAACATATATTATTTTAGATTTATTGTATAACAATTTTTTACAAAATTCAGATTAAAATTAATAAATTAAAAGAAATGAGAGAAAAAAAATCTAAAAACTTTCTTGTCAAAAGAAAAATGTCTAAAAACATTATCCCTAAAAAAATGTTTTTGGAGGTAAATTTATAAAATTTCTAATTGTTTCATCTAATTCCTTAAATTTAATCACTAACTTATATATTTTTTAAATAAGTTTTAATAGTGTCATTTAAGTCACCTGTTTTTTTTAAATTATCTACTATGTCTAGCAAATTGTATTTTTGGGATCTTGTTCAATGAATTACTCATAATTTATATAATAAAAATTATTTTTACTAAAATTTTAATTGTATAAAAATACTTATCCAATACAATGTACAATTTAAAAAATTTATTTAATTTATATTTCGTTCAAATTGCAGTATGCAATGAAAATACGTTGTTATGGTGTTTCCAAGGTCTTAATTAGATATTAAAAATTAATACTAAAAACAGTTTATATATACAATGTTTTTTCTTAATTTTTTGGAGTATTTCATGAACACAACTTTGTCAGAGATCTAAGTTTTAATGCAAAACATTCACGTCATCTACTTATGTGTCGCACAGTAGTCATTGGATTGTGTTTCTTCCATTTGTTCTTGCTCTGGTTGCTGACTCTCGCGATTCTTCTTTTTTATCTTTCTCATTCCAACATTGCAATTTTCTATTATGTTTTTTTTTTTCACAATAGTTAATTAGTGTTCTTTTTTTTATGTTTATATGTGGTTTTAAGTTTCTTTATTCATTGGACTTAATTTATCCTCTACACTCCATTCTATTGAACTGAAGGACTTCCAAAAGTTTCACATTTCTATTAAATTTATATAGATTTATACTTAATTATAATTATTTCTTTACAAATTAAATAGTCTTTTTAACTTATTTATTTCTCTATTTTGTTATTGGGTCTTACAACTTTTAAAAATCTTGATTTGATCCTAATTTTGTTTTAAAATAATTAATATAATCTCTTATATTAATTTTATATTAACAACATTCAGAGAAAATGAGAATGTGGCACATATAATATCACTCATACATGTAGTAAATTTGGACATAATTTGAATAAACTACCATGAAAGGAAAAACCAGGTTATAATAAAGAAAGAGGAAAAAAATGTGTAAAAGGAAAAATAGGGTTCACTTTGGTGACAGGTGAGTAAAACAAGAGAGTGATGAAAGAAAAAGTGTGCATGATGGAGGAATGGCACACCATAGTGATCATTTGGTGTTTCTTTCTCTTTCACATATTCATTCTTTTAATACTATTTAATATTTTTTATTTAAAATATTACATTATTCTATTTTATACTATACATGTATTTTCTAGAAACATTACAGATATCTTACTTCTTTTATATTATAGATACATCTCCTTAAAAAATTTATGTAATGATACACAAAATTAATAATGTAAGTATAATTTGAGAAAATATAAAAAAAATCTTAATATAATTTATTTTAAATTTTATATTGTTTATGAAAGATATATAAGTAAAGAAAACACATCTTATGTTAAAAAAATAGTACGTTTAATGACTACGAAAAAAATAAATTATTTTTTATATAAAGGTGATGATATGAGCATTTACCTTATGCAGATGTTTTATATTTTAAATGAATTCAAAATATACTTTATGAAAGATTGAAAAGACAATTATACTATCATTTATGTCTTTTAAATACGAGTAATATCTTTCGAGAGTATAATAATATATCAAGACTATGAGTATTAATTCTTAACTTAATTAATAAACCAAATGTTTACACTAGGTCATGTATTTAATAAAATATGCACACACAAAAAATCAAATTAGTTGAAATATTTATCAAAATAATATGTGTGCTTATATTAATAGGGAGTTTATTATGTGAACAATAGTATTCATGAAAACTATTATGATAAATGATAAAGTAATCAAACAATAAACAATTGAAAAATTAAAACTTGTCCAGAGTATAAATGTGTTGTTCTATTATACCATCAAAATTAACTTATCATTATTTCTTATGCGGAAAAAGATAGAAAAATGATAAAGTAGAAATAATATAGAAAGAAAAAGATAATAATACATATGTATAGTTAGAAGAGTAAAAATAATAGAAAATTGAAAAAATTATTAATTAGTTTATATTTTTTATATGATAATGGATAATTAATGCATCTTATCTTGTACTTGAAGTGACATGTTATATTAGGATAAAAATTATCTACCTCGAGTCTTTTTTTTTCTGTCTCACCAATTAATTTTTTACATTAGAATTAATGTTAACATTTTATTTTATTCACTTAGATTTAATGTTATATTTTTAACTTTTAATTTACTATATTTCAAACAAAGTCTGATAGTGTTTAATAAGTTATATTCTTTCAAATATTTTTCTTTATTGACTTGTTTCTTTTTTTTAATAAAAAACTTTAAATTTAATAAATTTATTTGATTACGTAACTTTTAAAATAATAACAATAAATTAAAAAAGATTTTTTTAAAAAAAATAATTTTTTCTTAATTAATCTTTTTATTGTATTCCATTTCATACATTTTTAATTTTTTAAATTCAAATATCTTTTCTTATTAATATCATCTTAATTAAAAATAAAAATAATTCATTAACTATTAAATTTGACTATAAATTATGAGAATTAAAATTTAATCACTCATAATTCAAATTTATATGTCAATTATTAATATAAAAAATTATTTTATTATTAATAAATATTATTATGAAAATTAAAAATTAATCACTCTCAATTAAAATTTATGTGTTAATTATTGATATAAAAAAATTATTTCATTATTAATATATATTATTATAAGATAAAAAACAATTAAATATAAAATTATAAGAATTGTTTATTTTTTAAAAAAATTATTTTTTAATTTATTGTTATAATTGTAAAAACTACATCATCAAATAATTTTATTAAAATTGAAATCTTTGATTAAGAAAAAATAAAAAGTAGTAAGAAAAAATATTTGAAAGAATATCAAATGTTTCTATAATTGAAATGTAGTAAGATAAAAATTAAAGGTTAGAAAGATATCATTGGCGGGTTTCAATATCTCATCCTCATCTCTAAGATAAACATTTATCTTCATTCTCATCCCAATATCCAACTGAGTATGAAAATTTTGTCCCATCCTCATCTTCATCGGTATATACTCATACATACTCATGCCCATAACGCATTATTATTGTTTTAAATATGAATTCAATAATTTTTTACAAAAAATAAACAAATCACAAAAAAATAATTATGATATTATTAGGATTTAATATCAAATACAAAAAAGATGTAATTTCATAAATCTTTAACATGTATACATGTATCATGTTGATCACAATCACTCAAAATAACTATTTTTCTCTACTCCTCAATTTGATCACTTTCTCTAAGACTCTGTCCCTAAAATATTTTCTGCTCCTGTATAAAATTAACAGGATTATTGCAGTTTATAAAAATAATTCAAAAGAAGAATAAACTAAAATCATTTATAAAATTAACATGATTATTGTAGTTTATAGAAATAATTCAAAATAATGATAAACTAAAGTTTCTGTCATTTATAAACCATTTAATAAAACACATCACAATTTTTTAACACACACACATATATATCATCCCACATAAAATAATATTCTCATAACAAGTGTGTAATGATTATCTTACAAGTCCAATTCAAACATACAGGCTTAACTCTTAAGAACAAATTAATAGAAAAAAGTGAACACAGAAAGAAATAAAATTTACCTGAAACTGAAGTTGATATGATAGAAATATTGTTTTCACTCTCTTGATCATAGTTGTGGAGATTTGAGAGTTTAGAAGAGAGAAGTCAGAGCTTCGATGGAATTAGGGTTGGAAAGGAGAAGTCACAAAAAGAGAAAAAAAGAATATAGAAATCTAGAGTTTTTTTAGCTATTAATATTAACTAACAAATTTATTGAAAAAAAGTTATTAACCCATTAAATATGATTTTTAGTATCAATAAAAAATGAACAGTCACTCATAATATTTAAATTAAATTTTATTTTCAAACATAATAATTTAATAGAGGTATATTAGTAATTTCAAATGGGGATGAGTATTGAAATGGGTATGGGGATGGGACAAATATGTACACACTCATCGTCATCCCCATACCCAATTTAAAAAATCGGAGTATTATCCATACTCACACCCATGCCCCAGTCAATGCAGTCAGGGTTAATACTTTTATTTGTCATCCTTATTAAATACAAGTGGGTAAAATGAAAAAAGAAAAATTAAGTCAAATAATAACATATTTATTTTTATTATGTGTCAAAATTGAATTGATAGGACAAGGAGAGAGATAGAAATGGGAGACATGTGATTTTTATCCATTATATTAACCTTGAATATTTATGCTTTGTTTGTTTCAAGGAGTGTATTTGAGGAACAGGAAAGGGATGGATTAGAGGAGAAAGAGAATAAAAAGTAAGAATGTTTCTGTCAAAGAAAAGATAATAAAAAGTGAAAGAAAAGATAATAAAAGCTTGTGAGTGATTTGATTAATGTGATAATTTAAAATTAATTTTATAATTAATAAAATTATATAATTACTATTTTGTTCTTCTATAAAAAGTATATTTAAAATAAACATTCATAATTTATTTTATTCTTTTTCCAATTTTTTGTACCATTATTTTTATCCCACATTTCAGATATCAAATTTAAAAATAATTTTAAATTATTTAGCATGCAAAAATATTAAAAATATATTTTATGAAAATTGTATTCAAAGTGCTATATAAAATTTTAATAAAAAAATTATATAAAAAATTAAAACATCATTTTATATTAAATCAAATTTCAAATAATATAATATAAATTATGTTTAATACAAATTTGACTATGTAATTAAATTAAATACATATACATTAAAATAATTAAAATAACAGTAAAAAATATAAAAATGAAATACCATAAATTCATTTATTTAAAAAATTTCTAAAAACTATAAAATCTTTATTTGAAATCATTATATTTAAAAAATAATAATTATAAATTATTTGACATGGTTAATATATATAAAAAATATAAAATATATATTTTAAAATAATATAAACTTATTTAAAAAATTATTATTGTTATTATTATTATTTAAAGTTTACTTTTATATTATTATTTATATTAATATTTTTTATATAATATTATTATTTTAATTATTTTATAAAATTCTAATAATTTTATTATTTTATTATATTATATACATAATATAATATATAATAGTTACAATATAATCCACTATGTGTCTTCGTGTGTGTATATATATATATTATAATTTAATTGATTATATATTTTTATTTTATTATTATTATTATTATCATTATTATATCAATTTTTATATATATTTAATGTTTTTATTTTGTAATAATATTTTTATTAATATTTTCTATATTAATAAATATTGTAATTTTATTGATATTATTATTTTATTATATATCATAATATAATTATATTTTTATTTTTATAAATAAGAAGACATGAAAGATAGTTTTATTATTATTTTTTATTAAAATTTCTATTATTTAATATTTTGTTAAATTACATAATAATTAATTATGTTATATATAAATAAAAAATAGTGTAATATATTATTTGTGTAGGTATGTATAATTAAAAAATGAAATTTTATTATAAATTAAAAGATAAATATGTAATTTTTTGGATCTAGTCTGACTTTCTTTGTATTTCTTCTCTAAATTAAGAGTGAATCAAAAGTAACTTTTTATTCAAATCCATCCTTCCAAATAAGTGCTTTTAAATAGAAACAAACATATAACATCTTCTTAAATTCATCTGCATGAACAATATATTTGTTGAAACAAAAAGAACATTAGTGTTAATGTGTTTACTAAAAATATATCCGATGAAAAATTACTTCTTAATTTAGAAAGTGTAAAATGTGAATCCTACAATTAAACACCACTTGTTTAAATTTGCTTAAAACATCTTTGTGGGAAGAGTAATACTCAAAATCATAAGCCTTGAACTAACATTAAAGTATGTTAATATGATAACAAAAATAAAACTCAAGATTTTAAACAAAATCTCATATTATAGAATAAAATATTATTTGTTATATTAAATATAATTATAAGGTAAAAAAATAATAAATTGAATATTACGGTAGTAAATAATTTATATTAATTTATATCTGACAGTTCTAGTTAATATAATATGCCTGATATAAATTTGTGATATCTTTTATTTGAAAACATATTAATTATTTAACATCATATTAAATGTTATTCCCACTAAATCATCAAATATTTAACTAAATTATATAACATATGCATCTTCTTCCTTATAAATAAACACCTGATCTTCTTCATCCTTCCATAAATCATTAATTTTATGATGTCTCTAATGTAAGGGACCAGAAATTTTAAAAAATTAAATTAAATTATATATCTATATATAGTTTATTTATTATTTTCATTTAATATGTGATTTTTTTAGCTAAAAAATAATAACATGATTAAGAAAATATAGATATTTTGAGAGAACAAAATAAACTTAGCAAGTGAGTACTTTTACTATACTAATGTCAATTAAAAAGAAAGAAATACTTTAAAATAACACATCTTCTCAGCACTGACAATTAAGAGAAGTAATGATAAATTGATAATAGAACTCTGGTTTCGCTATTAAAAAAGAAAGGGTTGAACACAAGATTAAAAACAAAATTACTTAGGAATTTGAGAAAATTGAGAAAAAAGGTTGAACAGTAAGAATTTTAGAAGGTGAGAAAGAAGAATAAAAAGAAGTAAGTGTTGATAAAAAAGAATGAAATAACAGTTTAAATACAGAAATAAAGAGAGGAGAAGTTATTTTTGTGGTTTATTATTTATACTACAATTGCTTTATATTATCATTAGAATCAGCAACAAAAGATTAAGTATTTTATTTTTTGAAGGAGAAAATTATTTTGAATGTTGAGTGCTCCAATATTTATGTAAAATACAAAGAATAATTTTTCTATTATAGAGAAAAATTGATAATTCTTTTAAAGAAGAATTTTTTTTTTAACAATATGCGATGTTACGTGTTCAAATATTGATGTAATGTGAAAAAAATAGTGATAACATTATTTTAAAATTTTGGATTGAACTTTTATAATATTTTAAAAACAATATAATTAAAAACATTAAAAGAATAATAAGTTTAAATATTTAAACACTGAAATAAAATTAAGCTAACATGCTACGATGCTTAATTTAAACAAAACTTAAAAACTAAGGATTATATAATTGATAAATAATTGTTAGTAATTGATTTGGCGTTTGAATTTAAGTAACGTCTTAAGCATGGGTTCCTCAACTATGTGGTAATGTGCTGTCTCCTCTTTCTTCTATTCCGGCGCCTGCAACACATTATTGTTTTTAAATTGGTACTGTTAGCTGTTTCCAATCTTATGCCATTAAAAATTGCCAGAACAACCAATTATTATATATGCATAATGTGCATACATATATATCCTTAACTAAAAAGTCAAAACACTACCATATTCTATTTATTAAATTTATTATAATGCCATGTGGCTAAACATATTAATAAAAAAATATTTTTTTACAAAAGCAAAATATATTCAATTTCTGAAACCACATTACATTTTATTAAATTTCTCATAATATTAAAAGTAATTTTACAAGTGTGTCAAAAGGTGTAGTACAAATGCTTTAATTTGTTTGGTAAGAATTTAATTTGGAAATATTTTAATCATATTGATGTGTGGATATTAATATACTTTTACCTGTTTTACTATAATTAATGATATAAAATAGAATCATAAAAAATAATATAGTTAAGTAAATTAATTAAAATATTATATTAAGAAACATTTGTTATATAAGTAGTGGTGGCTCCTTTTGCCATTGAAATTTTAAAACCTTTTTAGATATGAATTCAAATAATATATTTTAAAGAAATGATTTCAAATCTGATTGTGAGCATGTCACAGCAAGATCTTGATCAGAAAGCAAGTCATGCCCATTGTTTTCGCCACACATATAAGAAAACAGCAACTGCATTAATATGAGTTGTGTGATTTAGAGTAAAAACCACTAATTCAGATTTTTTTATGAAAACTATTATTATTATTATTATTAATTATGTAATAAAGTATTTTATACAAATAATAGATATTAACAAAACTTAAATATATTTATAATTTACATAAAGTTAGAAGTTTTGGTTTTAGTGTGCAAATTTTTTATCTATTTTCATAAAATTTTAAACAATTAATTTTTTAAATGTCTGAATTTTAACTTTATTTTATATGAAACATTATTTATTTATTTAATAGTATTTAAATTTTTTAATTTATAATAATTATTTTAAAATATATACACATTATTTATTTTACCTATCTTAAATATTTAAGGTGTTATTTTGTAACATTAAAATGAATCACTTAGGATACTCATTTACATAATTAATTAATTAATATTGCATAATATCATGAGAAAATATAATTTTTAATTAGAAAAAACTAAAAAACACGGTTTTACTTTTACAAAAAATAAAATAAAAATTAACTTATTTTACGATAATTGAAAATAAATTTTAGATGGAGAAAACCAATAATTTGCTTTATTAAGATGGAGAATTATTAGTTTTAAGGCATTGGTTTTTTTATATATATATATAAGTTGACTATTTGAGCTGTTCTTTTTTATTATTATTAAACTAAACAAATGGTGTAATTACTTCAAAGACACGAATTTGACATGTCAGTTTTTTTGGGGGTTCTATCAGTTTTATTTTCTGCATAATAATGAATAATAAATTGTTTTGAGGGTTACAATAAATGAAAATTTAAAATAAAATTGTCAACAAATTCACATAATATAAAAAGCAGTATCACCATAACATCTAAAAAAATTGAAATGAAAATATAATAAAAAAAATTAATGTTTATATAATTTACTCAAAAAAGAAAAAATCTCAGGTGGACATTTAAGGAAGCGGAATCTGTGCATGTACTATGATATGATTTTCGAAATCAGTGTTGGAAATTAGAAAGAAGGAACAAAAAAAGAGGCCAAGACTTAAAGAAGACAAAAAAAAAAACGTGAGTGAGAGTGAGAGAGAGATTAACATCTGTATGTATGTGTTTGGTATTCCGAAAGGGTTCATAGAAATTCTCATCCTCTTCAGACATACAAGTCTTCTCTATCTATCTTTCTATCAGAAACAAGCGTTGGTCAGATAAGGTTGTGCTGTGGTGAGCCTTGCATTGTTCTTATTCTTACCAACTTTTTATCCTTCCATATTTTTGGCTTTCTATCGCTACAACTCGTAACTCCTTGTTTCTTCTCACTTATGTCTATGCTTTTTTCTGTTATTTTCTGCCTCGCTTAAATTAGATACCTGAATTTTATGTATCTTACTCGTGGATTAGTTAATTGACAATAGAGTGTTTTAACCCTGTTGTTGACTTTTGATTTTCAGGACTTAATCTACTTATTTTATTTTTCCTGCATATTTCTCCATTTTTTTATTAGTAGATCGATTTGTTACACTTGAACAAGAACTCCAGATTTTGAAGTAGTAATATTTTTGGAAACATGAGCTCTATAGCAGTATGATTTTCCCTGTCAATCTGAGACTTGAACTGTTTTGTTATGTATCGTTTTTATCTGATTCTCCGTTCTTCTTTTACTATAGGGGTCATGATATGTATCTTTTCAGTATTTATATTCACAACAACAAGAGAGAAAATACCATTGTAATTGGGATGCATTCTGAATGGAAAGTTGGAAATTCTTGATCTGTTTTTAGTCACAGGATAAGTCAACTCAGCTGATACTAGTTGGATAAATTAGTTTACGACGACGAAGTATCTTTCTGTTTTTAATTACTGGATATTTGAGCCATTTTGATGATTTTTGCAGTGCTTTGGTTAACATGGCGGTTGAGAAGTCGAGCATTGCAAAAGATGTGACTGAAGTAAGTCATGTTCAACCCTGTTCTTTTTGCGTCTTTAGCTCACAATACGTATGAATTCATTTTTGTAATGTGCAGTTAATTGGCAAAACTCCATTGGTATATCTCAATCACATCGTGGATGGCTGTGTTGCCAAAATTGCTGCGAAGCTAGAAATGATGGAACCTTGCTCGAGTGTCAAAGACAGGTATATATATTTCTTCATCCTAATTCCATCTAATCATTTACTTTTGGTTTGATGCTTGCCTGTTTATGCATATAACACCCTTTTAGAAATGCTTAGATTGATAAAAGTTTGGCAAAGTTGTTGCATGATTGATGTCAAAGTCTCTTATGCCTTTCGACAATATGCATTCAGAAAACTTATGTAATAAATATAATTATTTATTTTCCTGCAGGATAGGATATAGTATGATTGTAGACGCTGAGCAGAAGGGACTCATCACACCGGGTGAGGTTAGTTCTTGATTTGGATTGTCCTCTTCTTGTATAGTTGAATTCATGTTTAATACCTGTCTTTCATATTGCATCAAAGTTTCACTCTACTTATTCTTCCTAATTTGTGGCATTATTGTATGAGTAGTTGTTGTTAAATACTTTTTGATATTGACATAATCTAACTTTCAATTTTTAAACGTGAACACAGGAGTGATTCTGTAAGACACTTGACCAATTTATTATCATTGCACAGTCTTATCTTTCAAGCAAACTTATTACTGTGTACTTGGGTATTAATCTGGTTTACTGCTGTCCATGTTATTAGAGTGTCCTCATTGAGCCTACCAGCGGAAACACTGGCATTGGTTTGGCATTCATGGCAGCTGCTAAGGGTTATAAACTTATTATAACCATGCCTTCTTCAATGAGTCTTGAAAGAAGAACCATTCTTCGAGCTTTTGGAGCTGATTTAGTTCTCACAGATCCTGCCAAGGGAATGAAAGGAGCTGTTCAGAAGGCAGAAGAGATAAGGGAAAATACTCCCAATTCTTATATGCTGCAGCAATTTGAAAATCCTGCCAACCCAAAGGTATTGTGTCAATGCTCTTTGTTTGAAAAATCATTTGGTTGAGAAGTATTCAGACATCCTCCTATTCTTAGATCCATTATGAAACCACTGGACCGGAGATCTGGAAGGGCTCGAGTGAGAAGGTTGATGCTCTTGTCTCTGGGATTGGAACGGGAGGTACAGTAACAGGTGCTGGAAAATATCTGAAAGAGCAGAACTCTGATATAAAGGTTAGGCTTTTAATTTTCTCATGGTATATGACTTCATCTTTCTAATGTTTCCCCTGTATTGTTTGTGATTTCCCTCCATTTGTTTCACTTAGCTATATGGCGTCGAACCAGTAGAAAGTCCAGTACTGTCTGGAGGAAAACCTGGTGAGTATTGACTTTCTATCTGTTTTCATGGAAACTGTCTGATTATTGAACCTGTTAGAATATCAAGAAAGATCTCATAATCTTATTTTTGCATACTAAAATATTTTGAAGTGTCTTAGATGATATCTGATGAGTTTTTTCCTTATGTCATGATTTTGTTTCTTTGTTTAATTAGGATTAAGAATCTAATATTATAGTACAAATAGGGACTGGTGCTTTATATTTTGTAACACATTATTACACACCAAATATCAATATTATATATTATTATCTAGAGTTGGTTCCATCTCCTTTCCTCCTTCGCCACCTAAATTTCTATAATTTATCGAGGTTCCTAATGTTCGGAACTGTGCTATAATGATGTTTTAACTCCATGTTTCTTTTCTTCCATTGCTGTGCACAAATTTTGGCTACTGAACTGAATTCAATACCAACATTACTTTCTGTCTTTTGCAAATGTGAACATGACAAGAAATTTGAGAAAATCACATCACAAAAGTTAGCTGTCCTAGTCAGAGAACCTACGATCTTATATACTCACAACACTACAAGCTCCCCACACTACAATTCCTTAGTTCCAGATTCAGGTTTTGTCTTGCAATTGAATCTTTATGTTCCAGCCCATTTAGCTGTCCCAGTACCCATACAGGTTGTCTAGTCCCTTTGACTTGTCTTAGGCAAACATTACAACACATCACCAACATGCCTCTTGTTTGAGACATGATGAGAAACTCTTATATCAATTGATAAGAATTTTAACTAGAATCCAATGTAAGACTTAGCACTGCCATCATATGTCTCCCTAGTCTATCAAGTTTATTACCGGGAGAATTGAAAAGAAAAAACCACAGTTGTTCTTTTGAGGGATATAACAGAATTATTTTACAATTTCATTTAGTTTCTTACTCTTGTAGAAAACATTGTTGATCTGTTGTTTGAATTTAGTTTACTAAATTCGAAGGAAGGAATGTGTGTTTTGTCATTCACTATTACTGCACTGATGATGTTATTCACGCATGTGCTTAATGAGCATTTGTGTGTGTTTAATGTCTTCTCACCTTTGTTCACATTCTACCATTACACAACGAAAAAAAAGTCTATATACTACTTCTGTTTGGTTTTATATTTATCAAATCTCAGCCTTCTTTTGTGTACCTTTTCCTTGACATATGCATGGTTGTTAAATGGATATAAGGTCCTCATAAGATCCAAGGAATTGGTGCTGGCTTCATCCCTGGTGTTCTGGACGTTGATCTACTTGATGAAGTTATTCAAGTAAAGCCACAAACCTTTTTTATAAGTTTATTTCTGCTTGAATAGAGTTTTTTTGTCATGTACGATAATCTGGCGTGCCTCTATTCTTACACCTGATATTTTTGTTCTTTATATACATGCAAGAGTTACAATAATTGAGGGCTGGGGGTGTATTAATTCACTTTTATGGTGAAAGCATCGGTAACTGAAAGTTATAATAACTCTCTCATATTTGTTTGTAATTTTAGATTTCTAGTGAAGAAGCTATTGAGACTGCCAAACTACTTGCTTTGAAAGAAGGTTTGCTGGTAAGTTTACCTTAAAGATAAATCGCTTTTCACTGGTATTACTTCATCTCATGCCTTGACTTTGATTATGTGCATTATCTTTTGTTAGTAGCATCATTTTGAATTGTCTATGCTTTGATCACACAGTGGTTGGTTGGGAGGAGACAGTATTTTTATTGTTATTTTGTTTGCATCATAAACATTGCAGGTGGGGATATCATCTGGTGCTGCTGCTGCAGCTGCCATTAAGATAGCAAAGAGGCCAGAAAATGCTGGAAAACTCATTGTTGTAAGTTTGTCCACCTGACAAAATTTTCTTCAGTGAATGTCATCGTTATTTCCACTTTAGATTCAATGTAAACGTGTTTGAAAATTGTCAGAATAGTTGCATCTTCAATTGTTGCTGATTGGCAAAAACTTCTAGTATTAGCTTTCAGAGATATCCCATTTGGTTGTGTGTGTATATATATATATATATATATATATATAATATTCCATTGCTGATAATCTTTTTGAAAACCTGTGCAGGTGGTCTTCCCAAGCTTCGGAGAGCGTTATCTATCATCTGTGCTCTTCGAATCTGTGAAGCGAGAAGCAGAGAGTTTGGTCTTTGAACCTTGACTATAAAGCCATATTAGTCTTTTACTACTAGTGTGTAATGGCCATTTGATGCTTCTCAAGTTGCATTCTCTCTTTGGTTTATGTATTTATTTTTTTCTGAATCTAAAAATTAAAAATGGGTTTGTGTTTGCTTGTGAAATAAGATTCAATAATAATATCAGAAGTTTGTTGAAATGATCGAACTCATCCATAATTGTTTATCACTTGCAGAGCATGATGTCATGACTCGTGTACTAGTTTTAGTTGCTGGTGTTTGAATGTTTACTTCTTAAACATCTAATGATCTAATGGAGAAAACACTCGGAAATCAGAACATATGAATCTTTTTCACTAAGGCTTATTAAATATATTTTGATCCGGTTGAATATATTCAATGTTGAATTGAATCTAAGAAGTAAAAAATTGGGTTTGTTTATAAAGTAGAGACTTATTTTCCTGCTATTGTCTCTAAATTTGAGTTTAGGTATGCAAATATTTTCTGGAAGTAGTATTCTTGCTTATTAGGTTGACAAATTTCTTCAGTTAACTTGTCATTTGAGTTTGTATCAATTCTGGCGACTCAGTACGGTGAACATATTAACATTGAAATTACACTTACGGTAGTTTCAATGATTGTTGGTGCCTAAAAGATACATACTTTTGTATGGTTCTTACAGGCCATTAATATTTTTTTTCACTCAGGTAACTGATAATTTTCTAAAGTTGAAGAGGACAGAACTTTATGAATTTTGATGGAGAAAATAGTTAAGAATGAAATGTCAATCTTCTCATTTTCCCATCATGTATAAATTTTACTGGCTAATGCTGTCTACTGACATCACTACAACTTCATCAATGTGGGACTAGCTTTCCCTCTTCTGTCTTGACAGTATCATTTTGTTGTATTTTGTACATGGGTTTATGCTTTGTCTAAGAGAAGAAGGATACAGAGAAACCTGTTTCACCAATTTCACAACATAAATTTGAAAAGGAAGTCACATTTAAAGAATTTCAAAATCAAGTTGAATGTAAGGAAAGATTGTGTCCATGAAATGACTCAGATACAAATACAATACGACTATATCAGCGTTAGTGAATTTTTGTCGATTGATTTTTGCCATCAAGCCTATATCATCCATAAGAAATAGAATACGATTAATAATCCTTTTGTTTCTCTTTCTTCATGTTCACTACGAGTACTACATATCACCTTAGAGATTTATCATTCATAAAATATAAGCCAATGTTCTCATTTCCCCCCTCATGTATTTATCAAATTGCTAATTGTATATGGTCAAATGTTGGATCTTTCCACCAAATCACATTCCTACCATGCACCTAGAAAGTTGCATCGGAGAACAGTGATATCAGATTCATGGTATGTATAACGTATATGATTCGGAGACATTGTTCTGATTCATTAGTTTGTGTTCTGTTCTGCCTACAGCAAACAAACGGTTTGAAGTTGCAGTTGTTCTGCAGGCGTTATTCCCCAGTGTTGAAGAGCTTTCCCTATCCATCTTCATCTGTGCATAATTTGGATTAAGATTCTATATTAGTGGTATTTAACAAGAACGACACATTTATGACAGTGCCTCGATATATAATATAGTAAATTAATAGTAACAATAACACAAAATAAGAGAATTGTTAGGATATAAATGTGATGTTGGAGTCCCACATTGGATAAGAATGAATAAGCTCAACACAGCATAAGTGAGAAAATCCATAAATCCATTGTCTTAAGGTTTTGGGTTAGAAGTAGTGTAATAGACATTTGTGTGGTTGCATTAGTTGAAATTTAACTCAAGAACATGGATTTTAAAGTGTGTTTACATTGAATGAATGAGAGGTAATTCAACAGTAGTTAACTAGTGTATATTTTTCCTGACAGATGCATGGTTAAATGGAAATAAGGTACTCCTAAGATTCAAAGAATTGGTGCTGGTTGTGTTCTGGATTCTGATTTTCTTGATGAAGTTATTAAAGTAAGATTGGGATTAAATAAAGAGATTTTCTTTTACCTGTATGATAATCTGGTGTGCCCCAATTCTTACACCTATGGTTTTCTTTTACATACATGCAAAGCATGTAATCTAGACTGCATAAACAAGTCAAAATTTCAATTCTAGCATTAACACACATCGTTATCAAGTGTCATCCAAACTGTGGAGAACAAGTTTTGAATTATTTTAAAGAGAAACTAATTCTTACTAGTACGAGTGTGAAATCTGTTCTATTATTACTTTTCTCCGGTTGGTGAAGTGGAACTTGAAGTTGAAGGCTGCAAGTTCACTTATATGGGTGGAAGCCACTGTTAGTTCTGCTTTAGATTTCATCTGACGTAAAATTTTCTTTTCTGAATGCCATTTTAAGTTCTGCTTTATTCAAAATCAACGTGTTCAAAGATTTTCGCAATAGATGCATCTTTAGTTGCTTATCCTGGTAGAAACTTCTAGTATTAGATATCACTGAAGCAAGAAGCAGCGAGCTTTGTTTTTGAGCCTTGAATATAAAGTCATATAATCATAAGAAAATTTCATGTTAGTCTTTACTGCTCTCTGAGATAATTGTTGATTACTTTGCAGACCATGATATCAAGGTTCATGCTTGTACTAGTTACTGGTTAGATCTGGTGTTTGAATGTTTGTTTCTTAAAACATGTAATGAAGAAAAACACTGAAATATGAACAAATGCCTTTCTTTTATGATTGAATTTTGTTTATACAAAATATATACCACTCACATCTAATCAAGTGAAATTGTTTAAGTAAATCGTCATTTTTTTAAATCAAACAAATAAAATTTTCTACAATAATTCAATGGGTAAAATATATTAATTTCGTATATTTAAATATCAAAATTATGATATTATCAATGATATACTTGTTTATATCACAATCATAATTTCACTTCATTTAAAGAATCTCTACACCACAAAATAAAAACAATATTCACTCTATTTAAAATATTTATACAACATAAAATTAAGACAGCCATAAGAACAAATTTAAAAAAATATTATTAATTAGATATCAATCTTAATAATTAAATATTTATAAAATTACTTTTCCTTTCTGAATTTATCCAACATTATTTTAAATTTATCATCATAATATATATATATATATATATATATATATATATCTATATCATATTTCAAAATAATATTATCACTAAAAATTCTTCATATATTAATTAAATTTTTCTCAATTTTAAAAGTTTCACCATCACATGTAATGAACATCTATTTTCTCCTTCAAAACTTTTTAATTATTTTTCTCTAATTCTAGCGGTGTTATAAAAACTTAAAATAGTAAATTATAGAAAATACTATCCTTCCTTTATTTTTCCTTTATTTCTCACAAGTGATGAAAGATTTTTTAAAACTTATATCTTATTTAACACCTACTTCCTCTTTATGTATTTCTTTATTACGTTTTAAACTTATTTTCCACCTACCTCATTTTTCATTAATATTTTTATTTCATAAAAATTTAGAGTTCCTTCTATTTTGTTGAACTCTCCTCTTTTTATCAAGAGATAATCTTATTATTATTATTATTATTATTATTATTATTATTATTATTATTATTATTATTATTATTATTATTATTATTATTTCTCTTAATAATTAGTAATGAGTAATTATGTTATGTTAAATATTTTTAAGTGGTTCAAACTATGCATTTGCCAACTTTTACTCCCTCTTTAAAAAAAAATGTAATTTTTTAGATAATTATTTAATTATTTTTTAAGTATGTATTTACTCTTCAATTATTTTAACTATGAAATTTCACATATATCTCACCCATTAACATAAAAAAATAGATAAACAAAATATTAAAAAAGAATTTTCTTCAAAATTTAATTTACTATATCAAAATTATTGTTGGTTACATAATTAAAAGAGTTAACTAAATTTAGCAGAAATGATATTTAAGAAATAATTAAACTTATTTGATATGTGAAACATACTATATTTATTTTTGTTATAGATTTTTTGAACAATTGTATAATTATTTTATTTTTATTTTTTACTTGCTCTAAACTATTTTTAGATAACCCAAATCCTTTTTAAAATTTTAAAAATGCATGTAATATTATAAATATAAACATTTTATATAAATTTGGCATAAAATATGTATATCATATTTTATTTTATTATATAAATAATAATAATAATAAACATATGATGCTATTTTTATCTAAAATTCTCATTATCTGGTGTAATAAATTGCTTAAATGTTCGTAACTTCTGGACTTCTTCTTGTCAAATCCACATTTTCAAGTGATAAATACTTTTTTTCGTAGATAATCTTTATATTTCTTGTCCATAAATTTTTATCTTTTTAGGCAGACAAAAATTTATATAAAAATTAAATTTATAAATTATAATTATATTATTAATTTATAAGAATTATGTTAAAAGAATTTCTAACCAAATGAAAATATTCATGAACAATTTCATAAGTTTTTTTTTTTTTTTTCTTACGTTACAAATCTTTGGTTTGGGGCTTACGAAAATTAAAGTCGGGAACACGTGGTTTGCGATGAAAGCAAACTATATTGTGCCTTTTTCTTCCCTTCTTTCATTAGGACGGGGACGACCACGACGATCCAAGGTGATAGATATTCTTTGCCATGGAAGGTGTTGCTGAATCCCAGCGAACTCTGTAAGTATACTCTCTCTCACTTCCTCCATTCCTTCTTTAATGTTTATTTCTTTTTATTTTAGGGTTTTTCACAGTGAATGATTTGATTTTACTCTTCAACTGCGCATTTTGGATTTTTTTTGCCCTAAATTATGCTTTAAATCCTTAGGTACCCATACGTGACTGGATCCTCTGTAGTAGCTATCAAATACAAAGATGGGATTCTCATGGCCGCTGATATGGGAGGTCTGATATTCAATTAACTTTTTTTTTTATCTTCGGTTCAAAATGCTATTTATCTGATTATTGTGGAAGTTCATTGTAGTCTTTTTTTTAGTATTTTGAATACTTGATTACTTTGTATGTCATGTGAATGGGGGGTATGTTGATAGGTTCATATGGATCTACCCTACGGTACAAGAGTGTTGAGCGTATCAAGCCTATTGGGAAACATTCTCTTCTTGGTGCTAGCGGAGAGATAAGTGACTTTCAGGAGATTCTGCGCTACCTTGATGAGCTTATGTGAGTACCTTTCCTTTTTAATAATAATAATTGTTACTCTGTGAACCGGTTATGTCAAATAAGTTTAGTGCTAAAGGTTTTGAGTTAAAATTTATTTATTTTTTGGGCATAGTAAAATACTCTATCTGTGTAGTTTTTCTAGTTACCTTAATACTACAAAAATCCCATCTAATTGTTTTGTTATGAGATTTGATTGTGCAGCCTTTATGACAACATGTGGGATGATGGTAATTCTCTAGGACCGAAGGAGGTGCACAATTATTTAACCCGTGTGATGTACAATCGGCGGAACAAGTTCAATCCTTTGTGGAATGCGCTTGTGCTTGGTGGAGTTAAAAACGGCCAGAAGTACCTTGGCATGGTATGCAGTCGTGTTTCTTTGTTTTTTCTTTCCAGTTCCAAGTTTGGTATACCTGCAAGTTTTTACCTTCCAACATTTAAAATCTGTGGATTTTATCCAGGTTAACATGATTGGCATTAATTTTGAGGACAACCATGTAGCAACCGGGCTCGGAAATCACCTTGCTAGGCCAATTCTTCGTGACGAGTGGCATGAGAACTTGACCTTTGAAGAGGGTGTCAAGTTACTAGAAAAGTGCATGCGTGTGCTTTTATACCGTGATAGGTCTGCAGTCAACAAAATTCAGGTTTTACACTGTTTCTTTTGTTCCTCTGCTCTGCTCTCCCCCTTCCCCTCTCCATTTTCCATTTATCAAAACATGTATTTAGGATAAGTTCGGAGATTAAAGAGAAACACCAAACTGTATTACCGAGAATGAACAGAAACAGTCTGTACACAAGGAAGGTGCAGGCTCCTATCATGCAATGCCAGGCATATTTATCCTGGCTTTTCCCCTTTCTTTAGCCCTATGCATCAGGGAATATTCTTCTTGAATTCTCGTGTTTATGTTCATGTTTAAAGATTGTGCTTAATATTTTGATTGGTTTTGGATTATGTATGGAAGTGTTTGAGAATTTTGTCTTGAGTTCTCTAAATTTTGGATTATGCATATGGTTTAGGTTGATGCATATATGAGAAAGTTCATTAGTTGGATTTTAGCTCCTAAGCATGCTCACGTGCTTACCTAGATGTCTTTGTGATCTTCTCTCATCTCTACCTGGGTTTGCATGCTTATGGGGGTCTAATCTCCACTTTTAGCTCATGGGATAGGAAAAGTTAGTAGGTTCATTCATAGACAGCAAATGAAAATTTTACTGTGTGACGATGTTTACTTCTTTTCTTTCATAAATAATTTAATTTTGGCTGACCCTAATCAACATAACATGGCATAGACAAGCTAGAAGGTGGTAACTACTAGAATGTTTGCTTGCTTGTCATAACCTGATGGTTGTGTCTGCTTATCTGTGTAAAACTTTCAATTTCTTTTGATGTGCCCATGCCCATTACGTAGAGTGTTGGTAGTCATTATTATAACAGTCAATCAGTGCTGCTTGTGTACCGTAGGTTCTTGACTGCTAAACCTTATATATGTTGATGATGTTAAATCAGGGGTAAACTGAACCTTTATTGCACCCTTTCTATCATGTGTATATGAAGATCGAGGCTTCGATCTTAACTAAAATTGACTCTCCTTCCTGAGTTCCTGCCTTTGTTGTTGGATTCTTGTATAAAAAATATTAGCAATACTCTAGCATATTATTAGTTAAAATTTATTGAAAACCACTAAATTTTACTGGATCTCAATTCTTATTCCATGAGCTCCGGTCAAGATTTTATAGTTCCTAACAAATTTTAACCAGTGTGTATTAGAAGGAAGGATTATATCAGAGAGTGAATTGTTATTCTCTTAGTATAATCTTCAATTGAATTGAAATGGATTCTAATGCATTGCAAAGTGAATAATTTATGGTACTTAAGTGTAATGTACGACTGTTTTCAGATATCCAAAATTACAGATGAAGGTGCCACTGTTTTCCCACCTTTCTCGTTGAAAACGTACTGGGAGTTCTCTGCCTTCAAGAATCCAACTGTGGGCGCTGAAGGTTCATGGTAGCTGCACTCATTGTGAAATGAAACAGAATTTTACATCAATTCCAATAGACCGCTTCAAGGTGTTAATGGCATGTAAAATGATGACATTATGACATTCATCGGTTACTTTTCCTTTTCATTTGCTTGCATAGACATCATTGCGGTCCACCTGTTTGAATTTTAAATTAATCCTGCAAAGATTTGTCAACAAGATTCATTTTGTTTTATATATAGGATCTCTTTGGATTTCAACAAGAAAAAGATTTGATTTCAAAAAATAAAATTAGTTTATTGAATATGTTAATTTATATATGTTTTCTTATATAATTTTAATTTGTAGAAAGTTTTATTTTATTTTTTATATTTTTTCCTAAAATTTCTTAATAATAAAATTGTTCTTATTTAATTTGATTTCATTTTAATATGATTACATTTTTGTATAAATCTTATAAAATAGTATCTAAAATGGATATAGTATAATATTTTATAATTATCCGATGAATTAGGGAGTGTAGGCGATTGTTGACGTCACTGAGTGAATTGATCTACCCTCATTTTTGTCTGTACTGCTGAATTATAATAAATTTATATTGAGTTAAGCTTTTTATATTGATTTTAATAAATTTATATATATATATATATATAATTAATTGTTTATTTATATCCTTATGCATTATTTTATTTTACATTTTATGCTTTTATTATTTAATTTATTTTCACTGATACATATTATTATTATTTTTCTAATTATCTATTTATTCTTTTTATTATTTATTCTTTTTCTAACTATGTATATTTATCTGTTTACTTTTCTTCTAATTACCTATTTATCCTCTTTATTTTTTTTTTCTGACTATATACATTTATTTATATTTACATTTGTTGATGGTGGTGTAGTAGTTCGTAATGTGTTTTTGTCCAGGGTTGAAGTATATTTAGTGTTCCATTATTCATCAGAAAAATGTTACATATTCTTAAATGGTGTTTCTCTTACATCTTTATTTTTTTTTTTATAATTTTCTTATCTTTTGATTAGACTTAATTGTGTTATAAGATGGTTTTGGACTGCAATTTTCAAAGCTGTACGGTCAGTCTATTATTCTTCTATTTATTATATTTCAGAGTTAAATTATATAACCAACTTATCACTCTCCTATTTTATTAATAAAAAATTATTCACAATCATTTATTTTCTATGACTAATTATTTTTTTAAAATTGTTATCTTAATTCTTATTTTATTATTTTTTATTATGAAAAATATTTTAAATATTATCTCTTTATAAATAAAGAAATTTATATAAAAATAAAAAGGTAAATAAAATTTTAATTCAATAAATTTGAATAAAAGAAATTTATTTATATAGTCTATTATTATATTTATAGTTTTTAAATTATTTTTAAATTTATTTAAATAGTGTTTACAAATTATTGATTTAAGAAAAAAAATATGATTTTTAAATTTATATTAAAATATCTTACTGTAATCGTATCATATATTTATTAAGTCATTCTTATTCACAACACTAATCAATTTTTATAACTATCAATCTCAAGCATCAAAATTTGTAAAATATACCTACAATTTTATTAAAGTAAAGTAAATCATGAATATGAAAGTTATTTAAATGAAATAAATCAATAAGACATTTTTTAGCTTTTCTAAATCAACAAATTGAATTTTAGATGAGCTAAGCAAAATTAACAAAATTTTCATCTAATTGCTTTTAAGTCTAAATTGGTTGAGTTATTTTGTACAATTTTGTCAAGCGAAATGTAGGTTGCTGAATGAATTTTATGCAAAACTTGTCATTCTCCAACATTTTCAAAAATAAACTCCAAAACTCCAATTAATCTTTTCTAGTCAAAATCGCATTTCAAACAAATTTCAAATGTTTAAATTCAAACACTTAAAACATCATTTCCTCATTCAAACAATTTCAACCAAAATGTATTAATATAAACAAATATCGAGTATAAATAAAATGAATTAAAACAATTTATTATTTAATAGTCACTTATAATTTTCTCAATCAAGTTAAATTGTCCAACTTTAAACATTTTTTAAACAACTACAAAAAGAAAATCCTCACACTTACATTACTATGTAAAGCTAAAAGTGTAATTCAATATAAACTTGGTCAAATTTAAGAAAATTAATGATTTTCCTTATCTAAAGAAAATTAATTTAAAAATAAGGTAGCAAGAGTTTGAAGAACACTCAACATTTAAAGACCCATAACAATATCACTAAAAACAATAAAACTTTAAAGCAATCATCAATTAGTTACAAATCACTTTTCACAATGATTCAAAGTATAAAAAAGAATAGAAAAATAAAATGTATTTATAAAAAAAATATTTTCTCTTATTTAACTTTTATGAATGATACTAAGTTCATCACTCCTTGCTCATGACTCATTGAATGATAGATCTAATTTTAAATAAAATAAGAAACTAAATAAGAATGTTAGAAAGAGAAAGGAAGAAACTTTAGAGAGAGAAAAAAAATTGCATGTAAAATCTAGAATTGAGAGATAGAAACAAAGAGGTTTCACAGAAATAAAATGTTTTATTTACTTGTTATTTATTTTTGTTATGTACATCACTTCTAATCCACCAAAGATGGGACCATTTTCTAACATAACAAAGATTGGTGCTTATTGATTTGATGGCTAACAACAAAATGTGTGGTTCTGAAAATAACATTATTTGATTTTGAATTGGCCTCTTATTGTTTGCAGCTGGGAGTGCTTTTCAATCTCCCAATATTCAGTTTCAACATTAAAGAAATAAAGTAAGAGGAGAAACATAACAGAATTTTCACCGACACTATGATTATTGTGTGTAACATCTAATCAAATCTTTGTCTCAATTGAAAGTTTTGTACAAAACAGGTGTGGAAAAAGGTAACGTGAAAGGTGTATGAGCATCCTATAACATGTGGTGTTGGTCTATAAAAGGATTACAATATCAGTCACAACAAATGGAAATGCTCTCACAATACTAAATTCACACACTTTGTCTCAATAATCATCATTTCCTTCATAGATATCCACATGGCCTCATCATCATCATCACCACCGTCTCCTTCTCTAACGTTTACTGTGCAAAGGTGCCAACCTCAGCTTGTGCCTCCTGCTGTTCCCACTCCTCGCGAAATTAAGCTACTTTCCGACATTGATGATCAAGATAGCCTCCGCAGCCGCGTTCCACTGATACAAATTTATAGAAAGCAAGCATCAATGGCAGAGAAAGACCCAGTTGAAGTGATCCGGCGAGCACTGTCACAAGCACTTGTGTTCTATTACCCATTAGCAGGTAGGCTGAGGGAGGGGCCTCACCGGAAATTGATTGTGGAGTGCACAGGAGAGGGTGTGATGTTCATAGAAGCTGATGCTCACACTTGATCAATTTGGTGATTCTCTCCACCCTCCATTCCCATGCTTCCATGAACTGCTATACGATGTTCCTGCCTCCCACCAGATTACCAACACTCCCATTCTACTCGTACAGGTTCAATACACTTTATTGATGTAATTAATTTAAGTACTCAAAATTTTAGGTTGATTTTTATTTTTTTATAAAAAAGTTAAAATATAATATTATTGATCCCGTTTAAACTAGTTTTTAACCGATTTTACACTAATTATCCGTTTTTCTGAGATATTTTTTGATTGATTTCATGGTTTATATGAATCGATTATCCAGAAAAAAAATGTTTTCACTTATTGAATTGCGTTAACGGCAATAGATTTCTTAGACTTTTTAAAGTTGTTCTTCATAACTTATCTCTATAGTTTGTTTATGTCTGATATGAACTGATGACATCACAGGTGACACGCCTTAGGTGTGGCGGTTTCATCTTGGCATTCTACTTCAACCACACCATGTGTGATGGAGGTGGTCTTTCACCATTCTTGCACACGTGGGCTGAAATGGCTCGTGGTGTGACCAAACCTTCCATTGCACCTGTGTGGCGTAGGGAACTTCTAATGGCAAGACATCCACCTCGCATTACATGCAACCATCGCGAATACGAGCATGTCCCAGGAACCATCACATCAAACGACCATGACATGCTTCTTCGATCATTCTTCTTTGGACCTTCCCAAATAGCTGCTCTTCGTCGCTTGGTTCCACCCCACTTTCAGCATTGCTCCACGTTTGATGTCATCACAGCATGCTTCTGGCGTTGTCGTACAAAAGCATTGCAGATAGAGGCAGAAGAGGATGTTCGCATGATGGTGGTAGTGAATGCACGTGGAAGGTTCAATCCTCCTTTACCTGTTGGTTACTACGGCAATGCTTTTGCATTCCCTGCAATTGTGAAAATCCATTTGGGTATGCAGTGGAGTTAATAAATAAAGTGAAGAGTGAGGTGACAGAAGAGTACATGCATTCCGTGGCAGATTTAATGGTGATTAAGGATCGGTGCTTATTTACAACAATAAGGTCATGTATTATTTCGGATTTGACACGTATGAAATTTAGAGAAGTGGATTTTGGGTGGGGTGAGGCTGTGTACGGTGGAGTGGCCAAAGGTGGGGCTGGGAGCTGTGTGGGAGGAACCTATCAAGTGTGGCATAAGAATGCAAAAGGAGAAGAAGGCGTAATCTTACCAATTTGGTTGCCTGCTGAAGCTATGAATAGGTTTGCAGAAGAGTTGAATCACATGTTTGGGAACCAAAACAAAACTAAATTAAGTACTAATAGTTTGCCCAGGTCTACCGTATAGTTTCTTCGTAGCTGAGAAACATGTTCAACAATTTCTTTAAACATCTCTAATGGATGAGCTATATTAATAAAGTTTTTAATTTATGTTTTAATCTTTTTAGAATTTTTATTTTAATTATTCATTTATAATATGTTTTTAATTATTTAATTATTATTTACCTATGCATAATCTATTGTACGTTTTATTATCATCAATTATTGGTGACTTTCATCTTAAATCACATAAGAGCAAAGAAAATCTGATGATGAATTTTATATCATTTTATGTGTTTTATGTTTTTTCAAGCTATTCGATATTCCAACATTGTTTGATCTTTCCTTTTTCAAAAACATCCAGAAATCCAAAAATATAGTTCATAAAATTTGAACAACAAGAATAAAAATTACTTTTTATTATATATTTTTTTTCTTTATCAAAGTTTAAATAGGGTCTAGATTATTTTATTTTATTTTTTATATCAAATTTTAAACAGGGTCTTAGGATTTAAGCTTTATTATCTCTTATTTTAGGTAAAGCCAACTATAGTAGATGACAAAAGTTCTAGTGAATTTCAAATTTCAAATTACAAATCTTTTATGTCAATTAATACTATAACTGATGTAAAGAGTGTCAATCAAGATAACATCTAAAACTAACACAGTAACATATTTTAACCTAAATATTCGACGTAAAAATAGTATTTTGTACTAACATATAAATTAAATTAAAATAGGTTTATGTTTCACAACACCATTAATAATGCACCTATTTTTAAAGTATATGAAGGCAAACCACCTCATACAACATCGCTTGCTTCTATAATTTATAATTATATATGTTATTAAATTTTTCAAGATTTGAAGTTAATATAACTTTTCAAACCATATAATTCTATAAATTTTGTAATAAACTTTTCTCTTCTAATGATATTACTATTTTAATCATATAATCAAAATTTACATATTCAATACAATCTGAAATGCAAATAAAAATATTTTAATCCAAACGCATACTAAATATTTTTGAGAAATTTAATTACATTTTTTGGAAACAATCATTTGTAAAAAAAAATTAAAGTTAAATGACAAATAAAAGTTTAACATTAATTTTAAACAAAGATAAAGTTTACGGATTATTTAGAAAAACATAAAGTTTGAACGGTCATTTATAAAAGTGGCAAAATTTAATAATTAATTTAGATGAAAGTTTAAGGTATCCATTTAGAACATAAATTTAAGGTTCTCTCTCTCTATATATATATATATATTGTCTAACAAAAACTCGTGTGAGAATAAAATTTCTAAAAAGTAATCAGAGTCTACGGATGAATTTGAACTCGGTGCTTTTAAAAATGATGGCAATCCAATAGGTTGGGGAAATGTAGACAAAAAAACTCTATTTTATTTTGTTTTACATGTCATAAATATTTTCTTAAAAATGACCTAAAATAGCACACCTTGATTCATGATTCAAAATAAAGAATACAATTTAAATTAGATTTGTTTTCTTTTTGCATTACTTTTACCACAAAAGGAAATAGTTAATACAATTGGATTTGACTATTCAAATTTTGTATAAAAATTTAAAGAATTAATAGAAATGAAGGAGGGAAAGATTTGTTGTATGAATGGGTATTGTTAGAATCCTTTCTATTTTGATAGATAATTATGAGAATGTATATAGGTAATATTTAACTTTTTAAATTAGATAAGAAGATAAAAATGAAGATGTACATACTTATTTTGTTTTTTTATCTATATCCGTTTCTATATTGTGTTATTGTCGTTCTCATACTTATTCTTATTTTAAATTATAAAATTTATATTAATTTTTTTAGTTTTTAATTTTATAATTTAATTTTAGGATAAATATTTAATTATTTTTTATTTTTTATTTTTTTCTAAATATTTAATGATACTTTAATTTAAAATTTATGTATTTATAATTTCAATATTACTATTTATCAGTGAAAAAAAGAAGAAGTGTATTATTTATTAATAATATCATAATTTTTTAATGTCGCTTTTATTTTTTAATAAAAAATATTTAATTAATATTTAAGATAATAATAAATGAATATAATTATATCTATTATTTCATGAAATATATCCATACTTTATAAATAAAGACAAGATATAAAAATAGATATAAAGATAAATTATCTTTCTTGTAGATATAAATATATAAATGATAGTAAAAGTTGTTCATTGTCATTTCTAATCTATTGTACTAATTAATAAAATTAGACAAAAAAAATATGTCTTTTATTTGGTGACTCTTTTATTACTCAAACTTTATTTTAAATTGAGTTAAGATTGATTTAACTAATGGTTATAATAAATAAAAACATTTTTTAAATTTAAAAAAATCATTTTTTAAAATGTGAATTTATAACTGAAAGATTAACCATGTAATTTTTTTTAGACTAAGGATTAGTATTGATTTGATCAATGATAACAATAAAATAAATATTTTTAAATGTATTATTTAGCTTCGGTCAATTTGGCACTTTACTTGATGCAAACTTATTTGTTTTTCACTCAAATTATGAATTAACATTAATTATACTAAACCTGATTATAAAAATATTTTTATTTCTAATTAACAATTTGTGGTAAATGCTATTTTTATCCAACGCTACTTATTTACTATTAAAACATAAAAAATAAGAAGAAAATGTAACTAATGAAATATTTTTTTTCTATATGGAAGTGATAACAACAAATATTAAAATTATTACAAAAATTCATGATAGTAAATATTAAAACATACAAATAAAAACAATAACACTAATTATTTAAATCTTTGAATTACAGACGAAGATGTAAAAAAATAGTTAATTTTAAAGCTTAAAAGCTTTAAAGACTTTCTAATTTTTTCTTTAATTCTAAAAAACTAATATTACAACAAAGTACACTAACTGTATGAACTATTTACTTTTAAATATTCACACAGTAATATATATATATATATATATATATTCATTTAACCTTGTTTGGACTTTAGGGTGTGAACAAAAGGTTTGAAAAAATAGATTATGATCCACGTGAAGAATATTAGAGGAGGAACATTTTTTAAGTGTGAAAATTGATAATAGATTTTTGTTTTTTTGACTGTGATTGATTGCCCCTGCACCTTTATATTTAGTTCACTCCCTTTCTCCAACACCACTCATTGACTGGAACGTGTGAAACCTTAAATAACAGGAGACAAAGTAGTGTTTGTTACAACAATATTATAGCAACATTAATGACAAAATAGAACACAGTTTTTGCCATACAATGATTATAAAATAAAAAAAAGCAAACAATGAAACTAAGATAACTTATGCTACAAAACTATATTTAAATAAACTTTTAATCTTCATAGATTTCTAAATAAGAAAATTTCCGTTTCTATAAAAATTTAATTATAGATTTAGTTTTTCAAATTAAATCATTTTAATATATTATTTAATTGCTTAAAGAATGTTACACGTCTACTAGTATTAAGATATTAAAAATAAAATTTGATACATATTATTCTCTAAATGAATGTATTAACAATTAAAATTATTTAATTTTAAAAAAACTTAAAGAGTAAATATGTAATTAGATTTGTATAGATAATGCTAAACTATAAGAACAAAAAATGTATTTGACCCTAAAGAGTAATGTTATTTAAATAAAATAATAATTTTAAATAATTCATATGGAATAATATGTCCAATAGAAATTTTTTAACACTCTATATGCTTAGACGAGATTTAATTACGTAAAATCAATGTTCTTTTTTTAAAATCTTAATTAGTTTAAAAAACAGGTTAATTTACTTCATTAAAAAAATTCAGCTAATTTAATTCATTAAAAAAATCATATAAATCTAATATATAGAAGTAAATCTAAAGAATTTTTTTAATATAAATATTATAATAAATTAAAATTACAGACGCAGTTGACGTATATTAACAGCCTCTTATACTCTACATTAATCAATATAAAACTATTTTTAATAATATTTTGATTTTAATAAAATTACTGATTTTAATGACTCGTTTAAATATTACTGTACATTTTATTATTAAAATATGGTGAGAATTGTTTAAAACATATAAAAAAACATAATTTTAATAAATAATTTAGAAATTAAAAATATATTTAATTATTTTCAATAATATTTATAATTTTTTTATATGAATCAATCTGAATATCTCTTTTAATATTAGATAAATAAGTAAATTTATTAATATAAATTAAATAAAATTTTAATATTTTGAAATGAATATAATATTAAATTCATCTGTCTAATATAAAGAAAATTCAATCTAACTAGGGATAATTAAGAATATGTAAACATTGAAACAAAATACCCAAATATTGTGCCATAAAAATATTTATAAAAAATGTGGAAAGTGTTGAGCCTCACTCTAAACAATATTGTCTCGTAATTGTTTGAAAAAGTAAAATAAATAAACAGAAGACATTCCATTGTAAAATCACTCACGTAAACTATAAAAAAATGCAAAAACCATGGTTACTAAACATTCTTGGTATGGAAACACATTCCTTAAGTTATTTATTGATATTAGAAAATGATATTATATTTTCAACTCTAAATTCTAAATCTCAAATTAATAATTAAAAAAAAACGAATTTATATATTAGAAAAATATATTTTAACATTTATATAAGACAAAGGATTTCCACTTTACCAATTATTTTAATAATATAATAATATTTATTAATTTACTATATTAAAATTTTAAAAATATATAATTTAAATATAAATATTTTGAGTTGTATATTTTTAAATAATACATTAAGATATCATCATAAAAAACAAAAAACAAAACACAGTATGCCAGTACCATAATTCATAAGATTCTGTGATAGACTTTGTTTATCATGTGACTGCCTATATCTTTATTAAGAAAAAAACTACATGAAACACTAATTCACACCTTTGTAATACCCTAATTTTAATTTTTAATTTTTTAAATTATAAAACATGGGTTTTATGAGAGTGAGAATGTGGTTGGGAGAGTATCACCACCCCTTTATTAAAGGGCAACAACCATAGATGTTTCACTCACTCAAACAAAACAAGTTACTAAATAACTCTTTCTCTCTTAATAGTCACCAATCCTCTCAGATACACACATCCATGGCCGCATCATCTTTAACGTTTACGGTGCGAAGGTGCCAACCTCAGCTGGTGCCTCCGGCTGTTCCCACTCCTCACGAAATTAAGCTACTTTCCGACATTGATGATCAAGATGGCCTGCGTTTCCAAATTCCAGTGGTACAAGTTTATAGAAAGCAAGCATCAATGGCAGAGAAAGACCCAGTTGAAGTGATCCGGCGAGCACTGTCACAAGCACTTGTGTTCTATTACCCATTAGCAGGTAGGCTGAGGGAGGGGCCTCACCGGAAATTGATGGTGGAGTGCACTGGAGAGGGTGTGATGTTCATAGAAGCTGATGCTGACGTCACACTTGATCAATTTGGTGATTCTCTCCACCCTCCATTCCCATGCTTCCATGAACTGCTATACGATGTTCCTGCCTCCCACCAGATTACCAACACTCCCCTTCTACTCGTACAGGTACAGTACACTTTGTTGATGTAATTAGTTTAAGAATTAAAATTTGGAAGAAGATAGGCATACACCTACCATTAAATACAAAATCGGTTTAACAAAAGTAAAAAAGAATTAAAAAGGAATTAAGGTGTAGTATGAGTGTGGTTTCCAAGTAAATCCTTTTAGTTAAAAGTTTTAGGTTAACTTCTAATGTTTTATAAGAAAAAGTTAAAATATTATATTATTGATATGGTTTAAACTAGTTTTTAACAGATTTTATTTTCAAGTAATTGATAGATATTCAAAATTTTCATCTTTACCTATTATACTTTTAGAAAGATAACAAAATTATAAGTTCATAGGATATATTCTAATCATTCTTTTTCTTGATATATTTTTTATTGATTAGATGATGATTTATATTAACTAATTATAAAAAAATGTTTTCACTTGTTGAATTGAATTAAGATCAATAGATTTCTTGGCATTTTTAAGTGATTTTCTTATAATTATTTTAAAAGATCTTTTTTGACAATTTTTTAAAATACATTTTCTTGATAACTAGTTTTTGTAATAAAATAATAAATTATGATGACAAAAATAAATATAAACTAAAATTTAAAATAATATAATAATTTATAAAGTTGTAAGTAGAATATAAATGAAAATAAATACTTTTAAGACATTAAAGTTCTAATTATTTAAGACAGGAATAGACTTACCATGGAAGTGTTGGAAATCCTGTACGAGACCTATTTTATAACACAATCAAACATAATTAGTGGCCATTTTCCAATTAGAGAATGATTTATGTTTGTATATTATAATTCTTGCCAATTATTTCTCTTTACAGTTTCATATCTGATATGAACTGATGACATCACAGATGACACGACTTAGGTGTGGTGGTTTCATTTTGGCATTCTACATCAACCACACCATGTGTGATGCAGGTGGTCTTTCACCATTCATGAATACGTGGGCTGAAATGGCTCGTGGTGCAACCAAACCTTCCATTCCACCTGTGTGGTGTAGGGAACTTCTAATGGCACGACATCCACCTCGCATTACATGCAACCATCGCGAATACGAACATGTCCCAGGCACCATCAAAGGAACCATCACATCATACGACCACCACATGGTTCTTCGATCGTTTTTCTTTGGACCTTTCCAAATAGCTGCTATTCGTCGCTTGGTTCCACCCCACCTTCAGCATTGCTCCACGTTTGATGTCATCACAGCATGCTTCTGGCGTTGTCGTACAAAAGCATTGCAGATAGAGGCAGAAGAGGAGGTTCGCATGATGGTGATAGTGAACGCACGTGGGAGGTTCATTCCTCCTTTACCTGTTGGTTACTACGGCAATGCTTTTGCATTCCCTGCAATTGTGAAAATCCATTTGGGTATGCAGTGGAGTTAGTAAATAAAGTGAAGAGTGAGGTGACAGAAGAGTACATGCATTCCGTGGCAGATTTAATGGTGATTAAGGATCGCTGCATGTTTACAACAGTAAGGTCATGTATTATTTCGGATTTGACACGTATGAAATTTAGAGAAGTGGATTTTGGGTGGGGTGAGGCTGTGTACGGTGGAGTGGCCAAAGGTGGTGCTGGGAGCTTTCTTGGAGTAACCTATCAAGTGTTGCATAAGAATGCAAAAGGAGAAGAAGGCATAATCTTACCAATTTGGTTACCTACTGAAGCTATGAATAGGTTCGCAGAAGAGTTGGATAAAATGTTTGGGAACCAAAACCAAACTAAATTAAGCACTACAAGTTTTCCCAGGTCTACCTTGTAGTTTGTTCTTAGTTAAGAAACAAGTTTAATAATTTCTTTAAGACATCTCTAATATAAGAGTTATATATCTGCTCATAAATTTATTATCCGACTCAGTAAAAATGTCACAATGAAATGGAAAAAAAAATATTAAACTAAATTGCTTAATTAAATTATTGAATATAAATGAGGCATAGAAATATGAACTGGTGTCAGTCAATCACGGTTCAGTGAAACATGTTGAAATAATATAAACTTTAAGAATGTAAAATCTTTTATAAAAATGTGAATATGAAAATGGAAAAATATGATTTGACCCACTATTATTTTTTGCATATACTTAACAACCCTGTATAATAATAAAATATTAAATTGTATGTTTTAAAATAAATATTAATTAATTTGTTGAATAAAATATTAATAGGAAGAGTTGTGGAATGAGAGTGAAGATTTTTTAGAATGTTAAATTATCACTACTCTATGAAAATTACCTTTTCATCATGAAAACATTTTTTAAAAAATCATCAAAATAAGAATTTTGTAATACTTTTTTATTTAAATAAAAGTGATAAAATGAAGCCTAAAAGTTAATGTAATTTAAAAAAAATATTTTCAATAATTAGTATAACTTTTTTTAATAATTTAATAATTTTTATTTCTACTAAAAAATTATGTAAGTTTTAACTTTTTTTTTTAATTAATGGAAACACATGGTTGTCATAGGACTCAATTATTTTATTGATAGATTTTAAGATGAAATATTTATGATTTTTATAAATAGAAGTTAAACATTATTATTTTAAAATCTTCACTTTTCAACATTTTTTTATTTTTTTTTATAAAATTAGTTTGTAATTTTGAGATTTTTGTCAGATTAAGACCCTTGTGAAATTAATAAAGAGTAAAATATCTTGAATTGATTATTATTTAATTCTAATAAGTGATTTTATTTGTATTATTGTTTTAAGTCTTTCATCCTATTTTTCATTTTTGGGTGGTTAAGAGGAGATTAAGCACGTGTAAGAATTACTAGTTGAGTGGTTTTGATTGGGTAATAGAGGATACCCGAAGTGGTATAAGATCTTGGGTGATACTGATAAATTTAGAACTTGCATTAAGAGGTATCATGACTTCATTGTTATCTAGTTATATAGACAAAATTTTAGGTGTTGAGAAGCTGGAAAAAGTTTATGACTGACCCTTAATAATAGGTATATGCTCTCGATTAGGGGTGGTAAAGTGGGTTTTGGTCTGTGGGCTAGGTTGGGATTTTTAGCCCACTTTGACCCTGCCAACCTGTTTTTAATTTTTTAAATTTAAAAATAAAATAAAAATAATTTAAAAGATTAAATATTTTGTATTATATTATTTACGTAATATAAATATATTATAATATTGTAACTTAAATAATTAACATTTAAAACTTAAGTTACAGTTATAAATTATAATAGAATAATTTATCTCTTAAAGGTAATAATTATTTTAATTTATACAATTAGAGACATCAATTCAACAATTAGAAGTTTTAGAAAATATTTATATGATTAAGTGTGGTTTAAAATTATATATATTAAAATATTTATTTTTTTAAATTAAAAATACAAAATAAAAAAATGATGGACTGGCCCGTTAACCCGTCCTTTGACGGAATGGTCTAGGAGATCCAACCCGCATGAGAGTAATTCTTTTACTAATCTCATACTTTCAAGGGACACCTCCATAAAATATTTTATCCCAACAATATCCTTATTCTTTAATATGCTTACTTAAGGACTTCTTATTCCAGTTGTTTTAAGAGTCTTTGCTAATGAAATATCGTCCAGTAGACTCTTTGTTTTGCTCATCCCCTTCGTTAGCTGTTTGATTGAGAGACTATTCCCTAGGTTCTTAAACCTGGAATGGATGGTGGAGCGTAAGTGAAAAATAGTTATATGGATACAAATAACCAAGCACAAGTGAGGCGAATGAGGGAAAAGGAAGCAAGGAAGGAATAAAATGCAGAAGTCAAAAGTAATGTGAAAGAGAAAGAGAAATTTCAGTGAAACAGAATGAAGAGTATTTTTGATAATTAACCTAACATATGAGGTGCCTCCTTAAAGTCACTTGCGGGCCGGACCAAAATGGGTTGGACTGACCCATTTTGCCACCCTTACTCTCCATAACATATGTTTTGTATGAACTTGACATCAAAAAGATATGTTGGATAAGGTTCGGTGAGTTTTGGATATGTCACACACTAGCTTCTTCTAATAAAATTTATTTATTATGATTTTAAAAGTGTTTCGAAAGAAGTTTCATATTTAATTATATGATATGTGACTAAAATTAACTCATATCCAAGATATAAATCAAAGACGACTCAAAACTTTAAGAAGTTTAAAGCAAACTTAAAAAATGAGACATTTTTATTTACTAATAAAAAAGTTATGCTAAAATGTATTATAATTTTATTTAAAATTTATTTTTCAAATTTTTTGTGATACAAAATTATCTATTAAATTATCATAATTAATTTCATTTAATATTTCTTTTTCAATAAAGACTAAGGCCAATTGGTTTAATCTTAGCTGAGACATTATTGATCTTAAATAAATTTTTATTATCTTTGGCTTTCAAAAACTCCTTTCAACTAAGACAACTGATATTAGAGTTGTTAACATTATTCTATAAGCTATATAAGCATATGGAAAAGAATATATTCTTTTTATATAATTAAGAATATCAATTGGTTTATCATTTTCCAATCCTATAATTTCTTTTAAGATATTTAATTCTGAAAATAAATCTAATCCATCAAGATCCAACAAATTATCATGTTTCAAATTTCAAGATTTATACATTTTTCTTTCAAAAGTATATAGTCTAGTGACTTTAATTTTTAAACACTAAATAAAAAATATCTTCATATAATTTAAATTGTTCAAATCTACTTTGAAGCCTGGTAATTGTTTTTTCTACAATGTACAAAAAGTAATCAATTCTAAATGATTATTGAAGAGATTTTACAATTTCATTTTCAACATTTCCATCAAATTGTTTCTTTCTATGACTAACACATTCTTGATGAAACTTAGGCTTTATATCCATTTCAATAGTAATTTCCTTGGCAGAAATAATTCAAAATTTTTTTTACCATTTATAAACCATTTAATATAAAATAAATCATAATTTTTAACTCACACACACACATATATATATATAGCATCACATCAAATAATATTCTTATAACACCTCAAGTCAAATGTCTAATTATTTTTTATAAGGTTCAATTTAAAATTGCAATCTTAATCCTCAATAATAGAGGAATAGAAAAAGAGGCAAAACGGAGAGAGACAAAACTTACTTGAAATTAAAGAATAAAAAAAGAGAGAATATGGAGAGAGACAAAACTTACGTAAGTTTATGAACTTTAATTAATTTTAAAAGAGATGATTAAAGATTATAAATTTGAAAGAAAAAAGTCAGAAGAGTTAAGGTTGAAAAGGAGAAGTCACATAGAGACAAAAAAGAAGATAAAAATTAATTGGTAAGATAATAAAAATAAAAAAAGACTTTAAAACATTTTTAGCTATTAATATTAACTAACAAATCTTTTTTTTCTAAAGAAAATTATAATTTATTGAAAAAGGTTGTTAACTCAATAAATATCACTTTTAATACTACTAAAAATTAACAAACACTCATAATATTTTAATTAAATTTTATTTTTAAATATAATTTTATAATTAATTTAATAAAGATATATTATTAAAAAAATAGACTTTTTTTTTTCTGAAGATCTAAAATGAATGTTTTACTTACTTGCTTCGGTGGTATGTAATGATTGAAATGTAACAATGTATAAAAATTATTTTATTACAATTTTTTATCAACATAAATATAGATATATTTATATTATAAAACTTAAAAGATTTGATAATTTGATACACTATTTTTTCTTCTTCTATGTAATTGAATAATTGTTTAAAAAAATTCAACAAACATAAACCAAACTTAAATGTATAAAACTAGTGTGTGGAGGTAAACCAACTCATGCTATTTGTTGGTGTGATTGATAATTATATATCTTATTAAATTTTTCAACATTACTGGTTTGGAGTCAATAAGATTTTCTGAACCATATAAAATGCATCCAATATTCTATAAAATTTCTTTTCAACTTTCTCCTTCTTGTGATATTGCTATATTTTTATCATATCATCAAAATTAATATACTCTTAAATGTAAATAATAATATTTTAATCAAACCGTATACTAAATATTTTAAAGGAACTAATTCTATTTTTTAGAAACAATCGTTTATTAAAAGAAGATTAAAGTTAAATATTATTGAGAAAAAAAAAGTTTTACATATCAATTTTAAAACAGATAAATTTCACGAATTATTTAGAAAAACATAGAGTTTGAGCGTTGATTTGCAAACAAGATAAAATTTAATTATTAATTCACACGAAATTTTAAGGTATTATTCATTTAAAACATAAATTTAGGATGCTCAAAGATATATATATATATACTGTTCAAAAATAAAAAGAAATAAGATGAAAATGTAATGTAATTAATGAAAAAGTTTTTTTTTCTTTACGAAAGTGATGACAACAAATATTAAAATTATTAAAAAAAACATGATAATAATATTAAAACATAATAATAATAATAATAATTGTTTAAATCTTGGAATTAGAGATCAAAATATAAAAACTAGTTAATCTTTTAAATTTATATAAAATCCTAAAGGCTTCAAAGACTTTCTTAACTTTTTCTTTAACTTTATAAATTCATATTATAAAAAAGTACATTAACTATTATATATATATATATATATATATATATATATATATTATTTATATACCCTTGTTTAGACTATAGTGTGAATAAAAAGTTTTCGATTTAAGAAAATATATTATCATTCATAGCTTTTCTATTGCGAGGATGATACTTATATTTATAAATTTAAGATTTAAATTTGAAAATATTCTTATGTTATGATATGCTAATATAATAATAAAAATAAAATAAAAAATATTTATTTATATTAAATATAATTATAATATAAGAATGTTAATAAATTAAAATATAAATAATATATTTATAAATGAAATATTATAAAATTATTGATGTATTATAAATATATATAAAATTTAAAAAATGAAATGAATTAGCTAAAAGTAAATTAAAATTAAAATTATAATAGATAACCTCATAAGTGAAGAATATTGGTGGAGGAGGTCTTTTCTACTTATAAAAATTGTTAATAGATTTTTGTTTTGTTTGACTGTATACGGTTAAGGTTAGTTCCGTCCATTTTTCCAACACCACCCGTTTATTTACACGAGTAATAGCAGGAACTCGTGAAACCTTAATTAACACGTGACAAAATAATGTGCCACAACTAACAATATTATTGCAGAATTATCGAAAAGAGAAATAGTTTTCGCATGCCATGATAATAAAATAAAAATAAAAAAAGATAGTTTATGATATAAAAATTTATTTTTAAATAAAATTTTAACCTTCATAGATCTGCAAATAAGCAAATTTTTGTTTATATAAAATCATAATTGTAGATTAAGTTTTTCAAATTTTTAAAATTAAATAATTTTAATATATTATTTAATTGCTTAAAAAATGTTACACGTCTATTATTATTAAGATATTAAAAATAAAATTTGATAACTAACTTTACTACACATTATTTTGTATATGAATGTATTAACAATTTTGATTAACAATTAAAATTATTTAATTTTAAAAGACTGAAAGACTATATATGTAATTAAATGTGCATAGAAAATGCTAAACTATGACAAGAAAGAGAAGTGATTGAGAAACACCTGGGTAGAAATACCTCTTATCAACACCCCCTTTTCAAACATTCAAATACAATTAAAACATAAAAATAAATTAAAAAAACAAAATACAGGTGTTGAATGGACGTTGGAGAGAGGTTTGTCTATCATCTTTCAAGATGAAATAATGCATTTGAGCTTAAAAAGTAATGTTATTTAAATAAAAAAATTAATTTCAAATTATTCCTGTAGCGATTAAACTCATTCATTACTGGAAGAAAAAATAGAGTACTATGTCCAATAGAAAACCTTAACCCATTCTATTATATACACGCTTAGCCGACATTTAATTAGGTAATAGCCAAATCATTTTTTTTTGTAAAATCTTATTATTTAGTTAAAAAAGCATGTTAATTTACTTTATTAAAAAATCATAAATCTAGCTAATTTAATTCATTAAAAATCATATAAATCTAATACATTGAAGTAAATCTAAATAATCATGTTTTGATATAAATATTCTAATTAATAAATTAAAATTAAAGACAGCCAATTAATTAAAATCTCAAATAATTATGTTCAAAAAAACCTTGACAGATTACTTTCTTGATTTTTGTATAGATTCACAATATTTCATTACCCTCCTATATTCTACATTAATCAATATGAAACTGTTTTTAATAATATTTTAAATTTAATTAGATTACTGATTTTAATTACTCATCTACATATTACATTTTATTATTAAAAAGATTGTTATAACACTGTTTAATATATTGGTCATAAGATTACTGCATTCTTGTACCAGATTCATAGTTCTGGTTTCTCTCACTCTCAATTTTGATGGGAATTTTTTCCTAACAAGCAAAAAGCAAACAGAGTTCTGTAGTAGACTTTCTTTGTCATGACTACCTATCCCTTTATAAAAAGGGCAACAATTGTAGATGTTTCACTCAAACAAAACAAGTTACTAACCAATCCCTTCTCAGATACACACACATACATGGCCTCATCATCTTTAACGTTTACTGTGCAAAGGTGCCAACCTCAGCTTGTGCCTCCTGCTGTTCCCACTCCTCGCGAAATTAAGCTACTTTCCGACATTGATGATCAAGATGGCCTGCGTTTCCAAATTCCAGTGGTACAAGTTTATAGAAAGCAAGCATCAATGGCAGAGAAAGACCCAGTTGAAGTGATTCGGCGAGCACTCTCACAAACACTTGTCTTCTACTACCCATTTGCAGGAAAGCTCAGGGAGGGGCCTCAACGCAAATTGATGGTGGATTGCACGGGAGAGGGTGCCATGTTCATAGAAGCTGATGCTGACGTCACACTTGATCAATTTGGTGATTCTCTCCACCCTCCATTCCCATGCTTCCATGAACTGCTATACGATGTTCCTGACTCACAACAGATTACCAACACTCCCATTCTACTCGTACAGGTTCAATACACTTTATTGATGTAATTAATTTAAGTATTCAAAATTTTAGGTTGATTTTTAGTTTTTTATAAAAAAAAGTTAAAATATAGTATTATTGATCCCGTTTAAACTAGTTTTTAACCGATTTTACACTAATTATCCGTTTTTCTGAGATATTTTTTGATTGATTTCATGGTTTATATGAACCGATTATCCAGAGAAAAAAAAAAGTTTTCACTTGTTGAATTGCATTAACGGCAATAGATTTCTTAAATTTTTTAAAGTTGTTCGTAACTTATCTCTATAGTTTGTTTATGTCTGATATGAACTGATGGCATCACAGGTGACACGCCTTAGGTGTGGCGGTTTCATCTTGGCATTCTACTTCAACCACACCATGTGTGATGGAGGTGGTCTTTCACAATTCTTGCACACGTGGGCTGAAATGGCTAGTGGTGTGACCAAACCTTCCATTGCACCTGTGTGGCGTAGGGAACTTCTAATGGCAAGATATCCACCTCGCATTACATGCAACCATCGCGAATACGAGCATGTCCCAGGAACCATCACATCAAACGACCATGACATGGTTCTTCGATCATTCTTCTTTGGACCTTCCCAAATAGCTGCTATTCGTGGCTTGGTTCCACCCCACCTTCAGCGTTGCTCTACGTTTGATGTTATCTCAGCATGCTTCTGGCGTTGTCGTACAAAAGCACTGCAGATTGAGGCAGATGAGGAGGTTCGCATGATGGTGGTAGTGAATGCACGTGGAAGGTTCAACCCTCCTTTACCAGTTGGTTACTACGGCAATGCTTTTGCATTCCCTGCAGCAGTTACCACTGCAGGGAAGCTTTGTGAAAATCCATTTGGGTATGCAGTGGAGTTAATAAATAAAGTGAAGAGTGAGGTGACAGAAGAGTACATGCATTCCGTGGCAGATTTAATGGTGATTAAGGATCGGTGCTTATTTACAACAATAAGGTCTTGTATTATTTCGGATTTGACACGTCTGAAATTTAGAGAAGTGGATTTCGGGTGGGGTGAAGCTGTGTACGGTGGAGTGGCCGAAGGTGGGGCTGGGAGCTTTCTGGGAGCAACCTTTCAAATGTTGCATAAGAATGCAAAAGGAGAAGAAGGCATCGTCATACCAATTTGGTTGCCTGCTGAAGCTATGAATAGGTTTGCAAAAGAGTTGGATCACATGTTTGGGAACCAAAACCAAACTATAACGAGTCCTAGTTTAATCATGTCTGCCTTATAGTTTGTTTGTAGCTTATGAAACAATAAATTTTCTGGGTTTATCATGTCTTAGTATGGTTGAAAGGCTGAAGAAAATTTTAGTTTATTATGGAAAGACAATAGGCAAATGATTGAACTCGAGAAAAGTTGAGTGGTCCAAAGATGTTCTTTTCTTTTTCCTTGGAACTCATCTGAGTTTCAAACTCTTTATTTTAATTTTTGCTGTGTAATTTTGTTTTATAAAATAATGTTACTTTACTAACGTGTTCATGTACCACGTGACATAATGTATCATGTCAACAGTTATCGCGTTAAAATTTACAAAACTAAGAACGGAAAACAATGAAAATAGCAAAAACGGGAGAATGCGTGCAGTACATAACAAGTAATTATGCCATATTTGGGTGATTTAATTTTGAGAATACTTATGAGATGTTTATCTACATCTAAATCGTACCTTAAAAAAATAGATTTATAAAATATATGATATGATAAGAAGTGAAAAATAAAAAAATAATAAATATTAAATAAGTGTATATCTTCTTTTTAAAACTATATGATATATAAATTTTTTAGGTAATATATCACTAATCTTAAGAGCATTCAATAAAAATATATAAAATAAATTGAAAAAAAAATTATAAACATAAGATCTTTTTTAGTTTAAGTAATTTTTTATTTCATCTTTTGAAAACTATTATGATACATGATAATAATTCAATCTAAAAAAAGTAAAATATATAATTAAAATATTAATATAAGTAGTTGTGAAATAATTGTTTTAGGTAGGATATAGAGACATCCACCAACCCATATGTTGAAATTTATTACAAATTTAATTTTTGGCCATGGAATTTTTGTATTTATAAATACGATTTTTGTACATTGTCAAAAAAAATTTTTAAAATTACAGATTTAAAACTTTAGGTAGAAGTCGTGATATAAGTATTTGAAAAACTAAAATTAAACTGAAATCGTGTTATTCCTTCACTTAAAAATAAAAATTAAAAAACAACTTGTTCTTATATTACTTAGTTCAACTTAACCTCATTTTATAATAAAAAATATCCAGTTGAACTTAACCTCCTCTTGTAATAAAAAATATCCAAATCATAAAAAAAAAATTTCAACCTCTTTTTTTACAGAAAGCTATAAATGCAAGCCCTTCATAAAATCTAGTTATTCTTGTTATGATTGTGTGTTTGGATCCGCTTTTTGTACGGAAAGGGATTAAATTTGTTGTAAAATTATGAATGGAGATTTCGTTTTTTTTTTTACTGATACAGGAAATCGTGCTAGGTAAACACGATTTTAATGAGTCGTGTACGATTTGCTCCCTTTTATTTTTTTTATTTTTATCAAGAGTCGTGATATGAGTGTACAACTTCTTTTTTTTTATATAATTTTTTATCAAGTGTGGTGCTAGGAGTACACAACTTCCAATTACATAATTAAATAGCTTTAAATAAATTAAATTATTATTATAAACTTAAATAAAATTAAAATAATTATTTATAAAATTATTTTAGAAAAAATTGATATTAATAAAATCAAATTTAAAAATACATATTTATAAAATAATTTTAGTAAAAAATTATAATTAATAACATCAAATTTAAAATATATATTTATAAAATAATTTTAGTAAAAAAATTATATTAATAAAATCAAATTTTTGTAATGAAATGTTTCATACCATAATGAAATGAAATTTTTTTATTTCTGACCCAATTACGCGACGACATAATTATGAAAGACCTTCAACTCGTCATATAAAGAATGAGATGATGAGTCAAGCTCAAATAAACCATTGAAATGTTCTTTCGGTAAGAACAAGGATTATACTAGAAAAAATTGTCCATATAAATAAATTTTTATTATATTAATAACACTTTAAATTTTTACATCTTATAAACTTTATTTGATATTCAATTTATTTTATTTATTAACTTCATTATTTCTTTTATTTTATATTATTATAATATAAAGAAATTTTAATTATTTGATATTCAATTTATCTTATTTATTAAATTTATTATTTCTTTTATTTAAAATTATTATAATATAAAAAAATTAATTAATAATGTAAAAAGAACAAAAAACAAAAAAAATAAAAATAAAAAACAACAAAATCGTGTTTAACACGACTTCCTATTTTAAAAGTAAAAAATAAGAATTATATAATGAAAACACAACTCCTTCGTAGAATTGTTATGGTAACACAACTTATCTAAAATATAACAAATAAAAAACGACCCCTGTAATTTTCGAACAAATTTAACCGTGAGGTTATAAAACCGATTGGATCCACGATCGTATCATAGCTTGGACATGCACCACTAAATCAATATACAGTTGTTTTCATGTTAATGTTTACGTAAATCATGGACAAATGTGGACAGAAAAAGTTTAACCAAACTCACACACTGACTTCTTCAAATTAAACACATCATTATAATAACCATTTTTGTTCTTTGCTAAACGAGAAATAACTTCCTCAGATCGATAACATGGCTTCATCATCTCCCTCTCTATCATTTACAATGCATAAGTGCCAACCTGAGCTAGTGGTTCCAGCAATACCCACTCCCGACGAAACTAAACTACTATCTGACATTGATGATCAAAGCTACCTGCGTTTCCATTATTCAATCATACAAATCTACCAAAATGAATCATCAATGGCGAATAAAGACCCAGTGAGAGTGATTCGGCAGGCACTGGCACATGCACTTGTCTTCTATTACCCATTTGCGGGTAGGCTTAGGGAGGGTCCTGGACAGAAATTAATGGTGGATTGTACTGGAGAGGGTGTCATGTTTGTTGAGGCTGACGCTGACGTAACACTCGATCAGTTTCGTGGCAATCTCCAACCTCCATTCATATACTCTCAAGAATTTCTATGTCATGTTCCACACTCGGAAGAATTTCAAAAATTGCCACTTCTTCTCATCCAGGTCCTACCATTATATATCCACTCTTTAGAAAGCAAAAACAATGGCAAATTGCATTACCAAATATTCTCTGACGTGAAATATTCCCGCATGCAATTCTCTAACATGAAATTATAAATAAGTGACAGGTGACACGACTCAAGTGCGGTGGTTTCATCGTGTCCACTGGGTGGAACCACGTGATGGCAGACGGAGCTGGTTTGTCACAGTTCATGAACGCATGGGCTGAAATGGCTCGAGGCATAAAGACTCCTTCCATTTCACCTCTCTGGCGTAGGGAACTCCTAATGGCAAGAGATCCACCTCGCATTACGTGCAACCATCGTGAATACGACCAAATCCAAGACACCCACAATTCTTCCAACCTAAACTTGGTTCATCGATCATTCTTCTTCGGACCTGCTCAGATGGCTGCCCTTCGTCGCTTGCTTCCCCATCACCTTCTACAATGCACCTCATTCGATCTCATCACAGCATGCTTATGGCGTTGTCGCACAAAAGCACTGCAAACAGGCGCGGATGAGGAAGTTCGCATGATGTGCATCGTGAACGCACGTAATAGGTTCCATCCTCCGTTACCTATTGGTTACTACGGCAACGTTTTTGCATACCCCGCGGCAATCACCACCGCAGGGAAGCTCTGCGCAAATCCATTTGCATATGCGGTGGAGTTGATTAATAATGTGAAAGGTGAGGTGACAGAGGAGTATATGCACTCCGTGGCGGATCTAATGGTGCTTAAGGGACGGTGCATGCCCACAAGTGTAAGGTCTTGTCTGGTTTCAGACCTGACACGTGCTAGGTTCAGGGACGTGGATTTTGGATGGGGCAAGGCTTTGTCTGGTGCACCAGCGAAAGGTAGTACTGGACCCTTTTACGGAGGAACACACATTGTGTCGTATAAGAATTCAAAAGGAGAAGATGGGTTGGTGTTACCAGTTTGGTTGCCCGCAAAAGCTATGCCAAGGTTTGTCAAAGAGATGGATGATATGCTGAGTGGCAACCAAAACCAACCTGCAACAACTGCTCCTGCTCTAATCAGGTCTACCATTTAGCTATACTAAGAAGCTCTTTGTATTTTCTCTCTTTAAGCTATGTTTGGTGGTAGATGGTAGAATGGAGGAGAATAGAATGAAAGGAAAAAATATTCAGTAGGACTATAAAAATAAAGAAGGAACACAATGGAAATTGATGATCCATGATCCATTCCATTATGTTACTTAATCTCTTCTGTTCCTGTGTGTTGAGTTGATGGACTATTCTAAATTACTGAAAAAGTAACATTTTAATCCTTGTTAATAGCTGTAAAAAGAATTAAGTTATTCTCTTACTGTTGATAAATCCAAAATAGAATCCAAGATCAAATAGTATCAATTTTTTAAAATTATTTTTTTCTCATCTCATTCCAATGTTTTTTCAAATTTTCTTAACTTTTTGTAATTGTGTTTTGTCCCTCACTGGTTCTCATACCAGGAAGGTACGTATATCAGGTTTCAAATATAATTAGCAACTAATAAATATGAGCGGTGAGACCCCTAGGAGTGGCAAAGTAGATCCGCTGCTTGAGATTTTTAATTCATCAGTTCCTTTTGGTTTTTCCGTTCATTTTTTATTAAAATTAAAAATAAAATAAAAAATAATTTTTTTATTATATTATTTACAAAATATAAATATAAAATAATATTATAAATTTAATTATTAATATTTATAAATTAAACTTCAATTATTAACTATAATAAAATAATTTATCTTTTTAAAGATAATCATTTTAATTTATTTAAATGGAAACATTAATTTATATATTAAAAGTCTTATATAAAGATTTAGTTTCACAGCAAGAGATCTAATTGACATGACAATAGAGGACCAATCTGTCCCATTGTCCCATTTTACTTTTTGCGGACAATCAATGGACCGGTCAAAACATACCGAATTAACCAATTTTACTGCTTCTAGATACCGTTGGTTGTTTTAAAACCGTGATCCAACACCCTTTTGAGATGAGGATTTTAAGAATATTTTTTCTATATAGATAGATAGTTTTGGTTTTGCGTCAGATTGTATTATTTATTTGGAAGGTGATACGTTCGTGGTACAATATCCACTTAATAACACCCTGATTTTTTCACTTAAAAAAATGTGTAAAAATATTGAAAAATAAATTTAAGGTGTTGGAGGGAGTTCTGTGAAGTCATTTTCCTATTTATTTGACAGGGTACCGCATGGAATCGTGTTTAATTATTATTTGCATAATTTCATAATTTTTTAAAATATTAAAAAAAATCAAACACGTACAAAAGATGTGATTTGAGAGTATATAAAGAGGTCTATCAAACTTTTTCTTATTTATATTGGGAAAAGAATTAACGCACTGCTGACCCATCACACCACCGGTGAATGAGACACATATGTATATTTTTATTTTTTTTATCATGTTTTGAAAATACTTTTGCCTATAAGTGTGGTGCTGGAGAATGGCACCCCGCATATGCTGGGTCCTGCCAATTTATTTTTGTAACAATTCTATAAATTATTATTGTTATCTTAATTAGCGCAAAATAATATATTATATTAACTGAATATATATATTGTAATTGTAATATATGTTATAAAATGAGAATTTTATTAGTAAGAAATTTTCACAAAATACATAAATATAAATATATACATCTGATTATATCACTATTTATTTTATTTTCAATCATCTTTAAGATCATCTCATAACATGTTTGATCTCATGCACACACATGATTATTATTGGAAATCTTGCATATCACAAAATACGTTAGCATAAGTATTTAGTTAAAACAAACAATAATTTTCATAAATATTTATCAGACAAAGCGTCAAAATAAACATCTTAAAGCAATTAGCTTTCAAGCATATATTATCATATTATATCAATCATGATCACAGAATAATACACATGCATCACATATTCCAGAAGATTAAGGCTATTATATTCAAACTCAGAGGTTAACATATATGTGGGTCATATTGTGATCGTCTACTGCATTGGACGTACTAATCAGACAGTTTGGACCCATACCACCCTATCCACAAAGTATGACCACTGACCCCATCAACCATCAACCACTCTTGGCGTACCTCATCTCATATCCTTGAATAGGTCTGTCAATGATCTTTCATCAGCTCATCACCACCTGATATCTTAGTTCGTGTGACCGAGACTACTGGTGGAACCTGAGACCTCATTAAATCCGCACAAATATAGCTCGCGACACTACTATAGTATACCACCTTAGGTATTATGCATACACATATATATACCATATCTCAATCATGCAAATAGTCTTTGAAATCATACCCTAGGCTTCACTCGACCTATCACACATCACTTAGTAGATTTTAGACAACAATCTCAGACTCTACTTGGCTTATTATATCACTCAGTAGATTTTGGACGACAATCTCAAACTCTACTAGGCCTAGTACATCTCTCATAACATGATATCGAGCATCACACATTTCTAATTTATCTCATATACATCATATCATCAATATCACATGTATATATGCTTTAAATAATCTCATAATTAAAAACTGAACATGTATAAAATAATGCAATTTCATTACTGATTATTGTTCATCTTGTTGTCATGGCACCCAATCCACAACTTGAGCGATGTCACCGCTTAAGCACTCGAAACCCACGTGTCATGCTCTGAAATATCTCTGAGACACATACATTGTCCACAACTTCACTCAAGCGATAGAAACCTTGCTTGAGTGTCCAAACATGTCGCTTAAGCGCTAAAATCAGCGCTTTGACGATATTTCTACAAAGGAGAGAGATTTGTCTCGACGTCTCTCTCGTTTGAGCTACAGGACATTGCTTGAGTGATGTAGGAGGTCGCTTGAACTATCAAAATGTCACTTAAGCAACCTATGGCAGTGGGTGAAATGAATATGTACTGCCTAAACCTTGTTTGAGTGACCATACGTAACTTGAGCGAGGTTGCTCAAAACAATAAACCTAGAGACGAAAAAATCATAATACATACAACTATATAATCTAAATCTATTTAACATTTTTAATTCATACAAATTAAAATTCATATAATATATATTTTAAAATATATTAAATATAAATAATATATTATCTATCTATCTATTTTTATATATATATAAACTCTTTCGTACACATATATCAAGAGGGAAATAACAACCATGATAAACAAGTATTTCATATGTTTATTACAAGGTCACTTTAGATTGTTTATGAAAATCAAGATTGTATTTTCTGAAGCTTGAAAACAAAATATTAAAACCTTGATAATTCTTCGATGTGATAAATTTACTACTAACTAAACTAACTACTTTTCTTAACTCTAATAAATTATTTAATAGGGGATTAGAGAAAGTTTCATATTATACATTTTGATAGATTTAATTCTAATTTAACTAAATTTTAATTGAAATCATAAATTTTGGACAATTTACTAATTAATTATTTTAAATGTCTTTTTATCTATTATTTTATGTGTGTATACATATTATATTTGAATGTGATTTTAAATATAAATTAATTTAGATGTATGAAATGAAAAATCCCATTATCACATCTCGGTTTCTTTTATTCTTAAAAACATGCATGCATGCGTACATACAAATACCATATTTTACTATCATATTATGCATTTGATTTTGATTTTGCCATAATATATTTTGATTTTACAAAGAATTGCATTACTCAAGTCAGATTAATTTTATAATTTAATCGGAACATTAAATTTGATTTAAGTTGAAATATTTTTATTTAAATTTAATATTTACAAAATATTTAAATGTAAATTAATAAAAAATTTGTATTATAAATAAATTAATTAAATATTTTTTTATTGATGTATGATGTCATTCATATCCAACAATAAGACCTATTATTATTTTAATAATAGATTTTAAAGTGAATTAGTTATAACATCTATAAATAAAAATTATATGTTATTTTTTAATTTATTATAAAATCTATCAATTATAAACTCTTTTTCTTTCTCTTTCTCTCTTAATTATATGGTATTTTGATTGTGGAATTCTTATTAGATTAGGATCTTGTGGAGTTAGTGAAGAGTAGACTATTTTAGATCGATTAGAAATTTGTGGTAGGTGATTTTGTTTCTATTTAATGTTTTAGCTTTTTTTCTTCTCATCTTTCTAGTTAGATTTTAAGATATTTCTGTTTGTGTGAAATGTAGTTAGAAACTTACTTGGATAGCTTGAATTGGATAATAGGAGTAGTGATTACAATACTTTAATTAATGTAAGAGAAGCTAATAACTTGCCTTTGAAATTGGATGAATTCTTTGGTTATTTAGAAATATATAAATTGTATGAATGTTATAAAAGATTAATATTGAGGTAGTTGTTGAATATATATGGAGATATTTGTTAGTATACCTTGTTGTATACACTACCGATGATCCTATAATAGTATAAAATTGTTATGTGTGTAGTGTGGATATATTAGAAAATCAAGTTATTAGATTATTCATGTTGATAGAAACTGGTTCCACTAATAAATTTTTTATACAAAATTAAAATATTCATATAAAGATTCCATTCACATAATTTTTCTTATTTTACCCACTTACATTTAATGTTATCTTCATAACTTTTAATCTTCTTTTTCAAACATAACAATATTAATATTCTTGTTTCAAATATTTTATCTTACTATCTCTCATTCTTTCTAATAAAATATACTAAATTTTAAAAGTATGTCATAATTATTTATTTATGATCTTATCATTTTTTTAACATTACTTTCAAACACTATAAAAATTTAATAAAATAATTTAATAGTAAATATTATTATGTAACTTTTAAAATAAAAATAATAAATTAGAAAAAGAATTTTTTTTTAAAAATAAATTATTTTAAAATATTTTATCTATAAAAAATATATATTATTTTTTTTATATATATAACCATATTTGAAATGAATTCCTTATATATAACCTAATATAATATAAACTTCTTATATATATACTTTTCATATTCCTATTTACTTTTAATTATATTTTAAAAAATATAAATTATAAATTATACAATACAAATTTTAATTATTATTTATTTACTATTTATATTTTAAATATAAAGATATATTTTGTTTATTGTATGAAAAAAAAAGATAGATACACATGTGATTATACTTTTGTGTACTTTTAAAATGAAAGTTATTCTTGTACATCTTTTTCTTTTTTAGAGTATGTGTATTAAAAGTAAAAATATTAAAAAGTTATACAAATGAGAATAATAGAAATATAAAAAATATAATAAGATAAAAACAAGATAAAAAAAACAAAACAAAACTGATATATGTTAGTATTTATTAAATTATTATATTAAAAAAGAAAGATAATTTCATTTAATCTATTTTTTATTTAATTAATGTTTTTTTATCTCATGATAATATATATCAATAATGAAATAATTTTTTAAATTAATATTTGTAAATTTTAATTATAATTGATTATTTTTTAATTATCTTGATAATAAATCTTAATTGTAAGTTAATTAAATTTAATTTTAATTAAAAAATATTAATAGAAAATATTCAAATTTAAGTTATGTATAAATAAAATGCTGATATATATATTTTAACTGAGTCAAAAAATTAATTGATGGATCAGAGAAAAAAATATGACATATTTAATCAAAACATATTAATTGTTGTTGTTAATGTTTGTATGCATGATAGAAAACAAACTCTTTCACATGTTTGAAGTAAGCAAGTTTTGGACAAATTGGAATAAAATTTCAATTTATTAATTTTATTTTACCAAATAATTGATAATATTATATTTAATATAGTATATATACATATGCAACTAATATGTTAGATATCTTCTAATTTTCAAGGTGTTACAAACAACACCAAAACTATCTAAAAATGTAGAAGAGATACCATAGCTATCTAAAAATGTACAACAATTTTTTAACAGTTATTATTATAATAATAATGATAATGATTATTATTATTATTAATTGATTTTTTAATATTATAAATATGATTACGTTCGATCTAAGTAAATATTAATAATAAAAATAATATTTTTAAATTTTAATTAAAAATTTTATTCGGTGCATTATTTTAAATGTTTAAAAAGTTACTAAGAAAGTAAAAATATTTTCATTTTCATTTTCATTTTTTACAATAAACAATAGTTTATTTCTTTTAGAAATGTGACTAAATATAAGACAACAATTGGTTAAACGTTATATTAGGCGGAAAAATAATGTTAAAGAAAAGAGATATAAGCTTACCTTCGAATAGAAAAAAAAACGAAAAAAGATAAAAGTATAAAATAATCGAAGGAAAAAAATAATTTTGAGAAGAAAAATTAAAGTTCCGTGAAGTTGTATTGTTTTATAGTATTTATCCAACAATTCCATCTATACTCTTTCAATGAAAATGCCCTTAGAGCAGAAATTTTGTAAATTTACACTCACATAAATTAATTAAATATTTTCATTAAAGGGCCTTCTTAATATTAAATTTTAGGAAAAAATATTCTTACACAAATCTTCAACTTATTCAATTCATAATATTTTATAGATAAATCTAAGCCTTTTAATTATTTTTTTATTAAAATTGTATTTGATTGAATACTTATAGATGGAAATATTAAAATAATATGAAAAATATTAATGGTTATTAAAATTAATTTATTTATTCTCACAATTTAAAAATTTGAAAAATAAAATAAAAGAACCACAAGTCACTCGATTTTAAGTATTGTTTAAAACAGATCGGAGTGGTCGGTAATAAATTAATCAGTTACAAATAATTATAATCTAAATAAAAACCAACCAATAAATTAGAAAACTGGTCTGAATCGGTTTCACTAGCAAAAATAACAAGACATTGTTTCAAATTAAAAAATGGAAATTAACCTAAAGTATTTCTAATTTTTTATTCTTTATAAGCATATTATTATTAATAAAAATACATATTATTATTTTTTTAATTTAAATATGATAATATATTATCTTTAATTGTTATATCATTTAAATATAAAATTATAAATTTAGTTTTATTTTTACATCATAAAATTATGATATTATATTTTTAACGTTATTTAATCATTATAATATTTTACTAATACTAACTGAATCTCGGTTGAATTAAAATTAAATTATTAAACCTTAAATCAATATTTTATATTTTAAAATACTGAAATTGGTATTAAAATAGTTATTTACTTAAATATCTTTTTACGTATAAAGCATAGATGAATGAACATGGTAGCTTTACACTTTTAAAATAATAAAAAATTGATTTTTTTATTTCACTTTAATAGTATATATATATATATATATTAGTATTTTAAATTAAAAAATAAAAAATAAAAATACAATATTAATATATTAATTACGTTGGTGTTTTCCAGGAAGTATTACTCCCTAAATGAATAAAAACATTATTTGGTGGTGACGCTAACATAATTTTAATTCGACTTTGTCTAAACTTAAATTATTTAATAAGATTTTAAGTTTTAATTTTGAAGGCGTAAAAAAGGATTTTTTTTTTAAAAATAATCAATTTTTTAAAGAAATTGATTTAGAAAAAAATTGAGATAATTACCATTTTTTAAAATATTTATAAAAGTATCTCACAAAATATATTAATCAAATTTAAAACTTTTATAATGAAGGATGTAACAACCCAACCATCAGATAATCCTTCGTCGTGTTATCAGATAATTAAAACTAAACATCTTAACTGTTGAAAAAGTATGTTATTGAGATATTTTCAAGAATACATTAACATAATTAATACTAATAAAATATAAACAAATTCATATTAAATCATGACGACATTTCTAAAGATAATTTTTTCTATCTTTATAATTACTCTATCTTTATAATTACTCTATATATGTAAACACACATAGATTAATTAAGAAAAATAGTACATTATCAAAGTTTGTAAACTTTAAAAATTTGTTTGAATAGAGGTGAGAATGAAAAAAATGAAATTGTTTAAATTAAGAAAAATAGAATATATTTGAAATTTTTTTTAACAAATATGATTAATAAAAATAATAAAATATATTTTTTATTTTTTATTTCAATAATATTATATTATTTATTTATTTAATTATAACAAATAAATATATAAAAATTTCCACATTAAGAACTATAATCAATTATGTTTTATATACGTTGAATATAAAATGATTATATAATATAATCAATTATGTTTTATAACATAATATATTATATGATTTTTCTATGTAAATTTTTATTCATATTTAAAGAAAGTTTTTTTTTTCTTGAAATTTATGTTTTCGCAATGATTAACTGTATAAATAATTTTTTCCTTATTTTCCATAGTTAATTTTAAACACAGTATAAAATATTTTATAAAAAGATATTAACATTTGTTTTAAAAAATGAAGAAAGATAAAAGCATACCAAATCTAAGTGGAATGGCTGGTGCTGCAACCAAACTTTCCATTCCACCTATCCCAAGAAGATGGAAACCAATCACAGAAAGTATCAAAATCCAAAAATAAAATAATAATAATAAAATTGGAAAACTAGGAAAAGAAAACGAAAAACAAGACAAGATTCTTTCTTCGTAAAATAACGAAAATTGATTATGTATCGAGAAGATAAATCTACAAATTGATTATATATGCATAATATTTTATTATATTTATATATTATATAAAATTTAAAAAAAATAAAATTCTGATTATACTACAATAAATAAATAAGTTGAATTAGATAAATAAAATGGAATCAGGTTGATTTAAATAATTTTATTTGTGAAAAATTTAACCTATTATTTTAGTGAAATGGTACAATATTTAACCTAATAGAACAATAGCTATCACATCACATGGGCTATAGATGCATCATCACTTTCCATTAAATGTGGTCCATGATTTGCCCCCATAACAATGGGATTGTCGGAATAATTATTGAAATATAACTTATAAGTGCTAAACATTCATTCTTTTTTATTGGATGAGAGAGATAAAATTCTTTATCATTATCATAAAAAAATTATAATTGATCATCACTCATTCTTAATTTATCATGTTATTCGTATTTTAATAAAAAAATTTCAAAGTTTTTTTAACATATTCCACCATGCAGCCATGCAAGTATTTTGGACATTTTTAACATTTTTATTTTATTTTTAGAGAAAAATCTGACATTAAATAAAAAGAAATGAAGAGAATTAAATAAAAAATTTATAAATAATTTGATTGGTGTGGTATATTAAATTTAATTGTATATTAATAAAAAAATTTAATATAAAATAACAGAAAACACGTTTAATTATTTATACTAGTTGACGGGTGAAGCATTTGATAAGGTTGAACCCTGTAGATGAGCCTCTGGTCAAATGGGTACGCGTGGCATAAATAATTATATAAATACATATATTTATTTTTATTCTCCTTTTTTAATAATAATACACTTCAATATCTATATCTTATAATAAATGACTATATAGATACATGAAATATTGTGAATTTGATTATGAAAAAAGGAGAAGTTTATTTTAATATTGAAGCAACTAAACGTAAATAATGTCATAATTATATTATATTATTAAATTATTTATACAAGAGAAAAAATTATTTTAGATCATCGTAATTTTAAGAATTAATATAACGTTGCTAAAAGTTATTTTATTATTAAGTTATAATATTCTAAATGAATTTATAATTTTATTTAATTTATTTTTATTTTTTTAAAAATCAAAATTCATAATTACAAACATAAGAATAATTGTGTAAGATCCCGTATTATTTTAATAATTAATTTTAAAATAAATTAGTTATAATATTTATAAAATAAACTAGTTATATGAAGAGAAGCACATAAAAAAGTACATCATTTTCGATTAAAATCTTACAATTTCATATTTATAAATTCTTTTTTATATATCGTTTAACTTTATTATTTTTAATAACTTTTAGTGATACTTAAATTTGTAATCAATATGATATATATTTTGTAGGTAATCATCTTGTAAGAAGTGTTGATTTGATTTTGGAGTTGTGTGGCGTGTTGGTGTGAACTTCCATTGCAATTTGTTGCGTATCTACCGCAACCTCACGATTTTATGTAAGAAAAAAAATCTTAATACATTCATTAATTAGTCTATTGAAGTGGGGCAGTGGTTGCATTCATTTGTGTTATTAGGAAAACGTGTTCATTTATTTTATTGACAATGTATATGTATTCCATTTATGAATGCCACCAACCTTAGCTCCAGGGACTCACTCACTCAATCAAAATCCATACCTTGTTTCTCTTCTCTTCTCTCACAATTGTTATGGCCTCTTCATCATCATCATCATCATCATCATCCTCATCCTCATCCTCATCCTCATCCCCTTCTCTAACGTTTACAGTGCGAAGGTGTCAGCCTCAGTTGGTGCCTCCTGCTATCCCCACTCCTCACCAAGTTAAGCTGCTTTCCGACATTGATGATCAAGATGGCCTGCGTTTCCAAATTCCAGTGGTACAACTTTATAGAAAGCAAGCATCAATGGCAGAGAAAGACCCAGTTGAAGTGATCCGGCGAGCACTGTCACAAACACTTGTCTTCTATTACCCATTAGCAGGTAGGCTGAGGGAGGGGCCTCACCGCAAATTGATGGTGGACTGCACTGGAGAGGGTGTGATGTTCATAGAAGCTGATGCTGACGTCACACTTGATCAATTTGGTGATTCTCTCCACCCTCCATTCCCCTGCTTCCATGAACTGCTATACGATGTTCCTGCCTCCCAACAGATTACCAACACTCCCCTTTTACTCGTACAGGTCCAATACACTTTATTGATGTAATTAATTTAAGGATTCAAAATTTTAGGTTGTTTTTTTTATAATATTGACTTGGCGGGGTTTTTTCTTGCACTTATGCTTGGTGGTAGTTAACTATAGAAAAAGTGGTGGAAGTAAAACTTGTGAATTTGTTGAACTTGGAAATAAATGCAGGTGACACGACTCAAGTGTGGTGGTTTCATCTTAGCTAATCGCCTTAACCACACCATGTGTGATGGAGCTGGTTATGAACAATTCATGAACGCTTGGGCTGAAATGGCTAGAGGTGCAACCAAACCTTCCGTTGCACCAGTGTGGCGTAGGGAGCTTCTAATGGCAAGAGACCCACCTCGCATCACACGCAACCATCGCGAATACGAGCAGCTCCAAGATACCCTCCCTTCTTCCGACCACAACTTGGTTCACCGATCATTCTTCGCTCGACCCGTGGATATAGCTGCACTTCGCCGCTTGATTCCCCAACACCTTCAGCATTGCACCGCATTTGATCTTATCACAGCATGCATCTGGGTGTGTCGCACAAAAGCAATGCAGATAGAGGCAGACGAGGATGTTCGCATGATGTGCATAGTCAACGCACGTGGTCGGTTCAATCCTCCTCTACCTGTTGGCTACTACGGCAACGCTTTTGCCTTTCCGGCGGCAGTGAGCAGTGCAGGGAAGCTTTGCCGAAAGCCATTTGGGTATGCGGTGGAGTTAATAAATAAAGTGAAAGCTGAGGTGACAGAAGAATACTTGCAATCTGTGGCAGATCTGATGGTGATGAAGGGCCGGTGCTCGTTTGCAACTGTGAACTCTTGTTTTGTGTCATATTTGGCACGTGCGAAGCTTAGAGAAGTGGATTTTGGGTGGGGTGAGGCTGTGTACGCTGGAGTGGCCCATGGTGGCTCCGGGAGCTTTCCGGGAGCATCATATTTCTTTTCGGCAAAGAATGGAAAAGGAGAAGAAGGCATAGTATTTCCGATTTGCTTACCGGCTGAAGCTATGGAGAGGTTTGCCAAAGAGTTTAATCACATGCTTCGCAGCAACCAAAACCAACCTCAAAGCACTTCTGTTAATTTAATAAAGTCTACCCTCTAATTTGTATTTCTTGGAATAATTTAACAGATTCTACTTCGAAATTCTTATAATCATAGAATATGCACGTGTGATAAGAGAAAATAGATTATGTTTTTATTTTCTTCTAATCAGAAATATATATGGTTATAGAATATGTATGTGATAAGACAAAATAGATTATGTTTTTATTTTCTTCTAATCATAAATATATATAGTTTTTTCATTGGGGTGATGCACCGACATTCTTAGTGTGAAACCTTGTTCCAATATCCAAAAATTGTGTAATTTTTTTAAGATTTAAATATATATATATATATTTGAGGTGGATTGTACCCAGCCATTTTTATTTGAAAAAATGTACGTTGATACACTTTTTGAATTTTCTCTCTTCGACAACTGAAAATAATAATAAAATATTATATATTTTTATTTAATTTAAATATAAATTAAGTTTTTAAGTAAAATATTATTGTAGAAAGTTGTTGGGAGATGTTATTTTCTTTGGGAGCTTTTAAATAGCAGTACTATTTCCTTCCAATTCTAGGAGTCTATTATGGGATTGCGATATGTCATCTCATAATATCTAGAAATTATCTATTTTAAAAATTTGAAATAAGCAAAAGAAAGTGATCACTTTCATTTAATTGACTCAAAACAGAAAATATTCCCCTAATCACACCGTTCCAAAAAAAAATACACAAATAACATAATGGGTCGTTTATTTATTCAAATAACTTTACTTTATAGGTTGAATTTGGTCTCCCCAAAAACGAATTTCGACTTTCGTTATTTGCAAATTGAGTCGGAAAATGGTTGAAATTTGATTTCGACCTGATTTTTTGTTTTTCTAAACGAAAAAAAATATTTTTTTGATAAATTATATATAAATAATTAAAAATTTATTTGAATATAAATCATAACATTTAACAATTTAATATAAATTAATATTAAATTATTTTCAATTTTATTATTCTTATTATTGTATTAATAATTTATATAAAAAATGTAATAAAATAGAAAATGAAGAAAATTTTAAATTATTTTAATTTGAATAATTAATTAATTAAATTAATAAATTAATATCCAATAAATAAAAATTTAATATAGAAATTAATGTCCATAATACTATAGAAATTATATGCTCCAGACATCCCAAGGTGCATACATAAGATATCTCAGAAATCTTGAATTAGTGCTGGAAGTAATTTCTCTTGTGGTTTTGTGTCAAACAATTTAGTAATTGTGAAGATAGGTAATTGAAACTTCAAATTAATCATGGATGTGACCTTAGCATCACTTCATAGTTGAGTGACATGATATACCAACACACCATGTTGTCTCAGTGTTGACTCATTAAAATTTAAGTTACCCATGACTTTTCGAACAAAAATGTCCATAACATTAGAAATTATCTATTTCGGACCTCTCAAAATGCATTCATAAGATATCCTAAACATTTTGAATAAGAAGCTTGGAAGTAATCTTCCCACTAGTTTTATACTAATTTAGGATTGGGAAGAACAAGTGAAATAAGAGAATTTGGGAATTTAAGAGCATTAGTGATAACCAATTTCTCTGTAGTATGAATCCTTTTTTGGGTATGTTGATTTTGGTTTCAGTTCTACTATTTATAGAGCCAATGTTCGTGTTTTTGCGTTTATTCCCTTCTATAAGAAGGATCCAAATTTAGCAGAGAAATTGAATGGTATGAATTGCACCAAAATATGAAGATACATTAATCCAAAAAAAATGACAACGCAACAGTTCTAACATAATCCATGATTCCAACCTATTGTGATATTTTGAAACAAGTGTTGTGTGACAGTTATCAAAATTATGCTCTCCTAGGACCAAATTATAGTCACTGTAGTAAACCGTGTTACTTTGATATCAGAATTATAGTCACTGTAGGAATTATAGTTCAACATTGCCTCATTATCAGAATTGCATACAAAGGACTGGATATCAAATGACTAATTTGAAGAAATGAGAATAATATTATTAGAAATTAACAAAATTTCATGAAGTAAATATGCACCTGGACAACATGATTTCTATGGCCAGATATTTAACGCACAGTTCAAATTTACAGTGTGTTTGTTGTCATCTCTAAATGAACTACCAGATTCCTGAAAAGCACCCCACTATGCCAGTATGATTCCTACTAATTCTCAATAGAGTCAATAAAAAACCTTCATCATTCCAGATGTAGACGATGCTGTGTCCAGCAGAAGTATGCATGCCGGCTAGATATAGCTCAAAATTTACAAGTAACAACTCTCCACTAAAGAAGAAACTATCCAAGCAGCTTTGGAGAATGTCACTAAATTTGGTGATAAATGACGGCCCAAAATTTACAAATTCCTATAATATCACAAATCAATGCAGGTCACTCAAGAAGAATTCGTGCCCAGAAGTATTTTACATAATCACAAGAAACCTGCAAGTATTAATCATAATTCATTACAAGGTCTGCAATCCTTTCTGAAACAGCATAAATCATATATATATACATATATCCCCACTAGGTGATGCGTGTATTGGAATGCAGCGTAAAACTTAATGTAAAAGGTAAGAAAGCAAAAGAAATGGTTATGCAATGCAGCAAAATCATTTAAAAATTACTTGTGATACCAATAATGAACATCCAGACATGGTTAAAGCTAACTTTCATCCAATCTGAAAGAGAACAAATTATAAATAAAACTTGGGCTTTATCACCTAAAAGATCACTTTTATCAACATTCACATCATTTAAAAAAGAAATACTATTCTAAAATAACTATTTCCCCTTTCCAGTTGGCAGTAAATAACATTTACAGAATACGAAAATTCATAAAAGCATTAAATATCATATTGTAGCTCAAAAAAGCCAAGGTTCAATTACCCACCTCTGATGCATAATGCAATTTGTAGTCACCTGCTTTGAACTAGTCTGTAATTTAGAACCAAGTCCTCTGATTTCTTCCATACATAAGCTCGCACTGTGGCTAAACTCATTTCAGGAGACAGCACCTGAAAATAAACCAAAAAGCTAGCTGGTTAAATGCACATTATTTTAATGGAAAATAGTATCATACAAAGCAAAGCCAACTGTGAACCAAATAAAGCATTCAATCAATTTGGGACAAACAATCTCAAAAAATGCTATCATCCTAAAACCAATCAAAGGCATAATAAGATCAAAAACTTGCTTAAAACATATGAAATTGAAAACAAAGTTGGAAACACACAAGAACAGTCAAAACTACAGATCGAATATAAGCTCTATGGTCTACTTTAAGACTTAAATACGATAGTCAAGGCTGACTAAGGAGTGTCTAATAGCTGAAATTGAATTCTATAATTAAGGGCCTAAATTGTCATGTTAGATGTTACCTTCACAGGAGATCATAAAATGAACTGATATTCATTTGAACAGACTTCATATTTTAACCTACTATCCACACTGTCATAAGATTGCATATAACACAATATATTGCTTGCCTGGTTGTTGCATAATATTTCAATAGAAGGTCTAAGCTTTTGCCAGGGCTGAAATCCAGACCGAAAAGATCCATCGCCAACTACTTGATGCTGTGACTGTGACCCAGCGAGGCTAGGGGAAAAACCAGATTCAGCATTTAAGCTATCCAAAGGTTTGTCAAGCACCATCTTCTCTATTACATAATTAATAACCTAAACCAGCCAAAGGAAGGGAAAGTTGATCATTCAAATATGCATCAGCACCCGTGAGAAAAATGTGTACAGAATCTACACACATGCACACACAAAAACTCAAAACAAACAATACTTCTGGAAAGCATGATCAAAGCCAACTTAAAAAAACACATGCAAAAATTATTAATGCAATTATTAGTATCAATTGTCAATTAATATAAATATAAAAGCTTACTTTGTGAATTCTTAATATACGTGGGGCACTTAGCTTCCCTTGTGTGAGGATCTGGACTGAAGAGCCTTCACAAGGTTGCAAATAGAAACTGCATCTGCAGTGGTTATCACAAAAGAATATATATCAAAGTGAGCATATGAAACTAGTCTAAGATTACATCATACTCAGATTCAAATTCATAGACATGACCACTGCTAATCTTTCTGTAAAAGGAAGAAAAAGAAGTTAACATTATAATGACAATAAACACTAGAAGTACAACATATGTTCAAAATACTGTGTTGAGTGCATCGATGATTCCAAGTCAACAGATACCACATAATTAATAGGACGATATATTCCTCTTACTTAACCATATATAAATTGATGCCATTTACAAGAGGCATGTTAACTACCACCATATTTTTTGCAAGTGATTAATAGATATAATCATCAGAATCAGGAAATTGTGATACAGTAACAAAATAAACAAACTGTCACAAGCATGGTTTAATACTTTCAACTACTACCATGTGTTCAAAAGCAACCTTTTAAGGAAGGAAAAATTGAAGAGAAAGATAAAATTACTTAGTATTTTCTCTGGGAGGTAAACGATTATTCAAAACACAGTCCAGACACCACCAGGGGAAGTCTTTATCATCCTTGGTTCCATCTAAATCAGTAGTTTTTTTCCTCCATGGACCTCCATGAGTGCCCTCAGTAATAATGGAAGGTGGGGAGGTCACTGAAAATTCAAACGGAGGATAAACCATAGCATCATTATCAGAACTACCATCAACCTCAATTCTTGAGTGGTTACTACTTCTTGAAGCAGTATCCTTTCCAGATAATAACTCCCCATTAGCTGGAGCTGAGGACCCCGATCTTTGCTTTCGTTTTCTCAACCAAGGAGCAAGTAATCCTTTAAGGGTTTCTCGAGCCAAATTAACCTGCAGAGTAACAGGCATTGGTTTATATGTTGACAGAAAACTAATGAAAACATTCTCATTATGTCATTGTACGCATGAGTTAGATATTTCTTGAAAATTGAAACTATAAAAGTGCATAACAGAACTCAGTCAATGACAGTTAAACAGATCGTAAAGAAACTTAAATACTTCCATGTCCACTATACCAGGAATTGTGACAGGAATCATTTCAGATTGAGCAACAAGACGACCCTCATGTGCCACTAACTTAAATGGATCCCATGAAGATAAATTGGTTGACAATTGCATAAGACTAGACATCAATTATAACCAACAGTAGCAAGTCAATAGTTGCAAAAGTAGACAATAATTGTTACAGCATACCAAAAAATAGGAGCAAACTTAATATACTTATGAATTTAAGATCAGGCTAGGTACATCACTCAAGATAACAAAGTCCTTACCTTATCATCTTCAGGCTTGCCTACAATGTTAAGATCTGCTGAATACATCTCAGCAGAAAAACATTGGGGGGTGTCTAAATGAACTGACAAACTTCCAAGCCTGGTATCCACTGTGAACCATGCAGGAATGCTAACCTAAAGCAGCATCAGAAGAAAATAAAAAGCCAGCTTGAACAAAAGAACTACTGGAAATCATTATGTTTTCTGACCAACTAAAAAATATAATTATTGAAAATGGAATCCATGATTTAAGTTGGTAATCATACCATCTCAAATAGCTCTTCCTTTTTCTCCTCAAACGAAACCTAGATAGACAGTCCACAAGTAAAGCATGAGCTATTACAAACACATAAATGAGTCCTATCATCAGCTATACTTGAAATTTGAGGAAATATAACTCATTACAACAAATCTAATTCCCTAGCAAATAAGATTGTCGTGCATGTTACAAAATGAAAATGCAATAAGTTGTCACCTTTCCGTAATCTTCAATCACAACACCTTTGGTAATCTCCCATAGCTTCACTGAACCAGATGCATCCTATACCAAGAGTTATTAACCAGTTAAGAAAATAACAGGAAAAGGATATTAATTTCACACAAAAATTGGAAGACATCATGAAAATATCTATATGCATGGCACAAAAATTACCAGAAAACACCACGGTTACCTTCGTCAACACATGCCTCTTATTATTCAAAACTTCATGTTGTACTATTGCAGGTGTACCCAGGATAGTTAGGGTAGGTTCTTTATATACAGGAACCTATTAAAATTATTAATTTTGACAACAAAGGAACAATAATTAGTTCTGCAGAACAGAAAGAACCAAAAGGAAAAAATATTTTCAACAAAATTTTGTTAAGAAGACTAACTGTCATAAGCACAAAGAGGAAGTAATAATATTGAATATGTAAACTAAAACGCTTAATCTACAGATGTTCATATGCAACTGGTATTATGAGTACTGGGAGCAAACAATTTGAAGATAGAATAATAGAAAGGTAATCTGGTAATTATTTTCAGAAATGCATGATACATACAGGGATAGATCCTTCTAGTGACACTCTTGCTCTTGAAAAAGACAAGTTTCCTGCTAAAAAAGAATTTCCTCTCTGGAAAATCTTTTCAGGGTTGCATCCTTCGGCAGGCCATCTGTGAACTGAAGAGTCTGTTGATGCAACCCATATGCTATCATCATGCAAAGCCAATTGAAGAATAGGATGCTCCCCAGTGCAGAGCAAACTACTCTCTCTAGTTTGCAAATCTGTCAAGTATAACTTGGGATATAAAAGAATAGGGCATTAGAAAATCAGGTTCACAGGTTAAACATAAAAAAGGAATGTCAATTCAAATATACGCATGATGTAATAATAAAAAAATAGTTTGATGTTAATCTTGCTTGATGGAAGATTGCACTCACTGAAAAGTCTCTCCCTCCACTATAAACATGACTAAATGTTGGGGTGCTGGCAAGTGCCCAAACAGAATCTGTATGAACAGCATAAGAATGCACACATCTCTGCTGACCTATATCCCAAAGCCTGTGAGGAAAGATGGATTATTAGTAAACCACAAAACAAATACAAATGCTTACAACTCCATGCATGTGCAGTACCTTATCATAGAGTCTGAAGATCCTGATAAACAATATCTGCAATAATGAACAGAAAAATCACAGCTGACTAGTTGGAAAAAAAGGTTATTTAATTTAACTCATTCGGTAAGAAGGAAAGAAAATAGTGAGAGGAAATTGAAAAATCGTCATAAAAGGGGGACCAAAAGCTTGAGAAAATTTTTGAAGGAGAATTCACAAGGAAGCTTAAAGAGCTTCAAGAGGGAATTGGAAAGCATAACAATTTATGACTTTTTGGAATTTTCCAGAATATTATAGTAGTTTCCACTTTTAACTTCTCAAAAGTTTTTAGAATATTCCAGTAGTTTCTAGAAGGTTGTAGATGAGTGCAAGAAGTGAGCAAATAAATACATGAACTCACTTAACTAACTCATATTGAGGAGGTTAAGCAAGTTCATGTACCTAATCCCTTCATCATGTGGAAGTTATAACATCCTCCACATGTCATCATCAATAGTACACACCCCATGCAAGGTGCGATGCACTTGCAATGGGTTGTTTTGTTTTCTTTAAATATTTCTTTGGACGGTTCTTGGAACCCTCTCCATCTTAAATAACAGGATTCTCCCCATGTAATCTTCAAATTTGAAATTGAATGAAATAGAGTTTTGTGAAAATTTAGTATCTTGAGAGTATAATACTTTTTTCTGTGGTTCTTATATTGAAGAGGTTTTTCAAGTGGTAAATCTTCCTTGTACTTATTCTTGGAAAACCATAGCTAGAGTGTTTTATTGCATTTTTTTCCTTAATTTTGCTTTTCCATTTTACTTTATTTGTTATTTTCATATGGAGCTTGGCTGAATCTATCAATGCAACTACATGGAGAGTTCTTTGCTTCAAAACCTTCTTTGAGTTGAATAGATCCTTCACAACCAAGAGAACTCAATCAAAAATGAAGGTTTTTAGTTGAAGATAATTTATTTTTACAATGATATTTTTATTTTTTACTACTATTTATTTATTATAAAAATAAGATTTGAAAACAAAATTCAAGCCCCCATATCGATTGTGGGCCCCGCATAATTAATTAAGGGAGCCTTTTATAACTGAAAACACCATTATCACAACATAATGGATTATGTTGCTTTTCTTGCTGTTTAGCATAAAAAATAAAAATAGGTCCCATGCTGTTTATTTTTATTTCTTGACACTTCTCCCTTACCAAAGTACCCACTTCCGCTCTTTTCTCTTCCTTCCTCTTCCCCACTTTTTTTCTCTTTATCAAACTCACCCTTAAATTTATCCAATGAAAAGATACATGACTGCATACAATGAAATGAAAACCGAAAAGAATTCATTCAACATGGCCAACGAAAGTGTTAAGTTATTCATGTTAGTTATTATGTATATGTTGTGGGAAAATAGAAATGTCAAATGAGAAAGATCAAAGCAGAGAGTAGGAGAGAAATTTGATAGTAAAAGGATTATAAACCAATAGGAGGAAAAGAGAGTTACCAACTTTAAAAATAATTGTAAACTGAAAATTGCAACTAAAATCAGATATCCATTCCACAAACCTGCCACTAGAATCCAGAAGCAGAGCCCTGATGTTATCAGTATGCCCTCTTAGCTTTAGAGTCTTTGATCCTGACCTTGTGTCCCAGACACGAACAACCTAGACAACCCAAGAAAAATGGAAGAACAAATAAACCATGGTCGGAGACAACATTCATCAAATTAAATCTACTATAGAGCAAACAAACCAACTCTAACATCAAAGCATAAAGAAGCCTTGACAAGTAAAGTGTATGCCACATTGTACCTTTTCTGTGCCTCCAGAGACAAGAATTGTTCCACTTTCATTCATAGCTAAAGCATAGACAGAATCTTTATGACCTTTGGCCGAAATTGGAATATATCCCTGAGTTTGAGTAGTGTGCACAGACATATTGTCATTTGAGTTAATAGTACGCAAGCTTGTCAATGGTAGTAAGTTGCCAGAGCCACTGATACCATTTGAAGTTTCATCCCCGGTAGCATCGTTACTCTTAGAGACTGGAGAAAGGGCAGACTCGATATCCCATATAAAAACCTCCCCACCAAGGCCACCAGAGGCAACAATATTGCTCTAAAAAGCACGACATATTAAAGAATCAAAGAATGGATTTGACACTGATAATTCAAGCAAAGTATCTATCTGTTTCAATGTGAAAAATACAGAAGTAATCAAATGAATTTTTTTTATGCACTTAATGAGAAACATAAGATTTTCTAAGTACATTACATTTTTTCCTGCTGCTGCAAGGCAAGTAACATAATCAGTGTGTTGTCGGAGAGTCCTTGTACAAGTTCCAAACGACAAGGCATTCCATAGCTAACATATAGAAAGGAGTAAATAATTATGTAATTACTGGAATTATTTCAGAAGAGAAAGTACTAGTTGGAACAAAAAAAGCTAGCAAACAACAAAACCTTAAGGGTTGTATCTGAAGAGCAAGAAACGAGTGTACTATCACCAACAAGAACAGCATCATTAACCTGCAAGATCAAAATAACATTTACATATTCAATTGTACTTATGTTGTTATGCGTGTGTTATAGATTGCTCATGTTTTGTGGTGATAATTTGAATGCTAATGAAACAACCAAACAGGGCTTTGAACTTTAGGGAGAAAACATAAAAGATGAAGAATGATTATAAGTTCAGGAACATTGATACATTGAACAAAAAGATTTCAGAATTTTTCTAGTAACATAAAATAATTAGAAAAAGGGGGGATCTTTTAAAGGAAAAAATGTCCAGGATACATTACAGGATATTATGAATTTTACAATATACGAGAAAGAAATGAGACAAAAAAGACAACCTAAAACTGAAGTTCAAGAATACAGTGATCATTTATCTCACAGAAACAGCACAATACAATACTCCGTCAAATTTAGTTGCACAATTACACTTGCAGTTTTAGAAATTTCAGCTCATTAGAATCCAATGGGTTTTCATTGTCTTTTCCTTTTCAACCATTTCTTTTCTATTAGAATTAAACTCCTTAATCCTCAACACAAAAAGAACACAACAATCAATATAGACTGAATAGTATGAAGGTGAATACTAAAAAACTAAGATGGTAAGATCTCAAGAATGAGACATGCACATTGCATGGTAAATAGTTTTCCCATGTCACGTCATGTATTTCCTTACACTTTTTTATCTCATCACACTGAGTTGAGCATACAAAAAAATGAATTATTAAAAATGTAACAAGTCCACACCAAAACAAAATGCCCTGTGCAAGAAAAAGCTGAAGGGGCAGGGGACCCATTGCAGATAATGCTTAATCAAGTAACCATGACTAAAAAGCATGGCTATCTAAGAGTAGTTACATATTAGAACCAAGTAGTTACCCAATCGACATGGGATTCAAAGGTAGCCGAGCATGTTGTTCTATCCACATCTAGTACCCATCGTTTTAGCCTGCCATCACGGCTCCCAGTGAAGAGATAATCAGACCCATCAGATGCTACAGATGTAAGTAGAGCCAGACAATTTATGCCTGCACAATGCTGCAGAAAAGAGCCAACTTAGAAGCAATTCTAGACTGTGCAACCAAGAAAACTATCAAAATTGAAAGAATTTCAACCAAAACAATAAATCTTGATTAAAAAACAAAATCCATACAATAACAATTTTCAAAGCAAAACGCTAAGTACCTGGCAGAAAAGGAGCTAAGCACTATATGAACCATAAATGCAGATTAGATTGATTAGAAAGTAAAATCTAGGGTAAATATTAAAAAGAAGTCAAAATATGCAAACCACTAAATGGGTCTAAGTCCATGTAAAAAGACAAAATAATATTAAAAGTTAGGGTAAACCTCCATCTTGATCTTTGTAAGAACATCAATTTGGTGGTCCTCCAAAGTTGATCACATCCATTTGATCCTCAAAGAAAAGGTTTTTAGATCAAACTTATGCAAATACTGTTTACTAGGACCCAATTGACCCAAAAATTCTCACTGGAGCACCATTTAACGTCACTAGTTAACAGATTTAGAAACACACATCAAATAAAAATTCTGTAAAGATAATGATGCAACTAATAGAAGCAAACATTGAACTTGTCTATTTCCCTGGAATAAATAAAATACACCAATAAATAATGATTTCACCTTAGTGTCGTCAGAATCATTCAAGACGTAGGTTAATCTCTTCTCCTTGCGAGGACGAGTTGAATTGTTTCCATTACTAGCACTACCCACGCGGTGCATTGCAGAAACTGGCATGTAAATAAATCACATAGCTTAAATAATAAACCCAGAAGTAAGCAGAGAAATCAAGTCCACTAACAGGAAATCTACTTATGAGCATTTCCAACTGCATAAATAATAAAATAGAATTTAAAAAAAATAGAAGAAGCAATTTATGGATTATGACCGTTTATTTTAAAAAAAGGAAGTTTTCTTAGTAGAAAAACTCTCTCAGGGGCACATTTAATGACAGACACATTCTAACACTTCCACTTCAACAGAAAGGCATTAAGCCAAACCGTATAGAGCTCCTAGAAACAATCATAAAGAATTATCTGTAACAGTAGCTAATTATTATCAAATATTTTCGGCTATCATATAAGATGGAGCTTTAGTCTTATCAATATCCCAAATACTACTAAAATCTACAGCTCCGGACGCAGTTTTTCACATTTACTAAGAAGATAATAGTTATAGCTTCAAGAAACTAATAGTAATGGGTTCCTCGTCTCACTTCTCAACAGGTTCCCAGACACGCTATATCATTTCTTACAATAATTCCCAGTCAACTTCAGAATCCAGGCAAAGTTCAAACTCGTACTTCCAATACTGTCTGAATCAGCAGTCAAAGCATAATCGCGTACCAAACGCAGCCAATACTCAATGCGAATCAAACTAAAACGCAGAGTTACGTAATCAATAACCAAACACACACCTAAAAGTCATAACATACGGAACAGGCAGAAGCTATTGAATACCCCAAATCATGGACACAAATAACGGAAAGGAATGGGAAAAAGAGAAAATAAAAAGGTGCGAAAACGAAAACATAACCCTACTTAAGCGATCATAAGGTTAAGCACTTTGGAAAGAACTATGAGCTATGAGCTAAAACAGAGTAATTATGAGATGCGATAAATTGAGGTATGGAATTGAAAGAAGAAAAAAAATGGAAGAACAGGAAATGGAGCTGGAGAGGAAGAATATGGAAGAGGAACAAACCGTGATGAGTGAGGAATTTGGAGCACTTGAAGTGGTTGTGTTCGTTGCAGTGGCGAGGTTTCGTTTCAAGTTTTGAGAGAGAGAGAGAGAGGGAGAGAGAGAGAGAGAGAGAGAGAGAGAGAGAGAGAGAGAGAGAGAGAGAGAGAGAGAGAGAGAGAGAGAGAGAAGGGTGAGGTAAGGTGAGGACAGCGAACGTGGTTGGGTGTAAAAATATGGGCGCCCAGATTTATTATTCCGGTAGATCCTTTGACCCGTTTTCAGCCTTCTTAATTGAGGGTACGATGGTCTTTACACCTCTGCTGTTCCTGTGTCCGATGATGTTTAACTCGCATTTCATTAAATAAAAATAAACCAATCCGTCTCCAAACAGGACTGTTAAATTTAAGGTTTGACAAGTTTTTACTTTCTAAAATGGGAGTAATTATTGTTTTGGTCGTTTAAATTTTTTTAAAAATCTTTTTAAATTTTAATTTTTAAATAATAAATTCAAATGGTTAAAATGAGTTCTTTTAGAATTATGGATGTAGAATTTAAATTTGTTTTCAATTTTAAATTCAGTGTTTAGAGATTAAAATTATAAAAAAATCAATTTTAAAAGACCAAAAGGACTTTTTAAAATTTGGGTAGCCAAAATAAAAATTACTTCAAGTTTCAGAAAATATAAACATAATTAAACCTTTTTTTAAGTACACTAAAACATTTTTATTAGGGTTTATTGATCAAGATACATAAGTTCTACATATAAAAACCATATTTTTTATTATTAATTAAAATTTATTAAACTAAAAAATTTAAAGAATTTATTTATTGTTTAATTCTCCTGATCTCATAATCTTAATCAATTTTAACTAGTGAAAATGTGTGTATTAAAATGGGTTACGTGATGTGTACTAAAATGTTTTAAACCAAAATACAAAATTTAAAGAAATAAAATAAGTTGAAATATATTAAATAATAGCTTAAATATTTAATAGTTGTGCTGCAAATGAAAAACTATTTTATGATAGCAATAACATAAATTTATGGGTTATGTTTTTGAAATATTTGGATCGGAATATAAAACAGCTTTGGAAGAACGCAAAAATACTTTAGACATCAAATTTTAAGAACGCAAAATAATATATTTTTTTAAAAATGTGGGTTGAGCTTTTGAAAGAATTCACAAAAAATTGATGATTTTGAACAAGTTTTTATAAATTACAAAAAGTTTTTAAATAAACATGAATTTTTGTATTATTTTTCATATATTATTTTAAATTTAAATTATTATAATTTAATTTATGTTTACATGTTATCTTTAAGAGTTTTTTCTTGAGAAAATTATGATAAATAATTTATTGTATTTTCTTGTTATGCACTATAATTGTTACCTCTACTAACATTTTATAATAATTTTTCATTTTAATTTTAATTCAACTTTAATTAATTTTTTAAAATATTATTTTTTTACATCAAATTATTTAATAAGATTATCAGGCTATATTAACGAATATAAAATAATCAACAATAATTTTATAAGTGGCTAGAGTATACCTTGGTTCGTAAAGGAATAAATGGTTCAACTGTTTACTTAATATTTAATTAAATTTCAGTTTTAAACAAGGACAAATTAATCATTTTTTAACAATATCAATTTATAATTTCTTAAAATTCTATCATATTCATAAATCACTAATAAACCTTTTATTAATTTCTCTTTATTTTTTATACTTTTTCCTTTATTCTTCACTTTATCCCCTATTTCTTTTTTTTTCTTTTTCTCACTTTCCCAATATAAACAAAGGCTCAGAGATTTGAATGCAGCACTGGAGATAATTAATATAGTATTTGTTTTTTACTTCTTTCTCATTGTTGAATTTGTCACATTACTAAGTAATCACACATTTTCTTTGTATAATTACAATAAATTGGTTTGTCTAAAGTTGGCAAGTGCATGGCTTGGCATTTTTTTATTTGACAATTGATTTTCTGTGGGTGATGTTCATGCCTCACATAAATTTTTTTATATATTTTATTGAAGCATTTGTAGAGGTTAAGTTTAAGATTGACTTTTAAATAAATACAAATATATTTATATTTATTAGGGTAAATGCAACTATTTTCCCATCATTATAAATAAAATGAATTCATCCTTAAAAAATAAATAAACTCATTAAGATATTTTGGGTTTATTGAATTCTTTAAGACTTTTTACAGTTAAATAAGTTGTCCAATGTTTCAAGTAATCAATTTCCAACCTCGAACATAGTACTTCTCATCACTCTTTTTCTTTATTGTATAAAAAAATACACGAAAACAACTCAACCTCATTTTAAAACATATACATATGCCAACACACTTTATTATAGTGTATTCATTCACACAGTGTAATCTAACATTAAATATAAATGGTTTATTCAAATTAATCTTACTATTTATAAGATATATATGAGATATAATTATTGTTAGATATAAGTGTAATGTTGAAGTCCCATATTGAATAAGAATAAGTAAGCTTAACAACATATAAGTGTGAAGATTCATAAACTCATTAATTTGGATTGGAAGTGATGTTATACATACTTATGTAGTTGTGTTTGTAACTTATTTTTCTTTCCAGAATCTTTCAACAATTACATTGATATAATTTTTATAAATAACATTAGATTATAGTTTTTTTTTCTTAAAGATATTTACTGTTAAATTGAAAATTCTTTTTATGGTAAATTATGTTTACAAATATTTTACATTTCTTAAAATATGTTTAAAATGAATAATTTTCCTAATTTGTTGTTATTGTAAATTTAATATAAAATTATAATTTACTGGTTTAATTAATAAATTTTATTTTTTGTTTAAAATTATGATGATGTAATATTTAGTAAAAATTATACATTATAAAACTGATATATATATATATATATATGGATAAAATATAGACATGATATTAATAAAAAAATTAATCAGAAAAAACTCTTCTTGTTGGAGGCTCCAATGCTTCTCCAACTACCCTGCACCAGCTCTTTCCTGCACATACCAGTAATAAATCTATTAATTTCTTCGATGGAACAAGAAAATAGATTATAGTATTTATACAAAAATATATATACTATAAACTTTAATATATGTATATATATATATATATAATTTTAAGATAAAAAACTAAAATATTTAAGTTTGTATTAGTCTTTTACACGTTTTCATACTTTGAAAATATTGAATACTTTTTTACTGTGAATATCAAAATTAATTTTAAAAATTATAAACATATAATAAGCAGTTTAATTTTTCCCATTCTAGAAAAGTAATAATTCTATTGCATTCGTTAATTTTTAGAAAGGAAAAAATATTATATATTTTAAGTATAAAACTAAATTCTAATTGGGACAACTGCCCTGCACACCTTCTAACATAGATTCGTCCAGATGCTTTAGGCTTTTCCATTGACTTTTTTTTCCTTCCCTTTTCCAATAATAATAATAATTATTATTATTATTATATATTTTGTTGAAATTGGATTTATCTAATATTAACCGAAACATGTCCATCTTTGGTCCGCAATTTTTTAGTAATTATTATTTAAATGTATCATCAAACTCTTTTTTCATTATTTTTTTCTTTATATTATATTTTCTTATGAGATTTGTATTGTAACTTTAAAACATTATTAAAAATAAGAAAGGAAAATAATTTATGTAGATTAAATTAAAGGGCTATAGGTGAAATACAATTTCAATATTTAAATAATCTACAACTGTATTTCATTGATTCGTTTAGGTTTAAAAACAAACATATACGAATCTAATTATATTCAAATATTTAAATAGGAAAAATTATGTGGTTTAAATCTTCGTTGGACTGGTGTAAACTAATGAATACCCCTAATAGTAAAAAGGAAACTGAAAATATTAATTTATAATTTTCATTTTTATAGCATAGTTTCTAAAAGAGATTAAAACAATGGATACACATTTGCATTTTATGGGTCTCTAAACTATGTTCCACGTGTTATGGAGTTTAAGAATATTTTTGAATTGAAATTGTTTATCAAAATGATTTATTTTAATATATATATATATATATATATATATATATATATATATATATATATATATATATATATATATATATATATATATAAAAGTTGAATATATAAATGAATCCGACCGATTAAGTCTATATTTTCATAAACTTACAGTATAAATGTTAAATGATTTTTTAATTTCTATAAACTACATTCCTCCCATAAAATTTACAGATTAAACGAGTAAGCTTGTATATGTAAAGATATATTAATATTGTTTAACATTCATTTGTATAACAATTTACTCAATTTATTAAATAATAGACAATTAATAAAAATAAAATAAATAATTTTTGGATTGTATTGAGCTTAGTAATAATTACTAGAAAAAGATTGAATTAAATTTGATGATAATCTATAAAATTAAAATATTATATTTTTTGTTTAATATAACTTAGGATTGCAGGTAACCTGTAAAGACCGCTTAATCCACGGATTGTACATAATAGATATAAAAGACCCCGTACATAAATTATACAAATTTGTACCCTCATAAGTAGGGTGCGAATAATATAGATGGTCGTGCCTCGCAGTCTGCACTATATTTTTTATTTATTTATTTTTAATTTTTTATTATTGTGTAGTATTGTATGTGTTGAATATGACTAAATATTTTCATTCATTATTTGATAAATATCATATATTTTCAAATACAAATTTAAATTTTAATTCATGATCTAATTTAATATATTTTTTCATAATGTTTTTCTTAATCATTTATAATAAATATTACATCTCGTAATTGTTATACTTGCGTTCAATCTTTAATTATATTTTATATTTAAAGTTGGGATTAAAATTTTTAAAAGACTTTCTATTTTTATTTTATTTTATGTGAGGCGACCTGTGAACTTGTAAACCCATAACTATGTGAGATGGACCAAATATTTTAGCCCACGTTCATTATCTGAGTCCGTCCATTCCCAATTTCTTTTTGGCGAACTAAATATGAAGCGGGACGGTCCGCTTTGTGACTCTTAGTCTAAACCACTTAAACAATATTCCACATTAATATTTTGAAAATTTCTTTTTGTACCATCATATTATTCTTCTGCACTTTAATTAATATAAATTGTGTAATTTAGAAAATATTTTTAAATTGTATAATTCTAAAAACTATTTTTTCATGAATAAACTTTTATATTACACAATTTTTAAGTTTTTTTTATAAGAAAATTTTTAAATTGCATAATCTATTTTTTTTTATACAACAATGTTTAATCACTCTTCTAGCATTATTCTCACCCTTTGCAGATGCATATTTAGAACATTTCTTTTTGCACAACCATATTATTCTTTTACACTCTAAATAATAAGAATTGTGTATTTTAGAAGATATTTTTTTATCATCCAAACACTACTTTTTGCATGAAAACAACTTACAGATTATATATTTTATAAGTCAATTTTTACCTAAAAACACATTTGGATTATATAACCCAAAAGTTTTTTTATACAAAAGTATCTAGTCACGCTTCAAGCACTATCTTTTTGTGGTGCCAAGGGGTTGGCGGCTGGCAAGGGAGTGATAACAGCAATGGATAACCACAGCAAAACAAGAGAGAGCAATATTTTCTTTTACTCACCACATGGGGTGTAAAAGGAGAGCATGGGGTACAAAAGCAAACCCGCAAGAACAGGCTATTATTTAGATATCAAAAACTCTAAATCAACGTCATAACCAACAATAATTCATGAGAGTTTCTTTCTACACCCTTATATCTTATTCTTGCATCCTGTATAAAAATTTCTATTTTGTTCCTGAAAAAGTCAAAATTAGTTTTTAGATTTTAGAAGTTAATCCAGAATTCATATTTATATAAAAAACTCTAAGATTATGTAATCTAAAAGTTATTTTTAAAGTATATAACGTAGAAATTTTTTTTTTAGATTATATAATCTAAAAATCATTTCTTTTTTAAATTTTAAATTCTAAACTCTAATTCCTAAATTTTAAATAAAAAAATATTTAAATTAAAGAATCTTAAACACATTTCTTATCATTTTGTTATATTTCTTTTTTCTTTCTCAACCACTTTCTTCTTCTTCTTTTCTTTCATTCTCAACAAGCAATGACAGAAAGCGAGGGTGGCGAAGGTGGAAGCAATGATGGAGACAAAGGGTGGGGTAACTCTTGTCTCTTACCCTTACATAGAGGTGAAGATAAAAATAAAGGGGTGTAGAAAGAAACTCACCCAATACATATATTGCAAGTCCATATCAAAATGGAAACCCCAATCCACCCAATACCATGGCCATATACCCTTTGAACACAACAATACCATTACCTTCTCATATACAAACAAATTTCACATACCAATCTTAAAATACCTCATAAATGGTTTGTTTCACAGAGAAGAAATTAAAAAAGGAAAATAAGATATAATTAGTTTCTATTGTTAGGTGGAAGAAAGGAGAGTAAAAATAATATAGAGAATGGCTTAGTTTATTACTTTTTATGTGTTTTTCCTTTATCTTATTTTTATTTTCTTTCAACCAAACACTTTTAAATTTTACTCATGTACTTTTATTTTAATATGGTGGAATATTTTTAATCATGTTATTGCTACTACCTTCTTTGACATAATTTATTTGAGGCTCAAAATGACACTTAGAGAATTTATCAACTAATATTATTATAAATTGTTCTAACCATAAGTTTTGAACAAACTAAAGTTAATATGATCATAAACTATACACGATTATCGTAAATTGAATCTGATTTAACTTGCATTCTCGTCGAACCCTCGTATTAATCCTATTTCAATTAGTTTATTTAAAACATTGTGTATAAATTTAACAAAGTTCTGAATTATAGATGTTTTTTATAAATGTGTTGTTAAAAAATAATCACCAACTTGACTTATGATTAATATTTATAAAATAAAAATGTGATTAAAGATCCTTATAATTTTTTTAGTCTATCTTATCATTCACTTTTATTTTCAAAGTCACTTCATAAATTATTTGAGACATTAAATTTGTCACTTCATAAATTATTTGAGACATTAAATTTGTCACTTCATAAATTATTTGAGACATTAATGATTTGTTTGCATTAAATAATTGAAGATTCCTCTTTCTATAACAATAAGAAAAAACGTGAATCATATTTTTATATCCTTTGATGAATATTTTTATTTTAAAAAATTTACATTTAATTTTTTTTAAAAGACCAGACATATATTATAAACTACAATAATACCAGGTAACTTCAGAATTATGCTTAAGTTAATAAAAAAGTTAAAAATTATTCACAGTTAGACAAGAGAAAGTTATTAACACAAAATTTACATAAAAGTATGATTATTCAAGTAAAATTGACAATGAATTACATCAAGATTTGACATTCGAACATTGTGAAGTTTGTACAAATATAAAAGTAAATAAAAACTATACTAGAATTCCAATATTCAAAAATCAAATTTCAATTGTTTTTTAGTATAGTGTGAAACGGAAACCACTAAAATACTGTAATTTAGTGATCATTAATTTTGATTCTTAAAATAAAAAAATTAATTATTAAAATAATTAGTGACTGAATAACAAAAAAGTATAACAAATTTTTTTTGCGATTGAATTTTTTTTATCACAAAATAGTGACGGAAAAATCAGTTCCTGTTTAGTGATTAACATGTCAAACATGTGTAGAAAACTAATTTTATGATGGTTTGTCAATTCGGTTGCTAATTTAATGATAAATAGTAAAAAAAATAAATGTTTTCAACTTATTTTTAAATATTAAATATTTTTATTCGTTAAATCGATAATAAAATAAAAAAAAATAGTGATTAAAAATTTTAATTGTTAATGTATTTTTAATTTTTTTAAATATTTAATATTTTTAATCACTAATTCAATGACAAAAAATAAAGAAATAACGATCAAGTTTTTTTTTTAAGTTTTTTTTAATATATTTTAAATTATTAATTATTTTTTTCGTTAATTCGGTTGTAAAAAAAAATAACAACAAAATTTTCAATTATTAATACATTTAATATTTTTAAAATATTAAATATTTTCCGTTACTAATCCAGTGATAAAAAAATAACAACCAAAATTTTTATCACTAATATATTTAATTTTTTTAAATATTAAATATTTTTTAGATGAGAATTTTTTTTTTTAAATATTAAATATTAAATATTTTTCAGATGAGAAAAAAAAATAGCAACCAAAATTTTCGGTAACTAATACATTCATAATGTTTTTTCAAAATTCAAAAGCAAAACATACGTAAGTTACATTCAATAATTTTAATAATATAATTTAAATTATTAAATATAACAAAACTATAAACAAAAATATTCATGAATGATTATTAACAAATTTTACAAATTCAATTAAAATACATTGTGAAACTGTTGCATCGACAAATAATTATAAGAAAATGAATGTATACCTAACTAAAGATAAGATTTAACACCAATCAGTAGACTTTTTGTTCTCAATTCATGTCAGAATTGTGTTTCTTATTTCCGCAACTATAGTATTAGCTTGCTTTCCATTTTTAGTTTCATAAAAAATAATTGTACTAGTATAATTTACAAAAAATAATTTACATGAATATATAAAACATGTATAATGCATTTTAAGCATGCCTTATTAAGCATGTTGGTGCCTACACCATGATCTTATAAATATAAAAAGAAAAAATCAAAACAATTTTTTTAATTGTTATAAATAAATAAAATATTAAATGTATTTATAATTTAATAATTTTGTATTTAACAATTGATTTATATTCAGTTACTATTTTTAAATTTAATGCATTTTTCTTTAAATATTTTTTTATATTTAACCATCGATTTTAGTTTGATTGCTATTTGAATAAATAACTATATTTAATGATCGAATTAATGATGATAGTTAATTATTTTGAAATTTCATATATTTATATTTAAATAATTTAGTAATTTTAATTTGATAGTTATTTTGAAATTATATTTAAAATTAATGATCAAGTAGTGATTATTAATTATTTTAAAATTTAATATATTTATTATATTCAAAATTATTTTTCTCTTAACAATTGATTTTAATTCGATGACTTTTCTACAATTATATTTAAATTTATCGTCCAAATTAGTTTCGCTAAAAAAGTTTGTGTAACTAAAAAAGTTTTGGTCACTGTTTTGATGGCTAATTACTATAAACAAAATTTGGTTCAGTCGTAAATTACAATTAATTTAATTTGGTCACTAATTTTAGAATCTCAATTAGGTTTTTCTATTTGTAATAGGTTTTCTTTTAATTCCAGTGCATGTGGAAGATATATGGGTGAAGCAGACAATTGATGCCAATATAAGTGCATCCATTTATAATGAAATGAGACATAATTGATTGCGGGTCCAAGTTCTTTAATTCCACTTCATGTGATTCTGACAACACAAAATTTGCTATTTTCATAAATCATATCACACTTCTACCAAATACTAAGGAAGGATATGCACTACTAAAATAGATTCAAATTCTTTATTCTTCGTTAAAAAATATGAGTTGACAGACTACTTTACTATCTTTATAACTTTTATTTTTTATTTTAATATATATAATTTTAAATTATTTTTAATCATATAAATATTTTTTAAGATTTTTAATTAATTAATTAATTATATTTTTAATTAAATAAATTGAAATTATTTTATTATTATTATATAATAAATTATTTTATTATAATTAATAATTAAAATTTAATTTTTAAATATTAATGTTTTAAATTATAATATTATTATATATTTGTATTATTCTAATAAAAAAATAAAAAATATTTTTTTAAATGCTTTTTATTTATTTTTGAAATTTTAAGGAAAGACCAATGGACCAACTCCTCCCGTCTCCTATCTAATCCACAAGTTTGGATTTTTTTATACTTACTATACCAGATAAAAAAAATATATAAAATAGAGGATTTTATAAGTACTTTTTAAAAAAATATATAAAATAAATAAAATTAATTTTTATAAATGAAAATAAATTTATGTGTAAATTAAAATTATATTTATTTTTAATTTTTAAAAATAATTATTTTATTTATTAAAATGTGTCGTGTGTGATTTTTTTTCATATTTAAATATACTTTTAATTCTTATAGAATGAGTGATTAAATTTTAGTTCATTCAAAATATTTTAACTTCAATAAAGTAAAATTTAGTATTTATTTATACATTATAATTTGATGATATATTTAGTCAATATAATATTTTTAATATATTTTTTTTCATATCAAAGATATGAAGTATATAACAAGCTGAGATTAATAATAAATTATATGATAAAAATATTACTAAGATATGTCTATTTTTAATTAATGTTAAATATTGAATACTTTCTGTATAATTAACAGTTTTATATTGTTTAAAAATTAAAATCAATAACAATTCATATACATTTTTTTCTCTTAATTTTTTGAAGTATTTTTCATAATGAAATTATGAACTTCAACTATAAAAATAATTTGGATGTGTTGATTAATTTTAACCATGTTAATCTTATTTTGCTAAAATTAAAAGTAGATAATGAGTTATATTTTAGTTTAAACCTTTATATTTATTATCATTAACCTTTTATGAATCTTTAATTCGACTTTTATATATGCAGTTCATTTTTAAGTTTAACCTAAATCTAAGTTTCCATGTAATATTATGACTTATTTTCAACCCTAGTAAGAAGGCAGTTGTTTTTTTTTTTTTCAATAAACATACTAAAGTTTTTAATTGATTGGTCCATCTAAATTATTTTATGCCAATCATGCATATTTATTAAATACAAACATAATTATTGTATAAAGTACTCTTGAGTTGTCATGGAACAACATAATTTAATACAAACAAAACAGTTGCATTTGGTGGCACAAAAGTGACCACTAATAAGATTATTTTTTCCATCTGCATATTATATATGAACACTTACTCAACAAACAAACAAAATGTGAATGTGGTGCATATTACTTCCCAACAACTAAACAACAAAATCTCACTGAAATTGTGTTTTTTAAAGGCAATTATCTGTTGCCAAATCATTTTCAAAGAATCTAATCACATATATATACAATATTAATGAAAACGTATTCGTCCATCATTATAATTTTTGGTCCTTAGTATCATCCTCAATGATATTTACTTGCAAACTATTATAGTTGAAGAAATTAAATTTTGTAAGGTCATGTAACCCGACAAAACTTGTACTATGTTATAAATTCTAGCAGGAAGGATCTTTAAAAAAAAGTTAATTAAATATATTAATATATAAAAATAGTGTGATTAATTGTACATATAAATATAAATAAGTAATTAACATGTCTATTTTATTTTCTTTTACTTTATAATATCTTATAAAATTCTTCATGGTGAAATTAAGAATAAACACAATTACATTATTTATTTTTGAAATGAGAATATGAATTTGAATTCCACTTAAAAAAAACGAGTTTGTAGAACCGTATACAAGAAACAACACTCAAACTTATTATTTTTATTTTTAAGATTTTAAATTAAAAATAATATTAATTCTTTTATATAGACTGATTTACTAGTCTATGATCAAGTTAAGTATTATAATAATTTTTTATTAAAATATTTTTTTAAAATAAAATCTTATAAAACCATTTAACACGTTAAATCTAAAATAATTATATTTTTTATATTAAAATAACTTAAATTTTTATAATTATAGAGAATTGGTAATATTTTTATTATATCAAAATTATATAATTAATTAACACGTTATTTGTTAAGAAAGTTTAGATTAATATTTAAGATATAAACATAAATAAAATTATACTTACTACAAAAATTATTTTTTTATTAAAATAATAATTTTAAAAAATTAAATTAAACTTAATTTTCACTTTTTAAGATATTTAAAACATATCTTAACAAGGTGTTAGATCTACTATCATCCTATGTCAAATTCACTTAATTTTACATTTGAAATGTTCAATTTTAACAGAAATATAGAAGTTACATAAATTATAAATAATTCCTTAATCATCTTGTAAATTAATTTATATAATATATAAGTGAGTCAAATCTTACTTTATAAACTAATTTTATAAAATTAAAATGTGTTTAAATTTTAATAAATTAAGAAATATAATTTAAATTTAAATAAAAATTGAAAATACATATTATAGAAGAAAAAGTACTTTATTCATAAAAAATAACATAATTTATTTAGAATTTTATTTTTCACTTAAATTTTTATTTTTATTTGTGAATTATAATAGAGATTCTAGTTTTATTAGAAAACAATGTTAAAAGAAAAATAATAGATGAACATTTAAATTTTTTATCTTCATATACTATAGATTAAAAAAAATGAAAATTATAAATTTAAGTGTATATAAAGTAGGAGTGTATGTGTATCTTTCTCTATATTATTAATATTTATTTTGTGTGGTGGTTATAGAAAGTTGGAAGTCTTGTTTTACTTTACACACTCAAGACTCAAGCACTTCACTAAATATGCTCCTTCCTTCTCTATCAGTATTCAGAACATTTCTCTCTAGGAGAATGACTTCATCTTCGCACTCTCTACTGTTCAATGTACGGAGGTGCCAACCGGAGCTGGTAGCTCCTGCTAAACCTACTCCTCATGAAGTTAAACCACTCTCTGACATAGATGATCAAGATGGGCTTCGTTTCCAGATTCCACTGATACAATTCTACAGTAATAAGGCATCAATGGCAGGGAAGGACCCTGTGAATGTGATCAGAGAGGCACTGGGAAAAACTCTCGTATTTTTCTACCCTTTTGCGGGTAGGCTTAGGGAGAGTGGTGGTCGCAAATTGGTGGTGGATTGTACTGGGGAAGGGGCGATGTTCATTGAGGCTGATGCAGATGTAACACTGGATCAACTGTGTGGCAACAGTGGCACTCTTCAACCTCCATTCCCATGCTCTTCACAACTGCTTTATGATGTTCCTGGCTCAGAGGGTGTTACTCACTCTCCTCTTCTACTCTTTCAGGTCTCTAATACACTATACACCATTGCTTACCATTTATAGTCATTCTCATCTCTACTTCTAGATAGGTCTTACAGTACCAGACTTTTTTACTAAAATTGTGTAATTGTATTTCAAAATTGTTAATATAAGTAAATTTAGAAAAGAAAATTAAGATTACTTATTTTAAGATTAAGTGAAATGATTTATTTTTTTATTTCAATTTAATAAAGTATTCAGAATAATTAAGTAATACAAATTTTTTTTAATGAATTATTAATATATTTTCTGCAAATTTTCTTTTTTTATTAATATAAATTTAATATTAATTTTAAATAATTATTTTAATATAAAAAAGTAATATATGAATCTTGTTTGTAGATTATATGTTAGACAAAAAGTTATTTTTACAAAAGATATTATTTTTAATTAATTTTTCTATAATTAAATATAATTTTTTTGATAAAATGTTATAAATTTATTAAAATTATTAATTTTTTAATATTTTAAAAATTGATTATTTAATAATGTAAATTTTATTTTTAAAATATTAGTTAATTTGTGTAGATAATTGTATAACAAATAACAAAATATATATTTATAAAATTACTTATTTTAAATACAACATATTTAAAATAATATAACTATATTTAAATATTTTTTTAAAATATCATAATTATATTTAAATATTTACTTAAAATATATTTTTATCAAAATATAAAATTGTTTAGTATTTTTTTATAGGATCAAAGTTATAATAGAAATATATTTAATTTTTATTTATTCTAATTGAATAAAAAATATATTTATTTTTTATTTATTCTAATTAAAAATATAAGATGTTATTATTTTTTATAATTTTTTATGAATTAATAAATATAATATTTTTATTCATAATTTCTCTAAATAATTATAATATTTGTAAAGTAATTAAATAAAAAATTATATAACTATATTTTCTTATTTATTATATCATAATATAAATATTTATAAAAAAGTTATATCGTAGAAGAGATACGTTTTGTTGTTTTTTCTATTTTATAAAAGTATTGTGTCTTAATCGCAAGACTTTAATTTTTATGTTTTTAAAATTAATTTTTCATTTCAGTTTTTATTTTAAAGTTTTTCCAATAATTTAATTAATAAATTAAAATTTAACTATTAAAATAATATCATACTTTCTTAAAATATTAACATAACATGTATAGAATTTCAATAATCAAATCATTAAAAAGATTTTAAAATAAAAATGCTTGTTTAAAAATTTAAAAAGCCTAAGAAACTTTTTAAAAGAATTAGAAATTTTTAGTTTTAATTTATTAATAAAATTATTATAAAATATTTCAAAATAAAAAAAAATATTTACATAAAAGTTTAGAATTTTATTAATCAAATTACTGAAAAAACATTTCAAAATAAAAAAAATATGTTTACATAAAAATTCAAAGAATATAATAATTTAAAAAATTATTAATTAAATTATTAAAAAAATTCAAGACAAAAGAACATATTTACATGAAAATTTAGTAAAAAGGATACAAAATTAAAAAAATAAAACAAAAGAGAAGTTATATGTACGACTTCTAAAAATTTAAAAATAAAAAAATAAAAGATGAAAAACATAAAAGAGTGTACACTAAATACGAATTAAAAATAAATAAAAAGTTACAGTGCAAAACTAAACTTGTGTATAGAAAAACTTAAACATCATACAGTTTTCATTAGTTTGAATTCGTCTTTTAAGAAACAAGTTTTCCTTTTAAAGTTTCAAATATAACTTATCTATTTGTATAATCTTTTTAAAATTTATTCATTTTAATAAAAAGTTGTACCAGTTTAATAAATATTTCCATATAATGAGATTTTTTTAAAGTTAGTTATAGTAAGATAATTTAATATTAATTTTAATATCTTTTAGAAAATATTTTTATTAAATATAAACTAATTTAAAAATAAAAAATTATTATAATTATTAAATTGGAAATTATTTTATAAATTAAAAATTATTCGTATTTAAAATAGTTTCTATTATAAAAAATTATATTTTTTATAACTATTAATTTAAAAAAATTATGGAATTAATTTTTAAATTAAAATTAAAATTAATTTTTAATATTAATTATTCTTGTTTAAATAAATTTTAAATAAATTTTTAATTTAATTAGTGATAATTTTATTATTTTGAAAGTTAATAATATAATGAGTAAAAATATTTTTTTTTAATAAAATGCGTTATCAATGCATAAATTGTTAATTTGTGAAGATAGAACTTAAGTTTATTAGTTCAAAGTGTTTGATATATAACCCCTCAAACTTATAATTGTTGACATTGGATTTAAAATCACAGGTCACACGGCTCAAGTGTGGTGGTTTCGTCGTAGCCGTTCGCGTAAACCACACTATGAGCGACGGAAATGGCATGGCACTATTCATGAACACATTAGCTGAAATGGCTCAAGGAGCAACTCAACCTTCTGTGCAACCTTTGTGGTGTAGGGAACTCCTCATGGCAAGAGATCCACCTCGCATTACATGCAACCATCGCGAATACGAACATGTTCCAGACACCATCACCTCAAACTACCATGACATGGTTCTTCGATCATTCTTCTTTGAGCCTGCCGACATAGCAGCCCTTCGTGGTATGGTTCCTGACCACCTTCAGCGATGCACCACGTTTGATGTCATCACAGCATGCTTCTGGCGTTGTCGTACAAAAGCACTGCAGATTGAGGCAGATGAGGATGTTCGCATGATGGTGATAGTGAATGCGCGTGGAAGGTTCAATCCTCCTTTACCTGTTGGTTACTACGGCAATGCTTTTGCATACCCTGCAGCAGTTACCACTGCAGGGAAGCTCTGTGGAAATCCATTTGGGTATGCGGTGGAGTTAATAAATAAAGTGAAGAGTGAGGTGACAGAAGAGTATATGCATTCTGTGGCGGATCTAATGGTGTCTAAGGGGCGGTGCTTATTTACAACGGTGAGATCTTTTATTGTGTCGGATTTGAGACGTTTTAGTTTCAAAGAAGTTGATTTTGGGTGGGGTAAGGCATTGTATGGTGGAGTGGCCAAAGGTGGCGCTGGAGCATTTCCTGCAGTAATATATCTGATGTCACATACGAATGGAGATGGGAAAGAAGGTGTAGTGATACCAATTTGGTTGCCTGCCAAAGCCATGGAAAGGTTTGGACACGAGTTAGATGACATCCTTGGAAGACAAAACCGATGTTAGGAAGTTCCATTTTGTTACATGTCTACCTTATACTTGTAAGATGTGGTTAAGAGAATATTAGTTTATGTATTGTTAGAAGTTTGGGTCATCTAACTTATATTTTCTGTTTAAATAAACATGTTTTAGTGTCTTTTTATGTGTCTTTCATTCATTGTATCTGACATATATGTATTCCCTGCATCAGAACTTCTTTTGCTGGATTACAGCATTTCTTATGCTGCCATTCAGCCTTTTTCATCAAGCAAATTTCATTTCCTTAAGAAAACAATTAATTTATATCCTTTCTAAATAATTGTTTTCCATTGTTGTATAAGCTTTTTTGTTTACTGCAATTGTTTGTATAAGTTTTTTCTTTCACTGCAATATTGTTGTATAGACTAGTGCAGATAAAATAGAATGCAATAATATTTATTGTCATTTTAGTTGTTTAAAATAAACAGAATAAAGTGAAATAACTAATTGGCTTTATTTGATCCCATCTAGCATTCATTACATGTACAGAACGTATAGCAGTTTTCATTTTTTTATAGAAAAAACTCGTACAAAACGGAGTGTAAAAAATTATTACCTAATTCTCAAACATGGCATATTCTCATTCAATATATTTTTTTCATTTAAATTTTATAAGTTTTAAATATTGAAAATATACAGTTAAACATAAGAAAATTAAACTTATTTTTATAATTCACGATAATTCTTGGCATTTCAAATTATTAACTATTAATGGTTTTAAAAGTAATTAAAACCCGTGAAGCTAATTCCCTTAAACATGTTAATGATGTTAGCTAATTATAATAATGTATTGAGGTGAAGGGTTGAATGGACTTGTAGCCAGTTTTGTGGTTGAAATGATGTAATTTCCAAATAATGTGATTAGTGATAGAGTGATGTGAACTATCACATTCCTGGTGTTCACATTGTACCTCTAATGTAACCATAACCATTCATCTTTTCAAGCTACCATTGCTTTCACATATATTCGTGCCGACAACTAAAACGATAACATATCTTCTGTCATTATTTAACATATATATATATATATATATATATATATATATGTGTGTGTGTGTTAAATATATTTTTAACCTTAAATTATTTTTGGTTTTGATGTAAATTTTGATCTTATTTTGTTCTTATGTTTTATAAATTCGTGTAAATGATTCTTGATGATGTGTGAGAATTATTTTTATCTCTTTATTTTTTTTCTTCATTGTTTCCTATTTTATTATTATTCGTCTTTTAAATTTTTTTTACTTTTTTTCTTTTATTTTCTCTTCTTTTTTAAAAAAAAATATTTTTATTTATCATAGAGAATCATTTACGTATGTTTATAAAATATAAAGACAAAATAAATTTAAAATTTATTCCAAAAAAATACAATTTTGATAAATAATTAAAGACTAAAAATATATTTAACTATATATATATATATATATATATATTTATATTTTTTAATAATATTTTTTAAAAAATTTAACACAAGTTTAAAATCAAACTAGCCTTCAAAAAGGAGTTTGATTTTGTACAACTTGTTTTAAAATTTTATTTTGAATAAACACAATTATATTTGCAACTTCTATCCAAATTTGAATACAATAATCACTTTAATTTTACACATGTGCTTTGAATTTCCACAATACCACAACTACTTCTGATTTGAATTTAAAAAAATAAATCCAGTGCATTCTCTTTAGATCATTAATAAAAATAATATAATAAAGATTTAGTGATTACCATAAACATTTCACACTTAACACAAAGCTTCTTGCCAAAAGTCAATTAAGAATAATATGTGAATATTTTTTTTATACACTTTAACTTTATTATTCTTAAGATTTAATTTTTTTGAATATTTGTTTTTTTTTTATACATTTTAACTTTATTATTTCTATTCGATATGGTACTTTACATCCCCTCTGACACTTAAATCTACCTTCCCACTTAAATTTTTAACATTGACTTGAAATTTGTTCACCATAGGTCACGTGATTAGTATAACATTATCTATCATCCAAGAGTCACTTGAACTACTGGTAGAAAAACAACTAGCAAAAAGAGTTGTTCATCCTACTCTTGATCAGCACCTTAAGCATTTGTTGCTGTTGAAGTTTTGCTTTGCATATCAGATTTTTCCCAACATTTAAATAGGGTAACCCATTATACCACAATGCTGACAAGGTGGATAAATTTTCTTTTTACCCTTTCCTTTGCACTTTTTTCAGTGTCCTCATCATTACTTGAAAAATTATTTTTTTTAGTTTTTCTTTTTTACATGTTCCAACTTCTTGACCTTTTGCTTGTAGAGCACCTTCAATTGTACGATCTTGTCTCATAAGTCTTTGCAGCTCTTCGGTATGACTTTTTCCAGACCTTTAATCGTCTCAAACTCTTGCACTTCTTGTAGTTAAAATTCCAGCATCAAATTTAGAATTTGCATGCCTTGAATTCTCTCATCCCTTTCATACTCTTCCTTTTAAGTAATCCCAAATTGAATTTAGGCGTCTTCTGATCGTGATCCTAGTAAATATAGTTTAAGAAACACCATCATATAAGAATGATCTTGTCTTTACCTTCTTGGTTTCTTCTCTTTGTGTTTCTTTATTTGGGTCATGTGGGATTTTCAGACAACGAATGTATTTCATAGTTCTCTTCCTCAACATCCCACACATCCAAAGTTTCTAGGTAAGACTCCATTTTTACTACCCATATGTCATAGTTCTCCCATCAAAGTTAAAGTTAGGAGGAGCATCAAAGTTAATGTTCGGAGGAGCAACTTGTGAGAAAGTCGATTCGGCATCACTGCTACAGAAACCTAATTCCACGTCGGTTCTGGGGATGATTTGACGACGGTACCAAAACCGACGTTGAAAGAGGAGACGTTAAAAGTAATATTTTCAACGTCGGTTCATTTTGAACCGACGTTGAAAATAGACTTTCAACGTCGGTTCAATAAATAACCGACGTTGATAGTCTGTGAGACTTTCAACGTCGGTTATTTATTGAACCGACGTTGAAAGTCTATTTTCAACGTCGGTTCAAAATGAACCGACGTTGAAAGTCCCCTCCCAATCGCAATGCAGTTTCTAATTTTCTCATTTTCCCTAAATTGTACTACCTGCATATGAAATCGAGAAAACCAGAAAACAGTTTCAAATTACTACATTTGAAATGAATTATATATATTCAATAATTATTTGAATTTGATCTATTTACAATTGTATAAATGAAATTACAATAAAAGAACTCCTATTGTTCCCTATTTCTAATTTCTAAAAACTTCGTGCCCACTTTTGTCGAACTTGGTCGATAGACTCTTTGGGCAAGGGTTGGGTATCGGTGAATACCGGAACAAAATGAAAGTATGTTAGGTATCACAAGTAGGAAACTTTACCAATACAGTTTTGGAGGAATAGGGTTTTGGAGGACTAACCTGTCTCCAAGTATCTCTGATATTCCCAAAAACTATAAGCCACATCCAGTACATTACGTAGTAGCCACATTCATAGCTACCCGTTTGTCTATTAACCTATAATGAATTGAAGAAGTCATTAGTTATGAAAAATACATATTGAATATTCATTAGAGAATTAAAAGTAACCTTACATGTAGGATTTCCCAATGTGGGTTAGTGGCTTTGCTGATGTGCATTCCATCAATGGTACTGCACACCTTAATAGCACTGCTGAGAAGTTATTAGTCAATACATGAACATTAATTATATTTGAAAACACAAAGTTTAAAATACTTACCTATTCAAAATATTCTTTAAATCGATGATCTGGTTTTTATTCAAAGAACAAAACCAAGTATACTGGTCTTCTCTCGGACGATCGATGAGGAAGAGTTGCCAATGATGCCTTGAAAAATAAAATGTTTAGAATATAATTCAATCACAATAAAAACAATAATGAACTTATATTGACTTACTTGGAATAAATATGCTCCAAGATATATCTCGCCTTTTAGAGGTGAGGATCCAATTTTGGATATATCTTTGGACTTCCTCCCGTCTATTTCCAGCGACTTGGATTGACTGAGGCTCAAAAATCCATACACATCCGAAGCTCCTCGCTCCTCGCCAATTCATCCATCATCCTAAAAATGAAAAATAATATGTTATATATTAAATAATGAAATTGAAATTATAATAATAAATATGTACTTACATTGTCCAAAGTTGTAAAATAGAGATGTTGAGATCCCTATCACCACACGTGACCTCCGAGATGTCGAATATGAAATGTAGAGAGGAAGCTTGCATTATTTATCCCAAATCTCGTAGCATCCCAAGTGAATCTCAAAGGAGTTCGCATAATATTCTGCAGAGGCACGGATCAACTCAACAATTGGATTTTTCGGGATAGTCGCTTCTTTTCCTTTAGTATGTTCGAAGCAAGCACGACTTGTAGGCTTCCGAACATCCTACATGTTTAAAACAATACTACTTAATACGAAATAACATTTTCGAAGTCATTAACATAAAAATTACATACCTTTTTAGAAACTTGTCTCACTAAATGTTGGGGCCAAGCAATGAACGTGTGAAGGGCCTGTCCCACCACTTGTACCTCATCGAGAGGCACGGGGACTCGAGCATCAGCATCTCGAATCTCTTCTACCACCACTCTCAATAACCAGGTGCCAAAGGCACACTCGTGGATGGTAGAAGCCCTTGCTGAATCGAACCGAGGGCCACCAATCTTGGTTCAAGCAAGTCATCCTCCACCAATAAGGCACATTGTTTCATCCCAAAATATGTACCTGTGGATGCATGATATGAAGAAATTTGTAATGAAGACATATATCAAAAATAAATAACGATTTTACCTATCGGTGCAGGTGCAGGTGCAGCAGCAGCAACAGGAGAAGCTAGAATAGGAGCAGGATTACTGGAAGTACTTCCCATTGTGCCAACGGATGGAGGAGATGGTTGAGCGTGTTGGTGGGAAGATGCCATCCTAACTGCCAATCCAACTCTTCTTCATTAATTGTTGAGCTTTGGGTATTCTTCACTCGGTGCCCCAAAATAATGTCGAATACCCACACGGCTCCCACACCCGAACACGGCCGGGTGTTCATCTTACCAATAGCAGTGGTCGAGTATATCTCGACGACCACATGGAACGAAAGTTCCTCGTGTACACTGCTCCTCCAAGGAATCCTACAATAAATTTAACACATTATATATATATAATATACAAGTGTAACAAATTAATCATATTAGGGTTAAAAAGAATAGTAACTTACAATCCTATCTGCTATATATTGAGCCTCCTCAGATGTCATCCCACCGGAAGGCTTTTGACGAGCTCTCTTCCAAGTTTGATGACGTTTAGGAGGAGATGGTGGGGGGAGATCATCCTGGCTTATACCAGAACTGGCTGCTTCTTGTTCTCTGAGTGCAGCCTTCTCGTACATCATTCTCTCAGTCAAGAGATCATACCCCCCACGAGACAGGCGGTGGGGGGTCAAATTCTTCTTTTGAACCTCCTTCGCCTTTAATCTTTTCTCCTGAAAAATAATTGATATTAGAATATAATACAATAAGTTAATAAATTTAAATTAATTTATACCTCCCACTCTGAGCCAGTCCTAATCTCTACAAATTTCCTCCACTCCTCCTCGGATATGCCATATCGTTGGCAAGGAGTAAGTCCCTGCTAACGACATCCTCAACGATACACCCATTTCAGTAGTCAATGTGGACTTGAACTGCCTCCACATTTTTGCAATGCTGGACATAATCTTCTTCTTAACTGCCTTAGAGTTTTCAATATCAAAATACTTATGTAAAAATAAAACATAATTAGCATCAAAATTAAAAACCAATATTCAAGAAAAGACAATTGAATAAATTTAAACTTACCGTAATGTCCCGCCAAATCGATTCTTCACCGTGTCGTCAACATTATCCCAGTCTGGATGCAAAATGGATATCTAAAACATAATCATTAGTTAGATGAAAAGAAGAATTATATGTAAATATGTAAAAAACTTCAAATATAAACTTAGAATTACCTTCTCTCGTGCCACGGTACCCAAGTAGCTGCTGAACTGGGCATGATGCGGGCCGGACACCTTCCCGGTGCGTGGATCAACGGACACACCGAGCTTCTCTCTCGTCATGTGTCCGGTCGTCAAGCTCGATAATCGTGTAGCTTGCCCGGTCTTCTTTGGTGGACGAGGTGGTGGAGGAGATGAGGAGGTGAGGAAGGAGGTGATGGTGAAGGCATAAAGAAAATATAAAACAATATAATTTATAAATCTTAAATACACAAACATAAAACAAATACATAAAGAATTTTAAGTAGAAACATACTTAGACAACTAAATTTTCCCATATCCCTTCATCATGATCATTACGAGTTGCATGGACCACATCCTCTTGTACATCTTCAATACTACTAGGCAGTCGTGGTGAATTGGGAATGACAATGAAATCATCTGACTCGTCTTCATTTTCATGGTTGACATCAATCCCTTTGCCTTGAAGGACCACGGACCACCTATCATTACATGGGTCGGTCACATAAAAACTTGTTTTGCTCGATATGCCATGATGAATGGTTCTTCCTTATGACCTAGCTTCTTAAGGTCTATCATAGTAAAACCCATTTCGTCAAATTGAACACCGGTATTGCTATCGACCCAAACACATTTAAATAGAGGAACTCGAAATTTACTTGTAGTCAACCTCCCAAATTTCCTCAATCACTCCAAAGTAACTTATGGATGCCATGATGGGGTTTTTATCCTTTGAACTAGAAAAGTGCATGGATGTGGCCTCAATAGATACTCCACTATTTTGAACTGTGCTATTGTCATCTTGTGACTTTGTGTAGAAGGAATATCTATTAATGTCGTACCCACTCCAAGTGATGACGTTATGTTTTGGTCCATGAGCTAGCCATTTCAATGTATCAGATGCATGCTGATCCGAAAAAATTTGGCTTCTAAACCAACTGATAAAGTTGTTGTTATGCTCCTTCACTAACAACCGTTCACCCATTTTGGGGTTTTGGGTCCTCAACATTGATTGATGAGCGGATATGTAAGGAAGAACTTCATCCGTATTATTCAAAATATACAAGTGTGCTCGACTCAACTCGATAATATCCTTTGCTTGAACTTTTATACCACGAGTACCCTTTCCATTTATCCTATCATCATGTCGACTTGTAGGAACACCCACGGCTTGTGCTTTTGCCAAGTATTCGAACAAAACTCGTAGCTTCTTCCGCAATATACCTTTCAACTATAGAACCTTCGGGTCTGTATGGATTCTTAGTATACCCTTTGAAGATCTTCATGTATCGCTCAATTGGGTACATCCACCGCAAAAAGCTGGGCCACATAACTAGTATCTCTCTTACAAGATGAACAATTAAGTGAACCATAATATCAAAAAATGATGGAGGAAAATACATCTCCAATTGACATAGTATAATTGCTGCCTCATTTTCCAATTGATCTAATGATTTTTCATCAATTACCTTCGCGCATATAGAGTTGAAGAAAAACATAGACGCATAATTGCATTTCTCACATTCTTCGGAGTATGCCACGTATAGCTACGGTAAGAGTTGTTGCATCAAAACGTGATAGCCATGTGACTTTAACCCAACTAGTTTAAGATCTTTCATTGACACAAGACTCTTAATATTTGAAGAGTATCCTTGTGGAACTTTAATACTCCAAAGGCACCGACAAAGACTAGTCTTCTCTTTTTTGGACAAAGTGTGACATGCTGGTGGAAGATATGTTCTCTTGCCTTCAGATCTTGGATGCAATTCCGGACGTATTCCCAATTCACAAAGATCTTGACGAGTATTCACTCCATCCTTTGTCTTACCTTTGATGTTCAAAAGTGTGCCAATTAGACTATCACACACATTCTTCTCAACATGCATCACATCAATACAATGACGTACATCTAGATGACACCAATATGGAAGTTCAAAAAGATTGATCTCTTCTTCCACTTGCTTCATCGAGTAGATTTCTTTTGGGTCTTTCCAAATTCAACATGTATGTTTTTCACCCGATCATAAACTTCCTCACCAGTTAACGGTGACTTAGCAATTTCATCCTCCTGACAACCGTTAAAAGCTTTCTTCAATCTTCGGTATGGGTGGTTAACTGGAAGGAATTTTCCGTGTTTATTATAAATTGTCTTCTTCCCATGTTTCAATTGCGGATAACTTGTATCTTCTTGACAAATAGGACACGCATGATGACCCTTGACACCTGTATCCACTCAAGTTACCATATGCTGGAAAGTCATTTATGGTACAAAATATCATTGCATGTAACTTGAAATTCTCCTGTCGATTTGCATCAAACACCTCTACTCCTTCCTCCCACAACAATCTTAAGTCATCTATCAAAGGACTTAAATAAACATCTATGTCATTTCCTGGTCGTCTTGGACCCGCAATCATCATAGATAGCATAACATATTTCCGCTTCATGCACAACCAATGTGGAAGATTGTAGATCACCAATAAACCGGCCATGAACTGTGGTTAGTGCTTAAGTTACCAAAAGGATTCATTCCATCCGTAGCTAGTCCAAGTCTAAGGTTTCTTGCATCACTACCAAAACTTGGAAATAGACGGTCAATTTTCTTCCACTCGTGGAGAATCAGCTGGATGTCGAAGTTGTCCATCTCGCTTCTTTGCAATCGAATGCCATGTGAGATTTTTTGAATCTTCTTCATTAGCAAACAATCGCTTAATCCTTGGAATTATTGGAAGATACCATATAACCTTTGCAGGAGAACCTTTTTATGACTATCTTCACCATCACCATCACCATCCTTGACTTTGTAACGTGATACACCACATTTTGGACACTTGTCAAGACATTCAAACTCTTTTCCGTATAAAATACAGTCATTAGGACAAGCGTGTATCTTTTTATATTCTAAACCCATTGGACAAAGTATCTTCTTTGCTTCATACATACGGTTAGGCAATGTGTTTTCATCCGGAAGCATCTCTTTCAAAAGTTCTAACAATTCATTGAAACTTTTATCACTCCAACCAAACTTTGCCTTCAAATTCACCAATCTTAATACGTAAGACAATCGAGTGAAAGTTGTACACCCAGGATACAAAGCCGTCTCCGAATCGGTCTTTAATTTATCATATACAGTGCATGTGCTTGAAGAAAGCTCTCCCGACCCACATCACGAAGCATATCCTCTATTCGATCTTCCATACACACATCCTCCTCCTCCACGAGTTGTGATACTATTGGAATATCAATAAGTTCACCGTGCCATATCCATGTAGTATAATTTTTCATGATACCCTCACGATTAGATGTTCTCGTATTATATCTACGGTTTGAACTCTTCCATTAACACACTTAACACAGGGACAATAAAATTTTCCATTCATCTTTAGACCATTTCGTTCAAAGAAACTCAAAAATTGTTCAACTCCATTCTCATACTCTTCCGATATACGACTTGCATTCATCCAACTTCGATTCATTTTCGGATTTTACACTACAATTAAGAGTTAATAAAAACCTTATGGGTCATCAATGAATTTAATATCATTGATTACTATAATAAAAATTATCATTTAGTAGACTTTGCTCTATAAGAGAGACAAACTCATTCTAACGAAATTTCAGCAGAGTTTCCTCCGTTATTTGACTAAATCCAAATTTTTATACAAAATCAAATACATAAACAACATCAAAAAAGCCCCATGGGCACAACCAGATCATCGAACAATCATCTACGGACATTTAATAACCTAATCATACAAACACTATAACATTATTTAGTACAGATTTACTAGAGACAAACTCATTCTAACGAAATTTCGGCAGAGTTTCCTCTGTTATTTGACTAAATCCAAATTTTTACACAACATCAAATACATAAACAATATCAAATAAAGCCCCATGGGCACAGCCAGATCATCAGAACAATCATCTACAGGCATTTCAATAACCTAATCATACAAACACTATCTACAAAACAAAAAAATAATAAAAACATTTAAAAACCCACTAACCTCGACAATGGCAGCGGCGATCAACGGTGGCGGTGACGGTAGTGGCGATGGCAGAGTGCGGCAGGGGCAAGGCGGCGGCTCGGCAGAGTGACGCGGCGGCGGCAGCGGCTCGACAATGACGCAGCTGGCGGCAGCGCGCAAGACAGCAGCGAGGAGAAACCAGTGCGTTCAGCGGCGCAATGAGCTAGCTTCAAGGATTCGCGACCGCCGGTGGCAAGGGCGGTTCAGCGGCTGACTGGAAGGGACTGTCTTCGGAAGGAAGGGCGTTCGCATGGCAGGCAGCGGCAGGAAACAGCTGGGACGAAAACGCGAAGAACGAAAAGTGAGGAAGAAGAGGGCGCGGGAGTGTTTATAAAGGGTCTTTAACGTCGGTTATTTGGAAGAACCGACGTGGAATGTGGGGGACTTCACATTCCACGTCGGTTGCTATCAGAACCGACGTAGAAGATCAGACATTCCACGTCGGTTCTGATAGCAACCGACGTGGAATGTGAAGTCCACCACATTCCACGTCGGTTCTTCCAAATAACCGACGTTAAAGACCTTTTCAAACCCTTCTACGACGTTCGTAGTTTAACCGACGTAAAATGGCGACGTTAATTCCTAATACTGTAGTAGTGCATCCATTCCAGATATCTTTCAACAAGAGATCTTTATTTAGGTTGGAGTAGAAAGGCAGAGATAATATAAAAGAAGTATGCAGGTTTTGGAAAGAGAAAAATAAAGATGTGCAGAGAATGGTAACTGTTGCCATTTTATTACCCTAATGTAACGTAATTTGAATACATTTAGAAATAACAGCTTAAGAGAATACTTATTCTAGCCACTACTGATAACCTAGTTGAAAAATAAGAAATAACTAAGCCACTAACACCTCACCTAATTAAACAGAATAAGCTTGACTTAATCAGACTAAAATCAAGCTGAAAACTTCCTAAAAATGTGCAATATCCAAAGACAGTTCTCAACATAGTGTAAGCAACAAGAAATTATTAAGTAATCTTAGACCATGAAAAATTCAACTAATTTTCACACCACAACTAAAAGAACAGATAATCAAAACTTGCAAAATATGATTATATTTTAGGTAACAATTGATCCAACCCCGTAAAAAGAGATGACAGTTCGAAAGTAACTAATAATTTGCTCTTAATAACAACACACTCTTTAAGATATTTTTCTAAACATATATATTCTTTATATATTATTGAATAAAATGTATTGAAAATTATTTTACCAGTAAGTATTGTAAAAATGTTATACCTGTAATCCATACTAAAAAAAATATGTTGAAAAGAGCATGAATACGAAACTCTCTTACTCATTTGAGCTGCATCCTATTAAAATCATCATCGTGGGTTGGCACTTCACATTCAAAAAGCTACCTTGAGTCTGGTGCCCTATATTTTCTGAACATGTAGCCAATATGATATAATTAAGATCAAGTGAAGATGTGTAGGTTTTTGGCATCATATTTCTTGCCTTGAAACTGCACTGCTTAACCTGCGCCCCTTTAGCTGCCGAATCAACCATTCCTTTCAAAGATACCCTCCTTTTTATTCTTCCTTGTAATTATATCAATGCATGCTTTTTCTCTTGGTTTCATCAGTCAGACATGTTTCATGCTTTTACTCTGTAAAAATATAAACTAAATTCCATTTCAATTCCTACTGTCAAACTAATCCCCAACACCACCAACTCTTCACCAATAAACTCAACCACATTCTCCCAATACTTCTTCTTCTCCCTACCTAATTGCCAAGAATAAGCACTACCATGATCCTAATAGTAATACCCTTTATACTAGCTTCATTATTTCCATGTTTTCAGGCTCAGACTCTGCCATCAAGCTTTGCCAACCAAGGGCAATGGCAACTCTTGCAGCCAAGCATTGGCATATCCCCAATGCACATGCAACTTCTACACAACGACAAAGTCATCATGTTTGACCGAACTGATTTTGGCCACTCATACCTTCCTCTTTCCAATGGCCGTTGTCGCATGGATCCCTTTGACATTGCCCTAAAAGTCGATTGTTCCGCTCACTCCGCACTATACGACGTAGCCACAAACACATTACGACCCTTAATGATACAAACCGACACATGGTGTTCTTCAGGCTCGCTTCTCCCAAACGGTACTTTGATACAAACCGGTGGCTACAACGATGGTGAACGTAACATTCGCATGTTCACCCCATGCTTCGACCAAACCTGCGATTGGGTCGAATTCCCACGTTTGTTATCACAAAGAAGATGGTATGCAACAAACCAAATACTCCCAGATGGTCGTGTCATTGTTGTTGGAGGTAGAAGACAATTCAACTACGAATTCTTACCTAAACCCGCTAACTCAAACAATTTTCCTTCAGCTATTCCCCTAAACTTTCTTCAACGAACCACTGATACAAGTGAAAATAATTTATACCCTTTCGTGCATCTTTTACCCGATGGAAACCTATTCATCTTCGCCAACACAAAGTCTGTATTATTTGACTACAAACAAAACAGTGTAATCAAAGAGTTCCCTCCAATTCCAGGTGAAGAACCTCGTAACTACCCTAGCTCGGGTTCTTCGGTTCTTCTCCCACTTGACGAAAACCTAGGTCCACCCCAAGCTGAAGTGGTGATATGCGGCGGAGCGCCACGTGGCTCGTTCGAAAGCGCCGTACGTGGGAGCTTCATGCAAGCCCTTTCCACGTGCGGGAGGCTGAGACTCACTGACCCTAACCCTAATTGGGTGATGGAAAACATGCCGATGCCACGAGCAATGGGTGACATGCTTCTCCTCCCTAATGGCGACGTCGTTATAATTAACGGCATAGGGGCAGGGACCGCAGGGTGGGAACACGGCCGTGAGCCGGTGTTGACTCCGGTGATATTCCGGCCATCGGAGACGGTGAATCGGTTTAGTATTATGGCACCGGCATCAAGACCTAGGTTATATCACTCTTCAGCTGTGTTGTTGAAAGATGGAAGGATTTTAGTTGGTGGTAGCAACCCTCACGTTTTTTACAACTTCACTGGGGTTGAGTACCCCACTGATCTTAGCTTGGAGGCGTTTTCTCCGCCCTATTTGGCGCCTGAGTTTAATCCGGTGCGGCCAACGATTAGGTATGTTACGAATAATAACGTTTTAGGGTTTAGGACTTTTTGTTACGTGACGTTCTCGGTGGCTGATTTTGGTTCGGCGAGTGACGTGTCCATTAGGATTGTGGCACCGTCCTTTACTACGCACTCTTTTGGACAGAATCAGAGGATGGTGGTGTTGAAGTCGCGTGGGGTTACGTACCTAGGCGGAGAGGCTTATTATGCCACGGTGGTGGGGCCGTCGACGGCGGAGATTGCTCCGCCGGGGTACTACCTGTTGTTTGTGGTGCATAAGGGTGTGCCAAGTTCAGGTTGGTGGGTGCAAGTGATGTATTAAGCAGAGATTATATGTGCAGTTGGTTAAATTGTGGTTAATAAGTAGCATACGTATTGAGAGGTGTTTGTTAGTGCAGAACAGATAAATTACCTTGAATTAGTGTTAACCCAAAAAAATTATGATATGTAATGCTCTAACTTAGGTGTGTATTAAAAAATAATTAGGGTTGATGAGAATAAATATATGACATTTTATTTGATGAATGCTGATGTCAGAAACATTGCCAAACAAATGGTCAATTGAACTAATCTCTTAACATCAGTGTATGAATATAGTTTTGGAAGGTTTGATGATTATTTTCTGTTTATACCTCTTATATAATAAATATAAAATATTTTTCTTCTGTCCACAATGTTAGGTTAGTGTATGGATTGAAACACTTGTGTCAAAAAAAAAAAAATAAACGTAAAAAACCTGGAAGAATATGAATGTTTGTAGAGCTAATATATAAAATATGGTTATATTCTATTAGATATAAAATTTTGAAAAAGTAAAAAAATTAATATTATTTGAATTTTGTACATGTAATGAGTTAATGTTGAAAAATACTTTAGATGGTCCATATTAAACATTATTTATAACTTAATAAAAAATTTAAATAGAAAAAAAATCTTAATAAATCTAAAAAAATCTATTTAAACTTAATTATCTGATTTATGTAATTAAATAAACTTAAATGAGTTGAAGATCAACTATCCACCACTAATCAAAATAACAACAGACATAATAACTAAAAGAATGTAAAATTACAAAATTAGAGACCATAACTGAAATAAAAACTAGAAATAAATTTAAAATTAACAAACAAAATAGGGATTGCGCATATATATTTCCATTATCACAAATTATGATGTATATTTATATATTCTATATAGAAAAAAACATAATAAAATATAAAATATTAATAATATTACAATCTTAAGTTGGTAAATCTATATAATAATAAAATATATTATTATTTTTATGAAAAAATATTTTAAAATAAAAATTAAAAGATTTTTTAAAAACTAATTTAAATAAAAAAAATTAACCAAATATTTTTCAAAAATATATGAATATATATTGTGGTTTAGTTTTGATTAATTTTAAAAATTCAAATTACATATACAACTAAACCATTTAGATCAATTTTTTATTTTTTTAAAAATCAGTTAAATTTTAAATACCCTATTAATATTTGTTAACTCCATGTAGGTAAATATACTATATCAATCAATATTTACATATCCTCAAAACCACTTCATATATGTTGAGTACTCCTCCATGTGAAACATCGGACATAATAAATATTCTTATATATCATTATATGATTAAATGAATAACAACTAATAAATAAAATGAAAATCAGGTACTTTTTAATAATCTCTTAAGTTTTAACAGCTTTTCTCTAAAAAGAAGTTTTATCAATGCAGGTTGCTGTTATAATAATGACTCCATAGATTCATAGCTGAAATAGACTCTCTCATGGATAAAATTTTATAAAAAAAAAATTAGGGTTTTTCTATCGGCAAAAAAATATATAAGGTGGTGGTATATTTGACACCACCGTTATTTTTAACCATCATCCTATAGCTCTTAATAATAATTTTTTATTTTAAAAGTTAACCTTTATTTTATTAAATATTTAAATATTATTAAATCATTTGTTAGGTAGTTGCAATTTTAAAAGAGGTCGTGAATCAATCATTTTTCACATATATATTGAGGGTGAGTGAAATATAAAATAATCATGCCAATATCTAATTTGAGAAGCTTTATTTTGTTAATTACCAATTAATATGTATTTTACATTGACAATATATCTTGGTATAATTGTGTTTGTTTCAGAAGATTTTTTAGAATAATCCATTGGCAAGGTATCTTGTTATAATTCTGTTTGACTACTAAGTAATTATATTATATTATATATATATATATATATATATATATTTGAAAAATTAATTTAAAAGAAAAGGTTTAGATTATGAATTTTTTACATCACTAATTAATACAGGATCTGTATAGATAAGTTTTTATTGTCTCTTCAAATTTTTCTTTTATTTTTCCTGTTAAATAAATAGTTTTGACATTATTATAGTATTACTTTATTCTACTCCGCCTAATTTTTATAACTGATTAGGATAAAAGAAAAAGAATAAATGAGATAAATTCGAAAATTGGGAGGAAAAATATATTGGAAATACATTAATGTTCTACTTGAATGAATGATAAAGAAATATTATAAATATGATTTCAATTGTCTAAATTTGAATATCTTAAACAACTTAATTTTTGTGAAAAGAAATTTCACCAGAGATATTAATCAAATTATCCAACAAATGTTAGTCATTAAAAAGTTGAATCCTTATATACACTTAAAAAATTTGATAAATTCAATTATCTCCAATTTTAATTATATACTGTAAATAATTAATTATGTATTTAGAAAAATCTAGAATAAACACCTCAATCAAAATTTTATTTAACATAAAAGGGTGGAATAAGTAGGTCCAAAAGTAAAAAAAAATATAACCTTAACTTTAGACTTTAGAAGAGAAATAAATATACAATAAGCCAATAAATAAATAAAAATAAAGAAGACTCGGATTCGTTTTCCTGTCAATTGGTGCGGCTTAGAACATCGATCAAGATTTTCACTTATTTGAGCGATGTGGGACTAGTCTATGATAGATTTATAAGTATATTTTGCTAATCTATGTAGATTGATAGACAAACATGCGTTCATCAATAGTGAGTAAAGCAATGACAACTGGTAAAAACATCAACGCTCCAAATCGGTAAGGGCATTCAATAATTAAACAAGAATCAAGGAACTGCGTACAAACACTTCATTCATGATTCCACACCCACAACAGTAAACCATGTGGTTAAGGCGAAAGCAATTTTGCAGAAACTTGTGTTTGTAATGGATTCAAGTTAAACCTCACAACACCAACTAATGAAGGAATTAGTCTCAAATAAGTGTCTGGTAGGATTTTATGGGAAGTATTAGAGTACTATTCTTTAATATTTTATTAATGCATTGTTCATGGAATGGAACTGACAATAACAAACAAGCTTTCTTTATTACAGTGAATCTTATTTATTTGCACCAAACAAGACCAAATAGTACTAGAAGTAAACTAGTCAGAAGGAGGAATTTCATCTGTTGACAAAAAACTATACACAACAAAATCCTTAACAACCCCTTTGAAATAAGTGTACTTTCTGAGAACACCCTCCCTCGTGAATCCAACCTTTTCCAACACCCTCTGAGAAGCTTTGTTCTCAACATCAACGAAAGCCTGCAACCTTAGCAAATTGGGAAAGTCTTTGAAGACTTGAGGCACTGCAATCTTGAGCACTTTGGTGGCTATCCCTTGGCCCCAGTAGCTGCTCCCAATAGCATATCCTATGTCAGCCTTGTGCCTTTCATCACCTGACCAGGGATATACTGAAACAAAGCCAATGGAGCGATCATCGACGCAGATTGAGCGACGCCATGGATGAGGTATGCAAACATCCCTTATGAAGGTCAAAGCCTCTTCCCTGGTGCCACATGTCTTCCATCGCAGGTTTCGAGTCACCTGATCATCCCCTGCCCACAAGAAGAAATCGTCAACATCACTAGTCTTGAATGGCCGGAGACTAATAGTAGAGAGATCCACAGATGCCATCTTGCATAAATGTTCAATTATTTAGGTTTCCATCATTTAGGAAAATATGGATTTTTCATATACTTGCCCTACTTTAATAGAAAAATTAGAATACAACAAATACATCTTATATTATATACATGCGTATATTTATCTATCTATCTCTCTATATATATATATTATCTAAATATGAAAACAAAAGCAATAATACAAATGAAAACAAAGTTATTCTACCAATGTGCATGACATATGATTGTGACATTTAAACTAATATTTGGAAGGATTTGTTTGCTATGATTAAATTGAAGAAATTACTACAATTTTAACTTTAACACTTCATTGAATCCTATAATTTAGTCTACTAGTAAGTCTTACACGAATAGAATACAGAAACAAACAAAATGATATGTCGAGACATTTAAGAAGACATCCATAGTTCATTAAATATCATCTTTGACAGATACGTACATATCAGATATAATTATCATATTAGATATAATAGGCAATATCTTTAAAAATTCTTGCCTTCATATGAAAGGACACTGTTCATATCAGATATAATTGTATTAGATATAATAGGCTATATCTTCAAAAATTCTTGAACTTCATAGGAAAAAGAGACATTCAATGTTAGACACTATATCAGATATAATCATCAGATTAGACATAATAGCAATATCTCCAAAAATTCTATGAAACTCTATAACTATCATATTATGCAATATATCCAGAAGTTCTCAAACCCCATATGAAAACTCACAGGTCAAACTAGATACTTAATACAGACAAGGCAAAGTCTCATAAAGGTCCATCAAACTGTATAACCATTGCATTATACAACAAATCCAGAATTTCTTAGACTTTGAACAGAATAACAACATAGACAAAATCACAAATCATTATTAAACTAGGTATGAAAGGGGCCGCGCGAACGCAGGCCCCCACTGCCACAAATTATGACGTAGGCTCTCCCACTTGGGGAGACCTTAGACTGGCACCCTTTCAAAGTGCAATGAAAGTCACCAATCTAGGCCATAGACCTTATTGATCACCTATTGACCCCGTCCAGGTAAGTATGTTGTAAAGTTGCCAGTGACTCTCTATTTAACATACCTAATATTAAGCCATATACATTTGTTAATGATGTGGGACTAACAGAAATGAAGTAATGTAGAGTTCTCTGCATTCCCTACTGCTTTTCTAATCATTTTCAGATGGGCCTGTTTATTAGGATTTACAGCATAAAAACCAAACTCATGCATTCACACAGCAAAAAATTCTGTTTTAACTGAAGCAGTGTATGTTATATAAATTCTTTTCAACTGAAGACAATACGGGGCATTATTATTTTTGAAAACCTTTTGTCAGAGGGAAACATTGTTTCAACATGGTGAACAAATATAGCCAGAAGATCCATTCTGGTTCTTACTTTTCAAAAAATTCCTAGCATTTTTTCCTTTAAAATAATCAATCCAAACATAATAACTGCACCTCTCCGAATCTTAAACTCTTAGCACATGATGAAAAAAAGAGTTGTCATTCTGAGAACTCCTATTTTTAACCACTACTAACTAAAAGACATTGCGCACTTCGATCAAACTCCTTGTAGTTTTAACTTACCAGTGCAACCAGCCCTAGTAATCACGAGTCCAGAATGTCAATCATGGTAAGATGACGTGAGCCCCTAAAATTTAACAGTAGGACTTAGCTACATTCTAATGGATTCAATTTGAGAACAAAATAGAAGCGACCCTTGTTGAAACTAAAAACTAAACTCATCACCTAACCTTTAATAAATCTATATCAAAACTACAGCCATGAAACACAATATTATTCTGCTTTAACCATAAGCTCCAAGCCCCAGAGTGTCACACCATTTACCAAGATTTTTTACCTTTTTTACACATTACCAACCCCAATGATATGAATAGCCATTACTGGAGAAGGTAAAAATACTACGAAATCAACCCAAGCAAAAAAGGTATACCATATTCTACTAGAAAAATCAACAAAAAGTACAGAGCAAATCACTACAAAAACCCAGTCAGCACCCAGCCCATCATAGCTGTTTCTCTAAAGTAGATTACTACTTGTTGGCCACCAATTCAGAGTCGATTTTCAAGAAAAAAAAAAGGATGTTATTTGGCATGTTCCACTTCCAGAAGGACTTGAACAAATAAAAGTTATGATCATCCAAACTAGAAGAAGACAAGAAAGAATATCCAGATTTTATTAAATATGCATAGAGTTTCGTACCAACCACACTCATTCATCCTTTTTTTCCTTAAAAAGGACCATGGAAGCAATAATACATGAGATGAATGAATAGTTCTTCCTTCCAAGCGAAGAGAGACTTCAAATCATCTGTTCGTACTTTTGTTTGTTGCTTTACTGGCCATTTTGAGCATATACTTGCGGTGTCGTGGTACTTTTCTTACCAGTTTGCTAATAAATTATAACACTTCCTATGATCAAGTGTGAGATCATTGACCTTGCTGCTTCACTTGACTGTCATCCTTGAGCCACATATTTGTCAGTTGTCACTTAGTCTCCTTTTCACCTTTTCCAAGTATACCTTCACTCTGAATCTAGTGATGCAACTTGGGTCAAATCCTGAATCCAGTATTAAAATATAAATCAAGTTGAATCACTTTTTGACTTTTAAAACAAGACTACAAATGGAGACATACACCCAAGTGTGCCCTTTACATAGAGGCCAACTAATATTGTGTAACTATTCTCAGTTGGGCTTGGGAGTTGCTAGTATAATAAAATTTAATGTGATAGTATTGTATTTCTATGTATGCAAGGATTGTGTAACTTCTCGTGTTTTTTAAACCCTTATAAATCATTCTTTATTTTATTTTATTTTATGTTTTCAAAGCATATTAAGTAAGATTGATATTCTAAATTGTTTGTTTTATTGGCTATTTAGGGGACAGAAAGAGAAAGAAACCCAATTAAGTACTCTTCTACCTGTGACAACCTCAAAAATTTAGGAGCTAAACAAAATCATGCATCTCTTCAGCAAATAATCTCATCCTAAAATCAGTTTACTGTGAGCATGCTTGCAATCTAGAGCATTGAGCAGTTTGACCTGGACTGGATAAAAAAATATACGTCTGCAGATATATTGCGCCATGAGGAGAGGGTACCTATAACAGACCAGGCTTCCTTGCAGTTTAACATTTAATCTCTGCATTCCTTTAATTCTTTCCGTGGCACCTTAAATTAATATTGAGGAACATACTGTGGTCAATTTTGAAAACTATTTCATTAAGATTATGGACTTCTTATTCAATACTAAATTAACAACATCTAGGGAGATAAGAGAAAGTCATTTACTACTTTGATTAAAAAAATGAAAAAAAGGAGGAAATATGTCAGAATTAACTGCTTACAAATAGGCAGCAGTAATTTTCATACTATCATTTATAATAAAACACCAGATCCAGTTTAAATATTAAATATATAACGATGATTTTTTTTCATTTTTTGTGAATACAAATTGTTATTTAACTGAATTTCTAGTATTGATTTTCTGGTAAAGATGTGAAAAATAAAAAGCATTAGGCAGCAAACTACTATAATATCTAACTACATGATGGAAAACTAGCATACTTTAAGTGAGTTCGGTATAGAGAGATTTGGAAACAATTCATTTAGACACACATATAGATAGACATTAGCTATTGTGTATATGCACAAAAACTACATGGACAAACATTTCACTTATTTAATTGAAGAACAAAAAGCAACTACCACAACAGAGAAAATAATCAACTTGGTGTCAAAGAGAAAATAATCAATTTGGTGTCAAAGATTTTTTCCGAGGAAACGGCATTGAACCAAACAGCTTTTCTACCTATAAAATATTAAAAGTAATTAAACTCAAATTAAAGGCACCCCCTCTGGCAATGCAGGAAAAGATCGTTTACATTTCACATGATTTAAAGTTCTCATCTTCCTGGCATGCTGCATTTACTCACATACCACAATCATCAAATATCAAAACCAACAATGGAAGTAAAAATACATCGTTAAGTTCTACTCAGTAATAAACGCTTTAATCAAACATAGCTATAAGTTCTACTCAGTAGTAATTCTTAAGTTCTACTCAGTAATAAACGATTTAATCAAACATAGGTATATAAGGTTCGGTAGTAATTCTTAAGTCCCACTCAGTAACTATTTAATCAAAACTATTAACCATTATAGTTATATACAAAAGTAGTTAAGATATTTTTAAGGAGAAAAGACAGTAAAATGAACCTTTCCGGTCTCTTCATGAACCAATGGTGTCGAACCTGCATGGAAATTTAAGCAAGAACGAACTTACCATCTAATCCTTCCACTGACTTGCACAATTGTCATCACAAACAACCAACAAAATAAGAAATACTCTTTTTTTCATGCTAAACACAATAGTAGAAGTGAACATAAAGCGACAACAACAAAATAAGAAATGCTCAAGAACCATGCTACTAAAGAGACTAGTAAAAGTGAATTCAGTAAGCCAAAATGAAAATTAAAACTAATATAGTATAAGCTGCTAAAGAGACTAGTAAAAGTGAATTCAGTAAGCCAAAATGAAAATTAAAACTAGTATAGTATAAGATGCGCTACTAAAGAGAGTAGTAGTAAAAGTGAACACAGGATGCCAAATGAAAATTAGAACTAATATAGCAGAGAGTAGTAGTAATGGTGAACACAGGATGCCAAAATGAAAATTAGAACTAACATAGCAGAGGCTGCTGCGCACGCAAGCCTCCTCTAACATATAGTAAAAGTGAACACAGGATGCCAAAATGAAAATTAGAACTAATATAGCAGAGTAGTAGTAATGGTGAACACAGGATGCCAAAATGAAAATCAGAACTAATATAGCAAGCCTCCTCTAACATACAGTAAAAGTGAACACAGATGCCAAAATAAAAATTAGAACTAACATAGCAGAGAGTAGTAGTAATGGTGAACACAGGATGCCAAAATGAAAATCAGAACTAATATAGCAGAGGCTGCGCGCACGCAAGCCTCCTCTAACATATAAAAGTGAACACAGGATGCCAAAATAAAAATTAGAACTAATATAGCAGAGAGTAGTACTAATGGTGAACACAGGACGCCAAAATGAAAATCAGAACTGATATAGCAAGCCTCCTCTAACATATAGCAAAGGTGAACACACGATGCCAAAATGAGAATTTGAACTAACATGGCAGACTAGGATGCCAAAATGAAATTCAGAACTAACACAGCAGACTAGGATGCCAAAATGAAAATTAGAACTAACATAGCAGACTAGGATGCCCAAATAAAGATTAGAACTAAATAGCAGAGGCTGCGCGCACGCATGCCTCCTCTACCATAAATTATGATGTAGGCTCTCCTTTATATGGAGACCTTAAGCAGGCATCCCTCCAAATGTGCAATGGAAGCTACCTACCTAAGCCATGGGCCTTCATGTTCACCCATTGACCCCATCCAGGTAAGTATGTTTTAGCGCCAGAAGTCAGTTCTTATTTATGCATTCTGAAGACTACTGCATGTTCAGTACTAGTCGACATGGGACTATTAGACATGCTCGTTAATATTCATGTATCCAAACAAATTAACTTCAATAAACAGATGATGAAATGAATACTCCCTCCTGCTAAATAAAATGAAAACCGTATACACCTTCTAACTGGTTTAAATAGAGCATGCTGCTGTTATAACAATGATTCCATAGTTTCATATAAGACAACAGTTCAACTTTTCTTCTGTGGAGGATGATTTGTTCAACAATATTCTCTTGCTTGAACTAGTTACCGAATAATTGAAACAGACTATTCGCATGTTGAATGGATGAAATTTTATTTAAAATACATTAAATGTGAGTGAAGTATAAAATATTATCATGCCAATATCTAACTTGGAAAGATCCATTTTCCTCAATAACCTATGCTTCCTATATTTAATCAGCATTCGTTAGTTCAAACCTTTGGTCCTTCCTATTCATTCTTGTCTACTGAGAAATTGCAGGTTACTGATTAATCTACATATATATATATATATGTGTGTGGATTTGTATTGGTAATTGTTTTAACCTGGGTGCTCTGTTCCAGATACATTCTTAGAAAGTAATTATTGCATTGGCACAGTATTTTGTTACAATTGTTTTTTATGACTAAATAATTAAAAAAATATATTATGCTGACTCAACTCAACCAGTATCCGATGAGTTTATATATATATATATATATATATATATATATATATATATATATATATATATATATATATATATATATTAGCCATATGAAATACTTACTCAGACTTGTACCTCATTTTTTTCAAAGTAAAAGTGTTATTTCAAAGTAAAAGTGTTACTCCATATTTTAATTGAAAAATAAGCATAAATTAATCTACCAACATACCGGCCAACTTTGAATCACAAGCATAAGCATTTTTCAACATAAAGCAATAAATTTTTCCATAGACTTATTATAGGAAAAAAAAGAAAATTAAAATTATTTATTTTATAGACTAAAATTAGGTTACCCAAAAGTCTGATAGTGTCTCAAATCTCACGAGATAAAAGATCTCTCGTTACAGAGTACATTGCTTAGGTCTGCTAGAACTAGAAGACGTGCAGAGAAGGAGTCCAAACATGTAACTTTGATTACTTTTTTTAGCAAATATTTCCAGCATCCATGTGTTAATTTTTTATCCCCAGTTTGATCATTAATTTAAGCACACCCAATGGGCGACTATGAACCGTGTATTCCCAGCATCCTTTGAACCGTCAGTTCCTCATCCAATCACTTTTCACCTTGACCAAATATACCTCAACCAAAATCTATTAATAACTTCAGTACCAAATCCCGAATCCGATAGATAGATGTACTAAAATGATGTTATATATTAGTAAACAAATGAGTTGGATCATTTTAAATTTTAAAATGAATACAGTTATTCTCATTCCCTTGCCAGTTTAAGCAGGTGTGGAAGAAATAACAGAACTAACTAACTATTCTCCAGTTGAACAAAATGCGTTTTTTGGTTCTTCCTGTGACCACCTCAAAAATTGGAAAGCTAGACAAAATTGCCAACTGTTCAGCAAAATACATCATCCTAAATCAGCTTATTGTGGGCATTCTTGCAGTCCAATGAATTGGGTAGCTAGATCGGTACTGAACAAAACAGGGTATAACTCTAGAGCAATTCAGCAATGTGCAGGGGTACCTCCATAACCAATCAGGCTTACTTGCAGTTTAACAATTAATCCCTGAATTCCTTCAATCCTTTCCGCAGAACCTGCATAAATTAATATTCAGGAACATAAGGGTTCTGGACTTCCCATATGAAAGTTCATAAAATTTGAGGGATAAAATAGTCGTTTACTGTTTTAATAGAAAAGAAAGAAATGTCAGACTTTACTGTTTACAGATAGACACGCAAATAGTTTTCACAATATGATACGTATTAATACACCAAATCCAGCTTTTGAGAAACAAAATAAGAAATAAAAAACATTAGGCGGGAAACTACTCTAATATCTAACAAGATAATACAGAGTAGCAAACCAATGAGGCTACGGATTAAGGAGTTTTGAAAACAATTCTTTTAGCCTCAAAAGTATACAACGGAAACCCGGGAATTACAGCAAGTATGGACAGACAGTAATATTTTACTCGCTTAAACAAAACCGAAAAGGGGAGAAAAAATAACCTTTTATATCTCTTCTTTGAACCACATGGACAGAGCGCATTCCTGCTAATTTGTCCAGCTTGGGCCAAATTAGATCTTGCAAGGTCCAATGGGGTAGAACCAACTAGCTTTTGGACCTAGAGAAAAATAAATATAAACATGGCTGGTTATCAAAATATGGCTACAAGCACCCACAAAAGCATTTACACTAATTATTTGACATTCTAAGTTCAGTTGATATCTTGTTGCACATACTCACCCACACGCATCATATATTCATAGTCATCCAAAAAGGTAATGACTTTAGTTGCATTAGATATACATACATCCAAATCAAACAAGTTTTGAAAGAAATTCCGATTAAATATCAATACCAACAATAAATATCGAAAAAAAATACAACACATTGACAGAGACATCAACATTTAGATACTTTGATTTTATTTGAAGCATAATGCTACACAACATTGCTAGTAACATAAGCCGAAATTAAGAAAGAAGACCTAAAGAATCAAAGACATAATTCTGAAACTTTATCATCCCATTGAAGAACCAAGTAATTAGTTTATAAATTATCACTAGGAATAAACTATGGACCTGACCCAAATTGTGCTACTTATCTCAAACCCCAAATCTCAAGATAAAACTGCCCAATCAATACCTATTTTTGCAGTAGAACTACAACACAAGCGAGAGTAAAAAAATGGTAAGCTTTTAATGAACCAATGACCAAACTAAATTTTTTTCACAAAATGATCAATTGAACCCAACTAAGTTTTAAGGAATTAAAGTAATAAGAAGCATTACTTCAGCAAAGCTTTTTGGCATTGGTTTTCCTTCTTCTTTTAACTTCTCTATCTTCTTCTGTGCTTCTTTGGCCCAAGTAAACTTAGCAAGTGCATTCTCTACATCAGCAATCGTGCAGCCACAGTGCTTCGCGGCTTATTGCTTTTGAGCAGTCTGAAGATTCTGGAGATAACAAAACAAAAGGATAAAAAGGCAGAAGAATGAATCACAGATCCTTTAATAAATCCATAAATAAACATTGTGAAGCATGAATTTATCGGAAACCTCTCCAGTGGGGTCCAAAATCCCAAGATATCGAATTGTGGCTTCGTATTTCTCGAAGGCAGAGGAAAAAGTGGCTTCGCTGCTTCGTCCAACCATGAACTCCTTAAACGCACCGATTCTTTTTGCATTCTTCATTTCATCCGCAAAACCTGAGATCTATGATATCATTATTCTTAATAGGTTAATTAAATGTAAAAAACAGTGTCTGAAACATGTGAGAAAGGAGAAGCAAGGGCGAAATTGGAATTCAAAGGAACTGACGAAGCAGAGCGAATGAATCGAAATTGGCTTGTGACCCATCTCCCAGGGACTGCGTGGTCTTTTGGCCTGTAATGACGTTTTTGACCTTCTCCATCCATGAACCCTGCAACTGTGCGTACCGTGGCAAAGATTGTTCGGTGCTGGTACTTGCAACTTTGGTTTGCTGCTGAATGTAAAATCTTCCTTGCGATGCGAAATGAAATCATCGAAACCTTTGAATCGATCACTATTTCTTTCTCTGCAACTATTACACCCTTCAATGGCTGCAACTGTGCTCGAGGTTAGAGAATTACCCTCGAAATTGAGATGTTGATGTTTGGCTAAAATGACGTCGTTTGAAGTGCTGGGCAGCGGTAGCGACAGCGGCGGTAACAATCTCAAAGTGTGAAAATTAAATTAAAAATAATAATCATAATAGTTAAATCATTACTTTTTAAATAATTAAAAATAACTTTAAAGTCAGAAAATTAAATTAAAAATAATACTAATATAAAAATAATTATCTTTTAAAAAATAAGAAATAATTTTAAAATAAAAAAATTATTTATATATTATTTAATGTATGAAAAAAGAGGAGAAACAAAAATTTAAATAAAAAATATATCATTTAAAAAATAAGAAATATTTTTAAAATGATAAAATCTAGAAAAGAATAAAACATTTCACTCTCTCTATTATTTTATTCTAATAATCTTTTTTTATAATATCATTTATATGTTTTTTTTATATTTATCATGATTTTTAGAATTATAAAGTAGAATATGAGAAAAGAAGAGGATAGTAATCTTCTTGAAATAATTTTTTTTAAATATAAAAAGTTATAAAAAAACGTTAATAAAATATAAAAATAAAGAAATTAAATTTATTATTATTTTAAAACAATTTAAAAAATATATATTAAAATATGTACGTTAAAAAGAATAGTGTACATTATATACTGTTATAAATAAAATAAATTTATAAGTATTCGTTGAAACTTTATTGTTTAATTTTAATGACTTCAAACTTTATTTTCCATATATTTTATTAGTAGTTGACAGTGAAATAATACACTTTATTTTAAAAAAAGTATCGTGTCGTTTTATATGGATCAAAATAACATGTATAACTTATGACCTACACGAGCTATATTTTTTTCACAGATTAAAATTGAGTTAAAACAAAAATTATTTTTAAAAAAAATAATGTGATACAAGCAAATCGAAGAAATAAATTAAGTTTGCTTAAATATTTAATTTTTATAATTATGAACCCATTTTTGACAACTCTTTTTTATGCATCGTGTATTTGTTTTAACTATTTAAAATAATTAAAAGTTAAAAATAATATAAAGGTTAACTAAAATAATAAAGTGGTTTGAATTATGATATGCATCAACATTTAAATTTTAATACGGAATCTATTATGAGAACCCTTGGTTGATCTCTCTATGTATCTACTATATAATATAATTAGACTAAGATTGATAAAGAATTATTAAGTACTGAGTCATCCATGGAGTTATTCATAAGAATTATTATAGGAAAAATGAACGAAGTTCACCATATCGTCCCAAGATTCAACCTACATGAAAAATAAGAGTAAATAAATAAATTTAATGAGAATATGAAGAAAGTGTTCCATTATTTGTTATTTTAGGAATTCAATAAGTTAGTTTGAGAGAAGAACTAAAATAAAATTAATAATTATTATAATTACAATTAGGTCTTTGTCTAATTACAAAAAATAAAAAATATACGTAAAATTATTATAATTACAATTAGGTTTTTCTATATAATAATTAATAATTTTTAAAATATATGTCAATCAAATACAGATGAATTTAAAAACAATAATTTGTGTCCCACAAAATATTGATATCTATTTATATTTAAATTAGTAAAATTAAATTTATATTTAAATAATATTTTATTTAAAATAAAATTAGTTAATAACTTCTATAAATTATAATAAATTTTTAAATTTTTTTAATAATATTTTAAAACATTAAATATAATTTATTAATTGATAAAATAAATAAATAAAAAATAATTGATTAATACAAATAATTAATCCATTAAAATCTTATAAAAAAATTATTTAAATTTTTTATATTTTTAAAACTACGTGATTCAAATTTACAAACGAAATTTCTCTCGTCGACACTTGTTATTGATTAACCTTTTAAAAAAGTCCCAAAATAAAGTTGTATGATACCCGTTACCATCAGCAAAGAAACATCATTAGAGTGGCCGAACAATCACCGGATACAAGAAAAAGACAACGATGAAAGACAATCATAACTAGACTGAAATTACGCTAACAAACTTCTGGCGAAAAAGATAGTTTACTGTCTGAGATCGTTGAGTTGGTGAGCCCTGGTGCGCGGATTAATGCCCTTGCGGAGGACGTTGTCGTGCATGTGCAGTTCGTTCAGTTAGCCAAGTCCTCCGCCGTCGTGTGAAAACGGCATTGTCGTTTTTGAATACGGGGATGAACGACGTCGTTTAGGGGAGCGTTGGAAGGGTAAGAAGAGAAAGAGTGGAGAAGAGCACGAAGAGGAAAGGAGTGACTAGGGCGGAGAGAACGAAAGCTGTCACTGTTACCACTACGCCCCTTCGACACTATCAGCACCATCTGCTATTGCGTAACAATGAGTTCGAATATTTTTGCCACCTTTTTATTTTAACTTTATTGTGCAAAAGGTAACGCGACTCGGCGTCGTTTCGTTGCTACAAAATTAGGTGACTGTTATTGATTAATCAGGGGTATTTAACAGAGGATGGGAATGAATAAAGGATTTGTTGGTAATAATTAAAGATTCAATAAAAAAAAATAATAGTCTAATATTATAAATCAACACAAATGATAACAATGTCTTGCTATTTGTTACACATTCTATGTTTTGATGGTTTCCACTACTATAAAGCTAGGTAATATTTTATAATATAGTTGTCTTTGAAACAATATAATTAAGGAGTTATAAATATCATAGTTCACCCATTGACCTTGTGGAGGTTAGATAGAAGAAAAACTTTTATGGTGTTATTTTATCATGAATGGGAGTTTTCAACTAGCCATATAAAATAAATTACAACATAATTTATAACAATTTGTTGAAGGATTTGACCAACTTGATATAAAATATAATTTTGATAAATAATTTAGAAATTAAAAATATATTTAATATTTTCTAATATAACATGTGATTATTTTTATTATAGCTCGTCAATCTCTCAATTATCTTATCATCTCATGTTTTGAAACACGTAATTTAAATAATTAATATTTTCATCATTTAGGTTTCTTGTTGATTATTTACACAAATTTCATTTATTTTATGCACAATAGTGGGTCATGTTAAAGCTATAACAAAAGTTTATTTGTGTACTGATATTTGTTTGATGGTCTAAGTGGTGATATTTTCCACTTGTATAAAACTAAATATTTATACAAAGAACGTGTAGTATATCCATCAAGTTGTTCTCGAGAAGGTTGAGAAAAGAAAGGTTTGTTGTGGTGTTCTTTTACTATGTAGAAAAGACTTTAGTTGGCCATATAAAGAAATGACTTTATAATATGTTGTTAAAGAATTTTATGACCCTTATTGTGTTTAAGGTAATTTTATTTCAATTATCCTTCCTTGTCAACTAGTTGGTAGTATCACAACAAACAACCCTAGTATAAAGTTTTTAGCATTTAAATGTTAGTTTTCAATAAAGTCTTTTCACCTAAAAAATATAATTTTGAGAAAAGCACCGTTTATTTATTAATATTCATAAGCGAATGATGTTTTCATGGCTGATTTAAATTTAAGCCGTTGTCCTATTATTATTTTTTGTCTTTTAAAATACATTATAAGAATAATTAACATTTTCATTCATTTGTCTTTCCCTTATTTTTCAAATTCAGAAATTTATATGAGAATTCCGTCGTTCAAAAATTTGACAATCATGAACTCCTAACCATCATTTTAAAGTTACAATTAATTGTAAAATTACCATATTAACAAGGTAATTTTTATACATATTTCAATAACTATGAACTTTTTAAAAATTCACATCTCATATAGTTTTTGTGAACAAATTTTTCCAAGCAAACTTTAATCAATTACAAAGTATTGATATTTGTTAGACCACTTTATATATTTTTTAGATAAAATATAAAAAATGAAAATTCAAAAAATACCATATTTTATAAAGTAAAATAATTATAAAAAATGAACAATATTATAATTGTTTTTTAAACAAGGATTTATTAAATATGTAAGTAACTTTTCTTAACTATAAAAAGGTACTAAAATACATTTTAATATATTATTGATAAATCATATAAGGGACTCAATTATTGAAAAATCTACACAAGATACTCCGTGGGTTGGGACATCCTTATAAAATTCACTAGCAATTATACATAATTACGTTTTGCAAAACCCTAATACCTTATATAGAAAATTATGGGATTTTAAAGTAGGATTGTGACTTCATAATTAAGAAATTCATATGGCTAAGTGGGATAAGATTTCCAATACAAATAACATGAAAAAATAAGATTTTAAAGTTTAAGAGATTAATAACATTTTCCTCATAAAAATAAGGAAAAAGATTGGTACAGTAAAAATAAAAAAAAATTATTTGAATTATGTTCACCTAAAAATTTATCTACCATTGGAAAATTTAACACACATGAAATGTAAATAATTATATAAGAAAATTGATTCTATTTTTAAAATAATAAAATTTTAAAATTTTAAGACTCAATGTTTATAGGTCTTTCTTTATTTATATACAGTTCAACTTTATCATTTTTACTTAATATGAGACTTTATTTTCACTCTCATACAGTCTCATCCGTAAGTACTATACTACCGTAACTGTTATTGGATTTACCCGGATTCCTTTGATTTCTTTCCACATTGGTATACTTTCTTAAGAGGATTCTCAATTACTATATACGTGGTAAACCAAACAGTAGTTAGTGATAAAGTTGAGATCCATATAAAAAAAACAAATACCCATAAAATTTGAGTCTTAAGATTTTATACTTAAAATAGTGTCATATTTTTTTATATACTTTTTTTATATGTGTTGAAATCTCCCTAAAGAAAATTTTCCAACATTCATAACTTTGACTTTATCCTTTTCTTTTTATAGTATCGTGGTCTTTTTTCATTTTTACTAATATTCATACACTCCAAAGTGAATTCAAAATTGGTGAATTATATGCAAAATTATTTGAATGTTTTTTTATTTTAGTCTACTTTTTGCATATTTCATTATCTCGCATTACTTTTAAGATTTTTTAAAAATTTTATTTTAATACAAGATCTTAAATCAATATTTTAATTAATTTTTTATTTGATTGTTAGTGGAAATATGTATTTCCAAGGCAGGAAAAATATTTTTTATTTGTATATTTTAGGATTTTAAATTTTATGTATACTCTAATAAAAAATTTTTATAATAAATTTTAATTTTATGACCCTAATTCTTATAATAATGAAAATGTTGTTATATGAGTTTTTACTTAAATGAATTTAAATGATGCTTACTAATTAAAGAATATAAATTAGATATATGTGAAACAAATTATATTTCACCTCAAATTAAGATGATTAATAATCTCTTAAATTTTTTTAAAAGTACGAACAACAACTTTTAGATCAACCTATGCGAAAAATTTGACATGCCACGTAATAAAATTTGTGCATTTCTAATGAGACCTAATATAACATTTACATAACTATTTCATGGATATAACAAATTTAACCAAGATATTGAGCATATCTTTCTCACCATAATATATTCATTAGATGTTTTATATAACTCTACTTGAACTCCTTAGTATAAGTTATAGAAGATGTAAAATAGGAAGTAACATAAAACATGTAAACAATAGTTTTTTAATTTTTTAATTAAAACAATATCATTTAATGTATCTGAATGAAGAGATTTAATTTACAGTTAACATACAACCATGAATGATTTTTTAATATATTTCACCTTTTTATAATTTTAATTTATTACGAGGTATATTTTAAATATATTTTTGGTTAGTTGAATTTATTGAAATCATAAAATTAGGAGAATAAATAAAATACGAGATCGAAATATATTTATATTTTTCAAAAAATTATAATTAATAAAAAAGAATTTATTCATAAAAGTTTGTAATAGCGTGTAATACTAATATTAATACTTTGTAAGCATGCTACGTTCTTATTTAAAAAGAAAAGAAAAAGACAACCCTGTTGAAAGCATTGGTTCCGCAGACGGAGGTGCTTTTGATGAAAACTTGAGCGAGCGTTAATCATCGGCCATGCTGCTGATTTTTCGTCTCTCCATAGTCTTGGTTTATCCTTCCTTCGACTGTAAAGACCGTATTGCCCTCAATTAAAAGTCACAAACGGGTCAAAGGATCTACGGGAACAAATCTGGACGCCCATATTTACATACCCATGTTTGCTGTCTTCACCCTTCTTTCTCTGTTTCTTCCAAACACTTTCTCTCTCTAAACCTGAAACCTCGCCACTGCAACAAACGCAAGCACTCAAAGTGCTCCAAATTCCTCACTCATCACGGTTTGTTCCTTCCGCTGATTCATCTTCTCCTTTTCCAACTCGATTTCATTTTATTCCGTTATCATCTCTTTCGATTCTACCAAACAAGTTATCGCATCTCATAATTAGTCTGTTTTAGCTCATACTTCGTTGCAAAGCGCTTAGCCTTATGATCGGTTTAGTTAATTTGTGCGCAGAGTTGTGTTTTCGTTTTCCGACCTTTTATTTTCTCTTTTTCCTTCGTTTGCGTTATCTGTGTCGATGATTTGGGGTATTCGATAGCTTCTGGGGTTCATTATGTTATGAATTTTAGGTGTGTGCTTGGTTGTTGATTACGCAACTCTGCGTTTTGATTTGATTCGCATTGAGTATTCGCTGTGGTTGATATGCAATTATGCTTTGACTGGTAATTCAGACAGTATGGAAAGACTGATTTTAAACTTTGTCTGGATTCTGAGGTTAACAGGGAATTGTTGTAAGAAATGATGTAGCGTGTCTGGAAAACCATTGAGAAGTACCAAATCGCGTCTGGGACGTGGGAGCTATAACTATTAGCTTCTTAGTAATTGTGAGAAACCGCGTCTGGAGCTTTAGATTTTAGTATCAGTGTTTGGGATGTTGAGAAGACTGTGGTCCATCTTATATATAATGGCTGAAAATGTTTGATAATAACTAGCTACTGTTACAGATATTTCTAATTGTTAGTTTCTAGGAGCTCCCGCGATGTAAGGTTATGCCTTGAACCTAACGCCTTTATATGGAAGTGGAAGTATTTGGATGTATCTTGAGAGAGTTTTTGTGCACTACAAACTTCCTTTGTTAAATAAATGGTCATATGTAGAATTCTTGTCATGGAATTATTTTCTCAATTTACCCCTGGGGTTATTGTTTAAGCTATATGATTTATGTACTCGGCAGTTTCTGCAATGCACCGCGTGGGTAGTGCGAGCAACGGAAACAACTCATCTCGTCCTCGCAAGGAGAAGAGATTAACCTATGTGTTGAATGATTCCGACGACACTAAGGTGAACTCGTTGTTTTATCTACTTATTTATTTTATTTGTTCCAGGGTAACAGACAAGTTTCATGCTACCACTACAAATTTCTTTGACATCATGCTTCCTAATCTGTTAACTAGTTGAAACTGATTGGGTTGACTCTAATAAACACAAACACCTTTTTACTTGGATGAAATTACTATTTAATGCATTTAGCGAATTCCCAGTTTGGTCCTTGAAAGATTCTTTTAACTTAATCTTCTTCTCTAAATAGTGACTTAACTTCTGCTATAAGGAGAATATTTGATTATTGAATGACTTAAATTTGGTCCAGGTAAACAGTAGTTGTACTAATTTGATATTAAAACCTGTCATTTGAATATCAAATAGATGTAAAGGACCAAATTCATGTTCCAAAGATTTTTTACAAATATCAAGATGGAGGTTTACCCTAAATTTTTTTTATTATTTTTCTCATTTTACATTGACTTAGACCCATTTGGTGGTTTGCATATTTTGACCTTTTGGTTGTTAATATTTACCCAATATTTACTTTCTAATCTATCAAATCTTCATGAATAGTTCATACAGTACTTGGCCCCTTTCTGCCATGTACTTGTGTTTTGCTTTGAAATGCGTTGTCATAGATTTTACCTTTTCAGTATTTATTGTTTTCATTGAATTTCCTTCAATTTTGATAGTTCTCTTAGTTGCACAGTCTAGAATTGTAACTTGTCTCTTTACCGCAGCATTGTGCAAGCATAAACTGTTTGGCTCTGCTTACATCTGCAGCATCTGATGGGTCTGATTATCTCTTCACTGGAAGCCGTGATGGCAGGTTAAAGCGATGGGTACTAGATGTGGATAGAGCAACATGCTCGGCTACCTTTGAATCTCATGTTGATTGGGTAATCCTTGTTTTAATTTTTTTCCTTCCTTCCCATTTGACAGTTTAATTTCAATTTGGTAACTTCTGGTACTTGGCAGTGTTTTTTTTAACATGGTTACTTCAAAAAACATCATCTGCAATGGAACACCCCAGCATCTATTTTTTGTCATTTTTCCTGCACAGGGAATTTTTTGGTGGACTTATGTTACATTGTTAATAATGCATTTTTTTAAAATCTTTTACCCAATCTAGTGATAAGGTCAAAACATGTAAGAAAGTATATGATGCAATGTGGGAAATCTATATTTACCATGCTATGTGCAAAAGAGGCCTCGTTGTTGGGGTCTTGCCATCTTGGTTTATGATTATATGTGGGCTGTATGGGATGTTTTGACAAAGATGAGTATTGTGTTTTTTTAGAATTTCATCTGCAAAAATAGATCTTCAATGGTCTGAATGTTTGACATTGACTTTTATTTATTTTATTTTTTGTGGAGTACTTCATCAGATATCCTTTCCTGCAGTCTGTAATGATTTGTTGTGTTGGAATTTAACGAACTTAATTCTAATTGTGAAGGTATGGTTGAAAAGGAAAAGGCTATAAAAACCCAGTGGATTATCTCCGCATTCTTGAACTTTGTTTTTAGGTTGTCTATTTGTCTTGTTTCCTTCTCTTATAATATTCTGAAGTGTCTAATGGACGTTTTTTCATTTAAAATATCCTCTTTTTGTCTAATTATTTTTTTCATTAGCAATTTATGCAAAATAGGTCAATGTTATTGAACTTATGGTCATTCTTCAACTTTTACTTTTTCCCCCAACGTTCAAAACCCTGTGTCATTAGCATTTAAGTTACACCCACCAAAACTGACACCTGCACAATCTCTTGCACATGCATAATGGCTTAAGTAGAATCGAATACATAAATTATAAATGCTATTTTATTCTTGCAGGTTAATGATGCTGTTCTTGTTGGTGACAGTACACTTGTTTCTTGCTCTTCAGATACTACACTCAAGGTTTGTTGATTGCTAGCTTTTTTATGTTCCAATCAATCCTTGCTCTTCTTGAAATGGTACCAGTACTTCCATAATTATTTGCACCTTATTTTTTATGTGTTAGACATGGAATGCCTTGTCCCTCGGAACTTGTACCAGAACGCTTCGACAACACTCTGACTATGTTACTTGCCTTGCAGCAGCAGGAAAAAATGTAACGTACTTCTGTCATTTTATGTTTCTTATGTAGTGTGTCAAAGAAAAGTTAATTTATTGTTTCTATATGTTGCGCATTGAATCAGATAGATACTTTGGTTGAATTATCAATGTCAAATCCGTTCTTTGATTGTTTAATAGTGTCATGCATTTTAGAGCAATATTGTTGCCTCTGGTGGCCTTGGCGGGGAGGTTTTTATATGGGATATAGATGCTGCCATCACTCCAGTCTCTAAGTGCAATGACACTACAGTTGATGAATCTTCAAATGGTATCAATGGTTCTGTCAACTTACTACCATTGACAAGCCTGCGTACTACTAACTCAAGCACCAATTTGTCCATGAACACTACACAAACTCAGGGATACGTTCCAATTGTTGCCAAAGGGCATAAAGATTCTGTTTATGCATTGGCTACAAATGAAAGTGGAACAATTCTTGTGTCTGGTGGCACTGAAAAGGTACAGTATGGCACCTGTTCTGATTTGTTGAGGCTTCTTTACATTTGAAACATTAGAGGTGGTTTGTTTCTGCTTATTAGAGATAGATATAGATTATATAGAGTTCTGTAGTAGCTTGAATTTTGTGGGATGTTTCTTCTACCATGGTTTATGTCTTTTTGCATTTTTTTTGGATTCTGTAGGTTGTGCGTGTCTGGGATGCGAGAACAGGATCAAAGACTCTAAAGCTAAGAGGGCATATGGATAACATCAGGACTCTACTTCTGGATTCTACTGGCAGGTTTGTGGAGTGGATATCTAGTTTTAGTTGCAATTTTTCAGTTTACAATTATATTTTAAAGTTGGTAACTTGCTTTTCCTCCTTTTTTTTAATTTCTTTATTATCACCAAATTCTATCTCTCTGTTTGCATTGATCTTTCTCATTTGACATTTCTGTGTTTTCCCACAACTTGTAGATAACAATGCACATGAATAACCTAATTCTTTGATTGGCTATGTTATAGTGAGCTTATTTAATAGTCAATCATAAGTGATTGAAATGTTGTTGGGTTTCTTTTTATTTTATACATCAATGTATCTTTTCGCTGGATAAACTTGTTAAGTTCAAATTAATTAATATGTTTTTTCAAGAATTCAGCCGTGATGGTTTTAATGTTTATTATTGCAGATATTGTTTATCCGGATCGTCAGACTCTATGATAAGGTAATGGCTGCTTATGGAGTAGTTGTAAGCATTTCAATTTGTTTTGTTTTGTGGTTGACTAATAATTTGTCCATCTTTCCTCAAAGGCTTTGGGATATAGGTCAGCAGAGATGTGTGCATTCTTATGCAGTTCATACAGATTCTGTTTGGGCACTTGCCAGCACCCCAACTTTTAGTCATGTTTATAGTGGGGGGAGAGACTTTTCAGTGAGTGCAACCTTCAACTAAAATTGACATCAAACTGTTTTTTATTGTTACTTCTTGAATTTGTGACATGACATCTCCTTTTCCTGTTTAACTCATGAACCCCATCTTCTAATGTCGTATTCTTTTATACCCGAAGTTATACTTGACAGATTTGCAAACTAGAGAGAGTAGTTTGCTTTGCACAGGCGAGCACCCTATTCTTCAATTGGCTTTGCATGATGATAGCATATGGATTGCATCAACAGACTCTTCAGTTCATAGATGGCCCACTGAAGGATGCAACCCTGAAAAGATTTTCCAGAGAGGCAATTCTTTTTTAGCAGGAAACTTGTCTTTTTCAAGAGCAAGAGTGTCACTAGAAGGATCTACCCCTGTATGTTACATTTATTATTGAATAAACACTACTATATTAATTTTCTATTTGTTTATCTTCCATTGTGTCACTCATGGTTCTCATAATACCAGTTGCATATGTACATGTATAGATGAAGCATGTTTGTTTATATATCCAATATTAGTACTTCCTGTTGGTGAATATGACAGATTTTGTCTTCTAAACTAGTTTTTGTTGAAACTAATTTTCTTTGATTTCTCTTTTCTCAGAACTAATAATTGTCCCTTTATTGTCAAAATTACTGATCTAATAGGTTCCTGTATACAAAGAACCTACCTTAACTATCCTAGGTACACCTGCAATAGTACAACATGAAGTTTTGAATAATAAGAGGCATGTGTTGACAAAGGTAACCTGGATGTTTTCTGGTAATTTTATTATGCCAAGCATATTGACATGACCTTTCTCTGTTATTTTCTTAACTGATAAATAACTTTTGGTATAGGATGCTTCTGGTTCAGTGAAACTTTGGGAGATTACCAAAGGCATTGTGATTGAAGATTATGGAAAGGTGACAACTGGTTGCATTTTCATTTTGTAACTTGTATCACATTCTTGTATGCCAGGGAAGAAGATGGTCTGCAATGAAATGAATGATATTTTCGAAGTTTCAACTATAGCTGATAGGATTTATTTGTGGGTTCATAATAGATCTTACTTTATTTGTGAACTATCTAGGTTTCATTTGAGGAGAAAAAGGAAGAGTTATTTGAAATGGTATGATTACTAACTGACATGGATTTCTTTTTTAATAATTATATTTTCTTTTCTTGGCAAGATATCATGATTTCCTGTACTTTATTTGTTCAATCTGGCTTTTAATTTTTCCAAATGCTGCTTTAGGTTAGCATACCTGCATGGTTCACGGTGGATACGAGGCTTGGAAACTTGTCAGTTCATTTGGACACACCCCAGTGTTTTTCTGCAGAAATGTACTCGGCAGATCTTAACATTATAGGCAAGCCTGAAGATGATAAGGTAATGGCATCATTGTCATGAAAATGTACTTGCCCTTTCCTTAAACTCAATTATATTAATTATGCTCCTAGTTTTTGGTATGCCGTTACAATTAAAGTCAACTCTTTATTACTTGTTATCGTTGGCTTAATTAATGTGAAACTGTATTGTCAACCATTTCATCTTCATGGGATCCATTCCAGTCAATGGCACATAATCATCTTTTTTTATGTCTATTGAACTATATTGGCTGGGTTCTATTACGAAGTTTTAAGAAATATGCAATTTGTGCACACAACACAATGATAATGTTTTCATGAGTTTGTTGTCATGTGTGAACAATCTAAATTGTTACCTGTTATTCTGCAGGTTAATTTGGCTCGAGAAACCCTTAAAGGGCTACTGGCTCATTGGTTGAGGAAACGAAAGCAAAGAACGGGATCCCCAGCTCCAGCTAATGGGGAGTTATTATCTGGAAAAGATATTGCTTCTAGAAGTCTTACCCATTCAAGGATTGAGGTTGATGGTAGTTCTGAGAATGATACTATGGTTTATCCTCCGTTTGAATTCTCAGTTACTTCCCCTCCTTCCATTATTACTGAGGGCTCTCATGGAGGTCCATGGAGGAAAAAAATTACTGATTTAGATGGAACTAAGGATGAGAAAGACTTCCCCTGGTGGTGCCTTGATTGCATCTTGAATAATCGGTTACCTCCCAGAGAAAACACTAAGTAATTCTGTCCCCCTCTTTATTTTTTTCCTTCCATATTAATAGTTGCATTAAAATATGTTGTGGCAGTTGAGAGCAACAAGTCATGCTTGTGACAATAAGTCGTGCTTATGTTCCTTTTGTGCAATTGTCTAATTCTTAGGATTATATCTACTTAATCACATCCAAAAATATGGTGGTACCTATCATGACTTTTGTAACATGACATCGATTCATATATAGTTAAAAGTCTTAATTAAATTATTTTCTTACACAGACACACATATATATATATATATAAATACACGCTCACACACAGAGGTAAATGGAACATTGTCTTTAAATTTGATTGTCTGAGCATGATGGCAATCTCAGAGTACTTATATAATGCTCTCTTTGATATTTGTTCTTTTGTGATAACCACTGCAGATGCAGTTTCTATTTGCAACCATGTGAAGGTTCTTCAGTCCAGATTGTCACCCAAGGGAAGTTAAGTGCCCCACGTATACTAAGAATTCACAAGGTAATTTTTTATATTATTTTACAATTGGTATAAATAGTTTCCTTAATGATCTTTCCATGTATTGTTAAGTTGACTCTGATCATGCTTTTCAAAATTATTATTCGTTTTGAATTTAGTTTAGTTTTTGTTTTTTTATGTGTGTGGATTCTGTAAACATATCCCCACATCTAGATGATATATTTTCTATGATGAACTTAACCTTCTCTTCTTTTTGGTTGGTTTAGGTTATTAATTATGTAGTTGAGAAGATGGTGCTTGACAAACCTTTGGATAGCTTGAGTGTTGATGGTAGTTTTGCCCCCGGGCTTACTGGTTCACAGTCACTGCATCAAACAGTTGGAGATGGATCCTTTCGATCTGGATTTAAGCCTTGGCAAAAGCTTAGACCTTCTATTGAAGTATTGTGCAACAACCAGGCAAGTAATATGTTGTTTACTTGTCTTATATGCAATCTTATGACACTGCATGAATATAGCATGGTTTTCTAGATACTGAGATTTAGCAAGTTCATGACTTCATACTTTATTTTTCTTTGATTGGCGTACTTTTCAATTCCTTTTGTATTCTAAAATATATTTGCTAACCTGATTGCCATTTTAGTTTTCCATCTTCATGTTTCTGGAAGTCATTCAAGAAATTACATATTGTTAGAAGGCTTAAATACGTTTTTAGTTCCTCATGTTTGAATCATCTTTTCTTTTACTCCTCCAAATTCAAAAAATTGTTTCTCTGGTCTCTGAATTTCAGCAAATGCTCGTTTTGGTCTCTTGCCACTAATGACTTTAGACCTGTTCGTGATTAATGAATGACATTCATGTCAATGACACATGTTACTAAAATAATGATATGAAAATTCACTTTTTAATTTTTTTCCAAAATATATTTTAGTTCCTAAAATTTGGATCAAATTTTGTTTTAGTACCCAGATTTAGAAGTGATTTTTATAGTCACTCAAATGTAAAATTAATAAAACAATTCCCTCGAATTTAAAAATATTTTTTTTATTGTTTTAGTCCCCAAAAATTAAAAGTGGTTTTTTAAGTCCCTCAAATGTAAAATTGGTAATTCATTTTGACTTTCAAAGATGACATTGAAAATTTGTTGACTTAACTAACACATTTAATTTGAGAAAGACATTTTAATGATGTTTAAAATATCTTTTTTACTTCTCTTTTTCTCATTCTTGCCCCTCGTAATAGTGGTTTGAATGATTGCTACTACAACCACAGCAATGTAGTTCAATCTTATCTTCTACGTTCTTTGTTTTTTGTCACATTGTCGTTAATGAAGTTTCAGCTTCAGTTTCAATTGAGATTAAAGTACAGTTGTTGTGACTAGAATGTGTGAATACGATGTTTCCTTTTGTTTCACTAGATTTTGGAGATTTAAAATCCTGAACAAATTGATCTCAAAACATTATTCGATAATTTAAATTTTGGAAGTTTAAAATTCTGATAAATCCTATCTCTGGAATTGTTAGAAAAGATAGTGTTATTCACTTAAGCCTATTCATACATAGGGGTGGCAAAACGGGCCAGCCCGGCCCGTTTAGGCCCGTCCCGCCATGAGTCCGCCAAAAACGAGTCGGGCCGGGCCAGTCCGCCACAGTTATACGGGCCAAAATTTCTAACCCGTCCTGTCATAAGGCGGGCTGGCCCGTCTATATTTTTTGTTTTTCATTTTTTTGAAAAATCTATCTTTTGGGTTTCTTATTTTATTTTTGGATCTTTGGTTTTAAATTGGACTTTTTTTTTCTTTGCAACTATTTTATTTGTGTCCAATTTAAATGAATTTTTGTAATTACAACAATATATTAAAGATGTATATGGTGACATGACATTTAAAAAGTGCAAGCTAAAAGACATAATGTTTATTACAAAAGAAATTGCAATCAGTGAGGTGTTGAAGGAACCCTAGGTATAGCTACTTTTCCAAATTTAAAGAGAATGAGTGAGAGTGAATAAGGTGTTATATTTTTTTTGCGGGCCAGCGAGCTGGCCCGTCCCTAGCCCGACGGGTTGGCAGGCTAGACGGACCGAACTGATACGGGTTGGCGGGTTTAAAATGCTAGCCCGCCGGGCCCAACCCACTTTGTCACCCCTATTCATACAATACGAAAGGTTGACATAAATATTATCGGTAAATTTTTTTAAGATTTTCCATGAATTTTATCCTTTAAGTATTCTGTTTTGAATTAGAGATGTGAATCATTCCCGCTACAAGCTTATATTCTCCTTTTATTCTATATTTATTTTCTTCTCAAATGAACCTATAATTATTAATGAATTTGTCAGTTATTCATTTTCATTTCTTAATTTAGTATGTAGATTTTTAAAAACAACTTTATGAACTAAAATGAGTTTTTTTCCAAATCAGAGGACTAAAGAATAATGTTTAAATTTAAGGGGATTAAAAATCACTTTAGATTTGGGCATCTAAAAAGTATTTTTAATTTTGGGATTAAAATATCAATTTTAAATTTGAGAGACAAGATTTGAGGACTTAAATAAAATTTGACCTAAATTGGAGAGATTAAAAATATATTTTAGCCAACAAGTCTAAAAAGTGAATTTTCATATCATTAATTTAGGCACACATGTCATTGCTGACATGAATGTTAGACACGTTAGCAAAGGGTGCGACATTGTTAGTAATGAGGGATCAAAAGAACATTTTCTTTAATTCATGGACTAAAAAAAGACAATTTTTAATTTGGAGGACTAAAGGAAAAAGTGACCCTAATTTGAAGAACAAGAACATATTTAAGCCTTGTTAGAATTATGTACTGTGGATGTTTGTTTGTAATTTGCAGTTACAAAGTTACTACTTTGACTGACTTCTGGAGTCCATGATGCAGTATGAGTTGACAGAATATTAGGGGCAATATGGTTTAAATATTCTAGGTTTAATTATCCCAAAACTCGGCGCAATGTTTGTGATACCTGGGATTTCTTTTATTAGTGGCATCATTCGTCGTGTTAGATCTTATTTTCACTGGATATCACAAGATGAACTGATAAGATTTGAAAAGACTGTCTTTGAATTCTTAACATACTGGTAAGCCCTTAATTATAAAATTCAATTTCAGATATTAGACACTCCTAATTGAGCCTTTTTACGTTTGTATTGAAGTGTTAAAATAGACTGTAGTACTTGTATTTGCTCTTTAGTCTTAACTGTTCTTGTGTGTTACCACCTTTGTTTTCAATTTCATGTTTTAATCAAGTTATTAAACTTATTTTGCCTTTTACTGGTTGGAGATGATGATAATATTTTTTAATATCGTTTGGCCCAAAGATTGAATGTTGTTTTTATTTGGTTTACATCACTTTGCTTTGCATGATACTATTTTATATTTAAGTAATCTGCAATTAGCCATCTTTTTGGTTTATTTTCAGGTTCTATCTCCCGAAATGAGCTTAGCCACAGTGCGAGCTTACATATGGAAGAAATCAGAAGACTTGGTTCTAAATTACAGACTAGTCCAAAGCAGGTGACTACAAATTGCATATGCATCAGAGGTGGGTAATTGAACCTTGCTTGTCTTTTCTGAGCTACTGTATAATATTTAATGCTATTATGAATTTGTACTCCTGTATTTATCATATTTTGTAAATTACATTCTACATATATGATTAAATTATAATATATAAATAGTGGTAAACCTAATTTTATTAAGTCTATTTTTAAGGAAGAGTTAGGGTATGATAGATTTGATAAAGTGGAAAAGAAGAGAAAAAAAAGGAAGAGTTAGGGTCAAATGATAGATTTGATAAAGTGGAAAAGAATAGAAAAAAAGTGAAAAGTGGTTATCTAGATTAAGGGAAAAATAAGTGAAAAAAATAGAGTGAAAGAAAAATTTATGAAAGTTTGGAAATGATTTGTTTGGTATAATAAATTTTTATTTATTTTTTATTATATTATTTATATTTAATTATTTATATTTAATTATTTTTATTATATTATTTATATTTTATTATATTATTTATATTTTATTATTTTTATTATGTTATTTATATTTTATTATTTATATTATTTATATTTTATTATTTTTATCATATTATTTTTATTTTATTATTTTTATTATATTATATTATATAATTAATTATATTAATTTTAATTATTTATTTTATTATATTTATTATCTTAATATATTTAGAAAATAATTTGTAAAATAATTTTTTAAGTAATTTGATATAAATAAATAGTTTTTAGAATATAAATTAGAGTTGAAATAAATTTTTAATTAAAATAAGATTTTATTATATTTTTTAATAAATCTAAAAGTTATATATTAAACAAGAATGTATTAAAATAAGTTAATTTTAAAAAATCAAAGTTTAATTTAATTTATTATTTTAATTATATGTTTTATTATAAGATAAAATATAACTATTAATAGAATACTAAACTAATTATTTTATTTGTTCTTTTAATTATTTATTTTTATAATATAAAATGTATATCAATAAAATGTTAAATAATTTTATTTATTATTTTAATATTTTTATTTTATTATAATATATAGCATATGTTAATAAAAGAATATAATTATTAATTAAAAAAAATTAATTATCTATTACATGATACTTTACACGAAATGCATAATCGTTTATATGTAAACTTTCTTCAATCTGAAGTTATTCTGAGAAGAAGATTTCTGACATAAATCCGTTTCCCTTTTTTTGTGATTTTGGTTTCGTTCGCAATCCATCTATGGAAGTTATTTTAGGATAATATATGTTTTGAGTGGTGTGAGTGACTGTCAATAAAAGCCATTTCTTCTGCATTGGAGAAAAATAATTGGAAGGAATAATATTTTTTATCATTTTTTTTTCTGTATTTTGTTGTTTAAATGCAAGCATCACCTGGTGGGATAAAGTTTGTTGTTGTTCCATATTGAATTTACCCCATTTGTTATATATACTTCATTCTTAGTGTGAAAAATTATATATTATATATTATATATTTAATGAGTGCTAGTAATATACTCCACTTTTTCTAACACATCTCGTTGGTATAAAATTTACTGAAAACTATAAAATCGGAAGAGACTCGTTAAAAGAGAAGTGCAACCTACGAAAATTTGTAATTTTTGATAAGGGGTGTTTAGAAGAGAGTATTGATGGTATTTTTCTATATTTTATTTGTGCTCTCTCTGCAAAGATTCCAGACTTCACTATGAATTATGATTTATACTTGCAGGTTTTCTTGTGATTATGTAAAATGCTTCTGAGCTCCGATTCTTCTTTATTTGCCTGTATTGATCTGTAGTATTATAGGAATTTGTAAATTCATAGTGGTCATTATCACTAAATTTAGTGACATTCTCCAAACCTGCTTGGATAGTTTATTCATTGTTGGAGAGCTGTTACTGTAAATTTTGAACTATATCTAGCTGGCGTGCATACTTCTGCTGGACATGGCGGTGTCGTCTGCATCTGGAGTGATGAAGGTTTTTAATTAACTGTGTTGAGGATTAGTGGGAATCAGACTGCCAAAGGTGGGTGTTTTTTCAGCAATCAGGTAGTTGGTATAGAGATGACAACGAAAACATTGTAAATTCGAATTGTGCTTTAAATATCTGGCCATAGAAATTATATTTGTCCAGGTGCATATTTACATCATAAAATTTTGTTAATTCTAATAATATTTCCATTTGATCAAATTAGTCATTTGATATCCACTGCTAGTTCTCAGCTAACATTATATTTGGGTTGTGTTCTTTCTCTGTATCAGTGTATGAATATTTGAGTGTATTCAATATACAATTCTGAAGGCAAAACATTAGTTGAAACTGTGACGGTACTAATTATAGTTATTTTCATAGTGGTTTATATTTCGGAATTATTCTCAAAATGTTGTAAGTGATAATCATACCTTGTTAAGCATTTATTTTTGTTGAGCCAATAGATGTGAAATATGGAAACTGAGTATGTACATAATGGGTGGTACTTTGCCAGTATGCCATGGTTATTGTTATCTATTATTAGCGCTTGCTGCATTTTAAATAATAGTGAGAAGTAGTGTGTTCAGTCAAATTTGTATCACTTCTGATTTGTTGACTCTACATAAAAAATTCTTAAATTATGCACTCCTTTTTCATCAAGGGATTTTTTCTGTTAATGTAATGCTATATGAGGAGTAGAAACTTATGTAATGCAATTTTTATACTTACACTGTGCAGTAAAACCGGAGTACCGAGAACTTCTGATGTTAACTTGGATATAAACTTAGAAATTGATAAAAAAATGAAGTGAAATGTGTATATAAAGTTCAAATGACGTTCACAACTTTATTTGTGTTCATTTCTTTTGATCTCTACTTTAAAAGTCTACAAATTTTTTTCTTAAATATATTTATTATTATTATTTTTCCCTAAATGTAAGTAGCACAAAATATTGTTCATGAAGGGAATTTGGTCCATGGGTAGTTGAATTTCCACTGTGTTTAGTTCGACGTTGCTAAAATATCTTACCAGCCGAATTTCGGGTAAAATTTTTACTTTTGTCTAATTTGAAGAAAATTGAAAAAAAAATTATAATACGAAAAATTAATTAAAATTACATATATTAAATTTTGATTGGTTTCAAGCATGAAAAAAGTAATAAATAAAAATATATTTTTTAATATTAATTTTGTAAAAATGTATTGTTGTAATTGGCTGTAAAATTTAAAAAAATATTATAATAAAAAATATAAATTTAATTTTGGATTGTGAATAGAAAATAAATAAAGTGATTTAATTAAATAAATTTAGGTTGAGTGTTGCAAAAAATTTGAAATAATTTTTTGTTAGTCTGATAAATTATTTTTTATGTCTATGGTGATAATTAATTTTTAAAATGCTTAAAAAATTGAAAAGTTTTTAAATTATATTTAGTAATATATTGGAAAGTTAAAATTATTTGAAATTATTTTTATGTTATAAATTTGGTGATTAGGTTTTAAATTTAAGAATATAAAATGTGAAATTAAAATAAAATTATAATTCTATTATAATAATTTTGTAATATAAAATGTTTTTTTTTCCAATTTCCATCCTTCTCTCTCCAAAATAAAATAAAAGAGTAAAAGCTCATTCCAAATTTGGCAGGTAAGATTTTTCAGCATTGGACCAAATACAAGTAGGAATTTCCACTAGCCTAATTCCCTTCATTAATACTTCACTAATAGTATTTAGTGCTGCTTGAGGAAATAAGGTTTCCTTAGGTCCATTTGAAAAAAAATATAATAAAATTGTATTATTTTGTAAGAAATTTCAAACATGTAGAGTGTTTCAATAAATAAAACCCTTTGGTAAGAAAACTAATACGAAACTATTGTTTTTCTAATGCCAACAAATCTTACAACACAATGTATGCTTAATACATATTTATACATAAGATTTTCAAATTAAGGTTTGTCATTTTTGAAAGTTTTTTCTATACAGATTTTGAAAAATATTTTTATCTTTTAATTTAATTACAATTATTGCAAAAGTAATAAAGGAATATATGTGTTATTATCTCTGCGAAAACAAGGGGCGTTTGTAACAACAGGATAAAATTCGGGGATTTGTTTGGATAAGCGAATTTCAAATTAACATAAAGCTTTTATTTAAATAAATTAATCAAAATTAATCAATTATTTTGTAAGTGAAACTGTGTTGACTATTAAATACACGAATGAGTTGATATTTTATCGATATGCAACTTTTATTAATCAAATAAAGAGTTTGTTTGATTATGAACTTTTTTCATAAGTTTACATGTAAATTAAAAGTAAGAAATTAGTGAAATTATACAATTTCTTTTATTAAGTAACTTATGTATAAATTAATATTAGTTTATAGAGAAATTAATTTTATTTTAATAATATATTCATGAAAAAAACTATCTAAATATGTTCAAAATTACGTACTATGAGGTTGTAGGTCGGTGATACTTTTCATTAATACCATAATTAAAAATATAGGTCCAAAGTTAATTTTTAAGTTTACTTTAAACTATGAGGTCCACATAAAAAAATATAGGCAAGTACTCCACGTCTATTAAACAAAAACGTGTAAGCATAGACAACATTAAAATGTGTTTGGACCTATGCTGCTTTCAGTGTCCGTTTAGAAACTTTCTATTTTCATGATTTGACTCAAACTGTAAGGGACTTTAGGTTAAGTGCCCAGTTTCTCATGTGCAAGACTTTTCGACAACTGCAAAAGTTGTTTTAAGGAAAAATACAAAAAAAATTGACATTCATTAAAATAGTATCAAAGGTAGGTGGGGGAGACATTCTTAATTTTTTTTGTCTCTCAAAGATAAAAAAAAAAGTTATTGCAAAAATATTCACTTTTTAAAATAATTATTAGTGTGAAATTGTTTGTTCTAACTTAAACTAAATTTGATTAATTGAACCTAATGCATATTTATTAACTAAAAAGATAATAATAATATCTTCACAGAGAAGAAAGTCCTTTACTTTTTTTGTCATACTATTATTTATTGTTGGGTCCCACTGATTTTAATTTATAGTATTACTTTTGGAAATTATAAAATCCCACATTGCTCATTGCCATTTGTTGGAACATGAATCGATGTTATCTTTATGTCTGGCACAGTTTCTTACAGCATTATAGCTATGGCGCGGGTGTAGCTACGCGCTGCGCTCCTTTCGTGTGTTCTGCTGCAATTTTTGCTTCTATCATTCGTTCGCCCTTTTTAAGCATTTTTGGCTGAACGAACATCAAACGTGTGAGACTAGCACACTTCGATTACACACGACTTCTTTGTTTTTTGTTTTTTTTGTTACTATAAACTCTCAGAACATGCATAACAAGGACCGCGTGCAAGTGTGACAAAGTACCAAAGTACTACCGATTTTTTTTTCTCGGTCCATGTGCATTGGAAAGTGTGAAATATAACCATAACCAACAAAAAAGGAGTGAACATTAGTTGAGTTGAGTGAGTTTAGTTCAAGCTCTGTGAATGGCGATGGCCTCGGTGGCGGGTTTTCTTGTCTCGCCCGTTGGTGCTGCAAGGTGCGTTACGAGGCACCGGTTTGGAGTTCGAGCTCAGAGTTTGGAGGGTGGAGGTTCGACGGTGTTGTCGTCGGAGTCTGTGAACGGATCTTCGTCGGTGGTGGTGGGGACTCAGAAGAATCGTAATGGTGGTTCGTTGGTTAAGGAGGAAAGGAAGGTGCCGTTGTTGGGAGTTGAAGAGAAGAAGAAGGATGAATCAGATGAAGGTTTGGCAGCGCTTTGGGATGATGGGTATGGGAGAAGGAGTGTGGAGGATTACTTTGTTGCAGCTAAGGAGATTTGCAAATCAGATGGAGGCCCACCTCGGTGGTTTTGCCCAGTTGAATGTGGGCCCCCTTTGAAGGATTCTCCTACTCTTCTGTTTTTACCTGGTACAAATATACACTTCTGAACTCCATGCATTGTGTTGCAGGTTTGAGTTATAAGTTATACTTTCCGTGTGTGATATGTGTGTATGAGGCCTCTAGGCATGAGATTTTTTCCTTAGAAACATTTTGTGACACATTCATTCCTCACACTTCAGTAACATGTCATCTAATACATTCATTCTGACACTTTTCTGCAATTATTTATTGGAGATTACAACAAACTAAAATTGTGCCTGACTACTTTATTTAATGAACCTTACTCGTGGTTTTGTAATTTAAGGAAAAAAATCACTAATACGAGAGATTGTTATTAGGAGTGTGTTGGATGGGTTTCTTTTCATGCTTTTTATGGACTGGATTGAATGGGTTTCTTTTGATGTTGGATTTTGTATTCAACTTTACGGTTTTAATGTTGGAAACTTGGATTAGTAATACAATTGGGTTGAAAGTTCAGTCCTTAGAACACAATGTAGATCTAAGTATATTTGTGTAAGTGTGAATGGGTGTTTAACCCTGAAAGCAGTTTCATCAGTAAGACTGATACTTTGTCTTGATGAAAACTTTTAGATGACAGAATGGTACTAGTTGCTACTTTCAAACCCCTAATTGAAATTGTGTATCAACTCTTAATGTTGTTATATTGAATGTTGAAATTTCTCTAGTGTAACTCGTGCAGGGATGGATGGCACGGGATTTGGTCTCACTTTGCACCATCAAGCTCTTGGGAAGTATGTTGTTTTTTTATTTTAATAGTTAGTTAAAAACTACTTTAAAATTAAGTTTGTTTAGCACAAGTTGAGTATGCTGCATTAGTTTCAGCATTTTAAGATTGCATGTCTGAGATATTACTCAGTTTTACAATGGACTGTATGTTTTATGAAGGTTAATGAAATATTAAGCTTCTCTGATGAGATGTGCTTTATATTGTTCAGAACAATTATTCTATGTTGGTTCATGCAATTTTATTTTTCTCTCTTTTGATCTTTACTTTCTACAATGCAGGGTTTTTGAAGTTCGTTGCTTGCATATCCCAGTTCATGATCGAACACCATTTGAAGGTCTTTGCTTTTTAACGTATGCTTTTGTCAACTTTTGAAAGTTCTTTGTTGCTTTTGATGCATTCAAATGATAGCAACGTATAACTGTTCTTGCATCTAGGAGCTTTGTTTATGTCACATGAAAAAAAATTGCTAGTCAATGTTTTTGTGATTAAAGAGTGTTTTCTCAATTATTGCATGCTTTTAATATGTGAGAATGCTTAATTTGAGTTGTTCATTTTATTGAAGCATGTGGAACTTCTCAATTTCAATTTGTTTAATGCTTTTGAAACATACTTCTACTTTGGCATAGTTCAAATGTGATGCAGTTGACGTACCCTACATTTACAAGAGGGATAGTAGTACATTTGAAGCATAAAATTCAATTAAGCATGTTGATGCTTCAAATCTTAAACTAAAAAGAAGTAGATGGTTAAAATAGATATTATGAACTCTTCCTTTGGGCACTCTGATTATCAGAATCCAATCCTAGACTGGAGGGATTTCCTTCTCCTCCCACCTTCCCTTCCAAAAACCCTTTTTGTGATGTAGAACATATTGACCTGTGAAATTCTTGTGACTTTATACTCGCCTTGGGATTGTTTTTTAGTATCTGCTGCAATCAGTGTACTTTGAACTAAAACCAATGTTGATTAATCATTGGCTAACTAATCACTAGGAATCTTGCTTATCTGCTAATAATCTTATAAAAAGTATAAGAAAAACTAATCAACCATTCACATTGTGTATTTTATGGCATGTTGAATAGCATGCCTTGAACAATACTCAAACTTCAAATCATCTTTTTTATGATCTGAATTATCTCATTTTCATTTACAATGCATTTTTGTTATGTCAGGAACCAAGAAGTTTCTATAGAAAATTATTTATGAATGTGGATTTCAATTTTCTTGTTAAAACAGTATATAGATAATTGGAAGATAGACAGGCTTCAATTCTAACGTTTGAGCAATTCTTCCATATTTCACTGGCTTAACTTTTTATAACCACTGTTGTATAATATGCTGCAGACCGTTTGGTGTGTGTATAGCTTGGCTTATTGTGTTTAAAGTAATTTATAATCACAACATTCTAACTTTTGACTAATTCTCCCATATTTGACTGGCTTAACTTTTCATGACCATTGTTGTGTAATATGCTGGCTGATCACTTGGTGTGTGTATAGATTGACTTATTTTGTGTTTAAAGTAATTTATAATCAGAACCTTCAAGGTCCCTAAATTAAAAAATGTCTTTCACTGAGAATTATGCAAACCTAAATATGCTCCTGATTGTAAAATTTTATAAATGAAATGCTCAATCTGAGAGTTATCCTTTTTTATTTTCAAATTTTTGAAGGGCTGGTGAAACTTGTTGGAGAAGCTGTTAAGCTCGAACATGCTTTGTCTCCAAATAAACCTATCTATCTGGTAGGCGATTCTTTTGGTGGAAGTCTAGCACTTGCTGTTGCTGCTCTCAATCCAACAGTTGACCTGGTACTGATATTATCCAATCCAGGTGATTTTATCGATGGTGTATTCCTTTTTGTCAAATTTGTTAATGTATTTAGTTGGTGATCAATCTGAGAGTATACCTTTTTCATTCACAGCTACATCCTTTGGTCAATCTCAGTTGCAACCTTTGTTTCCTATCTTGGAGGCTTTACCTGACGAAATGCATGTTGCTGTTCCCTTTGCTCTTAGTTTTATTATGGGTAAATAATCTTTTCTTAAGATTCTAGCTGTTACATATCCATATTCATGGAGATATAATTCATTTGCAAATACTATGGATAATAATCAAATGCTTACTTATTCTATATCTTGTGAATGATGCCTAAGAAATAATTACATCTATTCCAAAGGAATTTTATAAAATATGAGGGACTGAATTGTATTCAACAACTAAAGATATTAGAGTACATGTGATGATGCACGCGCACACACACACTAGTGTGGCTCACTGCTTGGAGGATAACAACCAAATAGGAATCTAAAAGGCCTAATTTCTGAGTTCTGGTTCAACAGAATGAGGTCTCAAGAAGATATGTCAATATCAGTATCATAAAAAAATGCTGTTTTATCTTATCTCTTTAATTCATATACACTGTTATATTTAATGGCACCAGGCGATCCAGTGAAGATGGCATCAGTCAGTATCGGAAATAGGCTTCCTCCTGTTAAAAAAATTGAACAATTATCATCCAACCTTACTGCATTGCTGCCATGTCTTCCTGTAAGAAGCTTTTAATATCTCTTTCTGGATTTTTTTAATGTTTAGGGCTATATCGTATCTAAGTTTAGCCAATTGACAATAATTACAAGCTTTTGGGATGGATTTAATTTAACTCCTAACCTTTTGTAACACTCTAGCATGTACACAATGATGAAGTTTTTTCTTTCAACTTGTTGGTAATCCTTGTGATTGTTTAACTATCCCTCTCATTTTCTAGATTGTAATAGTATGTCTTTTTCCTCTATTCTTTTTCGTTGATCTATTTTCTAGATCAGTTCTCGAAGTTCATATAATATGGGATTATGCTGAGCTGTATCTGTATTTAACTGTATTATATATTCTCAGGAGCTGGCTAATATTATACCAAGGGATACTCTTCTTTGGAAGCTGAAACTTCTGAAATCAGCTGCTGCATATGCTAATTCGCGCCTTCATGCTGTTAAAGCTGAAGTACTTGTTCTTGCTAGGTTTTTACTCTCTCTATAATTGACACCTCACGTGATAATACTGCGTTTACAGTTTTTTTTTTCATCATGCCTCAAAAAAGTTCTAGTTGCCTCACAAATCTAAATTTGTACTTGCAATGCTGAATGTTATGCCTTTGTTTGATTCATGTAACCAACCCAACCCAATAGGAAGGGGTTATGCTGCTATTGTAATATAATACAAAGAATTCTGCCACAATAGCCTATAGAATGATAACCTAGTAGTAGATCAATAATGTATATATGGTATCATGTGACTACTAAATGACTTTTAATCTTGACCATGTATGGTAGTATGTTTCAGATTCATAGTGCTCACATTCTTATAGGTCGATAATGTATTAGATCTTTTATTTTAGCTTAAATTTATTGATTATGACTTAGCTCTTACATTTTAACCGAGTCAATCATGTTGTGTATGAATTTAGCATTTTCTCACCCAAATTTTGAGACAACCGTGTTCATATAATAAGAAGTATAAGTTGCTTTCTAGTTAATATTTTCCAGTGGATGTTGACAAAACTTCCATTCTAGTGGTAAGGATAACTTGCTTCCCAGCATAAATGAAGCTCAAAGACTTGCGCGATTATTGCCAACCTGCAAAGTTCGTATCTTTAAGGACAGTGGACACACCCTTCTCCTGGTACGTGAAGCGAATGTATATACTTGCTACTATGATAATTTGAAATAATGCCCTCACTTGATAACCCTGGTAGAAGGGGTGTGTCAAGTGAGACTACTTGCAACTATCATCTATAAAGTTGATGATATTTTCTAGCGAACAGGTAACTTCTAAATTTGACCATCTACATAAGATTGCATGGCCAAGATTGATTCCTTCAACCTTCTATAATAAGATAATGTTCTCACATCTATATAAGATTGAATGGTTGAAAGGAGATAATTCTTTCACTTGATGACTCCTATAATAAGTAGACTATTGCATTACATCATATAGCACTAGTTATGTTTGGCTGTTCACCACATTTAGAAGGTAGTGTAATATGAGAATATTACAGTACTCTTGTAAGAACAAAACTACCTAGAGTAGCTCTAGGAGCATATTAGAATTTTGACTAATTTTAGAGGATTTAAATCTGTGTAGTTTGTTCAAGAAATTTAAATTTTATGTGTAAACTATTTTAATTATAATAGAGAAATCTTTAATTTGGTTCTTCAAAGTTATATAATTCATTACATTAGTCCTTCAAAAATTTTGGTCACCAAATGGTTATCATATTAGTCCTGTAAATGTTTTGTTGTTGAATTAATTCTTTAAAGAATTTGTCACCATTTTAATCCTTCTTTATATCAAATCTATGAGGGGTTAATTTGGTGACATTCTTTGGAGAACAAAGTAGTAAAAAAAATCCGGGGGACTAATCTGGCGAATAAATTTTGTGGAGGACTAATGTTGGGGTGCATGTAACTTTGGAGGACCAAATTGATTATTTTCTCATTAATTGCTTTGTAATTTTTTTTATTTTCTAAGATTTCTTTAGAAAAGCTTGAGTTTATCTTATTCTGTATTTTTTAATATTTTATTAAATTATCTATGTTTATTACTTTCAGGGAATCTTATAATCACAAATGCTGTAAAGAACATTTTTTAAAATTTTAGTACTTGTCCATGGACCAATAGGCATACAAAAGGATGTGTTTTTTGTTTTTCTAAAGCCATTACATCTGCATAACCTTACTACAGTCCTTTGCATCGTGTGATGAACATCATGAACTCACTAGCCATGTTATATTGTTGTATTAAGTTTAACTCTATAAGTTGCAGACTTACTTCCTATATAGCTTCATTGATAACAACTCATCTCATCAAGTGCAGGAAGATGGTATTGGTCTATTGACAATCATCAAGGGAACTTGCATGTACCGTCCTTCACGGAGGCGTGATTTGGTCCGGGATTTCATTCCTCCCAGTATGACAGAATTCAGATATGCAATGGACCAAGTGGTTGGGTAATTTGGCAATATCGGGTTCATTTTTTTGTTGTTCTTGTTAGAAATTTGTTAGTTAATGTCTTTGTTGCATTGATGAGTATTGGGGAGAGGTGAGATTCGCACTCTTAGCAGTTTCCTGTAAATTGTTGCATTTTCATGTGCTATTCTAAAAGGAAAAAGTCTCGTATTGCCTAGTTGTTGACTCATATTTCAAGTGTTTTCTTCAAAGTGGATATCAAGAGGTGTGGTATTCATGGGCAAGAGCTTTAGGCAAGAGCTTGGGGCCATTCCATTCAAAATCCTGCAATTTCCCCTATTGTAGTGCAATAATCGGCTACTAGGGCCTTTTTTTATATGCTTTATTTATATTTTCCTTTTTATCTTTAGTTCCTATATTTTTAACTGTTGGGCTATCTTACCTTCTTGTTTTGCTTCCCACAATACTTGTCTTGCTTTCCTCAATACTTTTTTTGCAAGTATGTGACCATTCGGGTATGTGAATGTTACTTCCTTCTTTCTTGTAACGTTACTCATGGATTTTCGTGAGTGAGATCATGTGACCATGTTGGTCAAGTTCGGGCTTCTATAAATAGGAGTATCTCTCTCCTCTTGAACACATCTAAGAGTACTCTTCTTATCCTGGGTATTCTTCTTACACTCTTGCCGGTTCTGTAGCCTTTTATAATACATGAAAGGTTCCTTTGTACCTTGGAGGGCTTGGGTGACAAAATCAGACAAGTCTTTAAGGACAATGCTTAACCTCATCAATTGCCTTTCTTAACTATCCAACCTTGTATGATAAATTTGACTACTCATTCTTGAATGAAAAGACTAGGATCTACTCTCTTCGTAAGGAACATGGTTTTTCCTGCATCGAGTATCTCATTTTATCTTTTTAGATTTCTTTCTCTCAAATCACTTAAATTTAGTTTATTCCTTCTAACAATATAGAATTCTTATTGTTGAAGGTGAAGAAATCTGAATTTAATCTTTGTTTGTTCTTAAGATGTGATTTTACTATTGTATACAATTTTCATATTTTTATCCCATATAATTAAATTTCTCTTAAATTTAAAAATACACATGTAATGATTTCATTTGTTTGTTTAGTTGTAATTTATTATTTCATTTGTAAGTTTTTAGATATCTACTAATTAATTCAATTTTATAAAAACATTAAATAGAAATTTCAGTATTTTCTACAAGAAGCTTATATGCTTAAAATTTTAAATTTGATATTCATATGGTTGAAAACCAGCAAGACCTGCTTCATAGATAGCTAGTTCTTTAAACTTATTGACTAGGTGTTCGATTCTTCACCGTATGTATGCACACAAGGCATTTATAAGAAAAGTTTTATCCAATTTGGTGCTTTTTCTACCTCAAAAAGGGATTAGTTTCCAACTATCAACTGGGAATCCTCTTACTGCACATCATAAATATTAGTTGCAAAAACCAAGAAAATCTTATACAAGTTTGTATTGTTTTACTGAAAACATTCAATTATGATGTTGGTTATAATAATGTTGATGCGAAAAAGTTTAGTCTTCATGACCCACCGATCTTTCGTGGAATTCATACCATACTTTGTTAAATCACTTATGCTTATGGTTATGCAAATAGAAGCTTGTGGACATAATGAATTTGATGGTAGTGGACATAGTGAATTTAATGGTAATTGCATAATATGCAGTTTTTTATGTTAAAACATGTTGGTATACACAGTAGCACTCGGTTTGCAACTAGAATCATGGATAAAATATGTGCCCCATAGTTTGATTTGTTATACTATAGTTATTTACTTGATCTCTTCATGTGCATCATTTGTTGTCCCTTGCTTATTCTCAGTTGTATCTAATAATTTTTGACAGAAGTTTTTTATTCTGTATAAGATAAGCATGTTTAAACTTGAAAGGCCTTTTTTCATTAAATTGCTCATATTTTCTCATGTGCTGTTAGCCACCCGTCTGCCTCCACCTCCTTTAGGTATGTTCTGTTGAACATTCAACCTTTGATGTCAAGCATCCATTCTAGTTGTTTGCTTGTATTTATCTTTATACTAATAGTTTAATACAGTGTACCTAAATGGAGAAAGTGGTTTACGGATGCGTGTATGCTTATTGTATAAGTAAATATGAAACCTAGACTTAAATCCTTATTCTCTTAGGCTCAAGCCTGCCACTTAATTCAGCCTTACTTCAATAATCTTCTTTAACAGTTTAATTAGCACTTGTTCCCAATAAAATGGGAATAATAGGTTTAAAGCTGACATGCTACTGATGTGGATGGTAGGTCATTTCGTTCTGTCACCGGATCTGTATTTTTCTCTACCTTGGAGGATGGAAAGATTGTAAAAGGTCTCTCTGGTGTTCCAGATGAAGGTCCTGTCTTATATGTTGGTTATCATATGTTGTTGGGGTTAGAGCTTATCTCACTTACAGATGAATTTTTAAGTGAGAAAGGTATTGCACTTCGTGGAATAGCCCATCCGGAGCTGTTCATGCCTAAAGTGGAGAGTTTATCATCTGAGTTTTCTATGTTTGATTGGGTGAAGATATTTGGTGGGGTGCCTGTTTCAGCAAGCAATCTTTTCAAATTACTTTCAACAAAGTCACATGTTCTCTTATATCCTGGTGGTGCTCGTGAGGCTCTCCATTACAAGGTACATTAGTTTTATTATTTTATCTATGCTTCGTATCCAACTATGTAGTATCTATGATTCAGTTATTTTATGCAATCACATTACTAAAAAATACAGTTGATGTTTCTATATGCAATCTTTGGGATAGCATTTACTATTATGTGATGGTGGCTTCTACTTTAAAACTGACCGAACTCTGCAATTGCTAGGGAGAAGAATACAAGTTGATTTGGCCTGATCATCCGGAATTCGTGAGAATGGCAGCACGATTTGGTGCCACAATTGTGCCATTTGGAGCTGTGGGGGAAGATGATATAGCTGAAGTAGGTTTCTTCCTTCTCTATATCAGTCTCTTTTTGGTTCACCGCTCACATTTTTTAACCATCATGCTTAATGGATGTGGGAGGCTCTTCTAAAGGCGGTATGAGTGAAGTAATTTCGGTTATTGATGAGAAAATCAATGCTTAATATTTCAATAAACTCATGGTTTGTTAAATATGTGCACAACATATTGCTCGTTGGTTTTCTTATTAACGACCGAGATTCGTTACTTTACTCTCCTCGAAAATAAGTTGTACAATTTAGAGGAGTCACATGCATAATTTAACGTAACCATTCTGCTTGGATCAATATCATTTGCTAGATGGATCATAGGTGCCGGCCATAAATGATATGAAAATCCTTGATCTAGTTTTTAATCTTTTAATGAGTATAGAATATAGTAGTATGCTTGATTTCACAGTCGTTAATAGACTAATTTTGTTAGTTAACGAAGGATTGACATGAAAGGCAGATATTACCTTGAGATACTAATCCTTAATTTCATTGCTTTTAGTGATTTAAAAATAAGGTCACATATGTTTCAAGGACTCAAAGACTATTCGGCCTTTCCTTATGGGAAAAATATAGTTTTAGTCCCTAAACTTTGTCAAACTTGGTTTTGATACCTATACTATCAAATTGATAAATTAGATCTTTAAACATGTGTGAATTAAGTCCTTCCCCAACATTGTGACAGTAAAAAAGGTCACTAAATGTCAAGTTTATGTATAAAGAAGAACTAAAATCACTTAATTTCAAAAGTTGATGTCTAATTCATCAATTTGAAGGCACAAGGACCGATTTCAAGTTTTCAAGTTTAGCAAAAAGTACAGGGGCTACAAACATACTTTTTCCTTTTCTTTTTCTAAACCTGTTAAGAATGTTCATTTTTAAATGTCTCAATCAACGTTCAGAGAAATATAAAGTTGAATAATGAAAATGTGTGGGGTGGGAGAGAGGAATGAGAAGAAAATAGTTGCTTTTCCTTGAAATGCTTGAGCTTTGATTAATTGTACTTGCCTTTTGATTGGACTTTTATGCTTGAATTATGCAGATGGTTCTTGACTACAACGACTTAATAAAGATCCCCATAGTCAACGATAACATAAGAAACATGAATCGTGATTCAGTTAAGTTTAGGTATTTATTCTCCATCTCAATGATACTTATTGCTAATTGTTCTCCATCTTAATGATATTTATTGCTTATTGTTGGATTTGTTAATTAAAATAAACAATCGAATAAGATATGACCTCACAAGTAGTGCTAACAACACCATTTCTAATACATTCCCTCCTTATAGTTAAAATTTGTTGAAAAGCATAAAATCTTGAGAGGTTTATTAAATAACACTTGGTACCCACAAATTTTTATGATTTTATATTTCAACCAATACAAGAGAGAAAGAATGTGTTCCAAGAGAAAATGTTCTTAGCATTTCTCATATGGCCATATAACTTATGAAATATATCTGATAGGTTATGTATCCAAACTGTGGATTTTTTATCATTGGCCTATTATATCTGATAGCTTATATATATCCAAAGTATGGATTTTTTATTCACAACTAAACCACTGATGTGTTTGTTGCTGTCCAGAGATGAGAGAAGTGGTGAGGTAGCAAACCAAAATCTCACTTTTCCGGTGCTTCTACCCAAAATACCAGGTCGCTTTTACTTTCTGTTTGGGAAGCCCATAAGAACAAAAGGCATGGAAAATATGCTAAAAGACAAAGAAAGTGCCAACCAAATGTACCTGCAGATCAAGTCAGAAGTTGAAAGCAATTTGAATTACTTGATCAAGAAGAGGGAGGAGGATCCATACAGGAATATCATCAACAGGAAAATGTATCAGATATTTTATCCTCCTGAAATTGATCCAACCCCATCATTTAAGCCCTGAAAATTGTTTTGATTCATATTACTCATTCTTATGTAATCATAATTATTTGCACCCAGATACATGTACATGGCCATTATTCTAATAAAATGTGGTGCCATCTCTGTACCCAAACAAATATGTAACTTTCTTCAAAGTTCATGTTGTACCAAAAGCTGTGCCTCCTACTAGTCTATAACAGAAGAAGCAACTTGGATATATATATACATGTATACACACATACATGTATTATGTATGAAATGGATCGCATAGACTCCACTGATTTAGTGGCACTTTCCCATAAATCTTTCTTAAGTGGAAGAAAAAATATCACGGATTGGCTTAAGTGTTCTTATGACCGGGCGACCCCAGTAATAATATACTTTATTTTAAATTTTCATTAACATGAATTTAATTTTAGAATGAAAAATATAGATACTCGCATCTAAGTTTTTTTCACTGTTTCTAATTACAAATTGTATATATGGTAAATTTGTTGATTCTCATAAAAATCCTCTTACAAGTTATACAAAGAATTTTGTTTTTATTGGACTGCACCCGTAATACATTCCATTTGAACTTTTAGTTTTGAATGCATTGATAACATAAATAAACTCTCAAAACTAATTACCAACAAAGATAACAATTTTCAATGACATGAAAAATTAAGATTGATTAACCATAAAGCAAAATCTGTAAATTTGATCAAGTCCTTTTACTATTATCATGGTAATTAAATTTAAATATTACAGTATTAACTATTTAGTTTTTTTTAATATTTTTACTAAATAAGAGATATTAGCTCGTCTTCACTAACAAAAAATATGTTGGTCCCTCTTCTCATTATGATACCATGGTTCCAATGTGATAGATGCGTGAACTGTTTCCAACTCAAGGCACTGTCTCAAACATGTTCCCCAACAAGAACCCCATTTGTAATGTACTTATGTGTCTTTATTCTTTAGTCTATATTTCTCGTGACTTTATATAGTAAGAAAAAAAATGTTATGTTCCAGAGTAAAAATTTAAAATATTGATATAGATTTGTCAGGATATAATTTAGTTTGAAGTTAGTATAGTTCTACATTTAAAAGATGTCTCAAAATATTAAGATAAGAAGGTGTAGTAAATTGATTTTTGATTTAGTACTATTTTTTATAAAATAATAAAGAGATGAGATTTAACCTTTTGTAAAGAAAGATACAGTTAATGATAATGAATGAGCCATAAATAAAGGTTGCTTGCGTGGTTTTGCTTCCCTAAGCAGAAAATAAACATTGCTGTTGTGTTGTGTTGTGTGGGTAATAAATATCACTTTACTGTTACTTTTATTATTCTGTTCACTTTCTTCAATTTTTCTCTAACCAAACACTCAAAAGATTTAGACCTCTCTGATACTTTTAATTACACTTCATTTTGTGTTCCTCACACTCAGATCTTTTCATACTGCTCTTGGAAAGGTCTGATTTTCCTTCCTTTATCTATCTATCTCTATCTATTCATCGCCGTTCTTTCACTTTTATCAATGCAATTTCTGAGTTGTTTTCTTATAAATGGGTTTGATTGTGGTGAATATTGGTCCATTGCGTTGTTTCGTAGATGTTGAGTGAATATAGCACAAACGGGTCTATTTCATTCTTGAACTGTTTAGTTACTTACTATTAGGGGTTTCGAGTGTTTTCGTTTCTGTGCTGCGATTTTACATTTCCAGTTATTTGGAACGCAGTTTAGTAAAATGGTGATTCTACTTTTGTCGGTGTAAATTATTCCTGAAATAGTTTGTCCGAATGTACAGAAAACATCTCGAATTACTGTATTCTTAATATTTTCGAATTTATGTAGAAATGAATTCAGTTAGTGCTGCTTATTTTGTTGTTTAATTAGGTTTATCTTTACTATCATCTCATAAGTCTAGTTATAAACATTGCTCTGTTGTTTTTTGTTTGTGGACTTAGTCCTTAGATTGCCTAGTGAGGGTGTGTTGACATGAAGAGTACTAGCAAGCAACACATTCTCTCATACACTCTTTCTAATACATTTTCTATCATTGGCCAAAATTTATTGAAACTAAAATGAGAACTGAGACTCACGATTTTTATGTGATTTTCAGAAAGTTTCAACCAATAGTCAAGAGTGTATTCAAAAGAGCATATTAACACTTGTGTTGCTAGCATTTCTCTTGTTGACACATATGCACACTAATCTAAGTGTGGGGGTTGCTGTTTTTGTGGATGAAAGAATATATTGATCTTTGGTGTAATGGCAGAAAATTTAAGAGAAATTGAGATGTTACAGTTGTGGTAAGACTACCCTTTTTAAACTTTCGAAAATTTTCTAGCTTGAGTAGTTGAAGAAAGCTTCTTTGTATTTTTTCCGTCTTTAAAAAGTGAAGATTTTAGCATAGGATGTTTGACAGATACAATTCTTTGTAATTGAACAAAAGAGAGAAATAGTGATATTATTATGTGATAAATTTCTTAAATCATAAAAAGTTGGGGTGTGGTGAACTATTCATCCAGATAAATGTTTGCTAGAATAACTCAAGTTTTCTTTTTTTTTTTCTTCCCGCATTCCTCCTTCACCTTAAATTATGAAAAATTTAAATTCCTTTTTAATTTTTATTTGTATGCAGACATGTATAAGAATCGGTTACAAGAGTTGGCTCAAAGGAGCTGTTTTAATTTGCCAGCCTATTCATGCATTCGTGAAGGACCAGATCATGCTCCTCGTTTTAAAGCTACTGTCAACTTTAATGGAGAGACCTTTGAGAGCCCTACTTTCTGCTCCACTCTTAGACAGGCAGAACATGCAGCGGCTGAGGTGGCTCTTAACACTCTTGCAAAAAGAGGTCCCTCTAGGGCTTTGGCCGCAAGAGTTCTGGTGAGCAATTGAGAATCTTTTACAGTCTCCTTCTTAGTTTTTCTTTCTTTCTTTAAAATTGTAATCACTCTTTGACTGACATAGTTTGTAGTTTGATGTATAAGGATTATGATCTTGAATACTGGAATTGGAAAAGTAATTCTTCCTATAAAATATTCAATTTATAGTATAGTAAGAAATAAAAGTAGAAAATTTATCTTAAAAAAAAGTATTTATTGTATCAGAAATACAAAACCATTTGAACACCTACTGTCTAGGTAACCAGAAGCATTTTGATAAGATTATTTCAAGATGAGTTTTCATGTTTAGCTTTCTCCCTATTACTGGTTTAAATGTCAACTTGTACATCTATCTCTTTTGATAAGCAATTTGAAGGCCAAATATACATTTACAAATAGATATTTAATTTTGTAGTCTAGTCTCTTTTTATCTTCTTTTAGAGGGTTGCATTTCCCCAAAATATGTAGAGGCTGCTTGATTCATCACATTTAACTTTTACAACCAAATAGAATATAGAATAGAAGAATCTCAGATTAGATTAAGAATAGAAATATACCCACAAATATTGAGAATTAAAGAATACCATTGTTGATCTAAAAGATTTTCTCTGAATATATATTTATCATTTGTATATTGACAGGATGAAACAGGAGTTTACAAGAATTTACTTCAAGAAACTGCTCATAGAGCTGGATTGAATCTTCCTGTTTATACAACAAGTCGTTCTGGACCAGGTCATGGTCCTAACTTCTCGTGTACAGTTGAGATTGCAGGAAAGCATTTTACAGGAGAACCAGCTAGGACCAAGAAACAGGCTCAAAAAAATGCTGCGATGGCTGCTTGGGCTGCATTGAAAAAATGTGAGTATTTTGCTTCTTTAATCATATTTTTTCTCTATGTACACGTGTCTTCATATTGGCCACCTTAATTTAACTTTTTTTCAACATACCTTTCTCTTTTTTTCACATTGTCTGTCTCTCCTTCCCACATTTAACTTGTTATTGTTTTAAATTTCTTCTAGTGTCAGAGCATAGCTTATCATCTTCATTTTCTCCGGAGGCTAGAGGCAATGAAGAGCAAGATCAAGTCATCATAGCTCGCATCCTTGCAAATGGTTCAAAAAGCTTTTCCAGAAGTGATAATCAACTTGGATGGCAAAAATCGACTTCAACCTCTTTGGTGTCAACCCATCCTACTGCAGACATGTACCCTACGCAATGTCAGCATTGCGTAATCTCTAGTTTCTCGCCAGAGCTGGCTCTATATCAGATTTGGCAACAAGAACAAATTTTGCAGCAACAAAATCGTTTATTGGCACTAACCTATCAGCCAATTATTCCGTCTACTCCACATATTTATCCATTAATGCAATCCATGTTCCAGCCAGACCACTGTCTTTATTTCCCTAGTGAGTTGGCCTCAGTTCCTGTAGGACCAAAATTATCAATGGCTACATCAAGCCCTTCATTTTGTTTTTCAAACCAAATTGGTCCAGAACTAAACACAAGCAGGTCAACACTAACCATCAGAGAAATACAAGAAGAAAAAACAGACGATCCCCCACTTTGCTCCTTTAGCAATGAAACTAGAGTCTTACCACCAGGCTCAGATGATGAGAGTAAGAAGCCTGATAGTTCTGGAAGCAGAAGTAGAACTACTGAGCAGGGAGAACAATGTGAGAAATCTGAATGGGATTCTCATTGGAGCATGGGATCTGTACACAGACCAATTAATTCTGAGCTCCAAACCCCATCCAGAATTGGCTCATCTGTTATCAGATCACATTCACAAGCAAGTTACACCAGAAGTTTTAGACCACCAGCACCTTCATCATCTTCCGTCGTGAGAACCATTTGCCCTACTTCATCTGTTGGTTCAAGACCTCAACATGTTGCATCAAGGTTGAGAACTGGAATCCCAAGAAGTCCAGGTACATCTACTCCTGAAAGGTTTGGCATGATAAGAGCTCCTAGCCCTCTATTTATGGCACCAGCTGTGAGAATCAGATCAGTGGTTCCAGTCTGCTCAGCCCCTCCAAGGAGATCCATGGCAGAAGAGGTGTCCAAGAGCAAGGAAAAAGAAGATATAAAACCTGAAGACAAAGAGGTATCAAGAACTAGCTCTGAGCTTGGCCATCTTAGAATATGAGTGAGTATAAACACTAGAGATTAAGAAGTATTGTAGTTCTTTCCAAATATCATGGCGCCTTTACAGGAATAGGCATCTCCTTTTGGTAATTTTATGTCAAGCAATAAATTTGAAATACAAGATTATATATATAAATACAAGACTATTGGGCAAATTAATTTTGCATTGTCATCTATTACAAAGTTTCAACCATGTATTGTATAAGAACTTAAATCTTAACAGTAAATTGTATTATTTTAAAAATTAAATTAAATTTTAAATTATAAAAAGTTGAAGTGCTAATAAAAGAATATGAAAGTGTTGATTCTTATAAAACCTCATAATTTGAAGCAAATTTTAATATAGTAGGAGTGACTTAAAAGCAACAAGTTATAGTAAAATTAATCTAAAATAGAATAAAACTATGAAATTCTTTCACCTTTGTAGTAGTTAAAAATTAGGATAGACTCGTTTAAAAGGATGTAAATATATTTAGTTCAATCTAATTCTATATTAAGTTAATTATTTATTTTCATTTGATTTAAAAAAGGAAAAAGATTAATATAAAAATAGAAATATTCATTTTCTTAGAATTTAAGTTATATAAATAAAATTAATTTCAATTTTTAAATATAATAGATTGATTATAAATTTTAACACACGTATTTTTTATTAAAACAACATTTTCTTGTTTTTTAAAATACATGACTATTATTTATAAAAACTGTTTGACCCAATTTAAATTTATTTAAAACATGGGCAAAAAATATAAGTTAGTATTTATCTAATTCAGTTTAAACTATTATTTTTTCAACATGAGTCAACCTATCTTATAAAAATTCGTGTATGTCTTCGAGTTAAACATATTTTGCTACTCAAATATTTATGTATTTATGTATGCTACTCAAAGATTTCCCTTTTATTAAAAGGGTATAAAAAAAAATCATGAATGAGTTTTAAGTTAATTATTTTAAAATTTAAGTGATTTATTTAGACTACTAATTTGAAAAATATTTTTAACAGTATAAAATAAAATAAAATAAAAATATTATAAATTTTATTTAATATGATAAAAATAATTAAACGATCATGGTTATCAAACGTAAAAAAAATCGCATTCCATTCAAAAAAATTATTAAGACAATAATTAATTTTATTAACTATCACCTCTAAAATCTAAATTTATAAAAAATTGTGTTTCAGAATACTTAATAGTGTTATATTGTTTAGGAGTTGAGGTTAAAGATAATTTATATATTTATTTTTTTAATTTTTTGAGATATCTTTTAATAATAAAACTGTGACAGAGTTTCGAGTTTTAAAATAGACAATATATCAAATGTGGTAATTAACCCTAACGATATTACCTTGACGGATTTGAGATTAAAACATTTACGTTTATGTGAGATCGAAAAAATCGGAACAATTTAAATTAATGAAAAATATTTAATTTGATATGAGATGAAAATAGAAATTCACATTGAACTTATTTTTGTTTGGTTAAAAAAATTAAAAAATAATATAAAATGAAAGAATTTTATTAAAGTAAAAGTTTAAGAATTTTAGTAAGAAAGTAAGGAATTTTGTTCTAGTGAAAAATGAGTAATATTTGAGAGGGTTGTGTAAAAAGAATTGAAGCCACCTCTTATTTATAACATTGGTAGAAGAATTTTTAAAAAATATTTAAATAAACGGAGACCGTTACTTTTCAAATAAAAAATTGAATAATTGTAGAATGCTATTTTTATTTAAATATATTATTAAACTTTTTTTCTTATGTATAAGCAAAAGCAACCCATGCTTAAAAACTATTATTATGTTTCTTTTTAATTATCTTCTTTTAACAAAATTTAATTTCTTTTACAAATCGAATTTAAAATTTTAAGATAGTATCATTGTTTTTCTAGTTGTATGTAAAATCAGTTACGAGAAAAGAAAGAGAAAAAATATATAATGACACATAAATTTACATTAAAATAAAAAAATATAAAAAGTAATTGATTTGTATTAATGAAGTAATTAGTGAAGTAATTGATGGTAAAAGAATACAATAATTAGCACATGGGTTACAGGCAGGAGCATAGGGGAGACATGCACTCATTGGGATGTGCTACCACCACACCACTCCAATTCATTCATTAAACATTGCAACAATTTTTAGTTTTCTTAAACAAGACACCAAAATCCAATGTCCTTCTCATTCTCCTAACGCAATAAATAAAGTTAGGAAAAATTTGTAATAAAGATTATGAATTAGGGATTCATTAATGGGAGTGCCTTTGGAGTTACGAAACATCCTAGTAAATACCCGGTAATTTAGGACACACACACACACACATTGCTCATACTATACGATACTATGGACTATGTATGTATACGTACATCTACGACTACAAAAACGGCTTCGTTTGTTCGTGTTGTGTTTGTGGAGGTGTAAGCTGTGTTTGGGATTTGACTTGTGAGAATGAGAATGGGAAGAGGATCTCACTCTTTTCTTCTTGTCTGAGACCAAAAGTCCAAACACTACGTTACACCTCCCAACAATTCTCTTCTCACTAAATTTTACTTCTCCTTATATTAACCTAACTAAGTAACGTTTTTGCACTTCTCAGCACAAGATTATCTTTTTCCTTTTTAATTTTCCCCCCAAACTCATAGCGCACTCTTAGATTTTCGTTTCGCTTTCCTTTTTCTGCCAGATCACTGAATCTTGGTGGAACTCTGTGACGTTTGCGGTTTCTCTCTGTGCTCGAAAATCGTGAAAATCAGGTTTGCTTTTGATTTTTATTTCTGATTAAAAGCATGCTCTCTCGTATGTGAAGCTGACGTGCATTTGTTTATTTTTCGTGTGTCTTTTTTTGTTTCGATTGGATTCATTGACGTGTTAATGATTGCTTGTAGGTGATTAGGAATGCCGATGGATGGAGCTTAGATTTGAGAAATGGGGTGTGTGATTAGCAGGGAGGTGTCGAAGGGGATAATCTCTGAGGTGAAGGAGGAGAAGGGTTTGAGTGGTGAGTGTAAGAGGAAGGTTGATGGAGTGTCAGGGAGCAAAGGTGAGGTTGTGGTAGAGGTTCAGAATGGTGGGGAGAAGGAGAAGGGTGGTGGTGGTGGTGAAGGGGTGCAGCGGCCTCGGGGCGAAAGGAGGAGATCGAAGGCGAATCCGAGGCTGAGCAATCTGCCCAAACATTTGCGGGGGGAGCAGGTTGCTGCTGGATGGCCGCCGTGGCTCACTGCAGTGTGTGGGGAAGCACTAAGTGGTTGGATTCCACGAAAGGCAGACACCTTTGAGAAAATTGATAAGGTGTGTGTGTGTGTGTTTGTGTCTAATTTGGGTGTATGTATGCATTGCATTGTGATTAATAAATGGAAAAGGTTTTTGTTATCATGGATCATACCTTGTCTGGATGTGCTAATGGTTTGTTTGAAGCTCATTGCTACAGATTATCCAATAATGCCGGTGTTTTCAAAAGTAAAACTCATTATTGACTGTTAATCTGTTTGTAATTTGCTGGTGGTAGAATTAACTGGAATTGAACTTGTGCATTGTTTGAGTGGATGGTATGAAGTTGTGTAATGTAGACTCTTACATTTGCTTCTGACTGTGATTATTTTCTTCTCTTGGTTTCCTCGTTTTTCTTTCGTTTTAGATTGGACAAGGAACTTATAGTAATGTGTACAAAGCTAAAGACACAATGACGGGTAAAATTGTTGCCCTAAAGAAGGTTCGTTTTGACAATTTGGAACCTGAGAGTGTAAAATTCATGGCGAGAGAGATTCTTATTTTGCGAAGGTTGGACCATCCCAATGTTGTAAAGTTGCAAGGTTTAGTTACGTCAAGGATGTCCTGTAGTTTGTATTTGGTGTTCGATTACATGGATCATGATTTGGCTGGACTTGCTGCAAGCCCAGGAATCAGGTTCACGGAGCCTCAGGTTAGACCAGGTTTGCCTTAAAAATTTAAGAATTGCTTATCTCATTTGGTAATTGGTACATTTTCTTTCAAGGGTGGGTTTGATGTCTCCAAATACTGTACCTTCATTGCAGGTAAAATGTTACATGCATCAGCTGCTATCAGGACTTGAGCACTGTCATAACCGTCATGTACTTCATCGTGATATTAAGGGGTCAAATCTTCTTATTGATAATGAAGGAACACTTAAAATTGCTGACTTTGGACTGGCTTCTATTTTTGATCCAAACCATAAACATCCCATGACTAGTCGTGTAGTAACCCTTTGGTATCGACCTCCTGAGTTGCTCCTTGGTGCCACGGATTATAGTGTGGGTGTAGACCTCTGGAGTGCTGGATGTATTTTAGGAGAGTTATTGGCTGGGAAACCAATCATGCCTGGTCGTACAGAGGTAACAACTCACCTATATCTTCTTGTTGGCTTATAGGATTTTTCGTCATTTCCCTGATAATAGGTAATTCTATAAATCTGTCGTATAGTATGTATGCATTTGTGAGGATAGAGACTGGAAAGATGCTGGTGAGATTATAAGGGTATTAATAGTAATTTAGCTTCAGTCATGCAACGTAGATCAATTGCTACCAAATTGCGTTGTGTACAATGTAATTGGTATACTATTAGTAGATCTTATGTTTAGTTTTAATTTCTTTTGCATAGTTTGGGAGAATTTCAAATATATAATAAGATATAGCAAATGCATTTATTTGATGCTTATAAGAAATCGCAATTAGATTTTTTCTAACTCTTTTCTTGCACAGGTGGAACAACTGCACAAGATATACAAACTATGTGGTTCGCCTTCTGATGAGTATTGGAAGAAGTCAAAGTTGCCTAATGCAACGTTGTTTAAACCACGAGAGCCATACAAGAGGCGTATAAGAGAGACATTTAAAGATTTTCCAGCTTCTGCTTTACCCCTCATCGATACACTTCTCGCAATTGATCCTGTAGAACGGGAAACTGCCTCAGACGCTTTGAGAAGTGAGGTGAGGTTTTTCGAAATTCCAGATCTTCTTGTTCTTACAATGCTGGTTTGTTTCTTTCAAACTTTGAACTGCCTGGTTATTGATTTATTATTTCATAGTCATACCGCTTAGACTGAACTACTGATGGTGCATTGCCAAAACATTTTCTTGAATATCTAAAACAGGTACTTGAAGCTCTGTTTTGTGACGGGTATGAATAACCTGTTCGTTGAGCTACATGAAAAACCCTATAATTTTCTTGATGTGGAACTGTTTTTGTCAGGCTATGTGAACTTTAACAACAATTATAGTTGTTGGATCTTTTGATCTTGACGATAAATCTTCAAAGAGCTAAGCTTTTCAGCTTCTTGTTCTAGATATCTTATTCTAACCATTTGCTTGAATGTAATAACCTTCTACTATTCGAAAATAATTCACTAAATCTTGAATATTGTTTTAGAGGTGATGCTCCTCTCTTAAGCTGTATTCTTAAACGTAAGAATCTCATCTTGGAATAGATTCAATAGTTTGCTTTATTGTGTTTTCTTTTGAATTAAAATTAAATTAAATTCATACATTAAATTTTCACAATAAAGTGTGTCGATGTTCTTAAATTAATGTAATAAAGGTATATCTGTGTAAGAATTGATAGAATGAAACTACCTCCATTCTAATTTAGGCATTATTCCTGTTGTGTTTTCATAAACTTTTTAAAATCAAACCCATATACATTTACCTCCTGCATTTTGCAGTTCTTTACCACAGAACCTTATGCTTGCGATCCTTCTAGTCTTCCAAAATATCCCCCAAGCAAGGAAATGGATGCTAAACGAAGGGATGATGAAATGAGGAGGTATCTCTGCTCTTAAGTTTCCTTTCTGCAAACCACAAGTATGTGTAATACACACATATAGATATATATATGATGTTACTTAACAATTAGATTTTCTATTCTTTAGATTATTTGTTGGCATTAATAACCTTACATTATTTAACAAACATCCTTTCTACAAACTCACAAAATATAAACCCCAGACTACACATACTGATATTTATAGAGGTTATCGGAGTGAAAATTTCCTTGTCTTTTTGGTTAATGATTTCTATATGAATGTTCAGATTAAGAGCTGCTGGCAAAGCTCAGGCTGATGGTCCAAAGAAGCATCGTACTCGTGATCGTGCTACAAAAGCTTTTCCTGCTCCTGAAGCCAATGCCGAGCTTCAATCGAATATTGATGTAAGTTTAATAATCACAAGTATACTAGAGATGCTTTAGTTTAGTTTATAAAAATAAAACCACTGAATATTATGTGCTTTGAGATTATTATCTCTCTCAAGAATTCTTAGGTAAAATGAAAAGATTGAGTAAGTACTAAGGACAATTAGGATTTGGCAACAGAACCTTTTTTTTTGTCTCAGGCTGACACAAATATCTGCCAAGTGCCAACAGTACCATTTTCAGCTTTCCTTCTAATATACTGTCTTGCGTTTACAATAGAAAAAAAAATGAATGATTATGCATCCTGAGTTAAAAGTATAGTTGATTAAACTTGTTGTGTAACAGAGAAGACGTCTTATCACTCATGCAAATGCCAAGAGCAAGAGTGAAAAGTTCCCTCCACCACATCAAGATGGACAACTTGGTTTTCCTTTGGGTTCTTCACATCATATTGATCCAGATAATGTTCCAACTGATGTCTCTTTCACATCAACCTCTTATACCTATTCAAAGGAACCATTCCAAGCTTGGTCTGGTCCCATTGGTAATGCTGCTGACATTGGAGTGCCAAAGCGGAAGAAACACACTGCAGGTGATGCATTGGATTTATCGAAACCACAGAAAGATGCTCTCAAGGACAAGATTAAAGGAAAGAAAATCATAGCTTAGATATTAATACATTCTTATAGAGTCAATTAAGAATCTGCCTCTGCTACCTCATTTTTGGGTGCATACCAACTGCTGCGCAATGCGCTTTTAAAAATGTCGTGCTGCTTCCTCATCCATCGGTAAAAGTATAATAGCTTCTCTGTTCTCAGCAAGGGGTGCAAATCATTTCCCCCGTCTTTTACATCTTCATTTTCTTTCCCCATTTTTTATTTCTTGGTTTTTATTTTCATTAAAATGAAAATTTTCTTTTCTGTTCAATCTGTTAGTATGATGAGAGAATTACTACTTTGTACATCGTGATTTATTTTTTAAACGGAGTCCCGTGTTAATATGTGAATTGTGTTTAATTTTTTAGAATTATAATAATACATTGAGTTATTTTGGTGTTCTCATTTATAGATATAGGTAAGGATGGAAAGTGTCTTGGGGGATGAAGGCAGCAACGTATCTTGTAATCCTTTTACACAGAATATGTTTGGTAGCGAGAACAGAAATAAAGGGAGTAGAAGAGAAAGAGAAAAACTCAAATAGGTGAGAAACGAGTTCAAAGTAAAATTGTTTGGTTGGATTGGAAAGACATGTGAAAAAGAGAATAGAAATGAAGATAGTTGGATGTATTAGATTTGAAATTGATTTTTTTTATTATCGCTATTATTATTATTATAAGAAAAGAAAAACGGCATAGAAAATAAAAATAATTATCAAATTTTTTAGTTTTAAAATCAAAGTGAAAAATAATAAATTATTTGTACACAAACACTTCATCCTATAGAGCAACTTTTTTGTTTGGGTCAGTCATAATCTGAAGAAAAATATGACAACCGGTTGACGTTCATGTATATTAATATTTTAATCATATTTTGAAAGAAAACAAAACACATGATCATTTATATTAACTAAGAATGTGAACACATGCAATACAAGAAAAGTAAACAAGATATTTTTAGGAGATGGCTTGGGTGGTATACATAGTTTTAGGTGCAAGAATTTCAGTTTTCAGTGATTTTTTGTTCAAATTTTCTTTGTTTTCACAGGTTATTTGTTGTCCAAAGTTTTTTATTATTTCATATGTGATTTGCTAACCCAGTTTCCTTATTTTTATAAGCAATTGTTGTCAAATAATTGTTTTCTTAGCCTAACTATTTATTTAATTAGTTGTTTTGTTATACACACTACTCTCCGTTTCAGTAGTTTTTGTTTCATATAATGTTTAGAATGGATACCATGCAAAAATACTTTTTTTTTTCTTTTGCGTCGAATTGCCAAATGGATTATTTCTAAACAATAACTATTGTGATAATTGATTATTACAAAGAAAGAGTTAATATAATCCACTCCATGAGTATCTACCTAGGATATTCATAATCGAAAAAAAAAAGCTATAAATCAATCTAAGAAATCTATAATTAATTAAAATTGAATTTTTTAGATTGATTTAGATTTTGTTCAGAAACATGCTATTTAAATTAAATTACAATATGAAATTTCAAGATTAATTTATACTGAATTGAAATTAACTGTTTAAGTATTGTTATATTATTTATTTTCTGAGATTTGTATATATAAAAACAATGTAACTTGTTTAACTCAAGGTTATGCTTATAACTATGTGATAAATAGATAATCTAATATTTTAACATTTAAATAAGTGGAAGAAAAGTTATGATGCTAATATAATTGTTATATTATTAGTCTAGAAGAAAAATATTGAAATAAAATATTATAAAAAATAATATTTACTATTTATGTTTATATTTTAAATTTTGTATAATATTATAAATATGTGTGAAAGAAAATATATATAAAAATATTATTTTTTAAAAATAAATTTATTAATTATTTAATATTATATTTTAATATATAAATATAATATATATATAAATAGATTTTTATATAATAAAATTGTAAAATTAATCAAAACTAAAAAATTGATTTAATTTGTTTCAAATTCTTTTATATTCAAATTGAATTGTATATATAATTTTTATGTTTAATTAAACGTATATTTAACAAGCAATCCTAGATCTAACTTTTGCATTTAAGTGTATGTTTTTTCATAGAAATACCTCTTTTATAAGTTTAGTTTTGAGAGAATCTCCAAACTCATATTTCATATTAAATCTATGAAGTTATATGATTTTCAAAATGTTTTCTATCTAATTTTTACATATTTATACTCTATTAAATAATTAACAATTAATTATATTCTTTATCTATTTTTTTCTTCTTTATTTTTTATTTTATTTCTATTTCTTTTCTTTGAATCAATAAGAACCTATGACTTGAAGATATTTTGTTAACAGTATCTATAAACCAAACAAAATTAATAAAAACATGTTCTAAATTTTTTTAAATGAGCTAATCGAAAGTGAGAAAATCAAAATTTTATTAGATTAGATCAAATTTCTCATTTATTTTAAAAATTGATCAAATGCAAATCAAACTTTTCATACTATATATTATTTATTTATAAATTTAGAATACTACTCGTTTTTACTTTTTAATTCTTATATATTTATAAAATTATATTATAACTTTTTATTTTCTAGAGTAACCCTTATGATGCCCGGATAGACATTATGTGTGAACAACTTATAAAGTGTTTTTAATATTTAAAAACACATTTTTAAATTTGTATTAGAAATTATAACATTTATAATTATTAATGACCCCTAAGGATTAGAAATATTACATTAAGGGTAATTAAGTTTCTCTAGTCAAGATTAAACTATGCTAATGATATGCTAAATTTTCATAATAGGAGTAGTTCATTATGTGTTATGCTAATATTTTAAAATATATACCCTAATTTTTTTCAATTTCAAAATTTATTGATTTTTATTAAACATAATAGCGATTTCTAACAGTCAACATTTTAAAAATAAACTGTTGAAAAATTTTAATTGGCTACATCTAAATTAAGAGCATTCACTATTTTGACAAATTTTCTTCATTTCCCTGATAATAGGTGTTCTTAATGCTGATCCAGAATAAACACATGCATTTATTACAAAAATATGATCAGATTATCCTTAAGATAATTACTTAAAAAATATATTTATTTTAATTATCAAAAAATAATTTAATCAATGAAATAAATAACTTTAATTTTTAAAAATATAATTAAAGTATATAGTAATCTCCTAATGTTTCAAAAGGTTAAAGAAAAAGATAAGAATTTTTGGGATTCTCTTTCAAATTCAAAGGTATAACTTGTATAGATTTAGATGATAAAACTTAACACTCAATAAATTGTTGTGACAAACTATATGCTAAAACAGTTAGCATATGTTATAAATCACACTACACTTTACATTTGTATATTTTATTCATTAATACTTTAGAAATTTTACCAAAAAATCATACAAATAACTCTTACTTAACACTTCTATAAATGATTTCATCAAATATATCTTAGAAATCATGCATCATCCATAAGAAATATAAAAATCATTAGAAATTCTTATAATAGGTTAATTTTCTATACCATCACATAAATCTTAACCATAAAAGTTTAATCAATGTGTAGCATTTTCACACTATCACAAGAAGAGACTAAACTATTATAATTTATTGAAATAAATTCTAAAACTTGCAAAATTGACAAGTATAGAAATATAAATGAGACTATTTTGGTTCTTCTTCTTCTTTTTGTTCATTCTCGAATTTGCATGCAGGTCCAAATAACTGCACAAAAAGCAAAAAATGTATTTGCAATGCAATAAAAAATTGTTGATATTATTAAATATTACATTTTACTGTATTTATAATTATCATCTAAAGATAATAGTTTGTCAAAATATTTACAAAGTTTTCACTAAATAACATATCTATTACATAAAAATTACATATTTTAGATCAAGTTAAAATACATATAAAATAATTTTAAGTTCAATAGACATACACTACTACTAGTTTACATTGTCAAATAATTTAAAATTAATTTGCCATACTTTTAAAACAATTATTTTAAAAATTAATTAAATTCTTACCCATAACATTTTACGTGTAAAGACTTACTCACTGTTTTTTAGATAAAAATGTATTTTTTTACTTTTAAACTAATGAAAGGAAAAAAATACTAAATAGTTCTTTTAATAATATTATTATGATGACTTTTTTAATTTTGTAATTTAATTTGTTTTTTTTATGAAATTGATGATAATAATATTAAGATACTAATAAAAATAAAGAATGACAGCAGATAGTTATTTATTGATAGATGACACAGTGAACAAATACTGAGTGTATTGTAATAAATACTATTATAACGAATATGTGACAGAAATAATTAGATTGATTCGTGTCTTAAAAGAATGGATTAAATTAAGATAATTTAAAATAATGAGGTAAAATTGAAAAAATTCTATTTAGAAAAGAGTATTTAAAACAAAACAAATCAAAACTTAACCCAGGATAAAGCCACAAAAGGAAAACTTGAGGAGAAAGAAAAAAAAAAAGAGAAAGAAAGAACAAGTTGAGGAGAGTCAAGCACACGCACCGCCATAGGCCACCAGAACATAAATACCAAAGGGCTGCGTGTGAGTGTGTGCGGACTGAACCCAAAAACCCAACCGAGAATTTGTGTTGAACCAAATAGCGAATCTCTCTCTCTCTCTCTCTCTCTCTCTCTCTCAGGTCTGAAGAGTAGAAGAGAAGGAGTGAAAGAAAAGAAAAGAGTAGCAGTTGAAGTTAAGAATGGAAGATAGTGTTGGCAATAACAGCATGAGTGCCAACAATGTGGCTCAAGCTATACACACCGCCCTTGATTGGGCCTCTACCCCCGACGCTCGCCAAAACGCCGTCGCTTTTCTCGATTCCGTAAACTCTTTCTTTCCCTTCCTCTTTCCGCTTTCACCCTTCCGTAGGGCAATACCGCGTTCCACTTTCATCATTCCTCTTATGCATCTCATCATTCTTTGTTTTGTGAATTTTCCTATTCTCTGTTTGCATTTTTGCTTGTTTTTCGAAATAACTGCCATATTTTTTGCACAAGCCCTAATGAACGTGTAGTACACAACTCATCTAGAGGTGTCAATGAAGTTATATATGTTTCTATGCACTTTTTGATGTATTTATCTCGGTAATTGTCGTAGTTTGATGGTGCAGTGTCAATTTGAAGGAACTACTCGGCTTTGATTATAGGTTGCTTTCATAGTTGTTGTTTTTTTTTTGTGATTTTTGAATAAATAATTAGATATAGTTTTTGCATTTCAAAATATAATGAAGGATTGACCATGGAGTTTCTGGATGCGGCTTGTGTTGTTACTGTTACAAGGATTACTATGATTGTTGCCTCTTTATGGTGATTAATTGTCTTGCTTTAATATTTGACATGTGTGGCATGGGACTTGCTACTCTATGGTGATTCATTTTCTTGCTTTAGTAGTTGACACGTGTTGGAGACTAATCAATTTATGTAAAATTTCTTCAGGTCAAGACAGGTGATGTACGGGCATTAGCAAACACGTCATTCCTTTTGGTGAAAAAGAACTGGTCGTCTGAAATTCGGTTACATGCCTATAAAATGCTGCAGGTTCAAGTTCACATGCTTTTATTGTGCTTTTCAATGATAGGACTGCTTAGGTGTTTGTTCTTTCCCCTTATGTGAAAACGTATCTGTACAGCATTTAGTGCGCTTACGTTGGGAGGAATTAAGCCCTGCAGAACACAAGAACTTTGCAACTCTTTCCGTTGATTTGATGTCAGAGATTGCGGATCCTTGTGAAAATTGGGCTCTCAAAAGCCAGACAGCTGCCCTTGTTGCTGAGGTTTTCATCTGAAGGCACTTCATTTTCATTATTGTTGCTTCTTACTCTGTCACAACTGCTGATTTACCTTACTTAGACTATATTCTTTGGTGGTTCTTTCACAGGTTGTTCGAAGAGAGGGTCTTGGTTTGTGGCAAGAAATGCTTCCATCTTTGATTTCTCTATCCAACAAGGGTCCAATAGAAGTAAATTTCAAGTTTCCCCACTTGCATAATTTTTGCTTGATTTTATTCAATTTCAATTCAGTTACTGGATATTGTTTTTATGTTCACACTTATGTATTAGGCTGAGTTGGTTGCAATGGTGCTGCGGTGGCTTCCAGAAGATATTACTGTTCACAATGAAGATTTAGAAGGTTTGTAATAACTTGAGTTTTCTCGTGTGGATGTGAGTTTGGCTCATGTACACAAATTGTGTAAAAGAATTGAAAATGGAGCAATGAGTTATTCTAGGAAAATTTTGGACACAATGGTAATAAGTTATTCTGTTAATAAGCAAATCAAAGGGACATTTTTGGATGACTCTTTTTATTACACTTTCCTTAAAAATGCTTTTCATCTTGGGCATTATTACGTCACTGTCCGTCTGGACCATGATGGAAAGAAAATATAAAGGGTGTCAGTGTGTGAGTGGAGAGAGAAAATAGGAGTGGTAAAAAGAGAAAAACGATTGCTGTATGTTATTGGATGCGTGCTTAGGATTCCTGTGTGTGCATATTATACTGGTAAACATTGTTATCCACTGCAGATTGAGGAAAATGACAGAAAGACAATAATCTGCAATACCTTAATAAGGATAGCATTGTGGGCAAATAGCAGAAATCTGATAGTGGTTGGAATACACACACACACACACACATATATATATATATATCAATTATACATGTATACAAGAATGATGTTCTATGCAAGTAAAAGTAAAAAAGCATAAAAATTAGCATAATATTTACCCAAATTCAATTAGTTGACAAATGAAGTTGCAGATCCTAGGAATTCACCAGCACAATAGTGCGGTAAAGGCTATTTAGAAACAATGCTAATAAAATTAAATAAAAAACATAAACCCAACACTGACTTTTTTTACACATAAATGTTGTATGTGTTTTTGAGATTGAGTGACTTCTCTTTATATGATATGTTGCATATTATTCTGGCTTGTTGTATTGATGTGTTCAGGTGACCGTCGAAGGCTACTTTTGCGCGGACTAACTCAATCATTGTGTGAAATTTTGCCACTATTATACAATGTACATCTCAGCTCGAAACCTTTTTACATGCCCATTTTTTGTCATTGTTAATGATGTTATGACTGGTGATACTTGATGCAGTTACTAGAAAGGCACTTTACAGCTGCAATGAATGAAGCTGGTAGAAAACAGATGGATATTGCAAAACAGCATGCTGCCACTGTAACAGCTACTCTAAATGCAGTGAATGCATATGCTGAATGGGCTCCATTGTCAGATTTAGCTGAGCATGGCATCATTCATGGGTATGTTTATTTCTTCTGTTATCTTGCACCATGCAATATTCTTGGTACATAAATAACCACTCTGATTTTATCTTTCTGCTGATCATGTTTAACTCCCTGAAGTTGTGGTGTACTACTATCTGCTCCAGATTTTCGTCTTCATGCTTCGGAGTTTTTCAAACTTGTCTCTCCAAGGTATTTGTTATTGTTTAATGGTTTTATACGTATTTCATTGATCAATAACATTACTGGTCACTTTGAATTGTGATTGTAGGAGGAGGCCTACTGAAACATCTGTTCCTAAATTTGACCAAGCCATGAGTAACATCTTTCAAACTTTGATGAATGTATCTAGAGAATTTTTGTATAGATCTGGTGCAAGTCCTGGGTCCATAGATGAGGGCGAATTTGAATTTGCTGAATATATATGTGAAAGTATGGTGTCACTGGGTTCTTGTAACTTGCATAGTATTGCTGGTGATAGCACCATACTTCCACTTTACCTAGAACAGGTATGAGTTATATAGCTTGGGGAAGGGACAACTTTATATGACATATTGGTTATGGTTTTTGCTTCCCTTGGGAAGATCTGTTGTATATTCTTGTTTGGAAACATCTCTTGTCTTGGTAATATATCTTGCAAATTTTTCCACATAACTTGTTTTCCAAATGTCTCAAGCATCACATACACTTCTGGACATATGGGTCTGTACACTCTTTTTCCTCTGAAACAGTATCCATATGCTTTTTTTGGGGGAACTTACCAGATTGGTAGACCCTATTAGTTCAATCATTCATTCCTGTGTGTCTCCTTTGTGCCTAGGCTGTAGCCTTGCAGCTGCCAAAGTCTGTAGACCTGTACATCTTTGCACACTTGTGCCTCTATATTCTGTTCACATGCTTTGGGGTAATTTTAGAGCCTGTCTACACCATTCACATCTGACTGTTCTGCCAGTTTTGTTCTCGATTTTTCTGCACTCAGATTGTTTTCTAATTTTTATCATTTACTTTTTATTTTTAATTATGTTATATTTTATTTATTTTTGTACAACTGTTTATTTATTTTTGTACAACTGTTACTCATTTTATTTATTTATTTTTTAACTCTACTAATATTTTTGTTTTTATCTTTAGAAGTTCTGTTACATTTTTAGAAATATCTTGTAGTCCTGATTTTAATAGTTCTTGTCTAATTATGTTTTAAATTCTGCCATATTTTTAATTCCTTTCAAATTCTATTACATTTTTACTACTTGGTGTTTTCCGAATCTGTTTTTTACTTCATTAACTTTTAGTTTTGTTTTCTCTTTCAACTGTTCTGTTGTATTCGTGCTAGTAACCTTATGTTGTTCTTTCTTTTATTTAACATAGCTTAAAATTACGACTTAGTTATTATTTTTTAATATAAGCCTTCAATTATGGGTATCTTTTTGGTTATTTTTAATGTATGTATTATAAACTATTTAATTTATATCTAGAATTTTCATAATACTGGTCCTGCTATAGTGGTTTTAGGATCAGTTGCTCCCTGCCATTATCCAGGATAGCATATATGTTGATATGCAAGAAGACAAATTTGTCTTTTCATTTTACTACTATTTTACAGGGGCATGCATTCTTCTTGTATTTTACTTTAATCTTTCATTTTAATTTCTCTTGTTTCTCTCCAGATGCTGGGATTTTTCCAACATTTCAAGTTTGCTATTCATTTCCAATCTATGCACTTTTGGCTGGTATGTTGGAATACTTCACAAGAGTACTGTTTGATGTTCAATATTTCTTAGTGAATAGTCAATAACACTGTGTATCAAATGGCCATATCTCATTTCTTTCCTTAAATGTTTATGTGTAGGTACTAATGAGGGATTTGATGTCAAAGCCAAAAAATTCCACACTTTCAGCTGCTGACAGTTCAGCTGTTAGTAGCACAGGTTCTGGAGAGGTTGAAAATGCAAAGAAAAAGACTCTAAGCTTTGTGAGTGATGATTTTTGTGGTGCAATTTTGGATACATCTTTCCCTCGCATGCTCAAGAGAGAGAAAATTCTGCATGAGACTGCCATTTCTTTAGGAGTACTAGAGTTGTGGAGCGAAGATTTTGAGTGCAAGGCAACATTCAGCCTTTATCGTTCTAGATTGGTATGTCTCACATGCATATGTGATGTCAGATAATATTTTTTTATCACATATATAAAACCTTTTCCCCTTTATGTTTATAGGAAAGAAATTGTTATTGTATATATTGTAAGGAAGTTATTAACTTGTCCTGATGCTATTTTTTTTTTTCATCTTGAAGTTTTAAGATAGTACTTGGAACTAATGCTTTAATAGCTTGCAATGTTTCCATTGATTTTAAGTAAATCTCTATACAGCATGGGTTTGAGGATTCTATTATTACTGCATGAGTTATGGAACACTTATGGTTTTGCAATATTAATTATAATTTAAACCTGTAAAAGATGCAGATAAAGTATTTTGTACATGGAACAATTTGACTTTTAAATCCCATACCGATTTTGCTCAACTGATAAAGGTGAAAAATACAGAGAGCAAGCATATATTAGTTTAAATGTTTTTCTTATGAGCAAGTCACATGTTGGACTTGTATTAATATACAAATATTCTGCATTGGTATTTTTTATTGTTTATTTTTCTCTTGTTCCAAATCTACATATATTCTTCTTTAAGCTTTATGTCAAATTAAGCCTTTCAAAATATATTTAACTGATGAATGATTTGTTAAAACAGTTGGAGTTAATTAGGTTTGTTTCTTCCTACAAACCCCTGATAGCTGCTACTAAAGTATCTGAAAAAATTGATACAGTCATTAAAGGTTTCTTGCTTTCTCCAGCACCAACTCAGGTATAAAGACCTTCCATTCCAATTTTAAATATACTCTTAATATTGTGTATATTTTAATCTGTGTCAGGCGTGCTCCCCACCTTCATTTCTAGCTTATATGTAATTATCTGTTATGGGTTCTGTAGGACCTAGCTGTGATGGAAAGCATGCAGTTGGCTATAGAGGGCGTTGTAAATGCAGTTTTTGATGGATCCAATGACTTCACCAAGGCAAATGCTGAAGTCCAGTTTGCATTATGTAGAACGTTTGAAGGTTAATTTAGTTAATCTTCCAAATTATGCTATTTTAGAATTTTTTACTTAGGCCTCTGTAATAGTTATGGTTACTGTGTCTTGTAGGTATACTTCAACAATTAATTTCCTTAAAATGGACGGAGCCTGCACTTGTTGAAGTACTTGTTCACTATTTGGAGGCAATGGGCCCCTTTCTGAAGTATTTCCCTGATGCAGTTGGCAGTGTTATTAATAAATTATTTGAACTTCTAACATCTCTGCCAACTATAATGAAGGTTCCTGCAACAATCTGCTTTTTATTGTTAGTTTCGACCATTGAGAAATTTTGTGCAAAGTTTAATTCTATATGTTTCTTGGTAGGATACATCAGTGCATAGTGCACGGCATGCAAGGCTGCAGATCTGTACATCATTTATTCGGATAGCAAAAGCTGCTGACAAAAGTATCTTACCTCATATGAAGGTGAATTCGTTAAAAACCAATTGATGGAAAACTATAACTAGCTGGTTGTGCCAAATAAATGGGAAGTATTCTTGTCTACATGAATGAGACAATTACATACAGAGCAATGCTATTAAATATGAAACTTATAGAGGAGGGGCTATGGAGGAGAAAACTTGTTATTCAATTAAAGTAACCTTAATCTATTTCTGAATTAATCTTATGTAAGTTGAGTTGCAGCATAATAAGAATCCGATTCTATAGGGTTCATACTGAACTAGCTAGGTATCTTTTGATATCCTCCAATAATATTAATAATGATCAAAGCAACCTGTGCAGTAACATGAATATTAAAATTTTGTTTTTTTAGTCTTTAGTATTTTGGTACGAATATCTTGAAGTTTGAAGTTTTAGTATGATTTGATATCTGTAATCATATATTGAAATCCGTTTCCATGCTATGTGCTCTGATATTTGTCTTCTGATTGTTACCTTCTCATTTCATACTTTAGTCCTCTTCGTAACATGTGAATATACCAGTTTAAAATGCCATTTCACTTTATTAGCCCAATCTCTTTCAAAACTTGAAGTTGACTTTCAAACTTGAGAATGGAAGTTTACTTGGATGTGGGTAAGTGAATTTAAGTCCGACAGAAGCAGTGTGATTATTTTTGTTACAATAAGCTAAACATGATAAAAATTTCTAATGGTAGGTCAGATTTACAAAACCTTTCAAACTGTAGGAACCCAAATGTTTGTAATGGATCTCTGTAGTTTCAAATATTTTTAGTTGGGTCCCTAAATCCAGCCCATGATAATTTATTAGAGCACTGTTATGTATTTTGTTCCTATGGTAGAGACCTAATTATAATTATAATTATAATTTTTTAAATTATTGGGACCTAGTTCCACACTTTTAAAAATAAAGATCTGGTTGAAAGCCAAGAGTCCATTAATAATATCTATTTTACATATTTGTATTTTATATTTTTGGTAATGTTGAAAATATGCCTAAATTGTGGTTGCCCTGACTTGCCCTAGTTGCGGCTTTTTGGGCTGCCTTAATTGCAGCATTGAAGGGGGTGTATATTGTCTGATACCAACTAGACATATTGAAGCTTGAAATAGCTTATAAAGTTTGGGAACCTTTATCTTAAAATTGATTATATGGGGTTGAGTTAGGTGTTAAGCCAAAATTCTTAGAGTTTATTTGTAACAACTTGTGTATAGGTTTGGGACTTTGGGCGTTAAATTATTTGCCTAAACTTGTTTCATATGCTGAGACATTGTATATTATTTATGTACAATACAGAAAATGCTCAAAATTCTTATCGAGGACTTGAAAAGGATTAAGCTGGAAGAAAGAAAATATCTTATTGAATTGAATCATTAAAACAGTACACGAGCTTCTATATATAGAGAACTCTATCCTTAAAGTAATGACTACGAAAAAGATCTATAGTATCTTATAGTATCTTATAATACCACATTTGTAATGATTACAATATCTTGTCGAAATATTTTCTTTTGACTCAGCACAAGCTTTGGCTTATTTAGATGTTAGTAAAAATATAAGCCCACCCTGTTTGCTATATCCCAAGATGCTGATAGTGCATTAATATCTTCTTTCCTGATCCTTTAGTCATTATAATTTAGACATTTCATATATGCTCTAGAGAAAATTTTGCTCCACTTCCTTTGGTCGGAGATAGCGTTTATTTAAGTTATCAATTTTATATGTAGGGCATTGCTGATACAATGGCGTGTTTGCAAAAGGAGGGTTGTTTGCTTCAGGGTGAGCATAATCTTTTAGGTGAAGCTTTTCTTGTTATGGCTTCTTCTTCTGGGTAAGGATCAAACAGGAGAGATAATTCTGTTAATTCTTGTTTGATAGTCTGTTGATGTTTGCAATTAACCACTTCCTATTATTGCTCTAAAATTGACTCAGAATTCAGCAGCAACAAGAAGTTTTAAAATGGCTACTAGAACCTTTGAGCCATCAGTGGACACAATCGGAGTGGCAGGATAAATATCTGTCAGGTCCACAAGGTTTGGTTCAGTTGTGCTCTGAAGCGCCTGTTTTGTGGTCAATTTTTCATACATTGACATTCTTTGAAAGGGCGCTTAAGAGGAGTGGATTGAAGAAAGCCAATTGGAATTCAGAAAACAGCTCAACACCAAATTCAACTCCTATAAATCCAATGGCCTCTCACGTATCGTGGATGGTGACTCCTCTCTTGAAAGTACGTATACCTGCCATTAAGAGGCTGGCCATGTTATGTTTCCTGTAATGTTTTGCAATAAAAGGATAGGTGTGCTTATATCTTGCTCTCTAACTACTTTGTATTAATAAGAAAAGCACATTCTTGTTTTCCAGCTACTTCGTTGTATACATTCACTTTGGTCTCCATCTGTAAGTCAAGCTTTACCTGGAGAGGTCAGAGCTGCAATGGTCATGAATGATGTTGAGAAGTCCAGTCTTCTTGGAGAAGGGAACTCTAAATTGCCTAAGGGTTCATTAACTGTCACAGATGGATCCAAGGTCGACATTAATAAAGAAGGATATGCTGAACCAAATGGATCAGATATACGAAACTGGTTTAAAGGCATCAGAGACAGTGGGTATGTGTGCAAATCTTATTTATATTTTTCATTTATAATTTATTATCTGTTGTCCCAAATAGGATTGGTCTTCCCCTTCAATATTTGTATTTTGCACCAAATCTCTAGAAAAGAGAAAATAAAGTTCCTTGTGAACAGAACATTATGTATCTATGAGACTGTGGCACTTTTATTGTTCTTCATTCACATTTCCATTTTTTTACTAAATCCTTTGTGTATATGCAGATATAATGTATTGGGCTTGTCAACAACCGTTGGGGATTCGTTTTTCAAATATTTGGATGTGCACTCTGTTTCTGTTGCCCTAATGGAGAATATACAATCGATGGAATTCAGGCATATACGACAGCTTGTTCATTCCACTTTGATTCCTTTGGTTAAAAATTGTCCTTTGGATATGTGGGAGATTTGGCTGGAAAAGATCCTATACCCATTGTTTATCCATGCTCAGCCAGCTCTTAGCTGTTCATGGTCTAGTCTTCTACAAGAGGGTAGAGCAAAGGTTCCAGATGTTCTTAGCATTCTTAGTGGATCAGACTTGAAAGTTGAAGTGATGGAGGAAACGATTCTGAGGGATCTCACGCGTGAGATTTGTTCACTCCTCTCTGTCATTGCATCTCCTCCCCTTAATAATGGAATCCCTTCTTTGGAACAGTCTGGGCATGTTAGTAGATTAGACACGGCTACTCTAAAAAACTTGGACACAATTGCATCATGCTCTATGGTTGGGTATGCTTTCTACCTGTCTGAAACTTTAGTTCTTTCATATTTTGTAACTTTAGTTTGTGAGCTTTGTTTGTCACACTTCTTTTATGTGACAGTTTCCTTCTAAAGCGTGAAGGTCTGGCCCTTCCAACACTACGGCTATGTTTAGAAGCTTTTACATGGACGGATGGGGAATCTGTGACTAAAATTTCTTCATATTGCTCTGTGTTGGTAGTTCTTGCGATAGTAACAAATCATGCAGAACTCATGGAATATGTTTCAAGAGATCTTTTTACGTCCATCATTCAAGGTTTAACCCTTGAATCAAATGCAATAACCAGTGCTGATCTAGTTGCCATTTGTCGTGAAATATTTGTATATCTTTGTGATCGACACCCAGCTCCCAGGCAGGTTAGTATTTTTCTACGCTTTCCATCCCTTAGCTATCTTTTTCTCCTTTTGACTGCATTTGGCATTTGGAGTTCATTTCCAAAGAAGAGGATGCTAAAACTTTTGCTATTGAGTAATGTATTTTGCTACTCCTTTTAGGTTTTGATGTCTCTCCCCAATATTACCCCTCACGATTTAGTTGCCTTTGAGGAATCTTTAAAGAAAACATCCAGTCCAAAGGAACAAAAGCAGCATATGAAAAGCTTGCTTCAATTAGCAACCGGTAACAAATTGAAAGCACTTGCAGCACAGAAAAGTGTAAATATCATTACAAACGTTTCAAGTAAGCAATGATTTCTAATTGTTTCTTGGCATTTTACTTCTCCAACGTCTGGAAACATAGTTTGGCACACGAACAGTTAATTAATAAATGTCATAAACTGTAGAGCTTCTCAGCGTTTAGTAGCAATTGTAATTGTGATAACAAAAGTCTTGAGTGTAGTTTTTCCTATATTGCTATGCTTGTCAATTATATGTTACACACACACACACGCGTATATATATATATATATATATATATATATATATATATATATATATATATATATATATATATATATAATTTTGCTGGTAATATTATAAACTTTCTAACCTCGTAGTTATGGTTTTCAGTGAGACAGCGAAGCTCAGCCAATGCTCCCGAGTCCAAAGTTGATGATGATGTTGTGGGGTTGGCAGCCATCATGTGATATTGTTTTGAGCTCATGGAAGGTTGTGTGTACATACAGGAGTAAGCTCATTGAGAAGATTTTGGGTTTTCATTATTTACTAACAAGGGGTGCGAAAAGCATTTCTTCCCCTGCATCATAATTAACAAGGGAATCGGATGTGAGTACAGAGATTTTATGTCCTTCATCTTTACTCGTTGCAAGTTGTGAATCAGTTTACTGTGTGCACACTCTCCAGCATAGCGTAACCACACCTGGCAATTCAGACTTGTATCTTGCCAGAATTCAAAGCTGCGATTCATCATTTTCATTATTTTTTCATTCCTCACATTTGTAGCATTAAATACGAAGAATTAGAAACACATCTTTGCTCTTTACATGTATATGTGTTTTATTGTGGGGGAGTGAATCCCACTAAATGGAATCACTTTAGGAAATACTTGGATAAGTTTTTTTAGAAGTAATTTTGAAAAAAAAAGATAAATGAGTTTTTTAATAAATTAAGATTAACGTGTATAAACTAATTTGGTATAACTTTTTTGTTAGACTTTTTAAAAATTTTATTTTTTTAATTTGTGTACCAGTTAATTTTATTTTATGAAAAAAAAATTATAAAAGGTTTTTTGGAGAAGGAAGATAGAAGATACCTTCACTAATAAAGTAAAGTAGCAACTAATACAGAGTGCTTTTGCTAACCAGGAATGTGACTGATTGGATTTATGGTAACATTATCTATAAAATATGTGAATTTTATGGTTGAAATTATGAATAATTCATCACACAATTTGGACTATTATTTAGAATGTGCTAATATGTGAAAAAAAAGTGTGAATGATTATATTTATGGTTGCATTATATTGAAATATCCATTAAGGATTTTAACTAAATATTCATATATTTAGTATCATATTGATGATTTGAGTTGAAATAAATTTAGTGTTCTGTTAAATAAAATGAATCTACTACTGTTTTTTTAGAATAAAAACATATGTAGTTAAGTTACATCACTTTAAATGGTTTTAATCAAAATTAATTTCACATTCAAAATCAATTTGTAAACCTAGCTCGTAGTGCTCAAAGTCATTTCCACCACATTTGAGATGAACCGGTTGAAAATGCGGTAACCCGGTTATTCAAAAAATTAAATAGTAAAAATGAGATAAGATTCAGTTATAAGGATGTAAAAAAAAATGTATATTATTTAGTAAGTTTTATTAAATCCAGTGTTAATATTTCTACATTTAATATGTTTATAATTGTGTCCGTCTATTTTTAATCCTTCTAAAAGCATTTGTTGATTTAAATATTTTTTAACTCTTTTTTTTATCGTTATTAGTTAAGTTACTGCTGCAAAAGAAAATAATTAATTTATATAACAATACAGAATATTTTAAATTTAAATCATACTTTTTAGATACATAATTCATTTGATATATTTATTATTTAATATAAATAAGGTAATATACTACTTTTTCATTCAATGATTTACAATATTTATTAAAATAGTTATATTTCACTTAATTTTTAAAATTTATTTGTGTACATTGATTTGGATATTATAATATTCAATCATCGTCAAATAATTTTTTAACATATTATAAACATGAATCTTAACTCTAAAGACGAAATATAATAAAATATATTTTATAATTAATAATTATAATATATTAAAATTATATGAAATTTAAGAAAATCACTTCACTATTTTTTATCCTTAAAAAATTTAAAATTAATATAAAATTATTGACTTTAATATACTTTAAATCTTGAGGTATCTTGTCTTATTTTAGTTTCTATAGTTATTTTGTTAGTTTTAAATATTTGATGTGTTGTTAATAATTTTAGTCCTCATAAACAATTGTGATTAAATTATTGTCAAAATATAAAATATAAAATATTAATAAAAAATAATTAGATTATTTTTAAGAGCATAATTCAAATAGGTAATACATTTAGTATTTTAATAAGATAATCATATTTTTTGTATATTATGAAGAATATTTTACATTTTTTTAAATAACATTTATTTTATATTTAGAAAATATTATTAAAAGAAATTATTATATATAATTTTTGTTTTATAATTATAAATTTATTATTTTGTACGTGAATAATTAATGAAAAGGCTATGTTGTTGTATTAAATTAATAAGATATAAGTATAATTTATGTATTAAATTTTAACATAAGTTTGATTTATTTTCAGATTCAGGTCCTGTTTAAAGTATGATTTGGCCCGAAAATTCCCAGACAACTAACTTGAAAGCAGTTTTAAAAACTCCCTTTAAGACATTTTAAAAACCTACAAATCTAATTTACATATCTTTTAGCCATACATTGGTCTCAAAATAAAAGTTTTTCTTGTTAGAAACAGCGATGGGAATGTATAAAAACAAAATTTAAAAACTTTTCAATAAAAGTTTTTTCTTTGATTTTTAATCATTGCCCTTAAGTATATATAAGCTACAGGACTTAAATTTTAAATTCGAAATATAATTTTAAAATACGACTCGGCCTAAAGCTTAAAAAAGTCTTGTCTATTTAGTTAATAAATGTGAGTTAGCTCATACTCTCACTAGAATATGAATAATATATTACTAAACAATATTTTGTAAGATTTTTTATTAAAAAAATAAATATGAGATTTTAAAAATAATATCATATAATATGATAGAACCTATTAAAATAAATTAAGAATTAAATAAGTTGATCATATGAAAAGCATCATTAAAAATGATCTAAGGTGTCATTTGAACTTGCAGACTTGATTAAATTACCTGTCTTAAGCATAAAGGTAACTAAATCAGTGATCCATCAGAATTTTCATTCTGAAACTCTAAAATTATAGTTATTGAGTAACAACCTTTCACTAAAAGTATTTTCAAAGAGAATGAGATGTAGAAGCTGGTTTGAAAGTTAGGTCAAAATCAATTGGAAGATTAGTTGGAAGAAAGTGAACAAATATATATATATATATATATATGGATGCTTCCAGGCTAAGTTAATTCATGTGCTGTCCTATAAATTTCCAACGAAACTCACTCATCCTTTCTCAATTTCATTTCCAACTTGCTTAAAATGGGACCTGGCGGCCCAGGCCCAGGCCCAGGAGGCCCTCCCGGTTGGGGTCCACCAGGCCCAGGTTTTTTCGGTGGGTTTTGCGATCTCATTAACTCTTGGTATGTAAATCTCGTGATCCAGTATTTAAGCTATTCCAGAAGATTAAATCTCAATACAATTGCTTATACGTTAGTTTAGAAAAAGTAATAAAAATTAAATTACTTAATCTTTTTATTGTAAATTTAACTACAGTTATTACTATGCAACAGAAAGGGTTATTTTAAAGTGGTACTTAGTGAAAGTAATGTGTATTTTTCCCATTTAATCAGTACCATTTGTAAAGCTAACTTTTCTATTTGTTTTGTTTTCATTCCCATTCATCTTGAAACAGCCTGAGCTTTTTGTGCTGCTGCTGGTTACTACAAGATTGTTTTGGGGGTCCATTGGGCCCACGTGGCCCACCTGGAGGCCCATTCGGTCCACCTGGAGGCCCATTCGGTTCACACGGAGGCCCATGAGTTTCCAAGTTATCATGCATGATTTTGAATGTTTATCTTCTAAGATCACCATTAGATTGAGTTTACTTTGAGTTCCAAAAGAAGAAGAAAAAGATTCCACGCTATATATATATATATATGTTGTAATTAATTATCAATCAAAACTCTGCTCATTTCTGTTTGACGTAATAATACATTCCTGCCACGGTAGAAGGTTGAAGAATTATCTATTATATATTTTTAATTTTAATATTCATATATAATTGAAAAAATATGTGATCTTAATTTTTTTTAAATGATAAATTAAAAAGAAATAATCTTTTAACGAAAAATCGACATTTAAAACAAAATGGAGACTAATTAATCACATGATTAAAATATCAATCAGATGTGAAGATTGATCAAGAGTTTTTTCTTTTCTTTTATTTTTATAAAAATTGAATACTAATATGGAGATATTTATAACAACTCACAAATATGGTTCCTACCCTTTACTGAGAAAAAGTTGTTTAATTCATTTGTTTGGATCTTATTTATGATGAATCTATTCTTTTGTGTGTAATCATCTTTGTTTTTGGCTCTCACTTAAGACAAGTGGTTATTTGAAATATTCAATGTGAAATATAATTACAATTTCCTATTAAATATCATGTTGGATGATTTCTCACACAATTGGAATATTGGAAGAAAAAACTAATTAAATGATTTAAGATATAAAAATAGTAAAATATTATATTCAGTACTCTGGAAAATTAATTACATGGTTATGCTTAAAAGTATGAATTACTTGTGTGAGTTCTGTAAATAAGGTTTGTACATGTTTTTTTTATATCCAAGTTAAAGTTCCTTAATTTGTTTAGAAGGACCTAAATTTTATTTATTTATTTATTCTGACAAAACGGGAACACGGATAAATATACATAGAATTTCGGGACAAATTCTTAAGGGGCATATATTAAAAAGAAACAAAATATTTATACAACAAATTGCATAAAGAATTACCCAGCATAGAAATAATTAATGATACAACAAAAACAAACAGCGAAAAAATATCATTGCAGAAATCGCTCATGAAGTATCGTAAGTAACACATCTTTCTTATGAAAGAGCATCAATTCAAGTTGACCAAAAAATATCAATAATGGAACGGAACTAGTTTTTTTGAAAAAAATGTATGTATTGAAAAAATATACAGACACTTTATACTATCAGAAATTATTATTATTATTATTTTTAATTATTATTATTATTATTTGTTATTATTATTATTTTTACTGTTATTATACCAATCATCAATAAAAAATACTCTCATTAACTTGGTTGTGATAGATAAATACGAGTAATTTTTTATTATTATTGTTATCGCACTGGGTTGGACTAATTTGGTCAAGTGGTAAACAAAGTTATGAAAGAAAAACTAAACTAATTCAATTTTTTTTTGTTATCACACTTGAATAACAATAAAGAAATCATGTATGTGAGACTTCAAAATTTCTTTTAAATAAATTATTTATGCATGTGACGATTTTTACCTTTTTCTTTCTAAGTGAAGTCTTTCCACATATCACGACTTCATTTTTAAATTTTTTTTTATATATTTAATAATTTAAGCTTTTTATTTAAATTTAATAATTAGTATTTATAATTATAAAGTTTTAAAATAATATTTAGATATTGGTTTTTTAAAATAATATTTAGATGTTTATATTTTTTTTAAGATATCATAATTTTGGATTTCAACAAGTTTCCACACATATATATATATATATATATATATATATATATATATATTTTGTTCTAGTTTTTTTTTTTACTTCTTTCAAATATATTTGTCTATGTTTTCATAACACCATTGTCAATGTACCATTCATAAATTGGAAGTTCTATTATCACTTGGAAAAAAAAAATATCTTACATTCAGTCGTTTAAGAAAAAGATGTTGATAAAAAGAAAATAAGGTATTAATATGATATAAATTCAAAGAATAATGCAATTTTTACAACAAATATTATACAGTGTCATGTATTTTGAATATTTCCTTTGTGTTAAAAAAGTTGGTAGAAATTAAGTAATTAATTGGCAAAACGGCATTCATTAAATATGATTCATGTATTTTGATTAGATCATTGTAACAATTTTTTTGATAAAGTTTTTTTTACCTTTTCTCCTCTAAGATCCCTCTCATACATTCTCATACATATTATTCAAGTTACTTCTAATTCTTAAAATTAAGAAAACTCACATCAATTGCACCCACCATATCCATAAAAATACTTGCCATGTGTGATAATACTAACTAAAATAAACATCATCATAATATGTAAAGAAAAGTTCAATCATACTTTGAAGAAAAATTAAAAGAAAAACTTGTGAATAAACTCTCATAAATAATTTTACTCTATCATGTTTAAAATATTAATTTATATATATATATATATATATATTAAAGAAATAATTCTACTTGAATTTGAATATTTACTGTAATTGAATTTAATTTTCATTTGATCTGGAACAAATATTTGAAATTACTATTGGCATTCTTTCTTGGTTTATAATGAAAATAGCATGTAAAAATAAATTGAAGAAGCAGTAACAAGGCATAGAAAGATAAAGATAGTTACAAATATTGAAACAATTTTAGGCAAAGTTGTTAGTTAATAAGTTTTAGGGTTTAGGGTTGGAGTTAGGAAAGAAGAAGAAGGGTAGTTGAGTTTAGATTAGAAACGCGTCTCCAACAAATATTTGACTTACTAGTCTCACATCTTCTAACTTAAACCACAATTCTTATAGACATATATGTATATATATTGAAAGTGAAGTGAAGTGAAGTGAAGAAAGATACCAAGGAGAGACATGGCTCCACCATGGGTTCCACCACCAGGGCCTTCTGCTGGTATCTGCGGTTGTATATCTAATATTCTATCTTCTTGGTCAGTTTTACTTCTCTTCTATTATACTTTATTAATTCAAATCTTCTTTTCATTCTTTTCTTCATCACTCTTCTCATGCAAACTTGTTTAGCCAACAAGTAACCTCAGGTTATTCTCTGCTCACTTACTTATTCTGATGGCAGTTTGTATTGTCTGTGTTGCTGCTGTCTCTTGGAGAGTTGTTGTGGCCCAATGTTTGGTAGACCTCCTCCTCCTCCTCCTGGGCCTTGGGGCCCAGGCCCTGCTTTCTGATGGAGACTCTCTGTGGTGGCTGTTCTTTGGCAACAACCCTGTTAGTTTTTTTTCTACTACATTGGGATTGTATTATGAAGCTCACTACTGGAAGCAACTTCTCATGTCTGAGATGACGTGTGAAATAAAAGCAGAAAAATAATTATATTCTTATACTGTTTTACTTCGCTTCACATATACATTAATTAAATCTGAACATGTGAGTACTCGTCCAATTATAAATCAACAGAGAAAACTAGCTTTCACTGAATTTAAATTGTTCATACTTTACAGATGCAGTTCAGAAATGTAAAAACTCATCTTTCTCTCACTCTCTGTAGAGTACACACACCCACTCCAAAATTAAGTGTATATTACCAGTTTGCACCTTTTCAATTAGACACAAGTACAATTTTTACACCCACTCAGAATATGGGGAAGAGACTAATTTAGTTCCTTTGTGTATTTTCTTAATTTACGGAAAATATAATTTAGTTCCTGAGATTTTGTTAAAGACTTGTTGACCAAACTTCATTTTAAGAGTAAAAGATACACTTCAATTTTTTCTAAAGACTTGGTGACCAAACTTCAAGGTTTTTTTCAAAATCCTTTTTATACCAACACATAAGATTGTTTAATCCGGAAATCAAATAATAATTTAATGGTTAGGTACTTTCAACATACAAACTTTTATTCTATCATCTAATAAAAAATAAGTTAAATTACTTGTTTAGTCCTATATTCATTATATTTAAGTCAAATTACTTATTTGGTCCTATATTTATTTAATTTATTCAAGGATCCTATATTATTATACATTTCAATTAAATTCTTCCATTCCAATTAACTCTGAGATTCATTTACACAAGCAAAATATTATTTTCATCACAGAAGGTAATGCGAATATTTTAATAAACAATTAATTAGATCATTTAAGAACTCTTTGGTCCATCTATTTACATCATTTATTCAATTTGATCCTATATTTATATAATATATTCAATTTAATCATTGTATTATTAAAAGTTTCAATTAAGTTTTTTGGTTTTAAATTAACGTTAATTTAATCCCCATTATAGATAATTTAACCTAAAAATAATTGTAATTAGAATTATTATAAAAATTTACAAAATAATCATATAGAATTTATATGACATAATTATTAAAACACCTATTAAGATATTTTAACATATTTTGTGAATACTCCATATGAACAATTACCTACAATAAATAATAATTATTCCCGACTATGTAATTATAATATTATAAAATTTAATAGAAACATTTATTTTATATTTATCTTTTATGACATCAATTTAAATTTATAATAATTATTATAATATTTAATGTTTTAATTGTATTTTTATATTTTTATGTGATAAAAACTGGGTAGACAGGCGCAGTGTTTCGGCGATACAAATTTTCTTAACTGTTTTCTAAAGTTTTGTTCACAAGTAGATATATTTTTTTTTCTAGAATTTTACCTTTACTCTTGCAACATTTAGATTAAAGAAATTTAACGAAAACTGTTATTGTTATTCTGATAACAGTAGAAAATGTATAACACTGCGAGTGTCCGCTAGTAGTTCATAATGTAATTAAACCAGTGCAAAATTATTTCATAACGATAACAAATGTTATCAAAGAATTATAATTTGTAACCAGAAATTACTCAATTAACGTTGAATAACGAATGGGAGTAGATTTTCGTGATGACGTAAATAATGATACCTAATACTTTATAAACCTCTGCTAGTTTTTTCTAGTGTAGTGAAGCCATATAGCCATTATTAAATTCATACATGACCCAAAATTGGAGGAGTTTTTTTACATTTAACCTAATCATTACTAAAGTTCGCCTGAGTATTTTTCATCCGCATGAGTACAACAATGATCAAGGAATCAAAATAATTTAGAAAGTTTCAACACTTAACCTGCTGAGTGGGTAAATATTAACAGGCAAATGACCACTTGTAGCACACTTGAAACTCGAGGGATATGATCTTTCTAACGCTTTCACATTTCCTTGAGATTCTCCACATGATATGCAAAGAAACATGTCAACAACTACCCATCTGAAAGCGTAGATGAATGCACCGAAGTCTCTTTTAAGCTGCTTGTCAGCACGTTGCAAAATCCTATCTTATTCCTCGTCATCATCGTCTTCTTCGGGTGCCTCTTTTAGCCACTACAACAAAAACGTTAAATGGCTTACTCAAAAAAGTAATGTATATAGTGACAACGCAGGTAGCATAAACCTAGTTCTGTAAGTGTGAAAAACAAACAATGGTGCTTACTTGAATGAATTTTTGGGCCTGGTTAACAAAAACTTTATCTGCCTCGTCAGCATCTTTCTTCTCATCTTCCCAACTCAAAATAGCATTTTCTTCTACAACATCGTCATTATACAAGTGGTGCAAAATCTGAAAGCAATAAAGTCACAACATCGGAAAGAAAAGGCTAAAGTTAAAATGACCAAACCTCTATCATAGAAGTACTCTGAAGCTTCAAACAGATACACAAGACTGAGAACATAAGAACTTTCTGAACCCTTTCTTTTGCGTCAAAATTCATTTCATAACATTATTAATTGACTTACTTTATAGATAGAACACCAATAGATAAAACACCAATGCGAAAGTTATTATGATTGATATTAAACTAATTTCTATTTGAGCAAAAGAATATGACATTTGAAATTGAGTTCACCGTTCTAGTTTTCTATCAGATGTAAATTAAAACACCGCCTATTAAAAAGCCTAATTTATGGAAGATATACAAAACCATTTAATAATTATGAAAGATGTGGCCACATTTATACTTCTATGAATCTTACAGATGTTCCCACAAACAGAATGAGACATCAATGAACCTAACTTGCAGAAGATCAGCATACCGTTGTGAACAATGGAGCAAACTCCTTAGCCGATTCCAAACACATTTCTTCAAATTTTAGTATTACTTCAATCTGGTGTAAAATTTCAAAACAGATGAGCAGAGGGTTGGTTAGCAAGTAAGGTGGTGCCACACAGTATACAACTTCAGCAGAATTATATTATTGACAAAAACATTAGACAATTCACAAAAATAATTCAAAATGATAAAGATCTTTATAACAACACAAAGTAGATTAAACTAGTTAAGTGCTTTACCCAACGAGTAATAGTTTTAAAGACCATGAGAATGTAAAAATTAGATGAAATAACTAAGCTCAAAGATCGCCCAGCAGCAAATCCATAAGAGATTTGATTAGAAACTGCCAGAAAATCCTTACTTTAGCAGCAGAAAAAATTATCAGTTTATATAGTCCAAAAAAAAGTCAAAAATTACGTAAAGTGGCATGCAAGCCAGGGTAGATATTTAATCAGTATGAGAACAAGACAGCAAAGCTATAGTACACCAGCCAACATGCAGAAATAAAAAGCAGAGAATTGCATGTTTTAGTTTGCAATTTTGCAAAATCCATATCCTGAAGCCTTATAAATGGGTATTGAATGATAAAATCATGAGAATAAAAATATAAATTCTACAGAATGTTGTAGTGAAAAATAAAGAAAAATATTGACAAGATTATTAGTAAATCATCTAATAAAATTGCGGCACAAGTGAACATGAATATAGTAAACAAATGGAGAGAATTGACAGATGCACCTGCTCATCTTTGTCATGCAGATAGGATGTAAGAGCCTTTTTCCACTTTGTAAATACAACCTGAACATTTTGAAGCAAACCATCTGAAAATATTCATCCCGAGCAATTATAAAATCAGTAAGCAACAATTAAAAAAATAATAAACAAAAGATACAATTATAAATGAGTAACATTTTAAATGTCAATCAATCCCTGTACAAAGTCATAAAAAAGAAAAATTAGATGAGCAACAAACTCCAGTAGGAGAAGTCAGCTCCATGAATCACAAAGCACACAGCATTGGACTCTATGAGAATAGTGTAAATTGTTTGTTTCCTCTAACCCTTTTAAATACAATACTTCCATTTGACTCAATTTTTAACAACAGTAGATTAATTTATCCAAATTATTCTATATATTTTGTTAATAACTTTCTCTGACAAGGTCAAGAGCAATGTTTTCCAAGTATGTTCAAATGCTAAAATAAATTCCACAAGATATTATAATTTAACTTAATAAGAAAGGAATACTATACAAAGAAACAAATGGAAAAAGATTAAAAAGATAATGTAACAATAGAAAAAAGGGAAAAGCTCACCAGCTGAACTATGGGGGGTGTCTAAAGCATACTTCATCATGGCATAAAATAAAGCCCCAGCACAATCAGAAGTTAGTTTATTGTATGACAGCCTACCACATAAATAAAACCAATGTTACTACAAATTAATACCCAATGAATGCATATTTAAAGCGTAATCATATAACAAAAAATTCAATACGCAGTTGCTATATCACACCTTCTAGACAAAACAAGAGTGACAATTCTCATATTAAAACAAGAGCAGTTGGAAATCGGATGGTCTAGAGAAGACAAATTCCATCTCTTATCGTGGAAAATATATAACAATTAACAGTGTCTTTTGATTCCTCCCCCCGGATTTTTACCCATAATTTAAGAAATTATACCCCTACAATCACTGTCTGCCTTCTCCATTTCCAATTTCCCATTGAAGAACAGCACACAAACAACTTATTAAGCTTCATGTCTAAGCTATTGTTATTCATGGTTAGACTACATATATTTCAGTAAGCCTATGTGATATAAGCTCTCATGTCATGAACTTATTGAATAAGTGGTTAAGTTATTTACCCAAACACAACCTTAATGTTGTCCATGAAGAGAGAGAAATAAACACAAATTTTTCACATGACAAAGACTTGTGAAATTGTGTTCATATCCTGGTGATGTCACTTTGAATATGGAATAAACCATGTCAGAAAGAAAATACCAACAATGTATGCGTTCAAGGCCCCCAAAAGAAGTATTAGCCATTATTTCGAACGCTGGATAATCCGTACCAATACCATGAATACAAAAGAAATAAAAAGGACTAGAGAATTTAATCAGAGAACCCCATTCCTTTGTGTTTGAGAATCAGATGAGATGGTATGGGTCTAGATTCAACTTTTACAAATACATATAAGTAGTTTGTCACTTACTTCAAAGAATTGATTTCTAAGATCAAATGGCTTTCTTGTATGTTTTCATGCACAGCCCTAAGAAAAGTTGCTTCAACCTGCAAATGATGGATTATTTTAAAATCTGATATCAACACAATGCATATGACACAGGTTTGAAGTAAAAAATTCTAACCTCTTTCTCAAAGTAATAATAGTCATCTCTAGAATCTTCCTGATCATCATCATCTGAATCATTGGAATTAGGTTTCAGCTCTCCAGAAGGCGGGAGAAAAACGTCATGAGTAAACTCCAGATCATCTTCCAAAGTTTTAATTGCCTCCAGAATTTTATCTTTAGGAATAGGCGCCACTGAGTGCCTCCACTCTTCTTCGTGGCCACCTTCACATGTTGACCAAACGTGACCTGCCCCACCCATACCTAGCTGATCAATAAAAGAAATGCAATGAGAAACAATAAATTCCCCAACCAAATCTTGGGGTTCATTGTGGTACTCCCTCTAAAAAAAGGAGTACAATTATTACATTTTTTTAATTAATATTAGCTACTTATTTTGTTATTGCAAAGCAGTGTAAAATGATATATTAAAGTTGGTATGCAAGAAATAGAACAAAAGGAAATAAAATAATTTTACTTTTTATTGGAAATCTAAGACTATTGCACAGACAGAAAGGTCACCAGCCCAAATTACTAGCTTGTTTTGACCCTATGCATAAAATTATAAATTTTTAGTCTCTAGACAAACAAATTATTGAGTTTAGCCCCCATGGTTGGTTGTCTTAAAGAACAAGACACATTAAATTAGCTCATCTAAGCACCAAAATGCATTAAGTTTGCCCATTCACCTTCGGGGATTAGAACTTCCAATTTTTAAGTATAGGGCCAAAACAATAAAGTGGGGATATGTATCGGGAACACTATTTAATGCAGGAGCATGTATCTTTGAAGTCCTAATTATCCTCTAGAAATCACTAAAACTAAAATAGATCTACGCATATTAGTCCTAATTATAAAAAAACATAGACCTATTTCAGATGTATTAATTGCTAAATTTCTTTTATACCTTTACCTTATTGTAAACTCTTTGTTAATGAGAGTTACACATTCCCCATGATGTATTTTTGCACAAGGGACAGTAATAAATGGGAAAATACTCATGAATTGGAATTGGAGATGATTAAATTAGTGTCATTAAATATATAAGTCTTATAATTTAGATTTCGACCTAACACAATTCTACAGAACTAATTTGTGAGGCCTTTGTTGATGTTAAATAATAGTAATTTGTTACTTTTTAAAAAATGAATCTAAGCCTAATCTTCATGACATCCAAGAACGCGTTAATACATACTGACATAATGGTGAAAAACTCATAAACCTAAAAGCCTTGTGGGGATGGGACTAACCTCCGAAGCAGGACTGAAACGTGTCTCCAATACTTTGGAAGCAATCTCTGTATCTGATTTATCCACCTGGCTACCTCTGACTGCTTACATGAAAAAGGTAATGAAAGATTTAGCATATGCTTTGATTCTATCAATCAATACACAGCACTGAAGCAAAAAACAATTGCTTATAAATTAACAAAACATAGAAGCTACAATTAGAATAGCTTATCCAATGGACAGCAACCCAATAGTTGAGTGCAGTATTCTTTCAGGACCAAAATGTTTTATGACAAATAAATTATGAGATTTTTTATAAGCAAATTATTATGACTCAAACTAACACAGTGTCTCATTGTGTGGTAAACAGGTACAAATAAATCACATTCTTGCCAACTAAGGGAGTCAACTTTATTAAAACGTATTTTTATTAATAAACTGGTGAGAAGACAGAATCATATTATTCAACAGATGAAAATAATATGAACAAAATGCATATATCATGTATGTCTTGATTATTTTTCAATTAAAGATGAGATCCTTAATTGGTTATTATCATAATAACATGATGGCCTTTCTATAATATTCTTCTTCCCAAAAGTGAAATGATTAAAAGGGAGATATAATTAGATCTAAATGGGATCATTATTTGGTTTTCGACAAAGCATGACAGTGTCACTTGATCCATGTGACCAACCGAGACTAGTGAGAAAAGGGGTTTTGGGGCCTTAGGTCATAGTACTATCTGAATAAATTGGCTTATCAATCCAAGAGAAAACAATAAGGATTTAACTCTATCAACCACAGTTCAATCCAGACACACATACAAAACCCCATACGAGAAATAAATTTATAGGTAGACATCAAAGAAACACATTCCAATCCAAGTAATTATTTATATTAAATTTCCACCACAGGAATTTTCTTTTAAAGTTGATCAGAATCAATAAATCAAGTCATATAACAAGCTCAAAATACTGTTTGAAGCATTAAATGGAACAAATTTGCGCACAAAGTTATCAGTGGTAATATAGTTTTGCTTTTAGAACCTAAAAATTGTCACACTGGTTCTGTTAACTCAAGGCAATATTTAATATGCTATCAATATCACATTTTGCAAAGCTAATTATTTAATTTAATAAAAGGAGAATAAAGAATCAGCATATATCTCCAGGGCATAGTTCAAAGTTTCACAAAAATTCAGCAATACCACTAGTACTATCAGCATATTCAAGCTCCTCGTCACTGTCCTCCTCAATTGGCTGCTGAAAGAGAGATACTTTTGAATATGGAGGAACAACAAACTCTGGCCCAACTACAACCTGGAAGCATAAAATGTGTTGATGCATCAAAAGCAGTATGCATAATAGATTATTGGCAAAAAGACAACATCTATATGTTTCCATCTCACAGTGATTAATTGAAATAAATAAACAAGACCAAGTGAGTTTCTTATTAGATAACAAACTCGGTCAAGAAAATGAAAGTAAATTGTTAGATTCATATCTATAGAGCATAAGAAAAAAATAATATATTCCACTACTATAGCAAATTTACTCTCTTTTATCCCTATATCTAAATTGAATTTTAATAGGCATTTTCAAAAGAAACCATAAATAGTTTAAAAAAATTTTATATCACAATTAAAACCATTGATTGTAAATCCAAAATACTTGTATATTTAAAGATATTTACTTATTCGAATTTGAATTATAAAAATAAACATTTATAGGTGCAATACACGGGCTAAGATAGTAGTAATAATTAACATTATAACACTAATAAAAAAACAAAAAAGACTAACAACTTCAATTGTTCTCAAGCCTTTCTTTTGGTTTGAAACCCTCTTTCTGGAAGCCATTTGGGCCTCAAGTAATCTGAGTCTGGTAGACCCACTTATGGGAGAAAAATTTCCCTGTTTCAGTATGCTTATTTTCTTCATTCAAAATACTTGAACCCAAGACCTTACATAAGAGTAACCATGATCCTTGCTACACCAAATTTTGGTATATGATGTTCTGATTTAATGATAATGATAACACAACTATTGTGAAGTATAAAAACCAATTTGAAAGTAAGAAATGATGGCTATGAGCATGGTATAAATAGGACAAGGATACACACCTTAAAAGACAAAATAACACCAGGTTCCAGAACAGCCCCTGACTTTATAATCACCCCATCACATACAATTGCATGCTGGAGTTTACAGCCATCTTCTATGCTGATGTTATCCCATATATAGCATCCCTCTATGATAACATTTGACCCAATTTTACATCCTTCACCAATAACGGAATTAGAAATTTTAGTGTCATTCCCAATTTTGGTGCCAGATCCTATGACAGTGAAAGGGCCAATAACAGCAGACTGCGATTGTGATATTTCTGAAAGGAGAGAAAATTGTCAAAACAAAAAAATGTATTAAAATAGATAAAATTGGTAAAAAATAGTTTTGACACAACAGGCTACAAGGAAGGGCCATAATATGACAAATACATGACAATTAAATCAATCAAAAGCTTAAGTTTGTAGGAAATGAATAGCAAACAGACAAACATAATCATTGATTGAAAGTTGAAACTGGACCCACATACATCATATTATCATGTAATATTACGCACAGTTCACTGGCACACCTAACAGACAAAAATTTTCAATCATACCCAAAGCACGGTACATTCCTTGTCGTTCAAGTTTAGTAGCTGTGTGGCCAAAATTCATTACATCTGGCACCAGTGGATATGTCCACCGATGAATTATATCCTTGCTGACAGTGTCATAACTTCGGAAATTATCAATCCTTGCAGCATAGTCAGAGTGGATTTCATGAACAAAAATTTTGTACCCCATTATCTGAAAAAAACATATGGTCAATTTTTTACATAGAGTACAGAGAATGAAATAATTTAAATAATATTTGTAATAAATAGATGAACATAATGATGAGCTTGTATACAGAAAGATACTTAGACAGGAAATGCATAAGTATACAAGTCCAGAGAAAATGTTGAAAAGTGTCATACTATGGAAGTATGATATTATTCAAGTTCCAACACATGCAAAGACGTGATCAATACAAAAAACCAGTGTGTTTAATATATGCACATCAACATGACACCTCTGAAGGGATATCAAAGGTTCATAGGAGATAAAATTTAATCATATTCTTCCAGTTATGTGAATAACAACAATATTGAAAGGGTAAGCTTTTCCTTCCAAGGACTTAAGAAAGAACTTCAGAAACTAATTACAGGATTCATAGTAACAAAACAAAAGGTATCCAAATTTAGCACAAGGAAGAGAAATTACATCATCAACAAGCAATCCCTTGACAAAATGACGCCGCAGATGTTGGTAGTCAAAATTGTCTGTAAATAGGCTAAGTACTTCGGGTGAGCAAATGTCAATGTAACAATCCTGCAGATAAGATATTGCTAACCTAATGAGCTCAAAAAAAAAATAAGGTTGTCTCAGGCCAGAGATATGACCCTGCAATATACTAGCAAAACAATCACAACAACACTAAATAGTTTATTAACTAACTGAAAAATGACTTAGATAGGTAACATGTTCAATTGAGAATCAATAGATTATTTCAGGGCACCCAATCATGTGATTAACATCAGTGGAACCAATTAATTGTTGCTAAACAGTAAATTTTCCAAGGGTGAATTTAAAATAATAATTTGGTCCAGGAACAAGTAATGCGCTTCTTTAATGAATAAGTCCCAGCAATCGAATTCCTTTTTCCGCAAGAAATAAAGTTGAAAGCTAACAAAAATGTCTAAAGAGTTCAACCTGCTTATCATGATGCAGAGAGAGTGAAGGATTATCAACAAGCAATGACTTGTCAAGATGTAGTGTCCCTCTTGATTGGTCTGCCCTATCCTCATAATACACAAGTTGCTTGGTATTAGGATCAATAGCCATAAAAATTTCATCAGTACCAAGTCGAGACTGATGGATAGCTGGATTAGGTTTTGATCGTTTAATGACCATAGTCATTACTGCATTACTATCTTTCTTCCTCCTCTCTTTATGCTCTAGAAGTGCCTGAGTAAGCGACATGTTGCTTACAGTATCTCCACTGATAAGGACAAAGTCTCCGTGTATCTTCAACATAGAAAATAATTCAACAGTGTTACTATACAACACTCAAATGTCACTACTCAGATAGGAAGAAGCATCGGCATGATTTGGAAAGAGTAGTAAATATTTTTTTAAAAATGCAGTAAAACATTAATTTTACTATAGACGGGCAGTGGCTCACATGTAAGGCTCTAAATTTTCCTTTTAAAACCGCTATAAAAAGAGCACGCAGAAATTTTCATAGTAAAGCTATATTTCTTTAACTAAATTTAAATTAAAAAATAGCAAGGTAATAATGGATTATTATTATTCTTTAAAAATTCAATATCTTGTTTGTAATAAAAATGAACCAAATTGCAAGATTACAATAACCGTATCTATTGTAGACTACGAGATAGTTAGGGGTCTTTGCAGAGTAGAAGATGCAAATTCTGAAAGAGTTTAGCATTTATGCACTATCAGGAACATTTTTTTTTTACATTGTCAATTAATAAAAAATAATGGTAAATATTATGTTAAAGGGTAAGTAATGTAAACTTTAACGAACTAATAGTACATGTCAATTATGATTAGATCACAACGCAAAAGCTGCAAGTACTTGTACTATTTACTCCAGCTGAAAACCGATCCTAATGAAGAACAATCACTGTTTAACAACAATTCTAATATCAAGTTTTTTAAGCCTATTGTTTCTATTGCATCCATGCAAGAACCACCAAAAATTAAAACCAGAGTCGAATAGAAGCCATACCACATTGCGCTCGTAGATTACGCGGAGCGCATCTCCGGCGCTGACAGAGTTCTGCGACTCTATAGTGGTCACCGTGAAATTCGGTTGAGATAGCCACTCAGATTTCTCGAGGTAGTTAATGACCTGCTTGGAGTGAGAACAGCAGAATACGAAAACCTCTTCGACACCAGCGGATTCGAGCCAAGTCAGCGTGTAATTTATCATCGGAACATTCACGAGCGGAAGCAGCACCTTCAAAAACCACGAAAACCGAAAGCGAATGAGTAATGAAACGGAAAATGCAGGTTACGGTGGAAGATTAAAGAGCGTTGTGAGATTACTTTGGGGCGTTCCAGTGTGATAGGTCTAAACTTGGTGGTGAAGCTATCGGCCAAGAGAATGGCCTGCAACGGAACCCGCACCAGTTCGTCGGGGTCCTCAGAAACCCTAGCGCCGCTTTTCTTCTGTGCGCCCATTTTATTCTGATTTTGATTTCGATTTCGACTCTGCTTTGCCTAATATTGGCACTGGCAATTCAGAAAAAGTGATATGACGAATTGTAGGAATGGAGAGGAGAAGACATGGAGACTTAACAAACCTTTGCAGTGGCTGCAATGGAGTATGGCTTTATTGTTCCATTTTGTTCCAATATTTATTTCTCCTCTGCTTCGATTCTCTTCCTCACTCTCTTCTGCCACACTACAATTCTCATAGTCAAAAATGTTTTGTCACGCCATCAATTTGATCGGGCCGGAACTGGATTCCTTTCAGCTTTTGGTTCCTGCACCCCCTAATTGCTATCTGCACCCCATACCTTCCAAAATTTCATACTGGTTTAATTAAAACTCTCGTCATTCATTCATAGACTCCCCTAAACACATATTCTGGAGTGTTAATTTTAACTTTTGGAAACCACATTCTGAAATTATGATATTGGTGTTCTTAATTAAATATTCTAAAAACTTTGTGCAACAATCTTCCCATAATACATATCATCTTTTTCAGAAAAATTATTTTCAAAAAGTTGTTCTAAAAAACTTCTTTCGGAAAGATTTTGAAAGTTTTAAAAGAAAATTGAAATAAATAATTCAAAAAATACTATTGAAATCTATTAACTAAGGAATTTTTTTTATGTACACATTTCAATATTTTTATTTTATTTTTAATAAATTATTTTTAAATGTAATAAATAATAAATTTAATTAGATTATAAATTTAATTTCTACATCTTTATATTTTTTTAACTTCTACTTTTATAATTTTTTATATATTACATTTTTAAAAAACTTTTTCATCCCAAAAAGATCATCATTTTCTTCTTCTCTCATCTTTTATGCTACAATACTGAAAATTATGATATATACATACTTATAGATGTATAAAAGAAGATTAAATGATAGAAGGTAAAATGTAATTTTTTTTCTAGATTTTATTATTTTAAGATTATTTTTTATTTTTAGATTTTATTATTATTTTTTTTAATTCTTACATTTTTTATTTTAAAAAAACTCTTGATTTCAATAACATATTATCATTCTTTTCTTTCATCCAGAGAGAATAATGCATAGTTAGTCAAATCATGACCATCATAATATGAAAGATTATTATAAGTAAAAAGTTAAAACTAAATCATAATATGAAAGATTATTATAAGTAAAAAGTCGAACTATATCATATGATAGAGAATAACATTTTTCTTTTCTTATACTATTATTTTTAATTTAATTAAATTGATTCTGATTTTTCTTATATAAATATTTTTTTGTTGTTACCGTTATCTTTAATTTTACCTTTAGCTTTTCCCTTATTCTCATTTTTATTCTTATAATTGCGCCTCGCAGAGGAAAAAAAGTTTAAAATCCGCCGGACTAGGCACGGAGCAGTTCAAACGACGTCGTTTTAGCCTGGCATCAACATCTGAATTTCGAGGGTTATTCTCTATCCTCGAGCAGAGTTGCAGCCATTGAAGAGTGTAATAGTTGCAGAGAAAGAAAGAGTGATCGACTCAAAGGTTTCGATGCCTTCATTTCGCATTGCAAGCAAGATTTTTCATTCAGCAGCAAACCAAAGTTGCAAGTACCAGCACCGAACAATCTTTGCCACGGCACAGTTGCAGGGTTCATGGATGGAGAAGGTCAAAAACGTCATTACAGGCCAAAAGAGCACGCAGTCCCAGGGAGATGAGTCACAAGCCAATTCCGATTCATTCACTCTGCTTCGTCAGTTCCTTTTAATTCCAATTTCGTCCTTGCTTCTCCTTTCTCACATGTCTATGACACTGTTTTGTACATTTAATTAACCTATTAAGAATAATGATATCATTGATCTCAGGTTTTGCGGATGAAATGAAGAATGCAAAAAGAATCGGTGCGTTTAAGGAGTTCATGGTTGGACGAAGCAGCGAAGCCACTTTTTCCTCTGCCTTCGAGAAATACGAAGCCATAATTCGATATCTTGGGGTTTTGGACCCCACTGGAGAGGTTTCCGAACGAATTCATGCTTCACAAAGTTTATTTATGGATTTATTAATTGATTTGTGATTCATTCTTCTGGCTTTTTATCCTTTTGTTTTGTTATCTCCAGAATCTTCAGACTGCTCAAAAGCAAGAAGCGGCTAAGCACTGTGGCTGCACGATTGCTGATGTAGAGAACGCACTTGCTAAGTTTACTTGGGCCAAAGAAGCACAGAAGAAGATAGAGAAGTTAAAAGAAGAAGGAAAACCAATGCCAAAAAGCTTTGCTGAAGTAATGCTTCTTCTTATTACTTTAATTCCTTACAACCTAGTTGGGTTCAATTGATCATTTTGTGAAAAAAAATTAGTTTGGTCATTGGTTCATTAAAAGCTTACCAATTTTTTACTCTCGCTTGTGTTGTAGTTCTACTGCAAAAATAGGTCTTGATTGGGCAGTTTTATCTTGAGATTTGGGGTTTGATATAAGTAGCACAATTTGGGTCAGGTGCATAGTTTATTCCTAGTGATAATTTATAAACTAATTACTTGGTTCTTCAATGGGATGATAAAATTTCAGAATGCCTTTGATTCTTTATTCTTTCTTCATTTCGGCTTATGTTACTGGCAATGTTGTATAGCATTATGCTTCAAATAAAATCAAAGTATCTAAATGTTGATGTCTCTGTCAATGTGTTATATTTTTTTCGTATTTTTATTGTTGGTATTGATATTTAATCGGAATTTCTTTCTAAACTTGTTTGGTTTGGATGTATGTATACCTAATGCAACTAAAGTCATTGATGACTATGAATCTATGATGCGTGTGAGTGAGTATGTGCAACAAGATAACAACTGAACTTTGAATGTCAAATTAGTGTAAATGCTTTTCTGGGTGCTTGTAGCCATATTTTGATAACCAGCTATGTTTATATTTATTTTTCTCTAGGTCCAAAAGCTGGTTGGTTCTACCCCATTGGACCTTGCAAGATCTAATTTGGCCCAAGCTGGACAAATTAGCAGGAATGCGCTCTGTCCATGTGGTTCAAAGAAGAGATATAAAAGGTTATTTTTTCTCCCCTTTTCGGTTTTGTTTAAGCGAGTAAAATATTACTGTCTGTCCGTACTTGCTGTAATTCCTGGGTTTCCATTGCATACTTTTAAGGCTAAAAGAAATGTTTTCAAAACTCCTTAATCCGTAGCCTCATTGTTTTGCTACTCTGTATTATCTAGTTAGATATTAGAGTAGTTTCCTGCCTAATGTTTTTTTATTTCTTATTTTGTTTCTCAAAAGCTGGATTTGGTGTATTAATACGTATCATATTGTGAAAACTATTTGCGTGTCTATTTGTAAACAGTAAAGTCTGACATTTCTTTGTTTTCTATTAAAACAGTAAACGACTATTTTATCCCTCAAATTTTATGAACTTTCATATGGGAAGTCCAGAACCCTTATGTTCCTGAATATTAATTTATGCAGGTGCTGCGGAAAGGACTGAAGGAATTCAGGGATTAATTGTTAAACTGCAAGTAAGCCTGATTGGTTATGGAGGTACCCCTGCACATTGCTGAATTGATCTAGAGTTATACCCTGTTTTGTTCAGTACCGATCTAGCTACCCAATTCATTGGACTGTAAGAATGCCCACAATAAGCTGATTTAGGATGATGTATTTTGCTGAACAGTTGGCAATTTTGTCTAGCTTTCCAATTTTTGAGGTGGTCACAGGAAGAACCAAAAAACGCATTTTGTTCAACTGGAGAATAGTTAGTTAGTTCTGTTATTTCTTCCACACCTGCTTAAACTGGCAAGGGAATGAGAATAACTGTATTCATTTTAAAATTTAAAATGATCCAACTCATTTGTTTACTAATATATAACATCATTTTAGTACATCTATCTATCTGATTCGGGATTTGGTACTGAAGTTATTAATAGATTTTGGTTGAGGTATATTTGGTCAAGGTGAAAAGTGATTGGATGAGGAACTGTCGGTTCAAAGGATGCTGGGAATACACGGTTCATACTCGCCCATTGGATGTGCTTAAATTAATGATCAAACTGGGGATAAAAAATTAACACATGGATGCTGGAAATATTTGCTAAAAAAAGTAATCGAAGTTACATGTTTGGACTCCTTCTCTGCACGTCTTCTAGTTCTAGCAGACCTAAGCAATCTACTCTGTGACGATCTTTTATCTCGTGAGATTTGAGACACTATCAGACTTTTGGGTAACCTAATTTTAGTCTATAAAATAAATAATTTTAATTTTCTTTTTTTTCCTATAATAAGTCTATGGAAAAATTCATTGCTTTAAGTTGAAAAATACTTATGCTTGTGATTCAAAGTTGGCCGGTATGTTGGTAGATTAATTTATGCTTATTTTTCAATTAAAATATGGAGTAACACTTTTACTTTGAAATAACACTTTTACTTTGAAAAAAATGAGGTACAAGTCTGAGTAAGTATTTCATATGGCTATATATATGTAAACTCATCGCATACTGGTTGAGTGTCAGCATAATATATTTTTTTAATTATTTAGTCATTTAGTTATAAAAAACAATTGTAACAAAATAATGTGCCAATGCAATAATTACTTTCTAAGAATGTATCTGGAACAGAGCACCCACGTTAAAACAATTACCAATACAAATCCACACACACATGTATATATATATATATATGTAGATTAATCAGTAACCTGCAATTTCTCAGTAGACAAGAATGAATAGGAAGGACCAAAGGTTTGAACTAACGAATGCTGATTAAATATAGGAAGCATGGGTTATTGAGGAAAATGGATCTTTCCAAGTTAGATATTGGCATGATAATATTTTATATTTCACTCACATTTAATGTATTTTAAATAAAATTTCATCCATTCAACATGCGAATAGTCTGTTTCAATTATTTGGTAACTAGTTCAAGCAGAGAACATTGTTGAACAAATCATCCTCCACAGAAGAAAAGTTGAACTGTTGTCTTATATGAAACTATGGAATCATTGTTATAACAGCAGCATGCTCTATTTAAACCAGTTAGAAGGTGTATACGGTTTTCATTTTATTTAGCAGGAGGGAGTATTCATTTCATCATCTGTTTATTGAAGTTAATTTGTTTGGATGCATGAATATTAACGAGCATGTCTAATAGTCCCACGTCGACTAGTACTGAACATGCAGTAGTCTTCAGAATGCATAAATACGAACTGACTTCTGACATTCAAAAATACTTACCTGGATGGAGTCAATGGGTGAACAAGAAGGCCCATGGCTTAGGTAGGTAGCTTCCATTGCACATCTGGAGGGGTGCCTAGTTAAGGTTCCAGATGTGCCTAGTTAAGGTCTCCATATAAAGGAGAGCCTACATCATAATTTATGTTAGAGGAGGCTTGCGTGCGCGCGGCTTCTGCTATTTTAGTTCTAATCTTCATTTTTGGCATCCTATGTTAACAATTACTACTACTACTATTCTGCTATTTTTGTTCTAATTGTCATTTTGGCATCCTGTGTTCACTTTTACTATATGTTAGAGGAGGCTTGCGTGCGCAGCAGCCTCTGCTATATTAGTTCTAATTTTCGTTTTGGCATTCTGTGTTCACCATTACTTCTACTCTCTGCTATATTAGTTATAATTTTCATTTGGCATCCTGTGTTCACTTTTACTACTACTCTCTTTAGTAGCGCATCTTATACTATACTAGTTTTAATTTTCATTTTGGCTTACTGAATTCACTTTTACTAGTCTCTTTAGCAGCTTATACTATATTAGTTTTAATTTTCATTTTGGCTTACTGAATTCACTTTTACTAGTCTCTTTAGTAGCATGGTTCTTGAGCATTTCTTATTTTGTTGTTGTCGCTTTATGTTCACTTCTACTATTGTGTTTAGCATGAAAAAAAGAGTATTTCTTATTTTGTTGGTTGTTTGTGATGACAATTGTGCAAGTCAGTGGAAGGATTAGATGGTAAGTTCGTTCTTGCTTAAATTTCCATGCAGGTTCGACACCATTGGTTCATGAAGAGACCGGAAAGGTTCATTTTACTGTCTTTTCTCCTTAAAAATATCTTAACTACTTTTGTATATAACTATAATGGTTAATAGTGAACCTTATATACCTATGTTTGATTAAATAGTTACTGAGTAGGACTTAAGAATTACTACCGAACCTTATATAGGTATGTTTGATTAAATTGTTTATTACTGACTAGAACTTAAGAATTACTACTGAGTAGAACTTATAGCTATGTTTGATTAAAGCGTTTATTACTGAGTAGAACTTAACGATGTATTTTTACTTCCATTGTTGGTTTTGATATTTGATGATTGTGGTATGTGAGTAAATGCAGCATGCCAGGAAGATGAGAACTTTAAATCATGTGAAATGTAAACGATCTTCTAGTTCTAGCAGACCTAAGCAATCTACTCTACTCTGTAACGTTCTTTTATCTCGTGAGATTTGAGACACTATCAGACTTAGTTTATTAATTAGAATTTGGTATATGTCAAACACATTGGTCTTATCTTATGCACAAATATTTTTTTATTTATGAGAAATTTTATATTTTTTATAAACTAACTTTTGGGTGACCTAATTTTAGTCTATAAAATAAATAATTTTAATTTTCTTTTTTTTCCTATAATAAGTCTATGGAAAAATTCATTGCTTTATGTTAAAAAATGCTTATGCTTGTGATTCAAAGTTGGCCGGTATGTTGGTATTAATTTATGCTTATTTTTCAATTAAAATATGGAGTAACACTTTTACTTTGAAATAACACTTTTACTTTGAAAAAAATGAGGTACAAGTCTGAGTAAGTATTTCATATGGCTATATATATATATATTTTAATTATTTAGTCATTTAGTCATAAAAAACAATTGTAACAAAATACTGTGCCAATGCAAGAATTACTTTCTGAGAATGTATCTGGAACAGAGCACCCAGGTTAAAACAATTACCAATACAAATCCACAAACACACACACACACACATACATATATATATATATATATATAGATTAATCAGTAACCTGCAATTTCTCAGTAGACAAGAATGAATAGGAAGGACCAAAGGTTTGAACTAACGAATGCTGATTAAATATAGGAAGCATAGGTTATTGAGGAAAATGGATCTTTCCAAGTTAGATACTGGCATGATAATATTTTATATTTCACTCACCCTTAATGTTTTTTAAATAAAATTTCATCCATTCAACATGCGAATAGTCTGTTTCAGTTATTCGGATCTAGTTGAAGCAAGAGAATATTGTTGAACAAATCATCCTCCACAGAAGAAAAGTTGAACTGTTGTCTTATATGAAACTGAAATCATTGTTATAACAGCAGCCTGCTCTATTAAACCAGTTAAAAGGTGTATCATCTGTTCACTGAAGTTAATTTGTTTGGATACATGAATATTGACGAGCATGTCTGATAGTCCCACGTCGGCTAGTACTGAACATGAACTAGTCTTCAGAGTGGATAAATAGGAACTGACTTCTAGCATATAAATATACTTACCTGGATGGGGTCTCTGGGTGATCATGGAGGCCCATGGCTTAGGTAGGTAACCTCCATTGCACATTTGGAGGGGTGCCTACTTAAGGTCTCCTATAAAGGAGAGCCTACATCATAATTTGTGTAAGAGGGGGCTTGCGTGCGCGCGGCCTCTGCCAGAGTAGTTCAAATTTTTATTCTGGCTTTGTGTGCTACTACAAGATTGGTTCTAATTTTCATTCTGGCTGTGTGTGTTTGTTTTGTTTCTCTTTGGTGCTATGGTTTATGAACTATCTTTGTGTGCTAGATTAGTTCTAATCTTCATTCTTGCTGTGTGTTGACTTTTATTTATTTCAGAACCATGGTTGCTGAACTACCCTTGTTTTGTTGTTGCCTGTGATGAACTATTCTGTGCCCTAGGTTGGTTCTAATTTTTATTTTGGCATGTGTGTTCACTTTACTATTTTCTGTAGTACCATGGTTTTTGCTTATTTTGTTGTTGTCTGATGGCGTTCTTTGCTTTTGGCTTCGTGTTCAGTTTTACTATTCTGTTTAGCATGAAAAATTACGAGTATTTCGTATTTTGTTGTTGTCTGTCTTTGTTGTGCAAGTCAGTGGAAGGATTAGATTGTAAGTTCGTTGCTTAAATTTCCATGCAGGTTCGACACCATTGGTTCATGAAGAGACCGGAAAGGTTCATTTTACTGTCTTTTCTCCTTACAAAAAAATCTTAACTACTTTTGTATATAACCATAATAGTCTCTTGAACAGTAATAGTGTAATAGTGAACCTTATATGCCTATGTACTGTCTTTTCTTAAAAAAAATCTTAACTACTTTTGTATACTCTAATGGTCTCTTGAACAGTAATAGTGTAATAGTGAACCTTATATACCTATGTTTTGATTAATTCGTTTATTACTGAGTAGAACTTATAGCTATGTTTGATTATTACTGAGTAGAAACTTAAGAATTACGATGTACTTTTACTTCCATTGTTGGTTTTGATATTTGATGATTGTGGTATGTGAGTAAATGCAGCATGCCAGGAAGATGAGAACTTTAAATTATGTGAAATGTGAACGATCTTTTCCTGCACTGCCGGAAGGGGGTGCCTTTAATTTGAGTTTAATTACTTCTAATATTTTATAGGTAGAAGAGCTGGTTGGTTCAATGCCGTTTCCTCAGAAAAAATCTCGGACATCAAATTGATTATTTTCTCTGTTGTGATAGTTGCTGTTTGTTCTTCAATTAAATTAGTGAAATGTCTGTCCATGTAGTTCTTGGTTTTTTATGTGCGTATACACAATAGTTAATGTCTTGAATTTAATGATATATTCATTATTCATATATGTGTCTAAATGAATTGTTTCCAAATCTCTATACCGAACTTACTTATAGTATGCTAGTTTTTCATCAAGTAGTTAGATATTATAGTAGTTTGCTGCCTAATGCCTTATATTTCTCACATCTCTATCAGAAAACCAATACTAGAAATTCAGTTAAACAACAATTTGTATTCACAAAAAGTGAAAAAAAAAATCGTAATATGTTTAATATTTAAACTGGATTTGGTGTTTTATTATAATTGATAATGTGAAAATTACTGCTGCCTATTTGTAAGCAGTTAATTGACATTTTTCCTCCTTTTTTTTCATTTTTTTAATCAAAGTAGTAAATGACTTTCTTTTATCTCCCTAGATGATATTAATTTAGTATTTAATAAGAAGTCCATAATCTTCTTAATGAAATAGTTTTCAAAATTGACCACAGTATGTTCCTCAATACAGTATTAATTTAAGAAGGTGCCAAGAAAAGAATTAAAGGAATGCAGAGATTAAATGTTAAACTACAAGGAAGCCTGATCTGTTATAGGTACTCTCTCCTCATGGCGCAATATATCTGCAGTCGTATATTTTTTTATCCAGTCCAGGTCAAACTGCTCAATGCTCTAGATTGCAAGTGTGCTCACAGTAAACTGATTTTTGAATGAGTATTTGCTGAAGAGATGCATGATTTTGTTTAGCTCTTAAATTTTTTAGGCTGTCACAGGTAGAAGAGTAGTTAATTTGGTTTCTTTCCCTTTCTGCCTCCTAAATAGCCAATAAAACGAATAATTTACTAGACAGTCTAGTAATGACTAGAAGATCTAGTAAAACTTTTACCATCAATTTTATGTAATAGAGATTTACTTTAAAAGTGTCCCCTGCTTGCTTGAAAACATAAAATAAAGAATGATTTATAAGGGTTTAAAAACATGAGAAGTTAGACAATCCTTGCATATATAGAAATACAATACTATCACATTAAATTTTATTATACTAGCAACTCCCAAACCCAACTGAGAATAGTTACACAATCTAACACATTATTAGTTGACCTCTATGTAAAGGGCACACTTGGGTGTATGTCTCCATTTGTACTCTTGTTTTAAAAGTCAAAGTGATTCAACTTGACTTATATTTTAATACTGGATTAAGGATTTGACCCAAGTTGCATAACTAGATTCAGAGTAAAGGTACACTTGGTAAAGGTGAAAAAGAGACTAGGTGACAACTGACAAATATGTGGCTCAAGGATGACAGTCAAGTGAAGCAGCAAGGTGAATGATCACATACTCGATCATTGGAAGTGTTATAATTTGTTAGTAAACTGGTAAGAAAAAGTAGCACGACATGTCATGGTGGAAGTGTATGCTCAAAATGGTCAGTAAAGCAACAAACAAAAGTACGAACAGATGGTTTGAAGTCTCTCTTCCCATGGAATGAAGACCTTTTCATTCATCTCCAATGTATTATTACTTCCATGGTCCTTTTTAAGGAAAAAAAGAATGAATGAGTGTGGTTGGTATAAAGCTCACGCATATATTTTTATAAAATCTGGATATTCTTTGTTGTTGTCTTTTTCTAGTTTGAATGCTACTACCGTGCTGGATCATAATTTTTATTTGTAAGTCCTTCTGGAAGTGGAACATGCCAAATAACATCCTTTTTTTTCCTTGAAAATCCATTTGCTGCCAACAAGTAGTAATCTACTTTAGAGAAACAGCTATTGACGGGCTTGGTGCTGATTTCGTAGTGATTTGCTTTGTACTTTTTGTTGATGTTTCTAGTAGAATCTAGTATACCTTTTTTGCTTGGGTTGACTTCGTAGTATTTTTACCTTCTCCAGTAATGACTATTCATATCATTGGGGTTGGTAATGTGTAAAAAAGGTAAAAAGTCTTGGTAAATGTTGTGTTTCATGGCTGTAGTTTTGATATAGATTTGTTAAATGTTAGGTCATGAGTTTAGTTTTTAGTTTCAACAAGTGTCTCTTCTATTTAGTTCTCAAATTGAATCCCTTAGAATGTAGCTAAGTCCAACTGTCAAATATTAGGGATTATTATTCTATATTGAGTTGGAATACCTATTGCACTTCAATATTGTTAGGGGCTCACATCATCTTACCATGATTGACATTCTAGACTCATGATTACTACGGCTGGTTGCACTAGTAAGTTAAAACTATAAGGAGTTTGATCGAAGTGCGCAATGTCTTTTAGTTAGTAGTGGTTAAAAATAGGAATTCTCAGAATGACGACTCTTTCTTTCATCGGGTGGTAAGAGTTTTAGAATAGGAGAGGTGCAATTATTATGTTTGGATCGATTATTTTAAAGGAAAAATGCTAGGAATTTTATGAAAAGTAAGAACCAAAATGGATCTTCTGGCTATATTAGTTCACCCTGTTGAAACAATGTTTCCCTCTGATCGAAAAGGTTTTCAAAAATAATAACGAGTTCCCCATATTGTCTTCAGTTGAAAAGAATTCATATAAGATGCACTGCTTCAGTTAAAACAGATTTTTTTGTCTGTGAAATGCATTAGTTCGGTATTTATGCTGTAAATCCTAATAAACAGTCACACTGAGAACGATTAGAAAGACACTAGTAAATGCAGAACTCCACTACATTTCTATTAGTCCCACATCTTTAACAAATGTATATGATTACTTAATATTAGAGTTTAAAATGCATGGTACTCTATTACATCTCAAAAAATTTTAGGGGACACTTAGTCTTGTTTTAGCGTTGTGGTTTACTGCTGTAGGTCTGAAATCATGAATGCAGTGTTTGTACAACAAAAGGAATCAGAGTAATTAATTATTCAAAATATGTAATTAAAATGAGGCATATTCTTTATACGTAATTAATTATTCAAAATATATAATTAAAATGGGACATAGTTGAATTTATTATAGATTCAATTTTTTAATGACTGATTTTTGTTTAATCTCTATCATAATTTTTCTTAAATATTCTTACATTTTTATTATTATATTTTTAATAGTTTTATTTTCAATATATTTTTTCTCCCAACCATAAAATATATCAAATCTATTCTCTTTCTTTTATTCTAATCAGGTTTTTGTTCTTAAAAGTGAAATGTTCCAAGTAGTCAAATATTATAGTAGTTTGCTGTCTAATGCCTTTTATTTTTCATATCTCTATCAGAAAATTAATACTACGCCAAACAACAATTTGTATTAAAAAAATGAAAAAAAATGGTTATATATTTAATATTTAAACTGGATTTAGTATTTATGTTTCGTTATTACTGGTATTACCGTTTTTGTTATTATTATTGTTTGTTTTTTATTTTATCTCTATTTCTATTTTTATTTACATTTTTAATACTATTATTATTTTGGATACTGTTAATGTTTTTATTATTGTTTTTGTTTTTATTATCATTTTTTTTCTTTTTCATGATAAAAGAAAGGTTTTATAATTTTGGGCTTCATTGTTCACTCACCTAATTCTTTTTTAATTTTAATACAAGGCTTAATTGCATTTTTTTTTTCTAATTATGCAAATTTAGACTTTCATTATTCAGATAATTTTTATTGGATCCCTAAATATATAATTTTAACCTTATTTTCTATTTGTACCAGTTGGATCCTCTTACGGTCATGCAATTTTAGTCTCCAATATTTCAAATTGGTACAAATGCAATCCAATGAACTAAAATCAGGCATGTGCCAAATTTCACGCTACTAAAACTGATTTTTCTAATATAAGGGCGTGTTTAATTTCCACCTTTAAAAGAATGTTTTAGAAATTTAAATATAAAAAAATTATTTAATGGTTATTCAGAGAAAAATAAAAAAATATGATTTTATTTTTTATATGAATTTTCCACTAGTATTTCAAAATTGTGGTCCATACTAATATAGGTCAGAGAAAAATAAAGTAAGAATATGTTTTTAGGATTATTTTATTTTTCTATTTCAATATGTATAAATGAATTTCCGTAAAATAAAATATTTGTGTTTTGTTTCCAAAATTGGAATTGACAAAGAGTATTAAAAATTGAATAAAAAAATTGGGCTAGCTAGGAGAAAAAAGAAAATATAAATACCATGAATCTACATAATCACTTTATTTAAGTGTATTAATGTTATTTAAAATTGAGTTGTGAAAATCTTTTTAAGATATTTTTTCTCTATTAATTTTTTTTAGCAACTGGTACTAGCCAAATGAGGAGTTCACTTAAATATAACATTTGGAGAACCCTTGTATTAAAAATATCCTTGATAATGACATTTCTTGTAAAAAATATCATTAATGTCGTATTAACTAGTTTGAATGAGAAAAATTAAAAAAAAAATGAGGGTCTGGCAACTATTTTGTTATATATAACCAAATTGATAATATTTTTATAATAACAACATCTAAATCAACAAATATATTTTGACAAGTAATTAAACAAATGATTGTCCAGGGTTTATATAGTGAATATTGGTTCTCAATACTAAAACAAATTAAGACACTACATTAAAATATGGCAAAGATACATGTGATAAAATATTATATTTCAAATTAATATGTTAGCTTCAAGAGTGTAAAACTCATATAAATATGATTTTTGTAAGAAAATATTTTTGAAACACAAAATTTAGAATCAAACTTAATCAAGGGATTATTTAATAGTTAAGACTTTAGAATAACTCATAAATCTAACACAAATGTATTATTTCCCACACCACAGGAATTTGGACAACACCCTAAATCTTAAAGAGTAACATTTGATATATACACCAAAGGCTTCTATATGATTAGTGTTCTCTGTTTGTGTCTCTGTGATCCCCGCATTACACGCTTCTTTGTATCCCTTTGTCTCTTCTTTTCTCAACGATTCCCATCTATCTTTCTCCGACTTTTTCTCTTTTGCTTCAATCAAACAAATATCTGCAACATTTTCTCAACTCATTATTCATTATTCATTATTCTTTTTGTTTCCCTTCCTCGTTTCGTTTGCATCATTGCATGCATATAGTTTCAGTCTGAAAACTTCACATTCCCATTTGTTTGGAACTCGAACACCAGTCTGGCTCCTTTGATTACACAATGATTGTTCTTTAATTCATCGGCATCTTGCAGCCAAACGCATTGGTGAGAGTTTTATGTAATTTCATGTTCTTTATGTCACGTGAATTGATGTTGAACTTTTGTTAAGAAAAATGTTTTTATTACGTGTTTTCCAACGCTCATTTGCTATTAGCTTCACGTGCATGTATCTTGATATTTTGTTCTAGTTGCAGAGACTTTAATTTGTTCTTGCAATATATAGGATCCAAAGGGTGTTAAAATGTGTACATCTCCAAGACATAATACACATTCGGGTTTGGTTTGTAAAGTGGCGTTGCACGTTGCTTAATCTCAACAAAGAAATCTGAATTTGGTTGCAAAGGGGTCTTGTGATCGAGGGTTGACATAATGGGTACTGAATTAAGTTACGCGCTTTCAAGAATGCAAATGCTATCCACTTCAGATTATGCCTCCGTTGTGTCCATGAACATTTTTGTGGCTCTGCTTTGTACTTGCATTGTCATTGGCCATCTTCTAGAGGAGAATCGGTGGGTGAATGAGTCTATCACTGCCCTTTTGATAGTAAGTGATCATCACTCATAAATTAATCAATATACTATGAACAAATTGGTATAATATACATATGTGTGTAAATTTTGACAATATAAATAACTCTGTCAATTATCTGCTATTTGCAGGGTATTTGCACTGGGGTAGTCATTTTGTTGTATAGTCGCGGTAAAAGCTCGCATCTTCTAGTTTTCAGTGAAGATCTTTTCTTTATATACCTTCTGCCACCTATCATATTTAATGCCGGGTAAAGCTTTTAGCACCAACTTCTAGTTGTCTAATGATAATGAGGATAAAGTGTTTAACTCTGTATTTATCATTGTCTAATTAATAGGAACTCAATGAAAATTGGCTAGCATATAATTGAAGGCAGTAGAAAGGCCTGAATTTTCTCAATTCTCACTGAGAATGCCATAACTTAATCTTAATATTCTACTGTATTACTAGTCAAATTTTCCTACATATATTGGTTAAAATTTAATAAAAGTCACGAAACTTGTATCCAATTCATATTTAGTGCTGCGATTTTGTGAATTCTAATAAAATTTACTAGCTAATACATAACTGATGGTGTGCTCATGACCCTGCTCTTTTAGTCCAAGGTACTAATGGATAATGTCTTTCTGCTTAACTTTTTTTAGATTTATTATGAGATGTTATTTTTTATTTTCCTGATTTGTTGATGTTTCTTTACTTAGAGCAAGGTATGCATAAGTGATGTTACATACTTATTCCAGGTTTCAAGTGAAAAAGAAACAGTTCTTTGTCAACTTCATGACCATCATCCTGTTTGGAGCTGTTGGTACATTAATAAATTGTAGCATCATCACTTTCGGTATGCCTTTTCACTTTACGTGGATTTCTTATGTTGTCTAAAATTTAACATAACAAAAAATTGGCATCTCTGATTACAGTTAATTTGGTATTAAGTGCCAACCTAAATATGTTAAGATTGTTATCTGACTTAAATTTTCGAAATATTGTTTCAGGTGTCATACAAATTTTTAAGAGAATGGGTGTTTGTAAATCACTGGAGATAGGAGATTATCTAGGTATAATAATATTATACAATCTCATCTATTTGGCAACTTGTCAATTGACAATCTATTTGTGACTGACTTTATCTTTTAAAAAAATTCAGCAATTGGGACAATATTTGCTGCTACAGATTCTGTGTGCACATTGCAGGTTTGGAACAATATGTGCCTTTTTTACAATGTTATAGCAACAACCAAGGTGTTAATGCTGAGTACTGAACTTATAAATTATGTTGTTGCAGGTGCTAAACCAGGACGAGACACCTTTACTATACAGTCTTGTATTTGGCGAGGGTGTTGTGAATGATGCTACATCTGTTGTGCTTTTCAATGCAATCAAAAGTTTTGACCTCAACAAAATTGACCACAGAATTGGTTTGCATTTTTTCGGCAATTTCTTCTATCTGTTTACCGCAAGCACAGTGCTTGGTGTCTTGGTAACCACCTTGCTCCCTCTAACTCTCTATTATAAACATCAGACATTGACAAGATTTAACTCATCAGTTATCACTTAATGCATACTCATACTTTCGTTTACTTAATATATTGATATTCTTGGACATTTCACTCGTAGAAGAAGTATCTAATCCCTTAAAAAAGTTATGAGAAACTAATGTAGAAACATAAAAATATTGACCCTTAACGGACAAAAATATAGAAATTGTCCTCTTATGTGTGATCTCATGAGAGACAGAAGATTACCCTATTTCTGTCTGTAGAAAATAGAAAGCAATTATGACGAGAACATATTTTTAGAATACTTATGTGCATCATAGGGTCTAATATGTCCATATCACCTTGCAGGCCGGTCTACTCAGCGCTTACATTATTAAAACGCTGTATATTGGCAGGTATCATGTTGAGAGAATTGTTTTTAACATCATTATTGTCGTTCAGCAGTTCCTATGATACTATTCCATTGTTTTATATTCTATATGCAGTTCATATGATGTTTTTTTTTTCGTAAGGAAAATACATTCATTACCTTTTACACCTCGGGAATATGTTTTATCTTGATCACCAGCTTTCTAAACCTACCATAAAAAAAAATTGTAACAATTGTTTAGGTGCTCAACAAATTGCTCACTCAACATTACAGGCACTCTACAGATCGCGAGGTTGCTCTTATGATGTTAATGGCTTACCTTTCCTACATTCTGGCTGAAGTAAGTTTTGAAGAACATACATACTCCATTGTGGAGTTTATCCTTTATGAGCTTTCTTGTGGCGGGTTCTAATGTATTTGAATGTACTGCAGTTATGGTATCTGAGTGGCATTCTCACTGTATTCTTCTGTGGGATTGTTATGTCACATTATACTTGGCATAATGTGACTGAGAGCTCGAGAATCACTACCAAGTATATCTTCAAACAGATTTCTTAAAACTATATACGGATCTATTGGGGGGTTGTATGACTGTCTAATTTGATTTGTCTTGCTGTTACAGACACGCTTTTGCAACTCTCTCATTTGTTCTTGAAACCTTTATCTTCCTTTATGTTGGTATGGATGCGTTGGACATTGAAAAGTGGAGGTTTGCCAGCGATAGGTAAGTCCTGTATTCTGTCAGAGACTGGACTAGAGAAAATAGTCCTTTTTCACTTACTAAGATTGTTAAATTATGTATCTACTAGTCAAAAAATGATTTCCTCAAAAGTTCCTTTCGGTTACTATAGAAAACAATTTGTTCACCTCACTCGGTTTCTTGTGCAGGCCAAAAACATCTGTTGCTGTTAGTTCAGTACTATTGGGTCTAGTACTTGCTGGAAGAGCAGCATTTGTTTTTCCCCTATCCTTCTTATCAAATCTCACTAAAAAGTCTCAAAGTGAAAAATTAAGTTTGAGGGAGCAGGTATGGCCAGATTTCTGTCAAAATATTATCTTTCAGGATTTCTTGGGTTGTTGAAAAAGTTTCCATTATTCCTTGTTTTAGGTGATCATTTGGTGGGCTGGTCTTATGAGAGGTGCTGTTTCAATGGCACTGGCCTATAATCAGGTAAGATCAATGTTGCTCATTGGGAGATATTGTTTTTGTAAAATTAGTTAATGATGAGTTAACAAAGTCGAAGAAAACAGAATAGCGGTTACTGTACATAGGATCAAGTTTTAAACTGCCGTTGCATTTACTTGGATATGATTTTAAAGCTTGATGTTTCTGAAAAATGATACTCCTGTAAAATGCAGTTCACCCTGTCGGGTCACACTGAACTGCGAACCAATGCCATCATGATCACCAGCACCATCACAGTTGTGCTTGTCAGCACAATGGTAAGACGCCTGCCTTTTGTAAATTTTTGACATCTAATGTCAGTGTTCACATTTGATAATTGACATAGCTAACATGATAGGAATGTAAAATCTTCCTCAATAATATGCTTAAACGTAAACTATCTCAAAAATAGCCAACTCAGTTGTGGGAGATTTGGGATCTGACAAAAACACGACACCTAAGTTTCAAAAAATTCTCAAGAGGCTGACACAATTTAATTACAACTTGTCAGGTGTTTGGTTTGATGACCAAGCCACTCATAAGGTTTTTGCTGCCTGTTAGTCCACCTCCTAAACGAAAAAACAGCACGGCAAATATAGAATCATCCAATAATCCTCCGAAATCAATCACTGTGCCCTTTCTTGGAGGCTCTCATGATTCTGAAAACGAACTTGATGGCAATGAAGATCATCGTCCAAGCACTATTCGTGACTTACTAAGCACTCCAACACATCATGTTCATCGCTTATGGCGTACGTTTGATAACTCAATCATGCGTCCAGTTTTTGGTGGTAGGGGATTTGTTCCTGTGGCTCCTACCTCGCCAACTGAAGGCAGCGGTATTAGTCAACAGTGGCACTAGTATGACTGCCCAAAAATGTGTAATATTACTGTAGATAAAATTTTTTGTGCAAATGAAGCAACGCAAGTATAAAAACCGCTTTATGTTTGGTCTAGTTCTTTTGGGTAGTGAAAAAACATCGTGCTGTGGGTTCTATTTCATTTTAACTTTATAATACCGGTGAAAGTAATGCAACTAGCGAGAGAATTGTAAATCCAGATATGAACTCATTTTCTTTAATTTTTTTTTTAAGCTAAGATTATTAAGAATTACTTATTACTTTCTATTTTACGACCACCGTCTTTGTATGCAGCCAAAAACGACCCACTTAAAGAAATGTTTGATTCGGTAGGAGAAATTATATTTGGAGGAATGGATCATATTGAAAAATGAATTATCTATTTTATTTTATGACTTCCGCTTCCTCATTCCCCATTTCAATTTCATCTAAACAATGAATTGACATTTTTATTCCATTCTACCCATATTTCCGATTCCGTTCATTTTATTTCATTATCTCCTGCTACTAATCCAAACATTCGATTTGACTAATTCATCATGAAAACCTCACATTACTCTAATATCATGTTGCAAACGAAACCGAGACAAGTAATAAGGATATACCACGGACTTCAGGCAAAAACCATGAAATAAAGCATCAAGTGTCAACATGAGTCTCACAGGATACAAGGAAAACACAGAATTCAGCAATACAGACCGAACCTAACCAAACGGGTTTAAAAGGGCGATTCTTTATTCCACAATTCTAAGGCTTCGTCATATGATTGATCACGCCCGTTTTGATGTGACTAGTTTATCCTTGCAGACCAATGATACCTATCCCAACAAACGGCAAAAAGAGGATATCAGTACAGTCAACATGAACAAATAACAAAATCTCGACCGTGGAGAAACTGAATGGACCCATGAGACAGTGAAAAAAATTGATTTAGACAGCCGACATTTTGGCAAAGGCTATCAAATTATATATCGGTAGATACATGATAGTCTCTATAAAGACGTATGTAAGCCGGATAAGTATCACAATAACATCGACATTGATATTGCATAGGTAATAGGTAAACAAGGAATATCAGAATATACAGTATTTAAAAATCACATTCTCTGCTTACCACAGGCTACTCTGCCACCAGCATTTCCAGTACTCTTGCTCAGCTCATGACCACCTACACAAGAGAAGGAAGAACATGCAGTGAGCCGAAAAAACAATGAAAGCTAGTGATTTGGTACGCAAGGAGAAATGATCGAGATCATCATTTGTTAGCAAAGAAAATGAACGAGAGGGATAGACAATTTAATTCAGTGGGCCAGCCGTATATGATGGTGAGATTTACTATAATTTTTCTCCTTATATGGAGATATCATGTTCTTTGCTAACATGAAAGGATACAAATCCAACAGCATTAAGACGGAATGTCACAAGTGATGACTAATGGCTCAGATACCAAAGATGGTAAGGAATAGAACAGATTAGTGAATACCTTTCCCAAGGTCATCAGGATCAGCATGGACAACAACAGCTCTCCCAATGATGGAATTTGGTCCAGTGAGAGGAATCTGTGCACATTCAACAACTTATTCAAAACTGAAACTTCTCTAATCTCTAGGTATAACACTGTCAACATAGAAGAAATAATCAGAGAATTTAATCAAGAGATGAACAACATACCTGACTGTCAGTAATAGTGAAGCTGGCGGTACCTGGGTTACACAACGAGAGGAATCCATTTTAAAATAAGACCAAACATGCATGTGGTATGTGATGCGCAAAAGAAAAGGACAAGCCCTTTCCGAGATAGACTATCACCAAAATATAAAGCAAGTAATCTTAATTACCAGCCACTTTTTCAGAAAATGGAAGTTTCTGGTAAAACAGCTAGATTGTCTGTTAACTTAATTACTTCTTTGTAATGCGTAAAAGATTTCTATTATTAAACATCGGTATTATCAAAATAATCAGGACTTCAAAAATTGGAATCAGAAAAGTAGCTTTTTTATCTCTCGGAATGATTGGAATCAGCACAAATCAAATAAATGAAACAAATAAATCAGATCGGTCATACCATCATCACCGACAGTTACATTCCCTAGATCACCAGCATGGCGATTGTCATCCTCGGGGGCACCATGCTCCTTGTTATTAGGATTGAAATGTGGTCCTGTAAAAATGGGGGGAAAATAAAAGCAGAGCCTTGTAATATACTACTAAATGACAGGATTTCCAAATCCAGATGCTTCATAAAAGATTTTATTGCTTCAAACTCTGAATAATCTCCCATACAAATGTTCATTGCTTTATAATGAGAGTTTACAACTCATTAATCTCCAACGGTATAAAAAATTTATTCGGGTTATTGTCCAAAGACTATACCAGTTGACAGGCAACCGTTTGTAGTGTCCCCCAAGGCATGGACGTGGAAGCCATGGTGACCAGGCTTAAGACCAGCAAGAGAGCCAGTTACGGTGGTTGGACCTGCACAATTGACAATATATGTTACTTGATTTGGCTCAGTAATCAGTTACAGAAGAAGAAAAAAAAAAGGTCATGTCATAATATATTATCAAATTATACACTTTCTTTTTTTAATAAAAAAACATAATTTAGCTTCTCCTAGAGAAGTTTGATTCATTTTAGTTTATTATTTTTATCTCCAGTAGATGCTTATTGTAAAGTTTATTAACGAAGAGGGTCATCCTCACAGTTGAGACTCACCATTACCCTCCTGACTGAAGTAAACAGTCCCAGTGACACCCTCACTGCTGCCAAGAACTGCCACAGCCTTCACCATTGTATAATGTGATCTGAACAACAAAGCAGCTATTTCAGACAAAACAGACAAGACGTCTACAAGCTCATTAGAATCAACACGCTTGACGTGCTCACACAGTATCTTGGTTATCATGGTGAAACAAGAATGGTACTATGGTGATATAAGTTTATATATATCTCATCCAAAGCGAGAACTAAAGGTTATTAGTATGGTAAAATAAGAGCGCTAAATATAGACCATTATATCATATTCAAATGGTCAAAATCAAAGGATAAAAATCCATGACTGATGGGACCACACAACCGAGTCAGCTGAGCTACATGACAATCTAAACACAAGAAGATCTTTCAAACTCTTCAAAACTTCCGATTCAGGTACAATTATGTTCAATTGCCGAAGTCTTTTATGTTAAATCCAAACAATGAAAGAGAACATTGCGTTGACTACAAGAAAATAGAGTATCACGTAAAAAGCATGACCTCAATTTCCACTAACACAAACAAGCTACATATTCAGTAGATCTGTCTACCAACACTAAACAAAACGTACAAATCTACAACTAACTCAAACCCTTCCTAATACACAGTCAGAGCACGAACTCAAACAAAACAAATAAATAAACAAAGAAAATTACTAAAACTAATTTCATTTCTAAACACGAATCCAAAGCCGGTGAGTTTGACAGAGACACTGTTCAACTCTTCTTTCGTCCAAATTAACCAAAGGAAATTAAAAATAAAAAATATAACACGGTCGCCGTCGTTGAACACAAACGGAAGCGATCTGTGGACGAGTGAGAGTAAATACGAAAAAGAGAGATAGAGATTTGGGATGAAAAATAGAGACGAAACAGAATCGAAAAGTGAGAGAGGAAATTGAAGAAATGTTGAGGAGAATAATAATCGGAAAACAGAATTGATCGGGATTAAGAAAAAGAGAGAGAAGCGTAGCATGCATACCTCAGGACACCCCTAAAGGAAGAAGAAGTGTGAGAAGAAAAGAAGAGTCTAGAAGTAGCAGAAGAAGAGCAATGATGGAAACAGTGAGGTTTTTTTGTTTTTATTTATAGCCAGCGAAGGCGAGTTAGGACTCGGCACAGGTAACACGTTGCATTGTATCACTCACCTACCCATGCGCCACCTCATGCCCTTATCTCTCTCGTAAAAATTTAGAGTATTTTGATTTATTAAGATACATATTTTTCTAACTTTTTATTTCTATTTTCATTTTTACAATTTTAAAAATTAATTTAATTATTCTAATTGAATACTTTATTTTTTAATTCCATGTTCATATAACATAATTATGTTTCAATGGATTTTTTTATAAAATACAGTTCTTGAATTTAATTGTATGATTAACAACTCCATTAGACATATTCGGACTATTTCACTGCAAAGATTTTATAAAAAAATTATACATTTATTTTATTTTAAGGAAGTCTCTTTATATTATAATTTTTTTTAAATAATTTTTAAAAAGTCTTGAAGCTCTTATAATAATTTTCGTGAGTTTTTATTTTACTTTAAAGCATTTCTTTTAACTCTTTCGCAAGTTTTCTCTCAATAATAAAATCTATAACTTTTAATTTTTATTTATATTTTTTATAAATTAAAAAATTATTTATTTATTCTTGGACATAAAATATTGTAAAAGAATCATACTTTAAATTTAATATTCTTCATGTCACATCAACTTCTTCCAATATAAATTTCTTACCATACCTACTTCTTTTATTTAAGATCTCCACAGGAACCTTTGAAATCCTTTACAAGTTTTGCTTTAACTGTTGTGTTTCAACTTTTTAAAGCTTAAAAATAATTTAATTATTATAATTAAATATTTATTTAATAAAGAAAATGTGTTGATATTGAAAAATTATTATATATTCACTCTTAAAACTTATATTTCTATTTTTAATATCTTATTATGCTGCAAGAACATAATTTTAGAAATTCTTATTTAGGTTTTAATTTTGAAACCACTACATTAGATATTCTCTTTAATGAATAAACAACTTATTTTAATTAAAATTTTAAGTTTATCTAGGATTTATAAAAATTATTGTCTTGAATTTAAATATTTTATTAAAACTATCATTCGTATATGAGTGCACTTTTGTGTTTTTAAGTAGTGCAAATATTCACAAAACAAATACTTTACAATCAACTTAATCTCTTAAAAAAAACTTCATATTTTTCTTATATGTTATTCTCATGATATCAATAAAGATTTAGCTCTCTTTTAGCTCTCTTTTAAGATTTATCTTGTAACAATTTGATCCTTAGTTTATGAATTTATGTAAATACATTTTTAAAATAAGTCTTCTTTTGGTTTATTAAATAAATGATGAAAAACTCATAAAATCTTTATCTAAAATAACATTTTGATTAATTTTTAAATACTTTTTAAAATTATATGACTTTTTAAAATATTTTAAATTATAAATTGATTTTTAAATATTTTATATTTTATATTTCATATTAATTATAAATTGGTATTTGATCAATTTATATTATTCGTAATCTAATTGCAAGTTCAGGACTTAATCTAACTTTTTTATTGGTCGACCTATCCAACTTAGGTTTGATTCTAATTAACCTATCATGAGCTTAATCTGACGTGGCTCAATGTGGGTTTAATAGTCTTGTCTTGACCTTTGTCAGTTATGTCTTAACTTAAACTAATATACCTCGATATGAACCTGACCCTTGATATAACTTAATATGGATCTGACCTGACTTGGTTAGATGTTGTCTAACCCTAGTTGGACCTAATCTAATGTGGGTCCAACTTAATGTGGGCTCGACTATACTCGACTTGATGAGGACTCGACACAACTCAATCTAACATGGGTCCAACTTGACTTAGTCAATGTGGGACTTACTTGGTTCAGTCGACGTGGGCCAGACTGGACTCAACATGGTTTTGACTTGTCTGAACCTGAGGTGGGTGTTAATCACTTGGCTTAAGCTGGACCAACTTAACTTAACCTATGGTGAGCTTGGCTTGCCTCGGCCTAAATCATCTTAGCTCACATGGGCTCAACTTAATTGAGGTGACATGCAGCCGACTCGACTCAGTCAACGTGAGCACGACTTGACATGGGCCTGACTCATCTCGACTTAAGGTGGGCATTGTTCGACTCAAGGTGGGCACTACATGACTCAGTCCACGACAGGCTTGACTTGACTAAGTCAAAGTGGATCTGACTCAACTCGATCGACAGAGTCCGACTTGTCTTGGTCAATATGGGTCTAACTTAACTTGGTCTATGTGGACTCAACTCAACTTAGTTTGAGGTGGACCCTACTTGACTCGACCTGAGTTGAGTCTGACTTGACTCGACCTATCGTCGGCTCAACTTGACTTGGACGACATAGGCTCGACATGGACCTGACCTAACTAAACTTGACTTTGGCTCATCTTGATCAACTTGACATACTATTACTTTCACCTATCTTAACATATGCCCAACTCAGCCTTAATTATATTAAGTTTGAATTTGGATTAAGGAAATAATTTTCATGTGTGTAAAAAAGTAATTCTTTTTTATTTTGATTTTCAAATAAGATTTCTCTTTAAAAAATGCCCCCATGGGGCTTTTGTAGCCATTTTGGTCCTATGAATTTTTTCTTTTGTGCGTTTTTTTGGTCTTGTGGGCTTTTTTGGCCCGACACATGTGGGTCAAAGCCAAGCTACATGGGCTAGGCCGAATAAGATTTCAATAGATGATCCAAAATCCTTTTTTATCGGTGCTCCAATTGCTGTTGTAAATAAAGTTTGTATCCTTGATATAAAAACTTAATACTTATTAAGATAAATATATTTTCGCAAAAAGAACTCCAAGTTTGTTGAAATTTAGAATTTCCTACATTGAAAGAAGTTACTTGGATTTAATAGATTTTCCTTGTGTACGTGCATATAGAGGAGATTGGGAGAATTAATATTTGTTGAGCAAAAGGGACCAATGCTCAACAAATCACATAAAAGATTCAATATTTCGAATGCATCATGCACTAAGCACAAGAGACCAAAGCGAAAGACATTTTTGAGCAAATTAGAGGTTGAGAGCATTGAAAGAATTCCATCCATAAAGGAATGCAAGAATAAAACAACCAAACACATTTATGTTAGTTTGTACTTTATAAGAGACATCATTGAATTTAGAGATTGTGAAGGTTGCTTTAAGGGAGAATCCTACTGATATGTTTACAAAGTTGTCAGCAGCTCAAACATTGTCTAAAGTTAATTAATTTTTTATTTGAGAATGAAAGATGTTGAAATAGGATTATCTCATGATTTAGAATAAAGGTGGAGAATTGAGATGTTTGACTCTAAAACCATGATTGTCTTATGAAGAATTTAAAAGAGTGTCTACTAAGTTAACGGTAAAAATTAACTTAGATAATCACTTATTATCTTGTTGATCAATGCATATATATGATTATCCCATGTTACTCTTTCAAATTTGATTATTCTATATTATTCTTTGAAATTTGACCATCTACATTTCTTTTAGAGAGTGATTATCTTACTTGCTTTAATGATTTTTTATATAAAAAAGTATATTAAACACTTTTGAAATATATGTTTTTTATATACAAACTTGTGAAATACATAATTTCATGTCTTTCTTTTGTTGTTGTATTTTTTATATTGTTTCCAACTAACAATTACCAACTATATAAATATTAATAATAATTTTCGTTTAAGGTCTTTTGGTAACAAATTATAAATTTGGAAGAATCAATATTATCACTAAAAGTATTATTGTATAAAAAAAGGAATAAAATATATGGTTTAATTAATCACTGTAAATTATTTATAATAATAGTTATTATTATTTTAATAAATTAAATTCAAAATATTTTCCTATTGTTTTAACATGTTAAAAAAATTATAAGGTTATTAAAATCCTATTAACAAAATATTGCCATTCTTTTTACCATGCACAATTCATAAACTACTACAATAAAATATAAATTGAAATAGTATATTTCTTTTACATTATCATAATAATTGATAACATTTTTTTTGTAAAATATGATACACGAAAAAATATAGCCTATTTTACTCCAACTCTTGAGTAACTAAATTACAAAATCCATTTAAAAGATATTAAAAAAAAGTAATTCTTGTAATCTAATTAAAATATATTAAAAGTCTGTACGACCTGGCAAGTTGGAATTGTCAGCCTCTTGCTCCAACTCTCTGCGTGTTTCATCCCATAGTTGCGTTTCAATATCCAACCTTTTGATTTCCACAAGTCCACGTTCCACTGCAAAAAGGAACAAAGTACTAAAGATCATGTTCGAAGTAGGAGCATTAACATATATATATATATATATATATTTGCAAGAAAAGGTTTACAATTCACTAACAAAACAATATGCTAACAAAAAATAGAAGGATAATTTTGAATCTTTTACCTGTTGTAGCCCATGGTATTCCGAAGTAGAAGCACCAAAATTAGCAAAATATATACTAGACGATTTTATGGTGATATCTTATGCTATTACTGTTTTCCTCATTACATGTAACATAAACCCTAAAAAACATTGGAACCTATGATGCGAGGAAAGGAATGGAGAATACCATCAACGGCATCTTGTGAGGTAGGAGTGTTTGAGTTATGATTTATCCAAAACTGCAAACGCTCATTTGCTATGTCAGGCTCTATTTCATGCCTTTTTGCTCTCCTCCAAATGTAAGCAAGCCAAGCCTAAACCGACAAACATCATATATAACAATCCATACATAATCAAAATGTAAATGAAATGAACAGTTAGGAAAAGAAATTCTATAGAAAACCAATGGATCAACCAATATGAGAGAACTTCACTTTCACTATGAAAGTATAATTACCAAATGATCCATCTTTTTTGAGAAAATAGTGCTCTCACTCACTCTTCTTTTGATGACTCACAAAAATTAATGAAATTTCTATTTTCTCTTTCAATCAATTCTCCCCTACTACTACTCTTTAACTAACAAGTTGATTTTTTATTCTACTCTTATATGTCTTATCTTAGTTTCTCAATATTTCTATTTATAATAAAAGATTGAAGTTTTTTTATCAAGAATCTGAATCCAAGTAAATATTAACTATTTTTAACATTTCGAAAGATAAATGTGCATCTTTTAAAAAATCAATAATAAGGTCTTAAAATATATAGTCTTCTTAGCTTTTATGTATAAAAATTATTTTGCTTAATTTAAGAGAGACATTTAAAAAAATGATTAAAAAAAGATATTATAAGAAAATATAGGAGTAAAATAATGAAAAATAAAAATATTGTTGCATATACCTGTTTAAAAGATACATCTTCAGCCTCCGCCTGGCTCAATTCTGAAAATTAAAGAATTATCTATAAATAATATCAATCCAATCTTTAAAAAAATTAAAGACGAATTTAAGTTACACAATGTGAATAAAGTTACAAAGAATAAAGTTGTAAGGATGACAACGTAACATTAGATTTAATGGTCAAGATCTATTTATGCATCTTATCTCTATCATTTAACACAGTCCATATCTGATATATTTTTAAAAATTATAATAAACTAAATTAAAGTTCCAAAGTTATTCTATTTAAAAAGTTTCAAAGCAGAGTTCAATTACTACCATATAATATTATAACTCCACCAGCATTTAGTTTCAACCTTTTAACCCGTGATTAAGAATGATTAAGAAAAATGACAACGGTAACCCAAAAAACTTACCAAATGTATCACACTGCCCTTCAATTGGTAGTTTTAGGTCATCTGCACCAAGAAAAGTAAGAAAGAGTCATCATTTACTTACATCGATTTAAATAACTCTTAATAATATGATTCTACCGATTCTCTTCCATCTTTTATTTCTTGTTTAGCAAAAATAAATTTTCCATTTAACAAGTATTGAGGACAATGAACAAACAATACTCCACACTAGACCTGCATTAATTTGTCCAAATACAAAAGAAAAATAGAAAATAGAAAATATGCACACATATAATATATATAAATACTATTGAACATGTTTTTAGTCTCTTTATATTTTTTATTTTTTTAATCTCTTTATATTTTTTATTTTTTTAATCTCTATAACTTTATTTTATTATTCTTAATGGTATTTATTTTAACTCATTTTATTTAATATCAAACATGGTTTTCATTGAATAATCATTTTTATAGACACTAAAACTATAAAATATCACATAAACTAAGAAATTATTTCAGACAGCAGTATTCTACTATTAAATTTGCATTTTAAAAACTAATTTTGAATCGTTCATTAAGAAAAGCATATTATTCATAAACTGCCTCTTTCATGAGCAAAATTTATAGCAGAAGCTAGATAAAAGATGACAACAGCATTTGCAGAAAAAAAAATAATGTTTTTTCTTCCCACAACAAACTTTGGAACAACATTTTTATGTCTCTTTGATTTTTATGAAATGTTTTTCACGAGTGCATATAAAATTTATAGCAGAAGCTAGATAAAAAAGATGACAACAGCATTTGCAGAAAAAAAAAAGTAATGTTTTTTCTTCCCACAACAAACTTTGGAATAACATTTTTGTCTCTTTGATTTTTATGAAATGTTTTTTACGAGTGCATATAAAAAAGAGGGAGATAAAAGTTGAATGAATAATAGAGACAAATGTATATAGGGTGAATATTATTGAATTTGGCACCTGAAAAGCCAATTTTCAACAAATTTGGTCGCCTATGTTGAGCCAATGCAACCGCCAATGCTTCCTCTACCTTCAAAACACTCACGGAGAAGAAATGTAGTCATATATGGAATAATTTTTTTAATAGTCAAAATAAGATCTTAACGAATGGAATAAAAAGTGCAATGTTAGCAAAATTAGCAATAAAAATAGAATGGTTGCTATTAGACTTTTCACTAAATAACGTAATTAGTATCAATAAGAAAAACAAAAAAAATGGACATTACTTCCCTACAAATTTTATAAATATTGATAGAAGGATATACTTCTAGATCTTAAATTAATTTGTCAACTGATGACCATAATTGGCCAATCAAATTTCATTGAATTAGTTAATTGATTACAAGTTGTTCTAGATCTCATTAAAAGCCTAACGAGCTCATATATAAAGACCCTGAAAACCGTGTAAAACCACTTTTGTGGTAACACAAGTGAAAATATGGATGGTAGAAAAAAATTAATCTAAACATGCTAAGTAGAAAGTTAGTTGAGAAATACAAAATTTTCTGCCAAACATTTAATAACTAAGTTTCAACCTGTCATTTGATAATTTTGATATATCCCAGAAAATTGTAGCTTCTCATTTGATAGTTAGAGTTTGCTCTAAATAAATGTATTTATTCTCTTATTATAAGATATAGTGTGTATTCTCTTCTTATATTTAGAGAGATGATGTAATTTCTCATTAGTTTAGTAAAAATAGTTTTCTAATTTCATTCATTGTGTTTTCTCTTATGAATTGAGGGTTTTCATGTAAAAATAGTGCTAGTTCTTATTTTTTTCATTTTTCACTTTATTTACGAGTTAATATCTTATTATCTTGGTACCGATACTTATTCGGGACATCTTTGCTTAACTAGTGAAATTGACTGGATTAAAAGTTTTTCTTTTAACATCTGAAAATTTAACTAGTAACATGAGATCTTTACCAAATATTGGTCAAATTATTAACATTACCCAATGATACCAACCTTATATGTTGAAAATACCATGAAAATCAAGTAAGGCTTCGATTATCATGAAAAAAACATAGGATCTTATACTTTGTTTAGTTGGATAGAGGGAATTTGAGAAAAATAAAAATAAAAAAGGACAAGAAATAGATGAAAAATAAATAAAAATTGAAATTATTTAATTAAGTGAAAGAGAGTGAATATATATATAAATATATAATTTCGTAAAAAGTAATAATTACTAACAAATTACACTATGTACCTGGTATGTCTTGAACCTTTGCCAAATTAGTTGATAATATTAGCTAATAATCGAATAAGTAGACCACATAATCAGTTATAATTGTAAGCAAAATTGTTGAAAAAGAAATCAACACAATGTTACTGGTTTTTAAATTCGTGGACAATAGTTAGCACTTTGCTGACTTTAAAGTTGATACTTTATGTGCTAGTAGAAATGTTACTAAAATATTTTGCAGCAAGAAAAACGAGTTTCTCCTAATTACTCAAAACCCGCTCCATGCTCTACACACATCATACGAATAATTTAAAATTTATAGAATATATGACGTGAAAGAGAAGAAAATAATAATAATAAATAAATGTATATAAAATAGAAGTATGTTGTTATCATTATTCTTTTATAATTCTAAAGATAACATATCAACTTTATATTTCTCTCTCACCAATATCAATATAATATAATAGAAGACAATACTCCTTGTCATTCACCTCATTTTCCTAACATATCCGTCCATTTCAACTTAATTATACCTCTACTTTCTTCCTTTTCTAAATTAAACCTAGTTAAACCTCCATTTCAAACCCTAAGCTAAATGATCTTTTCAATATTTAGAATTATATATATCAACTATATTATAAATGATAACAGATAAACATTAGGTAAAAATTATTTTAAGAATTTTTATTTCAATATATTTAATTTTTTATGATTAAATTAAAAAATGTATACAGTTTCAATAACCAAATCAACCATCTATCTCTTTCTTTTCTCACTTTCATCGCAATCAAACGTTTTACATCTTTTTGACTCCTGATTCTAGTTATGTCTTTTTGACACCTGATTCTACTCATGTCAGCAGACTCTTCCAGTAAAAGTAGTGATGACAGTAACTCCAGACGTTCTTGCTTACACATTTTCATAGATTCGATCCATGTCAGATCAAAAGCTACTTTTTTTGTAGCTTATACATCTTATAGTGATTGGACACGATTACTATACATTCCTTTTTATTACTACACCAGTAACAGAGATTTAATTTAGGACCTCGTACCAATTTCCCAAACTCCTTATAAATGACGACCTTATAGTAGATTCTTATTATGACGAGAGGAAGACTTCTTCCGAAGAAATGTAATATAGGTTAAATTCACAACATTTTATTTACACGCGAAAAACACATTTCAGTATCTACTACATCTGAAGCAATAAGGATATAATAGAAACCTTTAGAGAAGCCAATTGCCGCAAACCTTGCTCGACAAAAAGCATGTTCTCAATATTTCCCTCTCCAGAAAGTTCCTTCATGTCACGTTTATGTTCTGTATCCTCTACATCAAGGTCTACCGTGTAGAACAAAAATCACGGATATTATTTTCAAGAGATACGTAAGTAACCGACGACGGAAAAACTTAAAAAGAAAACAAGAAAACAAAAGAAATTCGAAAGTAATACGTTACCTGCTTCCTCTTTAGCTTTCTCTCCTGCGGCTAATACAACTTCAACCGGATTAGGGGCGAACATAGACCAGTATTTGTATTTTGCTTCAGCAATATCAGCATGAATACCTGCCATATATTTCAGGGCCATCAATACTTTCATTTTTTCCCTTTTAAATAAAAAGTATAATTCCTAAGGAGAGAAAGTAAGTTCATTGAGATGAAATTGCATGTTATTTTGCATACAAAATCCATAAATTTAATTGCTCAATTTCGGTGGAATTAAAATAATTTTGTTTTGTATTCCTTTTATACTGCAATTTTTTTTTTGTTAAAGCTGCTTCGAAACGGGACTGTATAATATATAGAGTTTAGGTTAGATTAATTTCTAATCTTGTTAATTATTGGCTTTGAAGTGAAGTAACATTCCTTGTCCTTGAGTTTTCTTATTAAGAAGTTTTTCGAATAGTACTTCCTTCAACAGCGAACATTTAAGAAAATAAATGTTAATTTATTATTTTAATTAAAAATTCCAAATATTAATTATTTTGAAATTTCATCTATTATATTTTGAAATTTCATCTATTATATTTTGAAATATATATATATATATATATATATATATTATCTATTAAATAAGCCAGTTTAGGAGACAATTTGTTTCTTAAAATTTTCCTTTATTTTTCAAAAAATCTCTTAATAAACTAATAAAAGCAAACAATTATATGAATGAAATAATTTTCAAATACTTAATAAATATTATTAAAAAATTTAAATGCAATATAAATGAAACAAGAATATATTAAATTTAATTATTAAAAATAGTTTAATTTATAGTTAACTACAAAATAATAGTGTATGTAATAATAAATCAAAATAAAGAAATAAAAATAGATAAAAAATAAAATAAAAACTTAAGATATTTGATAGAAAGAAATTGAAAAGAAATAAAAGAGAATAGAAAGATGAAAGTTAATAGATGAAAAATAGAATAAAAAATTTGGGTAGAAGTCTCTTCTTTTATTAATTATTTTCTCTTTGTTTCTTTTATTTATATACCAAACAAACCCAATTGAATTCGTTCTTTCTATTTTTCATTTTTTTTTGCTAAAAAAACGTGAAACTATAGATGTAGAATAAATTTGACTCACACCACACACACAAACCATTAATTTTAAAATGTCCATTCTAAAGTAAATGATACAAATACTTTAATATTTGAACAAATAGTAAGAAGACGAGTTTACCATGTTGAACGCATAAACCCCAATACCGAGCTAGCCAACACCTCTTTAAAACAACCTCTTCCTGCGAAACAAAACGGAAAGCCCCTTACATAACTCCGTAGAAGACTCTTAACATTAAAATGAAACACATTGTGATTAACATTAAACCTACCATTTCTTCCGGGGTGAGTATCATTCGTTGAGTCATAACTCGTAGCTTTTCCAAAGCGGACGTCGCATCTTCCTTTGCGGTCTAATGCCAAATATGAGAAATTTAATTGAACTCTTTAAACAAAATTTTTCCACGCATTCAAATAGCAGAATTTGAAAACAGAAATATAAAACGTACAAGGTAAATTGCTGGATACCTCAGCATCCGACAGAAGCGCTGCTTGAAAACCTCCGTGATTCTTTGATGCATTTCTCAGCGCAGCCTGAAAATGGAAATGATATTCATCATTCAATCTCACTTTAATGAGAAAATTTTCGGTGACAATGACATCAATTTCCGCATTCACGTGTTTCCCTGTTATGTTTCCATATCAATACATACATTAAACACAATAAACTGTTCAGTGTATTGATTTCCCATGTCAAAGAAATTGGCTCCGATTCGCCTAGTAAAATAATGTAAAAGAATCTGTACGGTTAATGGTATTTTATTCTCTTAAGTTAAACTTACGAATCTGCTTTTATGCAATTTCATTATTAGAATAATTTGTAACAATTTTTTCTTTTAATGCTGTCTTTATATCAGAAATTGCTCTTAACAAGTTTTAAGAATTGTAAGAATTATAAAACTAACTTAAGTTCTTAAGGATTAAAGTATGATTTTATTGAAGCTTTTAAATTTCATTCGACATAATAGGATCCAAACAAAAACAAGTAATTTTACTATGATTTCACCATCGGAAATGCTTTAATGAGTTAAATCCGTTTTAATATTTCACGTCTAATTGATAACGGCATAAGTTCAGCGATTAATTTCTCCGAATTAGTAAGAGCAATAAACTGAAAAGTGCTCAGATTATTGCTCTTTAGGATACCTTTTAAAATAGATATATGCTATGATTCTGTTTCTTTGATGAATAAGCCATCCACAAATACGAGGAATACAGTTCTCCTCCTACTAGCGGTAGGGCTATATAATGCTTAAAAAAAGCGGAAAGAGGGTTAAACAGGGAAGGAAAATAAGATAAACCTCTCTTTGCTGCAGTGCTGCCTCTTTCCTGAAGAACAAAACGAACAATACATGTCAGAATACAAAAAGGTTTAGGGATGAAAGAAAACTTACCCGATCACTTAAGATGTTGCATAAGTTAACTAATAAAATAAATCTTGGCCTGACTATGTCTTTTTGTTAATCTTGTCCATCAAATTTAGATCAATTTCTTTTTTTTATCAGCCAAAAAGAATATTTATTATACTCATGAGGTATAAGGGATATCCTCAACCTTCATACAAAATATATGCGTAGAACAAGGTTACATCATCATCCCAGTTAATGTGTTTCTCTGCATATACAAGATGGATATCCCTCTTAAAACAAAGTTAAACTCATTCTACATTTGTTTAAAGCATTCTATCCATTTACACTGTTCAAGAAAAAGCCTCCATCCTTCAAAATGGATTCACTAAATTGTGAAGATTAAGTTTATTCAATTCTAGAAAAAGAATAAAAAAATGAATAAATAAAATGATTAATTAACAAAAAAGTTTAGAAAATTATAAGTGGACATCATTGCTCTTATTTTAAACCATATCTAAATGGTGAGTAGAGTTAAATTTAAGGCAAACCACCAGTGTTGAAGTGATCAAAATACCCTGATGTTAGTTTGATTTAGAGAAGATACCAAAAATAAGATCCGTAATTATTTTAGTAGGATCCATCAATTTTGCTCTATTCTCTTTTTCAATATTAACTTACATGATCTTGGTACTTGCTCATGATCGGAAGATCCAATACTGTCTCGAAGTGTATAATTTGGAAGGAGAGAATTTATTATGTAGTACAGAATCACTAAATATTTATGGTTCTACTATAAGCCAACATCCCACTTACCTGGTTAAAAGGCGAGCCTCCAGAGTTACGCCTTCGCCAAGAGCAGCAACCTATATGAAAGCATGTGCAAGAATATTGATAATTAGTCGTCTGGGATCCTCTCTGACTGGTGGTACAGACAAAGAAACATGAGACAATGCCAATGTGAGAGAGTCTTTCCTTAGTCCTACTAATGGTAATGTATCCCACCATGCAATTCAAAATTTGGAATGGTATGCTAACCTCAAGAATATTAGTGAATTAAAAGTCAATAGAAAATTCCACTAATCATGCATTTAAATTAAAATAAAAATTACATATTACTAAATTTATCTATCCAAAGATCAAACACCAGAAGTGAGCATGCCTGGGATTACTGATAACATTATAATTTTACATCCAAAAAGTAATAATTATCCATAAAAATTACCAACATCTTACAAATTTAATTTTTCTTCGTTCTGTAATAATGAAGTAGCATATGAGATGATACATTTCTTAAATCATATTTACTTTGACAAATAACCGCAATTGTAACAAATTTTGTTCCGCGACCTTTGATTACGTTTCCCTTAGCTGATAGAACATCACATATATGCTTGTACCCTAGATCCTTTTTTTTATTTTGGGTAACAAGGGTACTAATGTAAACTTATAACCACATCTAAATTATTGTACTAGCACATTCCTAATGCTTTACTTGTTCGCAAGAACAATAAAGAGACAAACATTGCCGGAGAAAGATGGACGAGTTAGCAGGTCCCTCAAAAGTATCACCTGTTGTTCTAGTTGCCTGACTCTTGATTCAGCTTCCTCAAACTTCTCTTCTGAAAGTCTAACCTGCGGAGGATATATACACTTTTGTTAATTAATGAATGTTTATATTAAAACAAAATCAGTTTTCATGATGAAAAAGTTCATGTTGTCTGCCTTCAGCCAAATTAGAAATATTCGCATGACAGTGCTAAGCTAGTTATATCTAATCTAGCACAAATTATATCTGATTCTAAAAATAAACTGTAGTATCAATATCAAAATATAAACTGAACAACAGATGAAACGAAGAAAAAAGAGGTAACACGTGATTCTTACTTCTACAATGTTACAAGCACCCAGTTAGAATCCCAAAACTTGAATGTTAACGGAAAACATACTCAAACTAATGTATTTTATCACCTTTTCAACCAAATTGTCGTTTTCTTCTTGTAACATATCAAGCTGCATTAAAATTCACATCGCATTAGTAGATTCCTGAAAAGAGACAGCAGCCATGCAAGGCCGAGGCAGTTGAAGATTAAGAAATGCAAGGCAGTTAAGTTAAAAAGGGGGGATGAAGGGAGGAATGAACAAGTAAAACTACAGAGCGTGTAACTTGATTAGTGTGACACCGATACCAAAAAATGGACATCAAAAGCATGCATATGAGCATAATAATTAGATCGAGTGTTCAACATGGATCCGTGTACTACCTCGTCTTCAAGCTCACCAGTAGGACGATGCTGCTGATTGGCGTTTTCTCTTACCTTCATACTACCCAGATCAAGAGACAATCTACACGGACATAAAAAAAACAAATAGCATTACATAGATGATTTGCGTTGGAGAGTAACTTTTGGATCTGGATGCCCCCTAACTTTGTTTACGGCATGCATTTTAAGAACTAAGATTATAAAACTAAGTGATTCATGGTCAGATGTTAGTGGGTGGGCCAAATACGAAATGTCGTTTTACCCAAATTCCAGTTGTATCTAACACCTCTCAAGTTAATGAATGAAATATTTTCACTGATTAGAAAATTCTAATCAGTGGTTAAAATTGTGATATATATATATATATACACACACACATATATCAAAATTTGAAATTAATTATAATTTATTAATTTCAATCATTTTTAGCTAATGATCGTTATTTTACTTCATCTTTCAAAATTAACATTTTTTGTCTTTAGAAAATCAAATCCGAGTTGTAAAAAGAGAGTGCAAGCAGTGGTCGAATTTTTCCTATACATGAACTGAAATTGATGCACAGTAAATAAGGAATATTATCGAGGAAGCATATCACTTCAAGCACAATTCTCTCTACTACTGAACAACTCCAGTACGAGACACCACAATTCCATTTGTCTTTCTCTCTTATGTGGGAGCTGCAGTAGTGGAGAGCATCAGTTTCTATGACTCCGAGTGTCTGATATTTTCTTGTTAAGGAAATGTAAAAGAAAGAACAGGAGTAGAGCATACCTTCTGTCTTTTCTAACATCAATAAGAGGCTCAGAGGGTGGAACACCAGCAGAAGAGGCTGGTCTGAGGGTGATAGGTACACTAGGGGGCACCATAGGAACCACCTTAGAAAGTCCACTGGGACGGCCCGAGGTTGAGCGAGCAGAGGGAGGTTGCTCAGTGTTCGCGCTACTGGGTTGAGTTGACCGTGTTGATATCATACTACGAGTGGAGGTAGAAAAGTCCAGGGTTCGGTTTCCTGGCGTTGAACGAGCAGAGGGTGGTTGTTCTGCGTTATTCACTACCGTGGGCGTTCGCAGTGGAGGTTGCTCAGCAGGAACAGCATTTAAAGTGACAGATGATCGAACACTCGACATGCCTCTCACAGATTGTGGCTGCTCTTGAACAGCGCGAACTGACTAATACAAATTAATAAAATCAAAGTTTCATCAACTTTATCAAATTAATAATCATTCAAAACTAACAAATTAGTCCCTCCATTCAACTAATTCAAAAAACATTTTACCTAGTTCACGTTCTATAGTAATGTTAGTTTAAAACAATAAATATTAAAAAAATTATATTATTGCTTTAAACTAAATATAAGTTAGTGTTAATATCATCAAATTAGATTAAAAAAATTTATATCTCATTCATTTTAAATATTTATTGATTTTTTAATAAAAACATTTCAATTAATTAAGAATATTTTGGAAATGGTAGGCATGATAAAAAAAGCAAATTACCGCTGGGGAACGAGATCTAGCAGATGGCGTATGGTCTTGCGTCGAGCGAACTGACTAATAGAAACAAAATCAAAAGTGTTTATCAACTTGTGTTATTCCAATTAAGCAGCCTTCAACATGAATATATATATCATTGCAACGAAAAATTAAATTACCGCGGGGGAACGTGATCTTGCAGATGGAGTTTGATCTTGAACAGAGCGAACTGACTAAAAGAAACAGAACAATTTTAACACGGAAACTAAGAACCGGAGACAATTTCCAAATAAAGCACTGCGATAAGACCGTGAAGCAAAATTACCATCGGTGACCGCGGCCTTGCAGATGCAGCTGGATCCTGAACGCTCCGCACTGCCTAATAGAACAGCAGAAACAACAACAACAACATCAAATTCGAAAAGGAGTAAGTATATACAACCGAAGCAGTGAAGGTAGTTAATTAAGTTACCATGGCAGAGCGAATTGGCATGGGTCTTCCTCCGCCGAGGCCAATGCCTCCGGCTCCGCTGATCGAGGAATAGTCAAGAGGAACGTCGTCCTCGTCTTCGTCATCGTCCTCCGTTTGCGACATGACCTGTGCGAGTCTCTGCGCGGCGGCTTTGGTGGCGGTGTTCTGCGCTCTCCGGACGCCAGTCATGGCGGAGCCAGTGGAACCTGCACGCGAGTGGCGATTCAGTGACGTTATCGTGTTCGCCGGCGAGGACGGCGTCGTCGGCATTGGCGTCCCCGAAGAGCTGTTCTGCCTTTCGTACGTTCTTCGCCGATCCATCTAGAATCGAAGAAAAGTAAATATAAACAAATAAACATTATAAAAAATCGTGATCACATTATCGTACACGGATTATAAAGTTATGGTAAAACTTGCTTTGCTTTGTGCCTGGAAACAGGAAGTTATTTCAAAATAGGAAGAATATGGAAAAGTTGTTGTCCGAATTCATGGATCTGTTTGGCGTGACCTAATATATTTCGCGTTTTGTGTTAGAGAGCCATTGTTGTTAGAAGAAAATGGAGACAGGGAAGAATGAAATGAGTAGTGGAAGGGTCTTGGAGTGGTGTCCTGCTATTGTGGAGGGACTTGAGGATCTGTCCCCAAAGAGAGACACGTTATAGGTTGGAAACTTTGGAGGAGTATGTGACGTGGTTGCAGCCATGAATGCTTCCATTTTGTAACGGCTTCCCAACTTCCCGTAACCAAAGTTCGTATTTCTAGTTATTCATCACTTAAATTTAATTAAATTTAAAGTTTCATCTTATTAATATATAATGTATTTAATGTATGTTTTTTCCTTTGTGTAATTGTATTTCTTATTTTTTTGTTATTTATTTATACTGAATTTTCACGATAAAAAGGAAAAAAATGAGCGCAAAATGTAAAAATAGATAATTAAGACCAGGAAGACACAAATAAAAAGGATATTTCTTGCAAAGAGTTTGATATCTTTATATTCAATCCACAATTTTATGAATTATTATTTTATTATAATAAAATAATATTTAATTATTAGAATATAATATTTAGTTTGTTATCTTTAGTTTATATTTAATTTTATTATTAGAATATAATATTTATTAAAAAAGTGGTTGTTAAATATATGTATTTAAAAAGGTGAGTCTATCGTAAAAAATACATAATAAATATTAACATATATCTTATGATTAATTAGTGGGACTGGAAATTAACAAGACATTTTTTTATTAATTAGTAATTGAATTAATTGAAAATAAGTTGGAAATTTTATAAAATATATTATATCTAAGTTTTATGATAACAAAGATAACTAAGAAATTTTTTATTAAAAATAATTGGTATTTTTTCTTTATATAAAGGGATTTTTTTATATATGTATTTTAATATTTCTATTTTATTTTTTAAAAAAATATTTTTAAATAATAATAAATTTAATTGGATAACAAAAAATTAACTTCTTCATCTTAATAATTTTTTTAATTTCTTTTTAATTTTTCAGATTCTATACTTAAAAAAACTTTTTTATTTTAAAAAATCATTATTATCATTTTTTCATCTTTTATCCTGACATACTAAAAATTTAATACATATATATATAAAAAAAAATATTACAAAAAAAAATAACTCGTTACAATTATAATTTTCATTATTCTTATCTTTATTGTTATATTTATAATTATTTTTATTTTTATCTTTATCTTTATTATATTTTTTTACTTTTATTATCCTTACTTAAAATTAATAAGTATCACATACAAATTATTCTAGATGTTTGTGCTAGTATATATAAAAGAGATTCTAGTGTCTATATTTAATATTCTAATTTTATTTTTAATTATATTTTAAAATAAAAATAAAACTAATTTATTTAATTTTTATCAAATAATCGTGAACATTTAAAAAAATAACTATCTATTAATTCATTTAATTAGCATTAAATTTTTTCCCTTAAAATATAAAGAGCTATCAAATTTCTTTCTAATTAGTATGTATTACATCAACAATATTATTTTAAAAAATATTTTAAAACGGGACTGACTTCTTAGTAAATAACAACATTCTTGAATTCAAAATAAAATTACAATTATTTAATATATATATATATATATATACATTTGGTGAACACATTTTTAACCCACTTTTTCTATTCTAAAAATTAACTCTCGCCTAAATTGATTATTATAAACAATACAGGTTTAATATTTTTTATTCAATTTAAAAAATATTTATTTTCAATTTCTAATTAAATTTACGAAATTTAACTTGTGAATTAATTATCAAGATAATAATGATACATTTAACAAAACTACTACTTATAACTATTTTTCAATATAAATTAATCAAATAAATCATATTTAATGTACGACTTAAGAAAAAAAGAAAATTCAACGTTTCAATCTATAATAATCGGATTATAAATACATTTAATTCAATTTTAGAAGATTTATGTAATAATAAATAAATTAAGGACAAGTTAGATTCAGTGGTCAAGGAAGTTAGAACCAGTGGGCCACGCAACAAATTGAAGGCGAAACTCCATTTATATGTCGAAATCAGAGAATTAGGGTTTTCTTCTCCCGTGCAATTCCCCTTTCAGAGACCATGGTTCCAAAGTCAGTGATAACGCAAGTCTCCGATTCACGTGGCGTGATATCAAACGGTTTCAACCACGGGTTCTACGATTGGCTATTCGAATGTCACGGGTTCTGGCACAATGCCATTCTCATCATTCCCTCCATCCTCTTCGTCCTGTACCTGGCACTTCAAGCTAGACACACCTTCCTCAAGCTCTCCCTTGCTCGCTCCTACATCATCGTTTCGTATAACGCTTCTCTCTGGTTCGTCACACTTCTCAACCTCGCTTGGTGTTTTCTCCAGGTTCGTTCTAATTCATGTATAATAATTACTTGATTCAGACGTCAATTACCAATTTCTATGCCAGTTTCTGTAAAAAGATTTCATAGGAAGCGTTTTTTTTTTCACTTATTTTATAGCAGGGTGGGGTGAATTAAGCTTTGAAATTAGTTTATGAATATACCGAATGTTGTTGGCAGAAAATGTTTCGTTATTTGAGTGTCTTACCTAAGGATTGGGATTTGACTGTACTATTTTACTTACACGAGTGCCGCCTTGACTAGGGATAGAAGAAGCCATGTTTTCTTGTTAACAAAAATTAAATAAAATGTTAATATAAATTAAATTTCAACTTCTGGAGAAGCTACTTGACTTTAATTTATAGTTATGCTGATTTTAATTTAATTTGTTTTTTTCCTTAGATTCACTCCGTAAAATTTGATTTATTGTAACTTTTTCTTTTCCTCTGAGGTTTACATTTAAGTAGTGCTAATTGATGGAAGTTGCTTTAAAATGAAGAAAAACAGAGTCGAATTTTGCTGCATTTTTATTCCCCAGTTATTATTTATCATAAAAAAAATTAAAGCAGGAATGAGTATATTATTTCTACAAGCCGAACAAGTACTCATATATATTCTATAATATTCTCAAAAGATAAACGATTTTTTTTCAACCTTTACCAATCTTTTAGGTTCATTAGTTCAACTTTAAGTTATGTTAGAATGAATCTTTTCATTTTTCTGAGAAAATTAGTAATTTTCCTTTTATTTCTAAGGGGCTGTAATGACTTTTTATGGGTTCGGGTTAATTCCGTGTATTTAGCATTTTTATGTTCCAGTTCTGACACCTATAAACTAATTGCTTTTGTGTCAATATGGAAATTGGTGGTACGAAACTGTCAAAAATATTATAGCGGTTGTTAATCCTTCACAAATTGTCCTTAAACACACAAAATTTGTGGTTATTTTATATTGTCTGAAAATTTATAAGATACCTTGGCAATTTCTATTATAACAATTTTACGTGATGACTTGACAGCGAGAACCAAAATGATATCAAAAGTGCACGTGTTTAGAGTAAAAAGGGTAGTTTCTAGGTATAGAAACCAAAAATAGTGCAAATATAGGAAACATATGAGAAATTAAACCTAAAAATTTATTCAAATAGGACATAATTCCTGCATGCATTGGATTTTGCTTTTTCTAATGCCCATTTCTAGTTTAGTTGGGTTTTCAGTACCTTGACTTGAGACTAGAGTGGTGAGTTAATATATGTTTTATTTTATCTTTGGTGACTCCAGGCATGGGAGTGCACATCTAGAAGAGAGTTGGCATGGAACTTGCTGTCCCTGTTTACTACTTCCGGAATGCTGTTTTTGGAAGTGAGCTTGGTGGGTTTTTTACTTCAAGGAAATAATGCAGGTGGCTTAGAAGCAATGAGACGGACTTTCGGTATCTCAATGCTCGTTGTTGGCTTGGATATACTGTTGAAGGTATTTCTTTGGTTTTTACCAAAATACGAGTCTTGTCCTCGGTTAAATCTTGTTATCACGGGGAGAAAACACATTAGTGTTCTCTCACTTGTCAAATCAACTTATTTTTTCATGCCAAATACTGGGATGAATATGGATTTCTGCTGAGCCAATGAAAAAGCATGCGGGATCCCATTAGTTTTCTTATCGGAATCTGTGCTTTGCTTTGGTACTGCATCGTCTGATGGAAGAATGGTTGCACCTTTTTCCTTGTTAGGCTATATATCTTTATGTATTTGGGATCCCACTATTCGTCGACAGCAATGAAAATACGAATAATGTGAAGTGGAACTTGTTGGTTATCCACAAGCTGTTGCTCACTACTGTTTATGGCTTCATAATGTTTATGTACCATTCCGGATGGAGAGAAACGCTGCCTGGTGAGTTCTTATTTTTTTTAAGGTGTTTTTTTTAACTGTTTGTGACTGCCTAATTTCCTTTCCTTTCCTTTCGTGCAGCGAAAATTGCCTTTTACAAGTATGTTGCCGTCATGTTCATTTTTAATGCAATTGGGACACTTGCTTGTGGCCTCACCGGAAACGGTGTTGCATTTGGTTTCTGGTTAGATCCCTATTTAACCGAGAAGAAGACATCCGTTTTCAGCTGTTCTTCTTTGGCAACTTTCTCTAAAGCCTTGTTTGCTCTTTGTTCACAGGTTGTATCGTATTGCTGTTGTCTTTTACCATGCATTTTACCTTCCTTTCTTGTCTACAACCTTCCAAACAGACTTTTTTCAGGTTAGTGCCGTTTATTTTCAAACATTTTGCTATTGTTTAAAGACAACTTTCCTTTTAATAATCTTGGTTTTGCTTCGGAATTTCAGGAGGAAAATTTTCATTTGGACACTGTGTATTATTCCGAGATGAAAGATGCGGGTTTCTTCGACACAGATTGGGAATGATGTTTTCAGCTACTAAATTGACGTTGCATCAGTGTCAAGACTATGTAAATGAAATAACTATGCCAGCAGATCGCAATATCATGTACAAAGATGTTTATCTGTTAGAACCTCAAGTGTTCTGTTATTTAATGAACATGACTTTATACGTATATGGATCACCTTGGTGCTATTGAGGTTCCTTCCCCTAATTTTAGGGATATTTTAACTATCTTAATCATCCAGGAAGATATGAGAACCAAATAAAATTAACATAAATGTCACTAACATAAATAAACTATCTCTGGTAAAATTAACATATCACTGACATAAACCACTAAATGCAAAAAAGACGACTTAATATAACCAATTCCCAGAAGCAAAAGGTTGGACTAACTTGTTCTTCTTCTCAGACTTCTTAATCACGCAACAGAGTTCACAATTAAAACACTCGAGACTCAAAATTGCCCCACACCATAAACGTTAACCGGTATGGAGACTATGAGTTCATGTTTACTATGAATTCTAAGAAGAACTCTTCTTGTGAATGATATCTTCGATAAGATCTGCAGCCTGCTGAACTGTAGTGATGGTCTGTGCGCTCTCTTCTTCAATGGCGATACCAAATGCTTCCTCAAGTGCCATCACGATCTCAACCTACAAGGGATGATATTTAAACGAAATCCACAATCATTCAATGTTTCAGGTCGTTTGAAAGATAAGAAGGTAGATACAGGAAATGGACATAATAAGGCAATATACTACGTTTTTCCGTGACGTTTCTCATTACCGTGTCAAGGGAATCAGCTCCAAGTTTTTGAAATGTTGATGCTGCGGTCACAGTTTCACCTTCAGCCACGGCCAACTGCTTCTTTACTATTTGGCAAACCTTTTCCACTGTCTCTGGTTTAGCCTGCTCAAAGGTGTTTACATAAGCAGGAAAAAAGGTATACATACATAAACATATGCATATATATATATACACACACAGACAACGAAAATATGTTCTGGTCATTTATGGCTTGTTTTAGTTAAATTTTAATCAAATATCACAAAAATTTGCATTCCAGCCCTTACAATAGAAGCCAAAGTCTGTTACATTCATCATATGTTCACATTGGTGGAGATGGGATAGAAAAGATATTCTTTCTTTAATAGCATCACATTTTTCTACTTGTGATTTGTGAGAGACAAATGATGTTGAGTATGGATTCATAAAAGACGTGCACATAACAAACAAGCATACAGTTCCCTACATATAAAACCTTTACGAACTTAATAACACACAAGATTCAAAAAACTATCAGATCATCGTGTAATTTACGTTTTAAAATTCTAATAAAACGGTCAATGGTTTTTACAGCAATATCCACATGAAAGCTGAAAATAGTAGTTTATTAGTGTTTCTTCATTTAAAAACATTTCTTACAAAGCATGAAATTTATGTATGCCAATCTACTGTGCAGAACACTATGGGTCAATTGAGGCCAAGGGGTAATTAACTAAAATAAGGATGTGTGATCTCATGTTATAAACTATGTTTCACATAACATTTTTTCTCAACCATTTCTCAGGCTCCCTGCTTCAAACGAGAGAATTCATGAAAACCTATCAGCAATAGACTTACTAAGAAGACTAAAATACACGATTTGATATCCACGCAAGCAATAGTCAATCACGAAAATATGAAAAATCATATACTGCAGTAGTTACTTACAGCACAGCAAATTTGAAGTCGAATTTGACGCGGCTGCAAGTTAAAAGAAACATTCTTTCTCCCAAAGCTGGAAATCAAAGCAGATCTCCGGCCAGAAAGTGTAGCGAAGGCCTGTTCAACAAATCCACCCATACAAAGCGAATTAAAGAATTAATTAATGAAAAAAGAATAGAACAGCAAAATTCATTTGTAAGACATTAAAGTTTTGTTCTGAGTTCTTTTTCATGTGAAAAAAATTTAATGACCAATATTGCTATGAGCAGAATGTAAGACATGATATGGTCCAAAATTTTCAATTTTTGTCCAACTCGTATCACTGATAAACTTGAAGCGTTCGTCAACCAGGAAAAAAACACAAAAAATAGACATTTGTTTGGCATGTAACTTGAGAAACCCCAAATTCTTCTGTTTTTTTCTCAAAAGCGTTTTACCGAAAAAATCGACAGAAATTAAATTAAAATGAATAGAAAAAATTGAGTGGAATTAGCAATTAGTGATCAGTAAGTGAAAAAAGGAATAAGCAATAAAATTAAGATTCAGGAGTGTCGGTAGCAAATCGTATCCTCGAAAGCCGAAAAACAAACATGTAAACGAACACATCGAGGATTTTCCCTCGGGGGATGAACAGATCAATAAGGGAACAAAGCGCGCAGCAGCAGTTACGATTCACAAGGAAGAGGAAGAGGAAGAGGAAGAGGAAAACGATACCTGCGTTTGAGAACTGAGAGATCGCATGGAGAGCGATGTCCCCGCGAGTGCATTGGTGGCCATTGTGGTGTGTTGTGAAGGTACAAAGGCGAAGAAGAAAAATGGAGTGAAAAGGGAGAAGGTGGCGGAGAACGCGAAGAGTGTGATGAGAGAAGGTATATATAGCAGTACCCATGACTGTTGGCTGTAGGAAAGAATTCTCTCTTTGGATTCGGAACCTCGCATATGGGTTCTATTCTTGGGCTGGGCTGGGGTTTGTCCACTGGGTTATGCACCTTTTCTTTTCAAACTCCCACTTTTTGAACATTTTAAATACCAAGTCTATCCCTCCATTTCTACACTTTTCTCGTTTTTCTAACTACACCGGTCTTTGTCAGACTCTGTTTTGTACGGAAGGTCCAAATAAATTAGAAAAAAAATAATAAGTAAAAATAGGTAATAAATAAAAAAAATACACAAATTCTATTACTTCTTAAATTATTTGTACCTTATTTTCTCTTTTCCATTCATTCCAACTTATTCTTGTCCACTTTTCTTCCAAGTTCTCATCTACCAGCTCATAATTAGTCTCTTTTTCTCGTTTTCTTCTTTTTCAAATCATCTTCAATCGTCTTTATTCTTTCACTTAATTTTTTTATATATTTCTTTCTGCTTTCGTTTACCTTTTGAGTTTTTTTGAAAATGAAAAAAATAGTTTTAAAATTAATTGTTACATTACAAAAATAGTTTTCATGATATACTGTGAGATTTATTTTTCATATTATTTCTTACACGTTATAAAAAAATACTTTCCATAAAATTTTACAAACCTTTCAACCATGAAGCATGTAAGAGTTGGTCAGCATATTCTCTTTAAAAGATTATAAAAATTATCGTCTAAATATTTGTAGTTAAAAATGTCTCCGTTTAAGAAAGTATACTAATGAGGATGAGTTTCAATTAAATAGGAATTAGCAAGTTAACATACAAGGAAAAATATTTACAAAATTATTATTTTATTTTTTTTTTTTGTTAAAATTGACTCATGTGTTATAAATTATTTTATTCAATCTTCTCACATACATGCTACAATAAAAGCATGATAGGAGAAATTTTTGTTGAAAGTTTTAAATTTTATGTTTTCGAAATATATTTTTAATTGTTTAGAAAATGTTATTTTTAATGAGAAATTTTGTTATGGAATGTTTTAGAATTATTGATTTAAAATAATTAAAAAATAATAATTATGTTTATATATATTTTAAAAATATGTCTAGAATATACAAGCTTATAACTTCTGTAAGGATTTTAAAAATTTATTATATAAGACATTTTTTCATTGTAAGGGGAGGGGTGAGAAAGAAATTATGATAGTGCAAGGAGCAACGAAATTGCCTTGATCAAGGACCTTAGGCCCAAAGTATATTAAAGAGTTAAGCCCATTTAAGTGCAGTAATTTCAATTCAGATGCGTTGGTGTGGAGCGGGGTAAGGCAAGGGAAGCAAGCACGACGAGTAGGACTAATCAGATTCAGAGTGTATAGTGATTCTGATTCTGATTCTTTCGGTTTTCATTGTTAGCGAGTGTGTGTTTGTGTTAGAGAGAGAGAGAGAATGGTTCGAGAAGTATCAGAGAGTTGCGTCGATAGCTTATTGACGGAGATGGTGGCGTGTTATTGCAATCGATTCTACGCCAACAAGCCTGAACTCGCTGCACGCAGGATCGAGGCCATTGGATATCAGGTCGGTCACCAGCTCTCTGAAAGGTTGTTTCCAGCCCCTAATAACATCGTTAATTTCCTATTTTATATGATCTTTTTACCTTCATTTGGATTTCAATTTCTTTATAGAGATCTGTGCTGAAAAAAACCCACTACTACTGATTTTAGAATGTTTATGCAATTATATGAATAATCCCTAAAATCAAACTAAACGAAATTTTGTAGATAATATCTAGGCTTATTGCGTACCTTTTTGGTAAACCTTTGACATCACTGGGTGGTGATTGTGGTAATTTAGGGTAGGTTAACTTTGTATTGTTTTTATATGTAATGTAATAATTCTCCGTTTAGGATTTCTGAGGGAATTATTATGAATTTTGAGTGAATTTGTGAAAATGTGGTTTGCTGGTAGGTATACCATGGAGCGGCCTCGGTTCACGGATCATCTGGAAGCAATCAAGTTCATCTGCAAGGATTTTTGGTCTGAGCTATTTAAGAAGCAAATAGACAACTTGAAGACAAACCATAGAGTGAGTTCGGAATTGAATCCTGTGGGGGTGTATATTTATTGTTATTATTATTGTTATGTAGTTTTTGATTGCGATGTATTTGGTTCTGTTGCAGGGTACATTTGTATTGCAAGATAATAAATTTCGCTGGCTTGCACGCATGTCGGTTGATCCATCCACTGATAATGTTGGTTCGGTTGAAGATAATACTTCGCCCACAGCTGAAAGCAAGGCCGCACAAGCAATGAGCATGCATCTTTATTTCCCATGCGGGATCATTAGAGGAGCTCTTTCCAACTTGGGAATTCCTTGTGCTGTTTCTGCGGATATATCAAACCTTCCTGCATGTGTGTATTCTCAATCTCTATTTTTTTTAACATAGATTAAAAAGTGCTTTTAGGGATAGAGAAGAGTTCATTTTCATTATGAATATTTTTGGATGCACAAGTTATTTGTCCTTCTTAGTCTGGTAGAGGTTATCCATAGTTCTCGACCGTGTGTAATCACGATGCTATATTGATTAAGTGTTGTGTTCTGGCATCTGGCTTCTATATTTTTCAGATTGTGGAGAATTTTCCATTAGCAGAAGTCACACACATGGCCAATAACAAGGGTTTAAAGATCCCTCTCCCCCCCCCTCCCCCCGCCTTTTGCTGTATCGTCTGATGTGTACCTCGGGGGAAATCTCACAATTTTGACCCCTTTCATTCGGCCAAAGGGTTTGAAAATTGAACCCTTGTTTCATGTTCAGAACATGGAAATATGATTCCCTGCCCATTGTTTGGACAAAACCCATTCCTCTCACTGCTATTTGCAATTGTCTCCAGCCAAATCAGACTTTTTCCGACCTTGTCTTTGTTTTTCTGACCAGCCCCTACTCTGTTCTATGTGTAGACTGTTCTTTGCCCTTTGTTTTTTGTTGTCTTGACTGAATTTTTTAGATGATTATGGTTCTTTGTATTATTTTAATAATGAATATGTTTTCAATGTTATGTTAACTTTATATTTAAACATTTGTATGTGTAGCATGATGTAGATTATTTAACCTATAAATAAAAGTTTAGTATAGTAGTCATTATTCTGCTATCCCATATAGCAACTTTGGGGTAGGAAATTCTACGTGGCTAGTTGAAATTGCTAACTGTGATTATATAACATTGTGCAAAATAAACGTCGTAAGAATTTGATCAGTTTGGAAAAAAGTCTAAATGGTTTCCAGTCTAGTTGATATTTAATGGCCTACAGTGTGAAGTTTAGAAGTGTGAGAGCATCCTTACTTTTTCAAGTATCGTGTTAGATTTGGCTATAGTTTTCTTGATCAAACTATGTTGGGTGAAGTTGTGCAAGTGTGTATGTATGTTTTTAGTTACATTCTAATCTGTATGCTTTTACAAAATATATCATAGAAACCCTTCATCATTGACTGATTAACTGCAGAAAAACTTGCTTAGTTATTACAAATGTTTAAACTCATCTTTTAATTAAAGAAAAAACTTTTTTTACTTCAAAACAGCTCAAACAAAGGGGCCCTATATGCACTTGGTATTGCCCCCGTGAGTGGGGACTTGAGAGGCTCATGAACTTGCTTCTATGATTAGTTAGAACTTGCTATGCACTTGGTCATAAGACTATAGCTTTGCTGTGATACCAAGGCTCACCATCCAGCAACAGAAAAAAACCAAGTCTGAATTTTTGTTTAACCTTTTAGTTTATTAAGGTCCTAATTGATGATAATCTTGTTATTTACTTTCAATTTATTATAATCTGTACTTTTTAGACCTTAGGCTACGGAATAAAATTATTATATGGTGCTAATGATAAAGTGGAATACTGCAATTATTGCCTTAGTTTTTAGGAAGTTTAATTTTTGCATTGTTTCTATAAAAAAATTATGTGAATGTATAGTTTTCATAACATGTGTTTGTTAATTTAGGATAATTTAAACAAGATTGTTTGTCTTCATACATGTAGGATATAACCATTTCAAGGATAATTGGATTTTTCTTCCATGTTTGTATCCATTAAAGCATGTCATTATCCAGTCGTCTGTTCGTATGCCCTGAATATCATTGTTGCAGGTTGTACGTAACTTAGTGTAATGATATTAGGATTTAGCTTCATCTGATATTTCAGCAGCAATTCCTATAATCCGTCTTAATGTGGGATAAATTATATTTTCATTATCTTATCTGCTTCTTTTGCATTATTTAATTATGGCAAACTATCAACATTGCACTCAGCAAAAGAACTGTCAACATTGCCGCACGTAAATTCCTTTGTTTTGAGTCAACAATGCAATTATTAGCATCTTTCTGTTTGTTTGGAGTGTACATGTGAGCTGATGAACATTATTTGTTGTGGGAGTAACGATACCTAGGGTGCTCAGAAAATAGTACACTCTTGTATCACAAGATAAAATGCATTCAGTACTCATGGGTAATAGTCGCTAGGAAGTTACACTTAATTAAGATCAGCCTAGGAAACAGTCTCAACTAAGTCTATTTAGAACCTATATATAAGAATATCTTGAATAAGAATGCATTCCCATTCTTATTCTTATTTTTCTCTCTAATTTCATCTCCTATTGCACTCCAAATTAAACTACAAGTATGTTTGTATTAAAATTTGTCTCTCTGCATGAGTTGCTCTGAACAATCTCCTTTTCTACATCGTTGAGCAGGTTCATTTGTGGTCCGTATAAAAGCTTGATGAGTTCATAGTTGTATTAATGATGGGAGGGGAAGCATTAACATTGTTGAAACGTTGCTTTGATGTCTGCAACCGCTTCTGCCATGAAATGATGGACTGGGGAATGTTTCTTTATGTCAAATGTTATCGACTTGGTTGTGTAGGAAGGGCTACTGAGATGAGATAGTATTTTGATAAACGAAGATTTGGTTCTTTCAGATGCAAATTCTAAGGAGAGTATGACAATATCAAATTATTGTGCTTGTGTGGAAAGACATCAGGAATTTCACCATTGTAACTTTGTTACTCTTGTATGGAATGGATATTAACCTCATAATTTTAAAATTTGTATTACCTTTTTTTGTTACTAATTTACTCGAGCGTGATTTTTTATAAGTCTATCTTAAATTGAATCATTATAAGTATTTGGTGGCGACGAATTTAATGCACATGATTGCAGTATTCTATAGGATCCTATACCCACTTCCAAGAATTTTGATCTACCTGTTGATCATGCTTGCAAAAACATGGACGGGTGGTAAAGCATTCCATTGTCATCCGGTTTATCCAGAAAATCACAAGTAAATCTAACATAAAAATTTTTAAAAATTCATTTAAATTTGTTTATTAACTTTATGATCCATCTATCATTTTTTTAAGTACCATGAATTCTGTAATACTTAACCATATCCAATGGATTCTCTTAATATTTAACGGATTGGAATTAATTCCATTTTTCTTTTTCATGGTTAAATATTCATACTCCATAAATTTACTTTTTTTACAAAAAATACCTTTTCTAATTTGTTTCAGTTTTTTTCAGAATATCATTTTTATGAATGGATTGAATATTCATTCATAAAATAATTATTAATGGACCAATTAAATTGAATTTTTATTAAAGGGAATTTTAAAATATAAAAAATAATGAATTATTTTATTCAATTCATTATAATTCGAAATAAAATTTATTTGATTAATAGACATAGGAAACTTTTATTCCCAAAGGGACACGAAAATACAGGACACTGAAATACGTATGTGTTTATATATATAATTTAATTTCAATAAAAAGTTTTTATTTTCTTTATAGTTTTCATATAATAATATTTTTCACACAGAATATTAATCTTGTCTTGATAGTTAAAACAACTGGTTAGACTTCTGTAAAAAAAACAACTACCCTTATGAAATTTAGTTTTATAAAATAATTGTTGAATCTTGTAATGTTCATAATATAAGTTGACCTTTTATTTTTTTTATAATAGAAGTATCTAGAAAGTGTTTAACAAAAAAATAATTGTTTGCTAATTTTATTTATTTCTGTTCAAATTATATTGGAGATAGAAGTCTACAGTTGAGTTACACTTTATTAATCCTGTTACCCTATCCTATTATTGCCTAATAATCCTATTAAAATAATTTGAATTAGATTAGGTTGTACATGTGTCATCTCTTTATCAAATTCAAATTAAATCAACTTGATTATTAATAAATTAGGTTTGATTTGGATATCATATGCTATAAAGCAATTAATGTAAAATTGAAAAAAAAAACATCGTTTTTCTTTGACAATTCATTTTCATATAGTTTTCTATATTTATATATCATATGCATTTTTATTAAATAATGTATTTAAATAGGTTAGGAAGAAGCAAGTGGAGATAAAAGAACATAAAAAAGATTTAAGAAAATATACTAAGAAAAGAATGAAAGAAAAAAAAATATTCCCTCTAGTTCATATTATATTATAAGACATATTTTACAAAATCACATAAATTAATGAAGACATTTAATTTATATCATTTATTATTAATCTTTATTTAACTAAATCCTGAACTATAAATCTTATTAATTAGTATTAAATAAATTAATTGAAATACAATAAAAAATATATAATTAATAAAAGTATATAAGTGAATAAAAAAATTATTGAAATTATAAAATATTTTATATTATAAACTAAGATTTCTTTCAAAAAATATATCTTATAATATGAACAAGAAAAATTATAATTTAGTATATGTGGTCTTTTATAAATTATGCATAAATAATAAATTAAAATTAATAATATATTATATTAATTTAAAGAAGTGTTTTAAGTTTTAATAAAATTGAGCCAAGTGTACAAAGTTTTCATGTTATGGGTATTTTTTTTTTATTCAAGGTGATTGTGGTTTAATATTTTGGCTAACGTACAGGTACAAATAAATTTTATTTTAATACTTTTCCCTTTTGTCCATGAATTATGAAAGTTTAATAATAATTATTATAATAACGTTATAGTCAATAAATATAGTATTTTTTGTCGGGTTTAATCTTAATTGCTATACTTATAATTGGTTGTATTGGATCTTCTTTTTTTAGTATTTTTAAATATTTTTTATTTTTTATTATATTATCAATTATTTTATTTTTTATTTTCTAAATATATTATTTATTATTTTCTTTATTTTAGCTAATTTATTTGGACCAATTATTTATTTTCTTATCACATTATCAATTATTTTTTTTATTTAACTAATTTATTGAAACCAATTATTTATCTTTTATTTGCTAGTTACATTATTCGATTATTTTCTTTATTTGATTAATTTATTGGGACCAATTTTTTGTGTTGAATTTGCGACTAAGACTCAATCTTTTCGTAGTATAGCATTTTAGTTCTTTTTAACAAGATGACTTGAGCACCTCAATAATATGAAAAAGAGAAAGAAATGAGAGTGTTTGGTCTGGAGAGACGTCTACCAATATAAGAACTATTGGTCATTGATATCTCTTAAGAAATTGTTCACTATAATTGCTTTCCAAATGACACTCATGTAGATCTATAATGGGTTCGCATATAATATTCATCTAAGCATATATAAAATAATAAAAATGAGATAACAATAAACCTAACCTACATGTGATGTGGTTGTTAACGCATAACAACTCTTTAATGTAGCACATTAACAATAAGTATTCCTTACTTGCATCACCACCCACAATAGATTTAACAATTTCTCTAATTCTACATACAACAAAAGTACTTATTTCGACCACATACTTATTTTGGTCACCTTTGTTGGGAGATTCTGGAGAGGAAAATGAGCTACAAGCACAACCACACAAGTGTCTATGACACCACCTCCAACCCAAAACCTTAAGGCAATGATTTATGAGTTTTCTTCTTTATATATTGCTCAATACACTCATTTTTACTTAATATGGGACTCCAACATCACACTTGTATCCTAACAATCTCTCCAAGTGTGAGTCCATCCACATTGTACACTCCCCCTTTTTACCCCTTTTTAACTATGAGTACCCTTCCTGGTGACCCTATTCTGGAATCTCACCTAGGTACTCAGCCCGAACCAGGGCTCTGATACCAATTGTTGGGAGATTCAGAGGGGAATGAGCTACAAGCACAACCACACAAGTGTCTATGACACCACCTCCAACCCAAAACCTTAAGGCAATGGGTCTTCTTCCTTATATATTGCTCAACACACTCATTTTTCCCCAATGTGGGACTTACACTCACACTTGGATTCCCATGACCCTTACTTGTATCGTCATTCACCAACGAGACACACGCTTGCCTGAAACCTCTGTCAGGAAGACTTTCGATACAGGGACCACTGAGGAGAATGAGCTACAAGAACAACCACACAAGTGTCTATGACACCACCTCCAACCCAAAACCTTAAGACAATGGGTTTTCATGGGACTTCTTCCTTATATATTGCTCAACACACTCATTTTTCCCCAATGTGGAACTTACACTCGCACTTGGATTCCCAACAACCTTAACATCATTATTGATCTTTATCTCACTAGTTGCAATTTTGGTCACCTAGTTAGATCATCCACTTTTGTTTCAAAACAACCAAACATATAAATGTTTGAGTTTACATGTCTTGGTCCTATAAACTCCTCCTACCTACTCTACTATTTAAGAAGTACATTCTTTACTCTAGACTCTTTAAGTTCTCTAAACATCCTTGTTATCTTCAAATGTTGATTCCTCACTCTATAGTTTCTCACTAACATAACCTTCAACAATTTCACATGTATACTCATTACCAATTTCAATCGTGTTGGGAATCACACAATAAAAAATAATCTTTTTTAGAGGAATCATGCCCATAAATAAGAGTACAAATAAAGCATGTAATAAATTTAACATGGTTTGGCAGTGAAGACTTACATCCATGAATACTCAACAAAAATATTTTATTACTCAATGTGCAATTAATCTAGTGAAAATTGCAAATTCTCTCTTTCTGGCAAAAAATTGGAAACTCTCTCATGCAATTTTTTCTAATTTTTCTAAAAAAAATTGCAAACATTACGATGACACACAACTACCCATGTATACCTAAGAAACTTATTGAGTTGTGGTGAGAATTTTCAATTTCACTTTTTATTTTTATAGTAGTTTCCTACTTTTGACTACTTCATGTTACTCAATGTGGGACTTTGTTGAATATCGATATAAGAACTACAAACTAATACATTTTTTTCTTGATTTTCCAACTCAACATCAATAAACTCATCACCCTCTTCATCGACTCTTTCCTCCTCACTATGTTGGAATAGAAATCTTCATATTTCCTCGTGAGACAAATTTCCACATTGATTGTTCTACCTCCTTGTGGTTCACATTAGTATCATCAATAAAAACTTTTACTTCACATTTATGAATCAACAAAACTAGACAACTTAGAACTGAGTACGTTCCTTACCTTTAACTAATTCCTTTAACTTACCTTTCTCCACCAATAATCACATCTTACATTCATTTTTACATTGGAAATCTTCTTTCATTATACTCACTAACTTGAAATAAGATTACTTTATTAAGGCTATATTGTTTAAAGTAGTAATATCTTCCGTGATATATTTCATAGACTCACACACCAATATCTCTTCATGGTAAACTTGTTATGTGAAATGTATTCCTTTAAAACTTTGGAAAAAAAAATAAAAAAACATAAAAATTAAAAAAAAACAACTATTTTAATCTTTTTACAATGTGTTTCTCATCACCACAAGACAAGTAACAACAACAATAAAAAAGACTTAGAAAATTTTACTTAATGAGACCATCTTCTCCAAAAATCAAACTTGTTTGTGTGAGTATAAACACAATATCTTCCTACTTTCAACATGTAACCCTTACCATCATGAGTGAGTTTACAACTCTAGCAATTAGGTACCTCCACTCACTAGCTTCAATGTACCCTAGAACTATCATTTTCTTTGATAATTTGTTCCCCTTCCTCTTTTTTAGATATCTTTGTTTTTTTTCCTATCCAAATTTTTTTTTATTTATAAAAATAAAAAAAATATGTGACTTTTTTATCCAGTCATCCAATTAAAAAAAATCAAATAATAGACACTTTAGACAAAAAAATTAGATACTAAATTGTAGGAAAACTTTTAATAAATATTCAATTAAAAAAATTTAAATTTATCAGAAACTTTATTTAAATTATTATATTAATAGATAAGTTAAAATGTTAATTAGTTGAGCATAAAATCATATTTTCCAATTCAACCGAATAATAAGTTTAATTATCTAAAGGGATATAATTTCTAAATAACTTATTTATATTTTTTTATAATTTTTACTTTAATGATAAAATTTTATAACGAAAAATCACACTTTTATAATCTTTTGTTATTAAAAATCATACCTCATAAAGTATACAACTATACTAAATCTTAATCCGAGTTTCTCACATGATCCCATTATTGAAATGCTCTAAGTACTCACACATGTTAGTTTTTTCCCACCTAATTCTTATAAACTAGATTGGCTAATTAGGTAATTGTAAGTAAGTGGACAGCAAAAAGTTAGGTAAAAGTTGCGGAAACCCTAAAACTACATAATTGTTAACGAGTGACATAATTTACAAACACCTCATTATTTATTACACACTATCAAAATTATAGAATCAATTTACTAAATAAGAAACAAAGCACATCAAACTTTATCTATTTGTTGTAATGAATTTCGATTAATTATAAAAAGAAAGTATGTCGTTAGTTAGCATTTTCAGAGCTGTTTCAGTGTGAAAAACTACCAACTCTTAACCATATAGCCAACACGTTTGTGGCTAAAGTCAAAATAAGGAATTTGATACATTTTAGGTAATGTGATGAACACAACCAAACAAAACAAACTTGATGCATTCAAAAGCTGAATTGAAGTAGTTCAGCCATTGTTTTACAAAGTCCAAATCTTGTTTGTCGTTGGGACATTAAAGCAAACAGGTAAGTGTATATCAATAATGCCAAGACCTTGAGTAAGGGTTTAACTCACAAAATTTGGAATACACTCATCTTATATTTTAGTAGTTTTTGTTTTATTTGGACTTTTTATAATTTTTTTTATTTGGGTTTATTAATTTATTGACATTCTTTAAGTAATGAGTTGTTAATTAAGCGATCTCATTAGGATGATACTTGTATTTTTTTTATATAAAATATTTTGTTTAAGAAAAAAAATCAGTATGATAGAAATAATAATAATAATAATAATAATAATAATAATAATAATAATAATAATAATATTTATGCAGACCTTAAATGAAAAAGAAGGAACATTTTGTGTGCTTATGATTATTTTTTTTCAATTTGATAAAAATACACAGAGATCTACTCAAGCACTTATTTGATCATTTAATGCATAACTCACACTTATATAGATCTACTTCAATTTGAAAGAAGCCAAGAAACCATGAAAATCAAAATAAAAAAAATATTGAGAACTATTAACAAAATTGTAAAAATTTATTAAAGATTAAAAGTAAAAAATGTTACATAAATAATTTCTATTTAGTGGTGTGAGTTAATAGATATATCATCACTTAATAATAGGAGCCAAAATAAAAACAAAATTTTATGATAATTTAAAACGTTTTTTTGACATAAATAAAATCTGAATGAATTGTGGTTTTGTTTGGTTTGTATATCTAGTTCACTTACCATATGAGTGAATGATCTTAATCCATAGTTCGAATGATATAAAATATGAGAAATTGAAAATTTATAAATAATAAAATAATGAAAAACTTTAAGAATATAAAAGAAAATGATAAAAACTTTAAAAATGTCTAACATAATGTTAATGAAAAATATAAGGAATTAAATTTAGATCAATGAAATAGTATAATCTAAAAGGAGTTTTCATCTACCTTCAAACATATATGAAAAAAAAAATCAATCTATCTAACTTTTTATATTGTAAAATTGTAAAAAAAATAAAGAATTAATTATGAGTTTTTTTTGTCAAATTCTAGTTGTAGTGCCTGGAAAAACGGTTCACTTGTCACAATCTATGAAAAAAAAATAGTAAATATTGAAGAAAACGAGGGAATACTTTTATAATTTAAATTTTTATAAATTAAACATTTTTTAAGTAACTAATTAAAATATTATTTATATTTATTTTAAGTGAAGTCTTTAAAATAATTTATATTTTTATTTTGGTCCCTGAATTTTTTTATAACAATGATTAGTATATTTTTCATGATTAATGATTTTTTTTGTATTTATTTTAATTTGAGTCTCTAAAATAATTTCAGAAATTTCTTTTGATTCTTTAATATCTTTTTATCATAATGTATTAGTCAACATTCAAGATCATTAATAACTTAACAAACACTTAAACAAAATGAAACAGAAGAGACTAAACCAAAATATTAACTCATTAAGTAATTAAGTTGAAAGAAAAAATTATTTACATAATCAAAAGCAAAAAGTAATCCTATATTAGAAACTTAAAATTTACTTAAGCCAAATAAAAACAGTGAGACTATAATTAGCCAAATAATTAAAAGAAAGTCAATATTAATCAAGCAATTCCAATACAACTATGAAATATAAAATAACAATAATAATACTATTTAATTGAAATGTGAAACATGCTTAACCTGAGTTAAACAAATAAAGGCACCTGAATATCGATTTAGTTAATCCTTCTTATCCACAATCACGATCCCAATATTTTTATCTTTCAAATATTTTAATCTTAATATTAATTCTCCAAAAAGCTTATATATATTAATTTTAAGAAAATAACTCTATAAATAAAATATAATTTTGTTGAGATAAGAGGAATGATTTACTCTTAACCTTAACTTTTTATTTTATTTTAAATGGACTGTTTTGATTAATTAAGTAATATATGTATTTAATATTTTTTGTCATTAAATTTTTATATAAAATTTTTCTTTATTAATATATATTTAATAGTTATTTTATATGTAATTTTAAAACATCATAAGTTTTTTTAATAACAAATTATCATTTAAATTATATTATATTCAATTATTATTTAATTACTTATTTAGTAAGGACAATGGGATGAATATGGTACTACCTACCTGTTACTTATTCTATGTAAAAAATTTGTTTTATTACCTATTTCGTATATGTGAAAAAATATTTAAAAAAGTTTAGTAGATCTTTTTTATATATGTAGGTATTATATATGCCCACAAACCTTATTTGCTTTTATTTTTCTTAATTTTAAATAAAAATATTTGAAAACAATTTTTTAAAATATAAATTTAAATAAAAATAATTTTTAAATATAATCTAAATAAAATTGTATAATAAGATATTAGTGTAAATAAATTTGACTTATTTAAATAAATTTAAATAAGTTAAATTATAAAATATAAATTTTAAAAATTAATCTTTTAAAAACAATTTTATTTATTAAATTTAAATAAAAATATATTTATGTAAAATTAAATTCTTATAATTCTTCAATAGTTAATCATTATACAGATTTTACCGGAGATATTAGCGGATGCGAATCTTTGTTTTGTTATCTGATGTTATTCCATGTGCCCATTACATGTTATTATGGTCCCATGTTAGCTAGAGGGCAAAGTGGGTAAATAACTTGATAATAGAATATTGCATTTTTTTCCCCCAAGGATTCATTGTTAGTCAAACTTAGTCATACAATTTTGAATAATTTAATATTTTAAAATAAAATAATAGAGTTGATTAAATATTATTATTATTATTTAATCATTTCCATCCGAATAGTTTAACTATTTAATAATTTATTATTATTATTATTATTAGTATTATTATAACTTTTATCTAACATTGTTGGAGTCGTGTCAGCTTGGGATAACCACTATCCTCACCAGAGAGACCTTGTTATATATTTTGAAATCTTGTGTGCAGTGTTTTTGAGTTGTTTCAGTTAATGAGATCAAATGGGTAGAGTTAACCAAGCGTGCAATGTTTGTGCTCAGATCACAACTCAGCAACAATCTGTATCTGTTGAACAGATTGTGAATGACATGAAACATGCAAAGGCAGAAGGGGCTGATACAGTTGAGGTTAGGCTCGATTCCATCACCAACTTCCACCCTCTCCGTGACCTCAAAATCATCCTCCAAAATAAGCCATTACCTGTGTTTATTGCTAACAGGTAATTCATCTCATGTCCTCTTCATTTGTTTCTTTTAATATTTCTGTCTTAGTTTGAAATAATTATTATTACTGGTGAAAAAACTCGTCTTCGGAGTACTTGAAGTGACATTAAATTTGAGACTACTGATTAGATTCAAACCATATCAGTGACATGTTCAAAATTCAAACTTGAGATTACTTATTAAGAGGAAACAGTCTCTCATTCGATTATCGATTTTCATCGCCTTTTTCTTCAACTTTACAACAAACTTATCTGCTATTACATCCTTGTTTGTAAGGTCGAGTAGTGTTTGTATCTTTCTTTACTTTCACACCCTGAATCATTTGCATTCAACGTATTTGTTCATTTTACTTGTTTAAAGGCCACAATGGGAAGGTAGTTTATACAACGGCGATGACAGCATGTGGTTGGAAACGTTGCAATTAGCTGTGGAATTGGGGGCTGATTTCATAGAGGTTGAGCTGAAGGTATTATTTTTTTAGCATTTGGAATTGTTTTCTACGGGAAATTGAAGTTATGTAAACATAGATGCTTTTTGAGATTGATAACCTCGGAACTCTAATGCACTAATATTTCACAATTTATTTTATTTGACCTTGTGTCGATGCTATGAAGCACAAATTTTATGAAGACAGTGATTTATAAATTTCCTTTACAATATCTAATAAATGTAATTTTAATTGTCTTCCATACAATTACATTAAGTTAACTTTTATTCATATACGTTAAGTTAACATAATGCATCATGTTATATGTATGCATATTTATCGTATAAAGATAAATTATAATTTTGAACTAAATAAAACATAATCTTAAAAAATAATTTGGATAAACATATTTAACTTATATATATATATATACGTACACGTATTGAATCATGTTATTTTTAAAGTAAGTTTGGATACTTAAAACATATTTAACTTTTTATATATACACGTATTGAATCATGTTATTTTTAAAGTAAGTCTATCACATACATCTGTTTATCATGAATATCCACCGAATGATGCATTCTTAGATTGCTCATGGCATGTAGAGAGTGACGTCCCACTTGGTTGTTGTTCATTAACAGTTACTGTATACATGTAATGTGTCCTTTACTTACACCACCGTATGGTTGTTCAGGCAGCCTCTTGTCTTCCCACCTTGGTGGAACATAAGAGAAATCATAATAGTCCTGGAAAAATAATTGTCTCCTGCTATGTGGATGGCATCACTCCTCCGCAAGAAGAACTCCTTCAACTTGTTGCACGCATGCAAGCTACTGGATCAGATATCATCAAACTTGTTACACATGCAGCTGATATAACAGAAATTATAAGAATATTTAGCTTGTTTCACCATTGTCAGGTATGAGTTCTTCTTTCTTTTTTTTAAGTTTACATCTCCTGATAATATTTCCAATATAAATTGTACTACAGCAATAATAGTCACTAGGATTCTCTCGGTTTCGTTCAATGTGAAATGAAAATGATTTTTTTAAAGAAGGGTGTTTCTATGTTAAAAAGATGGAAACTTGACAATCAATTCTCTTCTGTTCAGATCTTTTCAGTATTTTTGTGTAATAGTAAAATTAATTTTCTCATTCCTTTTTCACTATATCTGTTTCTACTTTCTGATGTTTGCCTGCTCTGGTAAGAATTTGCAGGTACCATTGATTGCTTATTCTATTGGAGAAAGAGGACTTATAAGCCACCTTCTAAGTCCAAAATTTGGTGGGTTCTTTGTCTGTGGATCTTTGGCAGGAAATCCAATCCCTGGTATGCCTTCTCTTGACAGTCTCAAGGAAGCCTATAAATTGGAGCGTGTAAATGAAGATACCAAAGTTTTTGGGCTCATCTCAAAACCAGTTAGCCACAGCAAAGGCCCTATATTGCATAATCCTTCCTTCAGACATGTAAAATACAATGGAATCTATGTCCCCATGTTTGTTGATGATCTTAAAGAGTTCTTTAGCACCTATCCAAGCCCTAATTTTAGTGGTTTTAGGTATGACACATGTTGCCATTAGTCCACTAGTCCACTTACAAGTCGGAAATATATATTCCACTTTGAGGTCCTCATCCTGATTTGCTACTGTTTGAATTTGCGGTTAGCATGAATGATTGTGTTTAATAGTTTTGTTATCACTTCAAAGAATTTAAGTGTTTGTATTTCTTTCTTGTTTAAAAAATTCTCATCGACTTTTGTATTGCAGTGTTGGGATTCCATATAAGGAAGAAGTTCTAAGGTTTTGCGATGAAGTCCATCCGCTTGCTCAGGTTTGGCTTATTCTTCCATTCAACATAAGGAAGTCTTCCGTAGTGATTGTCTTTTACCAACTATCATGGCTGAACACATATTTCCATAGAAGTTCTTGTCTCTTCTAAGATATAAATTAAGAAACTTTGGCTCAAGTCACTCTTCATTTTTTTGTCCATGGTGAATGTCTCAAATATCGCCTCAAAATAATCTTGCTCGTTGGGACACATGGGTTGACATGTATATATCATTATTTTTGTTCTTTCTTACCTGATTCTCCAGTTTATTATGCACTCATCTCATCGAGAATCTATATGCAGATGGCAGTCAAAGAAAGAAGCTCATTAAACAATTTAAGCTAGTTTTATAATGTCAATACAAAATTTGGCAGATGGAATCAATGCATTATTTCCAGTAACCTGATTCCACGACCATATGTTTTGGTGGTGAATATAAATATAATTGAAGTATGTCTTTCCATGCATTAACTGAGCGCTTTTATGCATTTTTCTGTAAGAGTTGACCACTGATCATTTGAAATGACACAGATGTTATTCTGAAAGATTAGTCTGTCTAAAATTAGTTCAAGGAAAATCATGCTGTTACTAGAAGGTTCTCTATGAAATGAACTTATGATGTAGTTGTTCTTCCATGTAATGAATTTTTAGTAATGCATAATCAATTTGTTTCACTTCATGTTCCACCAGTCTATAGGAGCTGTTAATACTATCATAAGGAGACCAGGAGATGGGAAGCTTGTTGGTTATAATACAGATTGTGAGGCTGCAATTACTGCAATTGAGGATGCACTCATTGGTAATTCTCCCCTACTGTTATGCTTATTTCAGTTTCCTTGACAAGGCTACATGAATGCCTTTAAGCTGAAAAATCAAACCCTTTATCATTTGTCAAAGGAGGTTGTGAAACAACTTCAAGAACCAGCTTTCTTAAAAGCTTGAATTGGTAGGTGCCTACCCAAGAGCAGTTTCCATCTTTATCAGTAACTACCGAGCAAGTTTCAGTTTTTTGTGTTATTGAAGGTTTCTGACTTATCCTCTTTCTTGAAATTTCAACGTAATTATTTCAGACAGAACATACATCTAATTCCTTATATCTATGTCATCAAGTTCTCAAATCGAACAATGACACATGAATGATTTTAAAAAATTGTACAAGTTATTCTTAGAGACGAGACAAATATTTATGGTTGAAGAAAATTCCATATGCTGTTATTTGATTTATTTTTTTTTAACAAGGAAATAAATAACTTGATCTACCTTTTGTGACTTTTTTCAATTTTTCATTGATGGAGTTCAATTCTTCCTGGGCAATCTCAAATTAAAATTAGTGTGATTTTTACTAATACTATTTACTGATTCCCTTGAATCAAAATTTTGTCAGAGCATGGTCGCAATGATGGTGGAGCATCTTTAGGTTCACCCCTCTCTGGTCGATTGTTTGTGCTAGTTGGTGCGGGAGGTGCAGGGAAAGCACTGGCATTTGGTGCTAAAAGCAGAGGAGCTCGTTTAGTAATATTTGACATTGATTTTGGTATAAAAAGGGATATATTGTCTATAATAAACTTAATTTTTCTTTGATTCTTTCTCATGTTAGAGCTTGAGTTTTACCTACATCAAGGCACCGGTCATACCTTAGAAATATTCCTCCCCAAAAGGGCAACAAGGGTTGGTGGGGTGGGTGGGTAGAATTACAGAAGCACCCTTACCTTAATCTACATACAGCTGATCAATCAAGTTTAATTCCTTGATGTTGCATATAATGATTTTTCACGAATTGAACAGTTGACTGCAGTAGATCTAGGGGCTATGTTTGTTATTGTTGGTGAAGAATTCACAGCAAGACCAGTTTGGTGAAGAAATATTTTTTAGATTTTTTGGGGGTCTATGGTGACAGATGATCATGCTTTTGAGCTAGTATTTAATATGAACTATGCTCCTTAGCATCTATCTTATATCAAATTTCAATATAGTGAATTGTTTCTCTTCTGCCCCGGATTTTTTTTTCCGTCAAGGGCTTTTATTATATTAATTTGTATCTTCATTCTTATTTCTGTATCTCTATTGTATCAAATTTTGCATTGACAAATGTTTCTTATTTCTCTAATTTTGTTTTAAAAGACAGAGCAAAATCTCTTGCCTGTGCTGTATCTGGTGAGGCTCAGCCTTACAAAGAGTTGGTCAACTTTCAGCCAGAGAAAGGGGCAATTCTTGCAAATGCAACACCTATAGGAATGCATCCAAATACTGACAGAATTCCGGTGGCAGAGGTTCTACACTTTATTCAAAAAAATTAGGACAAAACATAGATGCAGATTTGTAATGTTATTTTCTATTCAGAATTGAAACTTCATTTTATTAATCTGCATGGTAAAAGTTTTCATTAAAAGTTACATAAGTTATAAAAGTGAAACTTCAATTCTAACTAAAGAAATTTACCACAAGCATTTAAGGAATGCACTCTTAGTTTTGTCCTTGTAATTTGAGTTTAATTATTGTTGCTGGTCTCTTCTTCAAGGCAACTTTGGAAGATTACTGGTTAGTCTTTGATGCTGTATATACGCCAAGAAGAACAAGATTATTGAAGGAAGCAGATGCTGCAGGAGCAACCATTGTGGGTGGAGTAGAAATGTTCCTAAGGCAGGCTATTGGTCAGTTTAATCTTTTCACTAGCATAGAAGGTACAATCTACTTGTTCTCCTTTTACAAATGTACTTTGCTTCATCAAACCTTTCTTGTTCTTCAACTTTATTTTAAAGGATTGATTTACTCTCTAAAATTCAATATTCTTAATTTCAATTTATTGAGTGCATGTTAGATTTCAACATCTAACATGTTTAATAGTGAACAACTTCACTCAATACCAATTGGTTTTAAATTGAAATTTAACAAAAATAAATTGTATAACTCTAATATCATCTTTAAAATAGTAGAATTTAAAATTAATTTTAAAAAATTAATTTAATGAAATAAGATTTATACACACTTATATACTATTATTTGGTTATATATTTAATCAACGTGGTATCTCTAACCATTTTCGCGTGATAAAATGAACAAGTTGTAAGCCTATGAGAATTATGTGCACAATTATGGCCAAATGAAGATGAGGAATATTGAGAGACACTATAGCAAAACGATCCATATATTATCAAAATGGCTCATTTACTCCTTCTTTTATATTATCCAAAGCCATCAAACTGGTCACCCATCAATCTTTAAAGCAGATAATACTTCAAATAATGAATTTGAGGTCAAGACATTGATTTAGTCTGAGAATGGAAAAGAGGTTTAAAAATGAACATTCCTTCTCCTTAGTCCCGGAATGGAGGCTTTATATGTAATAGTCTCATATAACTATTTATATACAATTTTCCACTCCTATCTCACTTAAGTGTATTTTACTAAACAAAATCATGATGGAACCTCGATCCAAAGTGGAGAGTACCTGCATGTGATGTGAGAATAATTAATGTAAAGTTACAACAGTTGAAAAGTTTGTAATGTGAGAATAATTAATGTAAAGTTACACCACTTGAAAAGTTTGTTTTTTTAGTGAGTCTAAATGTCTTACGTTAACTAAAAGTTAAAGACAATAACATGTAAACATTTAACTTTTCTAAAATATGAAAAATAACCTCTTTTTAATTTATTTTAAATAATAAATAGGGATATTTGAGCATACAAATTTTTATCTTAAGATAATAAGAGTAAAGTTTTAAAAAACCTTATTTTTTCCATAAAATAACAGAGCTAACACTTTTTTAGAGACTCCTCCATTCATGAACCGACTAAGAAAACTCCTCTAAACTATTTGATAATTGGCCTGTCATCAAAATGCTTTTTCAAAACAAACCCAGATGGTATCATAGAGCTCCAAAAACACATATTTTGAACGCATGATTGTAGTCTGGTTGGTAAGATATTGATTGATCCCGACAAGAGGACCACTTCATTGTTTAAGGTTCTTGGGCTTAACTGAAAAATGTTTATATGCCAAAACTAAAAGCTATGAGCAAAGAAATATACTTTCATTACTAAAAAAATAGTAGCTTTCTCTCAGTGTATTGGTTACTCTGCAGCAATTCAATTAGGTGCATCAGTTCAGTTTTATTAAGTGATCTCATTTATTTCTTCTCTGTGCAGCCCCTACTGAATTTATGCGAGAAATTGTTTTATCCAAGTTTTGAAGACGTTTGCTTCCATAAACTTGATCTTGCGACTTGGTGGAGGCTGCTGCTCCTGCCAAATCTCATTGTTTTTTTTAGTTTAGAAAATATACCTTATTCGTAGCTTGGAATACTGTTGCATTATATTCCCTTCTGTTGTTGGCCAATAACAAGTGGCACACTACTCCTAAACATCAATAGATTTATATTTATATGATTACGAGATCATTTTAATAATTTAATATATTCTAATTCAATTTTAGAAAACTGAATTTCTAATTTACACTCTAATTATAAATGTGAAATCTCCAACTATTCTCCCGTTTTATTTTCCTAAAAAGATCTTCAAAGTATGAGATTATTTATGCTATTAATGGAGTTAAACTAATTTTATTAATGTTGTGTATTTTCGTTCTCTTTATATTTCTTTTTTCAATGGAATGGAGCACTTTAATTCATAAATATGAATTTATCTACACTTTACCTTAATTAATAACATAATCTTAAATAATTTCCTACTGAGTTAGTATTATTCAACTTACGGAATCACGCAAGTAAGCGTTTTAATCTTATTATAAGGAAATATTATATTTGATAACTAAAAATAGATATTTAATTTAATATGTAAATGCTTTTGTGAACGAAAACATAAATATTATACTATAAATTAAATTTGGTGTTTACTTGGGAACCTCATGACGGGTTTAATTAATTTCATTTATAAAAATTTGGTGTTTATGTGAGAACCTCATGATGGGTTTAATCAATTTTATTTTTGAATGCAAGAGATAATTGTTGAAAAAAAATACATTGCTTTTAAATATTTTTTAAAATAAACTAAAATGGAAGAGTTGGAAATAGATAAAGATAGATTAATGGACGAAATTTGAGGCGAGTGAGAGCCGATAGTGTCGATGTTAGATGTATAAGGGAAAACACAAGCCACTAAACACACCACTTTTTTTGTGATAATTTTAAAAAAATTTGTAATTAAAAAAGTTAGTTATTATAATAATTATTAAAATCTAAAATATTATTAAAAATTAAATTAAATTTATACCAAAATGTGTATATTAAAAATAGTTTTAAAAATATGTTTATTAATTTTTATATTATTATAAGAATTTGTAATTTTCCATTAGTAAATACTATTCATGGTGGGTTGGTTAATATAAATTATTAAATTAATAAAAGAATGTGTACATTAAAAAAATTGTTTGTTAAAAAATTACATTATTAATTGTTATATTGTTAATTATTATAGATTATAGATATTGATTAAAAAAAGAAGTAAACATATTTAAATTTATGTACAAGTAGAAGGTAAAATTACCCGTATAAATCGTGAAGTAACTTTTCCAATTCTATAACACCTTTGATAAAAGAAAAAAAAACACGCTAAAGTATAAACAACTTCACTAAAATGTCAATGACATTGAGTATAGGAAATGGACTATTTTCTCATATTGAGAGAAAAAAAAGTAAAGATGACCTAACTTTATATTTCTTCTCGTGAATATTGAAACTATTATTAGTGTTATAATTATATTTATTAGTGATATCATATTTATTGAAAAAGTTTTTTGAGTTATTTGATAATTATAATAAAATAAAATGAAATAATTATTTTATTTTTTTAGTAATTAATTGTTAGATGTACATGTGAGATAAGATTATTTTTAATCTTATTATCTATTATATTTTGTTAGTCTGGTTTATATTTCATTTCAAGAAAAAAAAATCATGTTAAAAAACAAAAAAAAATAGTTGATTAATATTGTTTTACTTTATTGTTACTGTTATTATTATTACCACATTATCTTTATAATTGAAAAAAAAATTTAGCACTACTTATATTGATGTTATCATTATTATTATTGTTATTATTATCACTACATTATTTTTATAATTAAAATTATCATTATATGGTCACTACAACTATAGAATTTAAAATAAAATGCAGTTTTAAAATCATTATTGTGAAAATCTTCAAAATATTTTAGAAAATGTAAGTAAGGAAGTTATTAGGGGTGGCAAAATGGGCCAGCCCGGCACGTTTAGGTTCGTCCCGCCATGAGCCCGTAAAAAACGGGCCGGGCCAGGCCAGCTCGCCACAGTGATACGGGCCAAAATTTCTAACCCGTCCCGTCATAAGGCGGGCTGGCGGGCTGACCCGTCTATATTTTTTGTTTTTTATTTTTTTGAAAAATCTATTTTTTGGGTTTTTTATTTTATTTTTGGATCTTTGGTTTTAAATTGGACTTTTTTTTTTCTTTGGAACTATTTTCTTTGTGTCCAATTTAAATGAATTTTTGTAATTACAACAATATATTAAAGATGTATATGGTGACATGACATTTTAAAAGTGCAAGCTAAAAGACATAATGTTTATTACAAAAGAATTTGCAATCAGTGAGGTGTTGAAGGAACCCTAGGTATAGCTACTTTCCCAAATTTAAAGAGAACAAATGAGAGTGAATGAGGTGTTATATTTTTTTCGCACTGGCCCGTCCCACCCCGCCTGTGGCCCGACGGGTTGGCAAGCTAGACGGACCGGGCTAATACGGGTTGGCGGATTTAAAATGCTAACCCGTCCCGCCTATATGCTAGCGGGCCGACCCGCCGGGCCCAACTCACTTTGCCACCCCTAGAAGTTATATATCTTTCATTAGTGGTCCTTATTTCATCACGTTTAAAGTGTAATAAACGAAAAAGTTGGTGAGAGTAAAAGTGATTTTCAACCTAAAATTATAAAATAATAAGTTCTTTTTAATATGTTGCTCAACTTATTTATTTATATTCAATGTGGGACTCATATTCACTTGGATTCCTAACACTATATTATATTAAAAAAAAGAAAAAAAAATACACATAGAACATAATTAATTATTTATGGATATCAACTCTTATAGTCAAGTGTTAAAAGATTTCTTCATTCAAAAGGAATTTCAACTAGGAGAATAAAACATTAACCATTTAGGGGGACTCTTCAATGTATAGACTTAAGATGTGGTTGGAAAATACATGCATCCTCACTCCCAAATAACATTTATAATTTTATAACTCATTTTATATTTTTTAATTGTTTATCAATTTATACAAAAGTTTGCATGATGTTTATCATAGTTTTCCAATTGCTTATTAGTAAAATATTAAAGGGAGGAATTTTTTCAATGACATATGGCCTATAAGGTGTAGAGCCATATTTATTTTTTTAGAGTGCATTATTCAATACATGGGTTCTTTCTAGTGATATATGTCATAAGAAGAGTTGTCATTTTTTTTATTATGAGAAAAATGTATTAAAAGTAAAAATTGTCTTCTTTAATTGGACAAATGGTTATTTATTGGTTAGCATGCATATGTTTTTATACAAGTTTGTTTCAACATACCTAAAAAATAGTCATGTTTTGAGAATCCATAACAGGATAGTCATATTTTGAGAATCCATAACTATTCAAATTTCATTCAATTTTTTCACTATATTTTTAATGCATTTCTAACATGGCTAATGTATTATTGTTTTTATTATTCAATGCTCTTACACATAAAGATTTGTTAGTATATGGACTATTATTATATTTGTAATAATTGTTACAATCATATCTTAAACAAAACTAAAATGTGTTTTAAATCACTATTGTTTACACATTATTTTCGGTGTGCAATGACTTACAATAAAATTATGTTTGAAATTGCTATTTTAGCTATAAGAAATATCAATGGTGACCCATCTAACAAGTGCTCGTGTGATTTTTCAAACAAACGCATCTGACAATATTAAAAATAGTAAGGAATTCTTTCTAATAAGGTTTTAAAATGTAAGGTTTTTTTACAACTTTAAAAAGGATGGCCCGGAAGTGTAATTAAATTAAACAACAAAAAAGATATATCTAATTTACTCTTTAATATAACATATCATAGAATTTTTTTTTTAAAATATTCATAATTTCATAATAATATAAAGTAAATTTCACTGTTCTATCTATGGTTCAAGTATTTTATGAATCCAACTATTTTTTTGGACTCTCTTAAAGACTCTTAAAGAATGACTATGATTCATAAATATATTAAGTTTTAGGCTAATATGTGTTGATTAAGATATCATTCTAAGTTTTTTTCTTACTTGATTTGATCTATTAGCAAATAGAAAACTTCTCCAGATGATTTAAAGTTTTTCTTGGTGAGAGATAATTTTTTTAATTGATTAAAATGTTATTTTAGTTTGTTAAAGTCTTCTTGATTGGTTTGGAAAGACTGCAAGAAACATTTTAATTGATTATAATCACTTAAAATCGTGAGTAGTTATGTTTTTATTTTAATTGATTAAAATCACTTAAGATCATTTTGTATTTTGAATTTTTTGTTTTAATATGTTAAAACAACTTATTAATTGAATAATATTACTTACAGGTGATATTAAAAGATTAAAGTAGTTTTAATTTATTAAAACTCCTAGTAATTTATTTAAAGGCTTTGTTTCAATTTATTAAAGGATTTTCAATCCATTAAAATTTTCATGTATGATTTTATATATCTTTTCCATTTTAAAACTAATCATTTTTCCAAAAACATCATGTCATCTAAGAGAGAGTTATTACTAAGCTAAAAACATTTTTTTTGGACAAGACATGATCAACATCTTACTTGAAAGAGAAAATATAGTTTTTTACCTAGTTTATTCTACTTTTACTGTGTTTAATTCTTTTAAGGTGATATTGTTTTTGTTTTTAACATTAATTTTTGTATTTTTACTGTGATCAGATAGGGTTTCTAGATTACTCTTGTAACAAGGTGTGTAATCAAGTCATGTTCAAGATTTTTATTCTTGCATAGTTTTTTTTTACCGTAAAGGTGTGTGTTTGTAAAACTGGAAAATAATAATGTAAACTTGGTTTATGTGTTTGGACAACTTGATGTAGCTATAAATATAAAGTAAAGTGAACCAGTATAAAAATTACTCTATTGATTTGTTCTCTCTCCCATAACTCTTTTAAGCTTGAAATTTGTATGACTTGTATAATTTGAATTACTTATTGTCAACTAACTTTCTTTATTTAAAGATTTAATAAACTTACATTCTAATATTTGCAAAAATTGTTCTTAGTTCAATTCACTCCCCCCTTAAACTCAACCCTTAAAACTAACACATTCGTGAAATGAGATTTTGTTATTATACTTTGGTCATATCTCTAGACAATGTGGAATCTTCAACATGTCCTTTTGCATCAAGGATACAATTTAAGTGTGAGACTATATATTTATGGGAAATCTTATAACAACCTAATAGTGGTGACATAATGAGAATTAGTTCGCCTGAAGTTTATAGAAGTTTAAATTCATTTATATAGTGTAATTTAATCATATCTCTAATTGATGTAGGATCTCCAACACACATCTCACATTAAGAACTAAACATCGAATATGAGACTAAATATATGTGGATAGTCTGATAATGACCTAATAGTAAGTAACACAATATGTCGAACAAATCTTGTTAGAATCAAATCCAATATTATCTTAGAAAATGAATTTAGTCCTAACTCAATACAAAATTGGATTGGAATGTAAGGTTCACACCCAATTTATACAATAATTTGATCATATTTTAATCAATGTGAGATCTCAGAGAAAACTCTAATATAGTATCTTTGTGAAATACATTTTAATTTATAGACCAATTTGTTTATCTAATACCCTTTATTTTGATATGTCTATCTTCCTTTCATATCTCATAAATAATAACTATTCTCTTAACTTTCCAATAAAGTAACATATATCTTTTGGCACAACTTCACATCACATTTTCTTGTTATACTCAAAGTTTATTTTTTAACCATTATCTCCAACCATAAATATGTTGAAATACAAGTGACAAATATCATTAGTTAAGTTGCAAATGATTTCCATTTTATGTCTCCCATGAATTTCTATCATCAATTTGAAATCTTTAGTTCATAATATAGTATTACAAGGATGAGGTTTTGGTTCATTTAGATACCTAGTATATCATAAAGAATATTGCTCAAATTAGTCTACTAGAAATGAAAGAAACTCCAAATATTATTTTGGATTTTACATGACTTCAAAGAAAAAAATTACTCATTAAAATTCAGGAGAATGACATGACACAAAAAACTATTTATTGATGAAAACAGTAAAGAAAAAAAGAGTTGTATAAAATTAAGCACGCAAACTTAATTATTGGTTTCTAGACAAACCCTAAAAATTTAAAATGTTGATTAAAGGTTTTATAAGTATTGAATTTAACTACTCATATCTTAAATATGAAGTCCCACATTAATATTGTGTCAAATGAACTTGGACTATGCATATTATAAAACAAATTAACATTTTCAATTTTTATGTGTTATGATTTTAAATTTTTCTTAACAAGATAGTTTAGTTGAACGCAATATTATGTATAATTGATTTGTGCAATTTTAATTTTATATTAATTTTATTATTTAGTGAAATAACAAAAAAAAATGTTAAGTATGTGTTGTTTTTTATTACAAATAAGAAATTATTATAATGAAAGCTAAGAATATTTTAACAACATTATTCACATAAAAAAAATGTGATAAGACAATTACTAAAATATGTTATGTATATTAAAATAGATCAAAATCTCTTGCTCATAAAATTATTAAAATTTTTAAAAATATATTAAACAAAAAAGAGCAATAACTCAAAATATGTTGATAAAACACATTACATTAGGTATAACTTTTACTTTCAAAAAAGTAGGAAAAAGTAAAGGCATTACCAACTAAAGAGGTGCACACAAATCTTCATGATAGTTCATGGACTCAATTTTGATTTTGTCATGTGTATTCTTTGTGTGTAATTTTCTTTTTTTTAGAGTAAATCAAATCATAACATGAAATTATGATAAGTGTCATACATAAAAATTTAAAATTAAAAAAAATGTTGTGTAGAGCATGAGATTTGATACCACCCTATTATAATTTTCAAATGTTACAAGTTTACAATATTCAATAAAAAAAATATAAACTTTGCCTTATTGAATTTTTACTTTTGAGGAGTTAATAATATTTTTTTCAAATTGGGTACCTAATAAAATAAATATTTAAATATTTTAGTTTAAGTTTTTTTTTACTTATATAAATTTTATTGTTTTTATGTTAATTAAGGTGAAATGTATCACATTATATAAAGTATAGAGTGTTGAATTATTATATCATTAAATCACTTATTTTATAAGTATTGACAAGTAAACTTTAAGGTTAACTCAATCTTATAAAACCAACTTATAAGATAAGATGAGTGAAAGCTCGAGTACTCCCTTAAAAAAAAGTCAGGTGTCGAGAATGCTACCAGTGAGGTGACCCGTTAGGGCAGATGAAAGAAGTTCTCCTGAAGCAGCGTCAAAGGCCAGGCCCTTCAACCAACAAGATTTTTTGTTGTGTAATTTGCATTCTGTTTTGGCTACTCACGAAACTCTTTCTCCTTAATAGGAAGAACTCTCTTAAGAGGAAGGATACAAAGACCAAGCCTGTCGATGTTTGCATTCCACTTATTTAATTTGGTTATATCACTTATCAATGTGGGACGTGCATTACACCCTCATGTCGAGTACATCATCCAAGTTAAAAGTAAAGAAAAACCTAATAGTGAACTATACGATAGACCCAACAAATCTTACTAGGATAAGTACTAATAAAGTTTTTATACCATCTTATGAAAGTAGAATTTGTTGAGACTAACTCAATTTCACACAAAATCGACTTATAAAATAAAATTTGCACTCACTTCTATATTGTAATTTGACCATATATCTGATCAATGTAAGATTTCTGATATACTCCATTACATTAATGATTAGACATCTCGAGTATGAAAGTAAATGAAGATTGATAACAGATAACATAATAAGTCTAATAAATAACACAAAAATAAATACTTAATAATTTTTTATATCTTCTTATAAGATAATATTTGCACATCACATAAAATTTTCAATATCGAGACCACTTAAAAAAATATAATATAATATTAAAAACAAAATATAAATAAATATTTTTCTTTAGACTTAAACCAAATTGTTATAATTCATCAATAAATTATTTAAAATAAAAATACATAATATATTTGTAAGGTGTAAATATTACATGAAAAAAATTGATTTTAAGGATACCTTTTGCATAATAGATTAGATTTGATTTATAAATATACACAAAAGAGGTTTGAAATAATGGTCACAGTTGAGATAATAATGTAAGTTCTTATATGTTGTTTTGAGTGTTTGAAATTGATTTTGATAACATGCTTTGCAAACAATACAAGAGCATGCAGTGATGCAATTTTGAACACTTAAAAAGTATTTGAAGTTCCACATTGAAAAAATCAGTTTTCAATTTTTTTTTTGTATATATAAAACTTTGTTCTAAACAAAAATTAAGTTTGTTAAAGTGATGCAAGTACAAACAAAGATTGACATGTCAAATTTAAGGTAAGTTTTTCAACTTTTTTTTTAATTATTTTAATTTTTTTTACTTGTAAGCTGTTTGTTTTTATTTTATATGGTCTTTAAATTTTAATTATATCATAGATTTTTTTTTGCTCCAACTTACTATTTATCAATTATTAGGAATTTGAATAATTAAAAAATCTTTCAACAAAATAGTTAAGGTTGCTAACTAACAATACTAAAAACAATATAGTGACACATATGTTACTACCCAACTAACATACAACATAACTTGTTTCCCCCAATATACTATCATCCATCTTTAACATATACATTGAACATTAACTTATTTGTTAGTCCACTTATCCATCTAGCTTATAATAAGTTTAATTTTAATAACATTAGCACAAATTCTCATCTTATAAAAGATATTTTGTAAGATAAAAAAACAGAGAACTTTGTCCTTTAATTAATATTAATTACTAATTAAAATGTATATCAAAATATTTTTTGTTATTGCTCAGGAAGCAAAATTATTTGAGGTGTGGTTGTCTATACTCACACATTTTATCTTTTACACACATATATATATATATATATATATATATATATATATATATATATTGTATAAATTCTTTTAATAGTTATCTGACGAGTAAATAAATTATAATTAATTTTAGCGTAAAATTTTAAAAAATTTGTTTTACTGATTTTATATCTCACTATTATAACTTTAAAATTAACATAAATATTAATAAAATATTTATAATGTAACCAATTTTGAATTAAATATAATTAATTATCACCCAAACACAACTGAACAATAGTTGCACAATCCTTGTCAATGGAATAAAAAAAATATACAATATGATGTGGGAGGACTCAAATATGCCAATATGGAGTACTGAAAATATTCTTCCTAGTCTTCTCAGGAGAGATTTTGATAAGTTAAAACTTATGAAAAAATTGTTTAATTTATTTTTTCTAAATTTTTAATTTTAATTTATACATAAATTAACTGACTTAAAATTATTTTATTTTTTAATTTTTCTTTTCTAAACATACTTTAAAGAAACTTATCAAAAGCATATTTCAATTATACTATGAAGTGGTTGTGATAAAAAAACATAAAATGTGACACCAAAAATAAAATGATATTTTTATTAACTTTTTTTAAAACTAAGCATCTCCATATTTTTATTTTTATTTATTCTACTTTAATTAAACAACTTCAATTTATACCATATTTCTTGAAAGGAAGTAATCTTAAGAAAAAAATATATCAAGTGAAATAGACTAATTTTCAATTCTGTTTTTCAACATATAAGTTGTCCGAAAAAAATAAATTAATAAATATATATATATATATATATATTTTTTTTTTTTATTCACCAGCAATTTTTTTATCTAGAAGTTTCCGGGAAGTAAAAGAAAGAATAATTAAAGGAAATTGCGAGGGTTTATTTCTTAAAAAAAAAGCTACAAAACTTTTCTGTGTTTTGTACTCTCATTCTTCAATTTCCCGCTTTCATCTTTCTCGGGCTGGGAGAGAGTGAGTGTGGTGACTGTACAATACCGCAAGGTCAACTGTTTATCTCTCTGAGAAAATCACACCCTTTCCTTGTTTCCATGGCGTAATCAAGGTGCAAGTGAGTTTTCTCATCAATTATTTCGATCTTGCTGTTCTTTAGTGTTTTAGGTCAAACTACACGCTTTGCTGTGGTCCATTATTTACTCTCTATTTTCATTACTCTTTTTCTCACTTAGGGTTTAGGTTATGAGCAGCTTTCATTTGTGTATAAAATTTTATATTATTATTATTTGTTTCTTTGTTTAATTTTTTTTTTTGCATTTTGTGCAAGGATATGTTTCTCTGTATAATTTAGGGAAACACATTTTTATCTTTTTTTTATTAGATTTTGTTTAGATAACACCCTTTTAACAGGTGTCAAGAAAGTTTATCTATACTAACTCAAAGTAGTTAAAGTGTAAGGTAATGTTAGATTATATCTCATTTAGTTTCTTCAAAAGCTGATTTTGACTCATTTATAGAGGTAATCCAAGAAGACGAATAAGTAAACTGATTTTGAATAAATTCACTTATAGGAGAAAAGAAAGAAAAAAAATTATAATAAACTTTTTTGGAAGCTAGGTTATAGTAATTTTCTCATATGAAAAAATTAGTTATGAATAGGGAGGGGAGATACTTGTCTACAAATTTGAATCCATTGGTTTTGGCCGGAAATCGGAAAGAGACACTGTTTGCAAAAAAAAACTCGGGTAAAGAGTGGGTTAGCCGAGAAGACACAAATCTATTCTAGACTATGATACCATGTTGAAGTATATGAGATGAATCATGAGTGAATCTCTGGATATATCATACAGCAGAGCAATATGTGTGTGTATATATATATATATATATATATATATATATATATATATATATATATATATATATATATATATATATATGTGTGGATTGAGAAAACAAAGAGATGGGCCAAGGCCCATATATACATATTATGAAGTAACTTATTTATTGTTTTCCTTCTACCTTTTTATAAATATTTATGGAGAAGTTTGTATAAAGATATCCTAGTAAGTTTAAAAGTTCTACATTGCTTAGGAATTGACACCATTGACAATATATCTATCTTCCTTTTAAGCGTAAAATGGTGGTAGAGTCAAACTCCGATCAATACCTTGACTGCGGTTAGTGGTTTTAAAGATGCTATCTTATCAAATTTAAGCTCAGAACAATATCTCGAAAAAAGGATTCAAAAACACACTCTCTTTCTCCTTAACTCTTAATAGGTGTTTATTTCGAAAAACGTGATGGAGCCACCGAATTCTAAAGCTGATAATATCTCAAATGTAATAATTTGCTTTAATGATACTATTTTAGGGTTTGAGGTGGGAACTCATACTATTTTAGGATTTTAGACATTTTTACTTACTCTCTCCTCCTATTGTTCCACAAATGAGAAATTCATAATGCATAATAATATTTAACTACAAAAATGAGAAAATTGAGACCAACTGTTAAAATTTGTTTAAAGTAATTACTTCCCCAAAGTACTTGAAAATATTATTTTTTATTAAATAGCAATCATTCCTTTAAAAAGAAACCCATAGTAACAGGTAAAACTATCTCCACCAGTAAAGTTTCTTCAAGAACTGTTTCGCGGTTTAAAGAAACCTTCCAAGCATCTCCATGGAGATGCTTAGTTCTTGTTAAGAAGTTAATCAAGCAGGGCGTTAATGCTTGGTAGTATAAGAGTTGAAATGAAAATTTAATGCTTCTTGGATTTACTGTTTAAGACATATTTTTTACCTGTGTCTTTATTTACTTATGCAAGTCATGTATGCAGTTCTTTGGTAAATGGTTCATTTGCAGTTTGGCTTGCTTTGGTCAGGTGAAAATGTTGCACCCTGACTGGGTGGTGAATTTCTGAATAGGCAGTTGTTTCCCCCTCTATGTGTTGTCACGAGATTCAGAGAACTGCAGCGAATTGGGTTTTGATTTCAACTAACTGATGGAGTGCAACAAGGATGAAGCTATGAGGGCTAAGCAGATTGCTGAAAATAAGATGCAAGCCGGTGACTATGAAGGGGGGCTGAAATTTGCTACAAAAGCCCAAAGGCTGTTTCCTGATATTCTGAACATTGTTCAGATCCTTGCAGTTTGTGAGGTCCACTGTGCCGCACAGAAGAAACACTCTGGTTCTGACATGGACTGGTATGGAATTCTTCAGACTCAACAATCTGCCAGTGAAGCAACCATTAAGAAACAGTATAGAAAGCTTGCACTACTACTTCATCCTGATAAAAATAAATCTGCTGGTGCAGAGGCCGCTTTCAAATTGATCGGTGAAGCTAACAGAGTTTTAAGTGACCAATCGAAGCGGACTTTGTATGACTCAAAGCTTGGAATTTCTGTGGGAAATACAGCAGCTAAGGTTGCACCTTGTCACCCAAATGGAAATGCTTCTGGGACAAGATGTGATGGAGATGCGAGGAATTATCAGAACAGTTTTAATTCACAGCCCCATGTTTGGAATCCGTTTAATCGGGTTGAAAATCAGACATTCTGGACATGTTGCTCTCATTGTAGTACTAGATATCAATATTACAAAACTATTTTAAATCGGACCATACGCTGTCAACAATGTTCTAAATCCTTTACAGCTCATGATATGGGGAACCACAATGTGCCACCAACATATTGGTCACCTTTTAATAACCACAAAGAGTCTGTAAAACATGCATCGTCTAAAGAAGCATCAAAAAGCAATGGTGGAAAATCTCTTGGTAGAGAAGAGGAGGGCGTGTCCATGTCAAAATGCACTGCCGGAGTTGGTGCCTATTCTAAAGTTGCAAACAGCAGAAATGGCCATGTGGCTGCAGGAGTGACAAAGGCTGGTGTTAAAGTGTCCAAAGCCAAGGAATCGCAAGCCTCAACAAAGGTTGGATGTAAGAGAGCGAGGCAGTCTTCATCAGATGATAATAACAAAGCTGGAAATGGTAAAGGCATGAAAGATACCAATGATCGAGAAAATATGGTTGATCCTCTTAGGAAAACTCCAAGGCAAAAACAGCATGTTCTGTACCCAGAAACCGATAAAGGTGGTGATTCTGGGAGTCCGTCCAAAATGCCTCGACGTGATGAATCATTTACCACCCCTAAAGTAGAGAAAAAAGAAGTGCCAGCAACTGGTGGGTTGTTCAGTAACCTTAATCCAGCCTATTGTGCTACTGGTGTGGGTGGTCAGAATGGAGAGACTAGAAATAAAGCAAGTGCACTACATGAAGAAACAATTTTAAGGAATAAAGCCGAAGTTGAGCAGACAAATGTGCAAGGAAAGGATGTGTTGAACAACTCAGATCTCAATGATAGAAAGTCAAAAGCTGACTATTCTTCTCCACCGAAGTCAAATTTATCTCCCAGTTCAGAGATTTTCTGTCCTGATCCAGATTTCAGTGATTTTGAGAGAGATAAGGCAGAGGATTGTTTTGCTGTTAATCAATTATGGGCTATTTTTGATAATAATGATGGTATGCCACGATTCTATGCTCTTGTAAGGAAAGTGTACTCCCCTTTCCAGCTGCGGATTACTTGGCTGGAAGCTGACTCAGATAACCAAGGTGAGATTGACTGGCATGAAGCAGGTTTGCCTGTTGCTTGTGGTAAGTTCCGACTTGGTGGTTCACAGAGAACTTCAGATCGTTTTATGTTCTCTCATCAGATGCATTGCATAAAAGGAAGTGACACTCGCACATATCTGATATATCCAAAGAAGGGAGAAACTTGGGCAATTTTCAGACATTGGGATCTTGGATGGAGTTCAAATCCAGAAAAGCATTTGGAGCATCACTTTGAATATGTGGAAGTTCTATCAGATTTTGATGAAAATGTTGGCATTGAAGTTGCTTATCTTGCGAAACTGAAAGGGTTTGTTAGTCTCTTTCAGCATACTGTGTTGAATGGTATTAGCTTATTTTGTATTTCACCTCATGAGATGTACAAGTTCTCTCATCGGATTCCTTCATACAAGATGACAGGTGCTGAAAGGAAAGGTGTTCCCAGTGGATCTTTTGAACTTGATCCTGCTGGTCTGCCTACTTGTCTTTTTGAAGTTGGTGATACTGGTGTTGCGAAAATGGATGGAATCAATTGTTCACGCCAGGAATACTTGAACTGTAAAGTTGAAGAGGCAGTGCCTCATGATAGTATTCACAAAGCGAAGTTGCAAGAGAATGTTGACGCTGAAAGAACAGCACAAATCCTCAGAAGGTCTCCCAGGTCTACCCGAAAAATTATGGACAATAGCCAAGCTAGCACTAGTCAATTCGCGGACAGAAAAGATGACATAAACATTGACAGGGACGACACTCCAACAGAGGGAAACACTGCTTCATCTCAGACTAATGAGAGGAAGGTCAGGACACCTCAGAAACATGAGAAAAATAGTTATGATGGAGAGACATTGAAAGCTCGAAAGTCGCCTAGAGATCTAAGCAAGAAAAATGCTCAAGGAGATGCATCTGAGACACCATGTAAGTTGAATGTTAATCATTCAAAAAACAGCAAAAATGTGAAGAGCAGCAACATTTCTCAGTTGGTTGGAGAATCATGTTATGACTTTAAGAAGGAAAAATCTGAAAAGATGTTTCAGTGTGGTCAGATATGGGCAATATATGGTGATAGGGATCATATGCCCAATACTTACACTCAAATTAAGAAGATTGAATTCACTCCTAGTTTTAGATTGCAGGTTTCCATGCTTGAACCCTGCTCACCACCAAGTGACTTTAAGAAAGCAATATCTTGTGGCACCTTCGAAGTTAAAAAAGCCAAATTACAGATTCTCTCTCCCTCTGCATTCTCTCATCAGTTAAAAGTTGAACCCGCGGTAAATAATAGATATGAAATTTACCCTAGAAAAGGTCAGGTTTGGCTTCTGTACAAGGACCAGAACTATGAGCTGACTTCTTCAAAACAGGGCAGAGGTAAATGGGATATAGTAGAAGTATTAGCAGATAGTGACAAGAGTATACAGGTTATTGTTCTGACGCCACATAGCAACTCTAAGACAATTTTCAAAGCTCCTAGAATTCAGAGATCTAAAACTGGTGTAATTGAAATATTAAGAGAAGAGGTTGGCAGATTTTCACATCAGATTCCTGCTTTTCTGCACAGCGACAATGTGTATCTCAGGGGTTGTTGGGAGCTTGATCCTTCTTCAGTTCCTGGTTCTTTCGGACGAATAAACTGAAGTCCACTGAAGTCCACCGTCTTGTACACTTTGTTCCTTGTAGTGAATCTATGTTTTGTTATATGATTTAACCAGCTATTTTGTGACGCAGAGTCATGTATTGAAATGTGTTGAAGAGATTTCCTCGTTCCATGTTTTTGATAAGTTACATTAGTTAACACATTCTGCCTATATTTTTGTTTTCATGGGTATGGGTGTGTGTGCGCAGGATGGGTTATCTTGGGTTGGGACCGTTCTACTATCCTGTTTGATGTTCTGACTCTAACTCACTTTGATAGTTTTACTGTGCCATTCAGCCAGAAGAAATAGTATATGATGGGACATCATGACAGGGAGAAACAGGATCTATGCTGGGAACATACTTTGATCTTGTTGGGCTGTATCAGTCTATAATTCTACCTTTTTTGATGTTATTACCCCGTGATGTTGGCCAATGGGGTTCTGAGCAGCTAGTTACGAGGATAAGCCACACTCCCAGCCTTCTTTGGTAGTTCGGCTGAGGGTAATACATGGCAGGTTAGTTGGATCTGCAATATCTTGTAAAGTTCGTCGGAGACTACTATCTTTGCACCATTCTATGGAAGTTTTCCCTGTCATTCGCCAAGGGGACGACATCAGATACAAATTTTCATGTTTGAAAATCATAAATTTTTACTAAAGGACACTTTGTCATTGACACCCCCCTTAAATTTGTTTTCCCTTAGACTGAAATTCCCATAGATCTGGTACATGGATGGGTTTGTCTGGTATGCACTTATATAAATTTGTACCATAAAATGCCTGGATTTTGGTTTTTAATTTTTAAAGTTGTATTTAACTTGTAAAACTTGTTACTTAAATATGTAAAGATATGTGGAACCTTTTTAGTATTTATTTTTATATAAACAATTTACCTAATTTATACATAATAAATAATTAATAAAAATAATAAATAATAAATTTTAGATTAAATTGAGTTTTGTGATATAAAAATAAGAAATGTTAGATTTTAAATTGAATTAAATTTATATTTGTTTAAGGAAGGAAACATTAAAAAGGGAAGAAAGACAGGTTCGTTATCTTCCTTTATTTCTATTGATATGCATAGAAAAAACAGGGTGAATTTGATCTTGATTTTAAATCAGCTACGAAAGAGAAAATCAACCAAAAAATGTTAAAATTACTTTTTTTTATCTAAATTTAAAGTTTAGGTTTTATATATATTCATATTATATAACAATTAATTATATTATAAAATAATAATAATAATAATAATAATAATAATAATAATTTATAGAAAAGTACCAATAAATTATTATTAAATAATAATAATAAATTATGATTTAATATTTAACAAAAATTAATTTATAATTAAGGTAATTTGGTTATTTCATAGATTTATTATTTTATATTTTTTAATTTTTTATCAATTAAACCATTCAAAAAGTTTCATGAACTTTATTTTTGTTTTTTATTATTTTTTAATTTAAATAATTGTACTTTTTATTTTTCTTCTTTCTCAGATATACTATTTAATCTAAATAAATATTGAATTTCGAATTAAATTAAAATGAATCATACGAGTTTGGAATTGTATGCAAAGTCTGTCAATAAAATTATTTAATCTTTAAATTGTGCGGATCGAATATATTAAACCTCTAACACAAAATTTATAACAAAAATATAAACTTGTGTAAGCTAAAGGTTACACAAGTGGTCTAATAATGTTTTTTCAAATATTCAGTTCAGCTCTAAATTTTGAAGTGAATTAATTGAACATTACTAATTAGGGTACAAATTTTTCAAGAGAAAAAAATCTAGGATAATGGATTATAAGAATTTTTTTTATCATAATAGTATAGTTTTATATTATCGAAATGGGTACATTTTTTTTTTTTATATATGGGTACATCATGGTGTTTAGGAACACGAGACGATTTTCAATTTCAAAAATTCAAAAACACTAAAGTCGTGTTTCAGAATTCGTTTTTCTGGTTTTTTTATGTTATATGAGATTTAAATCATGATTCAAAACACGTCTTTATTTTTATTTTTTTATTTCAAAATCATCAGTGTTTTTCTTCTTTTTTTCAAAATATTGCTTTGATGCATATTTTCTATTCTTTTCTTCAAAGTTGTGCCCTTGTTTTTAACTTTTTGTAATATTTCTAAATAGTGTTTTCGAATTTTTCTAAATAAAAGTTTTTTTCACTTTTTTTTCTTTTTTATATAAATTATGTTTTTACTTAATTTTAAATAATTCATTATTTTGCAAAAAAATAAATAAATTAAAACATGATTTTTAATTTTAATACTTGTAATTTTGTGTAATTTGAGAAATAAAATATAGTAAGATACCAACAATAACCTAAATGAAAATGTTCCATGTCAATGACTCCATGAGCCACAATAATCCGTGTAACAATCTCAGTGAAAAAGTTATAAAAATTATGATAAATGTATGTTTAATGTGTTTCTAAATAAGTGTCATGAGAAGAAATTTGTTTCATATTATCTGTTATTTGCAAATTTCAATAATGCATTAATTGTCTTTTACCAACTATATTCTTATTTTAAAATATATAAAAATAATTAAATAATTTTTTATGAGACTTTAATGAATCAGCTATTTGTATTAACCAATTATTTTTTATCTTTTTATTTATTTTTTCATCAATCAATAAATCACATTTAATTCTTCAAAAATATTATTAAAAAAATTTAAAAATTTATTATAAATTATACGAATCATTACTTTTATTAGTTTGTATAAAAAAACTTAAACTACATTTATTTATAAATAAATTTATCATAATTTTCATCTAAACTAAAATTCTTTTCAACTGACGTTTGGTATTTTTAAAATAATTTCATCCACAACACACAATTCAATGTCACTGATGGATTGTTTGGGTGATAGAAATATATTTTTTACTTTTTTTATTTTTATTTAAAATAAATTTTTGACACAACAGCTAAAATAGATTTATTAACATCTTATATATTTCTTTTCCATGTCTCATCCGCTTGCAATTAGTATTATTGTTCTAACCTCTAATGTTATTTGTGCCATTTTATTTTTGTTTAACTTAACAACGTAAACATTACTTATACTTTTATTTAATATTTTTTTACTAATTTCTTATTTTTTTAAAATCAAAATCATCAAATTAAAAATGTATATGATATTTCATTCTTTTATGTTGTTATTATTTCTTAATATTATTTATATTTTTATTATGATAAATTTTTTAAATACTATATAAGTTTGATTTTAATATTAAATTAATATAAAATATAATAAATCATTTAATAGTAATATTATTACATTTTTATTATGATAAATTTTTTAAATACTATATAAGTTTGATTTTAATATTAAATTAATATAAAAGTGTAATAAATTATTTGATAGTAATAATATTACGTAGCTTTTAAAATAGTAAAAATAAATTGAAAAAACAAAATTTTATAAAAAAATTTTTTTAAAAAAGTTAATTAAATTTTTTCATCTTATTATAATATATATATTAATAATGAAATAATTTTTTATACCAATATATAATATGTAAATTTTAATTATGAGTAATTATAATGAGAATTTCTCATAATTTTTTTTAATATACATCTTAAGCAATTTCAAATGCTCTTATTTATGATGTGAAAACATATACATGCAAACTAATATATATATGTGAGATCTCGTTTAAAAATAAAATTAAGTTATATTCATTTAATTAAAAAATATAAATATTTTAAATATTTAATACAAAAGATTATATTTATAAAATTTTAAATTTGATTAAGAAAAGAATTAAGATAAACGATTTTGTAGAAAAGGTAATAACTGATTTTTAAATAGAATAATAAGATAATGTTCTTACAAACTGTTTTGTACACAAATTAATTTTATCTTATAAAATATATTTTATTATCTAGATTTCATCCTATAAATATTTTTGAAAGAGTTTATTTAATCAAAGGAACTGTTATATTGAAAACAATTGTTACTTCTTATCAGACATGTTCTCTTTAACTATCACCACTCTGCAGCCGTTCTGCATTTGGTTTTTGAGGAATGAACTTCCAATTTGACTTCTCCCTTAGTTTTTGTGTTATCCACTTTTCCCTTCCTTCAAAGTTACACTGCTTTTTTAAAAGTACTATTTGTTTTTCCAAGTCTTCAAAGACACAACTTTGACTCAATTTTAAATATTTCTTGAAGAAAATAATAATGAATTTTTTAATATAAACCCATTATTAAAAAACTACTTAAATTATTTTTTATTTACTATTTACATACTAGAATTCATTGTTCTAAACTGTGAATAGTAGTTATTCATATAGAAAGTTTATAATAGATTAAAATTCGATCTTTTAGAAAGTGAATTTTAACCTATAAATAGTAAACAGATATATTTATATAAATAAAGTTTGAGATAATCTATTCATGTATTTTTAAAAAAATAGGTTTATTGGAGAAAAAAATAATTAACTGACGTTGCATAAGCTACACGGCGTCAGCTTGATGAGAGCATTGTTTTGGGGGTTTTCCTGCAATTTCAATGGTGGAAGATAGTTTGTCGTGCATTGTACTTGTATCCATGTTTTGTCTCCTGCACTGTACTTTATTTTTTTCAAAACGTGTTGAATATTATTTTAATTTATTTCATACATCTTTAATACTTCAAGTCAATATAGTTTAAATTAATTATAGCATTTGGGGGTATTATTTACCTTAAGTTCGAAATTATTACATTTTTATTCTTCAAATATATTTAAAAAAATAAAATATATATATATATATAAACTATTATTAATCTCAATTTTTAAATAATATGAAATTAATATATATATATATATATAAAGTTATAGAAATTTGAAATTGTAAAAGACAAAGATGGGATAATTGAAATGTATCTTTTGATTTTTGTTGTTGTTGTGTTCTTCTACATTTCTGCTTTGTTTATTTTTAGTATGGAGTGATATCATGGTAATGACTTTAGAAATTCAGAACCATGTTCTCTTCTGTCAACAACAAACACTCTATTCAATACCATGTTCAATATTTCATAGACGTATCCTTAAGGGAGTCAACTTGCGAGTTTCTTAGTATGTGTTTCTATATATACTATTCCCTATATTCAATATCTTGGAAATTTTTATTTAAAAATAAGTATATAAAAAAAATACACTATTTTTAACATAAATCTTAAAATTCAATATTTATAAATTTTTGTTTTTTTTATATAATTTAACTTTATATTTTTATTTAATGTGAAGTTTTTACTTTCATTTTTACATTTAAATTCTTAACATAATAAACATAACTAAATTCACTCAACAATGTTTATATTAATAATAATATTACACTTGCTATTTTCTTTTCATACTCATAGTAAATACAATTAGATTTCGAAAATAATATTTATTTCATTTAATTCAACAAATATAAAGATAGTTAGTAGTACCACATTCTCAAGTATGTACTTTTATCAATATTTTAAAAAAGAAACTATAAATTTTAAGGTTTACTATATAAAAAAAACATTTTCAAAAAATCAATGTTAATAATTAAGAGTGTATTCAAAATTATATGTATTTATTAACATTTTTATTTACAAAAAATTTATGAGATGAGTCCCAGAGTTAGAAACATAGTGTTCTTCACCAACAAATAACCTACACAATACCAATTCTTTCACGAAAATTACATCACTCAACCAATACCTCCAAGAACAATTACACCAAACACTTGAATTTATAATTAATATGTCACCTATCAAATTTTACTACAAAAAAATATTCATTTATCCCTGTCCATTCTTTCCTTAAATTTATTTTTAACAGAAGATAATTTAATTTAATTAGAATATATTAATAATATGCATCTTTATGGTTTTTTATTTAATCTAATTTCATGTTATTATGCATACCAAAATTTATCATTATAATATTTTAAAAGATATTTATTTATTTTCTTTAAAAATCACTAGTATTATATATTTAAAATTTTAGTCAAGTAAGAGCAGTGAACAAACATTTTATATTTATAATATGTCTGACATTAATTGTATGTATGTATGTCAAATCATAATATATGAACGGTATAAACTTTACTTTATTTTAATTTTATTGAATGAATTTTGTAGGATTAAATTAGATTTTAATTTTATTATTTTAAAAATTTATATTTACAAATAATAGGTTAATTTTTTTTATATTAGTTGATCCATGGAGTTTAAAATGATTTTGGGTCAATTAATTATATAAAATTAAGCTTTGAGATTATATGAAAACTCGACTCTTGTTATTTGTTTTTATTATTTTTTTGTTACATGCAAATTTTCTCTTGTTTTCAACCAATAACATAAAAAAAACCACATTATTCGTGTTTAATTCGTGGAATTAAATACCCATTTAAGAAATTGATAGTCTTTGATCAAAGCCACACACACATAAATATAAAAATAAAATAAAATCAACGGCTAGTGTTGTTGGAGCATGCGTGTGAAAGAATTACGATTGTATAGAATTGAACAAGAAATTGAAAACTTCCACGTTTTCACATATTTCTTTGGATAAAATATTGTTTTGTTTTAATTATTCGTTGTTTATTCTTTCTCTGTTTGAATTACGCGAAGAAGATAATTGCTTGGTATTTACATGAAAACGAATTGTAGTATAAATATGGATGATATTACTTCTTAGTTTCTACTTCATTTGCTTATCTTATATTATATAATATAACACGACTTTACTAAAAGTTATTTTAATACTATTAATTGAAGAAATTTTTATATCCTCGATTCAATTTTTTATTTTTTATTTTTATACTGCAATTGTTTTCTAATATTTTGTATTTGTTTACTTTAAATTTAGTAATTATTCTACATTTTATACCTATTAGATATATGATAAAATCATAAGATTGATTTTATGAGATTAATCCACTTAAATTTCATTATCTTAAAAGTTTATACCAATCAAATTGAATGAATACGCTCTTACATGAATAAATAGTAAATGTAAATAAATATATTAATTTTAAAGGTAGAAAATAAGATTAAAAATAATATTGTTATTAAAAAATGGTAAAAATGACTATAAGAAGATACAATTTATAATCAAATATACCATTCAAATCATTAACAATTATAATTAATTGTTTTCACGAGTAAAGACAATCCATACACGCTCCTTGGAAGGGGTGTAGAGTGTATTTACAGACAAAGTCTTTTTTTAATTCATTACACATGAATAATAAATTATAAAATTATCTTGAAAATATAAGGAATAAGAAAACAGTCATCATGTTAAAAAAAAATTAAAGTGTATCACATATTTGTATTTTTAAATGTAACACAATATTAAAAACAGATGTGATATATACATATAAAAATATTACTTAAATATAGAAATAATTTTAATTTCTTTATAACAAGCTAAAAATAATTATAAATCCTTTCATAATAAGTACTTATTTTTTTATGTAAATATTATTATCAATTTTTAAAAAATATATAGTCACTTTAATAAAAATCATATTCTTTATATGTTTTAAAAATAATTCTAAAAAAATACATAAAGAATTTTCATATTAAAAAATACTTTTAATATAAAATGTTAAGATCCAATATTTATGAGGTAAACTATTCCTTGTATTACACTGAAGTTATGCGGGAAATGAGTGAAGCTGAATTTTTCTTCTGTTCTCAGATTTGAAAAATGTTTTGATAGTTTATGTGATTTGTATTTCAGCTTTTAAGAAGAATACAATGTGATTAATCTTCCGCGGGTTTTTTTTGACGTTCAAATAGTGGAAATATTGATTTCTTATCCATAATGAAGTTTCGGTGTAAATTCCTTGGTTTTTTGGCTATAAAAGCCAAGGAACTAAGACGATACAGAAAGTTGGCTTGTTTTATGCTATTGCGATTTTTATTGCAGCAGACGTTACGTTATTACTATTATTATTATTTGCAGATAAATAAACAATAATTAGTAAGTATAAAATCTGATAAAACCCTAATCCCTTTCACACTGTTTCATTGTCATTTTAGAATTTAGAAATTTGCAGAGAGAGAGAGAGAAAGAGAGAATGGGAGGGTGTTTTTCTGACATGAAAGGAGGGAAACAAGCTGTGGGAGGGTTGCGTGAAGGCGGCAATGCGCAAAACGACGCCGTCGATTTCTTTTACAGGTCTCAAGGATTTCACCAACTGTTCACACAGGTTGAGGTAATCAATTTTCTTTGAATTCCTAACATCACTATCATCGCATATTTCTTTTGACATTTTCCTTTCCGTTGAGTTCAACTTCGTTACTATCGCCATCGTTTTTTTAAAATTAGGTTGACTTGACTGGGTATAATTCCATATGATTTGTTCAATTTGTCTTCTGCAAAAAAAAATCCAAGAAAAAGTTTAGCCATACTTCTCTTCTTCTACCATTAGTTATCGTCGTGCTTTAAGCTTTGTCCTCCTGGAACTAAAGAGGTCAAATTTTTTATCCAAAAGTGGAAAAGGGGAAAAAAGGCATGGAAAAGACTTTTACCAAAAAAATAATAGTAAAGGGATGGGTAAGATGGCAATGTGGGTGGGCCACAATCTGCTATTAAAAAATGAGTTGGACCTGCAGATTACAAAAAAGTGATTCGGTCCGTTTTATAATTTGTATAGTATTTTATGTTTAATATATTTAAGTATTTTATTTATTATTAATATTATATATTTATAAATAAAAATAAAATTTTTATTTTATGATTAATTCAATATATGTTTTTATATTATAATTATTAGTTTGAAGTTATTTTTTTAATTATTATACTATTTAAATTTAGAATTAAAAAATATAATTTTTTTAATTTTAATTTTTGTGGATTAACTCATAAATACAAAGTTATGTGTTTTTATCCATAAATTTTGTATGAATCCATCTATATTTTTTGACAAACCAAATACAAGATACATCAAAATGAAGGTATACTCACCATATTGCTATCCTTAAGAATGAAAAAAAAAAATTCAACTCAAGAAATAAATTCTTAGTATAAACTCTTTGTATGCAAAATAATAAGTTATAATTACACCACATATATATATATATATATATATATATATATATTTAAAATAGTCAAATAATTATTACGTTAATAATAATTTAATGTAATTATTAAGTTGATATATACATAGAAAGAAGTTTGTTTCGTATAATTTTAAAATTAAACATTCTTCTTGTTTTTATTTTAATAATATATTTTATATGTTTAAAAATGATTGCATTTAGGTTGCCTGAATTGCTAAATGAAAAGGTAACATCATAGAATTATAAATTTTTCTTCTAAAATTACTTAATTCTATCTCTTTTCATCATCATTCTCGTCAAGGTTTTCATTATTGTTACTTACAATTCTTATCAACTTTGTTAGTCGGCACCACTCATTATATTATTCTCTTTTATTATTAGAATATGCTCCTCTATTATTCACATGCACCAATACTACTATTATTGTTACCCAAAGCTTTTATCACCTCGATCTTACCTTACTATTATTTTTATTATAATTATTATTATATAATAATTATTATCATTATCATCACTTATCATAATCATGATTATATTATCTCATTATTTTCATCACTAAAACATTTACAAGTTTTTTATTTGTGAAATACATTAAACTTTGAGAAATATTATTTTAACACTATTATTTAATTTTAACATTTATTTAATAACTGAAAATAATAATAAAATATTAAATTTTATTTTAAAATACAATATATATTACTTATTGAATAAAATATTAATTTATTGAATTGTAAAATAGAAGTAATAGAATTTTGTAATATCAAAATATAATTATAAAAATTTGTAAAAATAGATTTTTTTGTTATTTTTTTTATAAATTTATAAAAATATTCTCATAAAATATAAGAAATTTTAATAGTAAAAATCCATTTATTCGTGCTAAGTGATTGATAAAACATGATTCTTACATGAACATAAATCAGTATGCGTCTGTCTTTGTTTTTTCTTTTTTAATTATCTCATTTCTATTATATCTGTTCTTTTAGAAGCAATTCCAAATTACTTATAAGAAAAATAAAAAATTACCTTTTTTCTTGCTTTTACTGTTTTTAAGTTTACTCTGTTTAAATAATAACACATAATTATTTATTAAGAAAATTTTATTTAAAAAGTTTAAACCAACATACCTTCTTTACTGTCTTTTATTATTTTAAAAATAAATACTACTTAATTATTTTAAAAATAAATTTAATTGAGAACTACAAATTAGTGATTACAAATTTTACAAGGATTTAAAAAAATCGTACATTTTATAAGAGCTAAAAATAATATATTTCTTTCAAATATTTAAAAAAATAGTAACTAAAATAAAAAAATTAAAAAATTTCTTTTGCCACCAAGAGATTCATTGAGATAAATTTAAATAAGTTTTCCAACATATCATTACCAATGTTCAGGCACTTTTTTTAAGTGTTTGTTTGTTTTCTGATTTATTTCTGTTCATTTCTTTTGGTTCTTTATCGATGTATATTTTTTCTATATATATGGTTGGAACCTGGACAAGGTGGAGAAATATTTATGGTCTTGTAATCTTTTTGCTGCAGTTATCTCTTTCAGCATCCAGCTTACTTGATCGCGACATTGCATCAAAGGTATATTTTTTTCTTTTCGATAAGGGTGCAAATTGTATACATATAGATTCGACCCTTGTCATTTTCTTAATTTCTTCAATGTTTCATATTTATGTGTGACCTGTTGGCATTCTTTTTCTTCATGAAATACCTTTCTATTTGCCTTACTATATATATACACTCATCACTAAGCAATCACAGCTCTATAAATTTTTTTAGATGTTTATAGACAGTAGAATCTATAATATAAAATTTTATTATCAGAGTCTCAGTTCCTCCACGAGTTCATGTAAAAATTAGCCTTTTCAAGCATCAATTAGCTGATTTTTTTTCTTATTTTATTTCAGAGTGATCCCATGGTTGTAGTATTTGCAAAGAAAGATGGTAAATTTGAAGAACTAGGCCGCACTGAAGTAATTATGAATTGTTTGAATCCGGAGTGGATTGAGAAAATCAGTGTTGCATTTCACTTCGAAATTGTGCAACCACTTGAGTAAGCTATTTGTCTTGCATCTATTCCAAGCTAAATTGTATACATACAATGTATTGCAATAATAACTTATAATTCCTTTTCTCTTATTTTACTTTTCTTCCAGATTTCATGTGTATGACATTGACACAAAATATCATGGTGTTCCCACCAAGGTTTGTAAACCACAATAATAACTCTGCCCTCTTAAATTTTTATGCTTAATTAATTAGCTGGAAGATGAATTCTTCCTGCATTTTTTTGCTCATTAGGTAGGGATATAACTATTCGATTGAGTTTAAAAAAAAAAGCAGTCAACTTGTTGGAACTGTTTAAATTTTTCCAAAGAAAAATATTTAGCTATAATTTTTGTTATTAGTTTGAACATATATTTTCAAAGGAGATAATTTAACCTTTTACAACCAGGGGATAGATCATTACGACTTTATTTGCAACTAATTTGAATTTAAATTCATATTATGTATAAGCATTTGTTTAAGTATTTAAAATATTTTATGAAAAGAGCTTAAAATATATCTATATTCTATTTTAGCTTAATTACTCCAATAAACACTACCAAATAACTTCTAAGAAATGTGTTCTTTTAATGTGTTAGATATGACCTTTAATAAAAAAATCAATTATAAATTGCTTAACTAAAATGAATAATTAATGATGGGAGAGGGAGTCAATTTATTAAGATGGTGTGAAGTAAAATAAAAAGAGACTTGAAAAGTTTATATATGATTGTTTTGCATTGTAATAGTACTCCCAATTTTTATTTTCACTTTCTCTTGCATATTAGAGAATGGTTATGACTCATGAAGTTTATATTTGAAAACTAAGCAAAATTAATGTGTTTTTCTTGCAGACACTAAACCTGGGAGATCAAGACTTCCTTGGGATGGCCAGTTGCACTTTATCAGAGGTCAGTATTCATTTGTAATGGCTGATGACAAACGTGATATTTTGGGCGTAATATATACCCATTATCTAATTTTCACTTTTTAATAAACATTAAATTCACACTTTACACACAGATTATGATAAAAGTATAGTTAAGTTATGAGTGTATAGAGCTGGAAAAAAAGAAATAAAAAAAAGAAAAACTTTGAATAAAGAAGAGACGGATAAAAAGTTTTGCAAACAAACATGAAATGCAAGGACGATTTTGAACTTATTTTGACAAAAAAGTATTCAAACAAAATTTTATGAAATAGCTTTTCACAAAAGGGAAAATTGAAATAATTAATACACATGTAAGAAACCTAACATATTTTGTCATACTCTCCCTTTTTATTAGCGAAGTTAACATGAAATTTCACCAAATGATTTGGATTTTATATCACTTTCCATCCAAAAATCTATCGCTCATGTGAGATAAAAATAAATGTTAATTATAAAATAAAGATGCATGTATATAATTGTTCGAAAGTTTAATAAAATGGATAATAAGAAAATGAAAATAGAGAATGAAATTTTATGGAAGTGTATAATTACTTTTTTTCTATCTTTTCTGTGCTGCCTGTTAATACTGTTGCATTGAGAAATGAGATTTTGGACATTGTGCGTGCGTGGCAGATTGTGACTAAACCAAGTAGGAGGTTAACATTAAGGCTCCAAAACAAAAGTGGGAATGGTGGCTCAAGAAACCTAGGAGCAATCGCTGTTCATGTTGAGGAAACTGTTGCTTCAAGAAGTGTAGTAGAGATGGTCTTGCGTTGTTCTCACTTGGACAACAAGGACGTTTTTTCCAAAAGTGTACTTATTCTACACCCCCCATCTACATTCCTATTATTCGTGTTTCCTATTTAATTGAGTGCATATTATTTGTGTTGTTTGTTTAGCATTTGAAAAATCTGTCATACATGTTTTTCTTGTAGGACCCTTTTCTAAGAATATCAAGAATGGTTGAGAGTGGAGGTTATGTTCCGATATGCAAGACTGAAGTTATCAACGACAATTTAAATCCAAAATGGAGACCAGTTTGTCTTGGTGGTCACAAGTTTGGAAGTAAAGTAAGCCTGCCTAACTTTTGAAGTTATGTTATTATAATATTCTAATTACTTTTTCACGTAACAAGATATTTATCCGCTTTCAAATTTTTTAACTTCTGTGCAGGATACTCCATTATTGATCGAGTGTTTTGATTTCAATAGCAGCGGCGATCACGTACTTATTGGGTAATAATGCAACTATTAAAAATTGGTTTATTATTTTTATTCTTACTATTTGTTTTATTCTTCATTCGTTTACTTAAATATTTCTATTAGTATTTTTATATAAAAAATATTTTTACGATTTAATTCTTATACTTTTATTTTATGAGGTTTTACATTGTCATAAAACTAACAGTATAAAAACTAAAACATGAAACTTTTAACTTTGAAGATTAAAATAAAACAAATGTGCAAGTATAACCAAAATATTAATTTAACTTATTTTTGTTGGGCCTTTACTTTTCTACTTCATGAATGGAAAATATATTAATATAAAAATTTATTGAATCAGGAAAATGCAGAAGTCGGTAGCAGACCTTGAAAAATTGTACAAAGAGCGAACGTGCGCCAATTTTGTCATATCATCCAAACGCCACACAAAAGAGAAGGTGTTTATTGATCCATGCAACAGAATTATATTTTTGCTCTATGACAACACCCCACTGTCACTTGTGAAATTATCAAAATACTAAGTTTTCTCATGATGAAATTCTAAAACAGAAACTGAAACTGTAAAACAGAAACAAAAAATTGTAAAACAGAAACTGAAATTGCAACTGTAATACAGAAACAGAAACAAAAATGTAAAACAGAACTGGAGACAGAAACTGAAATAGAAAATGCAATACAGAAACGAAATTTGAAATTGAAAAACAGAAACAGAATTCTAAGACAGAAACAGAAACAGAAATGGAGAACAAAACCAAAAACAGAAACTGGAATAAAATGCAAAACAGAAACTGAAATTTAAACTAAGAGAGAATTTGGAAACTTGACTTTTCATAAGCTTCTAAAGAAAAACAGAAAAACTGAAAAATGAACTCCTTAACTTCCACACTCTGTTCTGAGCATTTTTAACACTTATATAGCAGTTCTAGGAAGTGGACACGAATAATCAAGTTCTGGATACAATGGGCCTATCAAAACTTATTTACAGCCCGCATAGAAATACACTGTATTTTTGCCTAACTTCTAAAAATCACTAAAAATAGTTCCAAGCTCCAAATGTGACGTTCCAGGTGTCCAAATTGAAGCCCCAAACGTGTAGAATTCAACGCAAAAAGAATCAGCCCAAACAGACACCTATAGAAAAAGTTATAAGCAAAACAAGGAGCAAAGGTCAGAGCTAAAAAATACAGAAATACAACACAAAAATACAGTATAAGGACATATTTACAAAAACTCCTATTTATTGCAGAAAATGCAAATATATGCTAAATGAAAGAAATAAGAAAAGAAGAAATACTTAGGAGATGCAATAAGACTATAAAAGTGTGTATAGAAAATGAATCATCACTCTACTCCTTTACTCAACCTCACTTTTTACAATTTCTTCCATTTAGGTTCTGAAGGGTCAACTGTTTGTAGATCAATATTGTGAAAAGGAACGGTTCAGTTTTATCGACTACATATCTAATGGTTTTGAACTGAACTTCATGGTTGCTGTTGATTTCACTGGTAAGTAACAATTGTTCTTCAACTAGCGACGGTGATTATGAATTTCATCTTTATAGTTTATTAAGCGCTTCAAAATTTGTCCAGCTTCAAATGGAAATCCTCAACATTCCTATTCCTTGCATTACATTGATGCATATGGCCGGTTAAATTCATACCAAAAGGTAAGCTTGATATCTACTTAATGAACTATTCTAAACTTTTCAATCATTAAACACAATAGATCGACCTCGTTCATATTCTTACAGCTTATGATCATGTATTATGTACAAAATGAAGATAGCGTGTAATCTTTTTACTTCTTACCTATGGTGTTCAATAACTTCAATAATAGGGCGACATTATCTGAATCACTGTTTTGCCTAACCAACATAGTATTGTTTGTAGGCTATAATGGAGGTTGGAGAAGTCATTCAGTTTTATGATTCGGATAGGCGATTTCCTGCTTGGGGCTTTGGAGGGAAGATACCTGATGGTACCGTATCCCACTGTTTTAATCTAAACGGGAGCCCAGGTGGCTCTGAGGTCAGAAATTCTTCCTCTCCTTTTTTCTTCTTTATCTATAGCAAAAGTTTGTTATTATTTGGAGCATTCTATATCCCTGGGATAGCAACTGTATTGTTGGTGTTCTATCAGTTTAACATAGCAGTTAGTTTTCATTTGTGTTTAGGTTGTAGGAGTAGAAGGCATAATGGATGCTTATAGCAGTGCTTTGCGCAGTGTCACTCTTTCAGGACCCACTTTATTTGGCCCAGTTATCAACATGGCTGCCCAAATAGCTGGGCAGTCCCTCACATCACATAACAACACTATGTATTATGTATTGCTTATCATCACGGTAAGACGATAATGAATTGGTGATGCTATTTTCTATTTGATGATAATGAATAATCAATCAAATGGTTCATCTTCTTACAGGATGGGGTTGTCACTGATCTTCAAGAAACAATAAATGCTCTTGTTAAAGCGTCTGATCTTCCTCTATCCATTCTCATAGTTGGAGTTGGAAATGCTGATTTCACAAGCATGCAGGTTTACTATTCATCCTCGCCCAAGTTTTTTCCTTAGACACCCTTTTAATTATTCAGTAGCATGGCAATGCTTCTGTTGCTACTAGAGAGAATGAATATACACACTTGTTTGTCTGCAGGTGCTGGATGCTGATAATGGGCATCGGTTAGAGAGTTCTACTGGTCGTATAGCTACACGAGATATAGTACAATTTGTCTCTATGAGAGAAATACAGAGTAAGTAGCAGTTGCTTCTCAAGTTAACTTACTTTGTCTTTGGAGTAGATAATAAACACTATATCAAACAAAATATTTTACAATCATGTCTCATTCCCTTGCTTCTTTTGACTCCTCCAATTTGTTTTTATTCATTTCATTTAAACGAACTCTCTTTCATTTGTGTTTTAACAGGTGGGCAAATATCTGTTGTGCAAGCTCTTTTGGAAGAACTACCTGAACAATTTTTGTCTTTCATGAGAAGCAGAGACGTGAAGCCTCAGCCACAGCCTTCTCACTTCCCTCAAGCATCCACATCCATCATGCAATAGATTTTACCATCACAGACCACCAACAATTTCAATGGCCAAAATTCTAATAGCTAAACTAGTTTGAATTTGATCAAATTTGATTTATTCTTTTACTGTATAATGAATTGTAAATAGAAGAATAACCACAGATTTATTGTCTTAAAAGTTTTAAATTAAAGGTAATTTCATAATTTCTTGAATAAGTTAATTGATTATTTTTTTATGTGGTTATTGCTGAGTCGTAATTAAGTAGTTTATTTTTTTTTATCAAATATAACTTGATTAGAATAATCAGAAAATTTCTTTTATACTCTACATTTTAAAATCATTTTTAGACTGACAATATCTTCCAAAAATATAATATGAATTATACTGCTGTTAATTTGTGAGAGGTTTGGATAAAAAAAATTGAAAAACTAATTTTATGTGACTATTATACATCAAAGATGCATCTATGTTTTTCTGTAAACCATAAATATGTTTTTAATTGTTTTAAATCATGAAATACTTTCATATATGGATATAATATATTTTACGATAATTTTATGGGTTAAGGTATATAATTTTTTAATATTTTTCAAAAAATAAAAGACACAATACAAATTATATGTGATTTTTTCAATTGTGATCTTATTATGATGAATAAAGTCATGATTTAGACATGCATACCCATTTGAAGGGGTGCACAAACCTTTCAGTTCAATTTCGGGTATTATTTCTCAGGTTCAATTATTTTGCTTGTAATAACAAGTCACCAGAGACTTCCTAAACTAAAATAAGAAAAAAAAATAAAAAATAAAAAATTTAGTTATTATACATAGTTAAGTAAAAAAAATTACGATAACAATAAACAATAAACAAAAATATTAAAATAATTTTATCAAAAGTATTGGAAGGGAATAAAAAAATACTAATATTCCCTATATGAAATAAGTGAGAATACTATTAAATAGATATAGAAGATTTAAAATTAAGTACTCATGAGTCTATGCTTGTACATGGAAAACACACGGAAATGAGTAAGAATGAGGACCTTAACTACTTTTCTATATATATAAATTCTAAAAAAAAAACTAAATAATTAATTATTGAAATTTATATTGGCTTTTCATCAATTACTCTTGCGCAAGTTCTTTTAAATCTAGTTGACATCAGATATATTATTATTATTATTACACAACACGTTACATGTTAATCCCTCTCTTGAAGTGAAAGAAAGTTTGAAACCGAAACGGATTAGAGTAAGAATGGAACGACGCGTTTCTGTCAGGAGCTATGAAAGGTAAGGAACTCTGTACTCTGTGTGTGTCATTAACACAAACAAACAAAGAAGTACCATAAAATTTCTAAAACCCTAATCCAACCCTTATCTCACTCACTCTCTCATTTGCAACATATAGAAATTAGAAACAGTTTTTGCAGAGAGAGAGAATGGGAGGGTGTTTGTCGGATAGGAAAGGAGGGAAGCAAGCGGTGGGAGGGATAGGTGAAGCAGCCACTGGCTTTGAACCGCAAAACGACGCGGTTGATTTCTTTTACAAGACGCAAGGGTTTCACCAATTGTTCACAAGAGTTGAGGTATTTTTCTCAATTTCTTTTTCATCGCTCAACCTAGCCATTCACTATTGCTGCAATTTTTCTTTATTTCTTTCGCATACTGTTATTATTGGATCGCTCCATTTGTTTTCTGAAAAAGAAAAAACATAGGGAAGTTTCAGCTAAATTTTTCTTTATTTTTTTAATTATTAATTATTGTTGTTGTTATGCTTTACACTTTTTCCTGCCAACAAGTTAGCTCAAGTTTCACTGTAATATACTATTTTCGAGTCAAACCAAAAGAGTGCAAAAATTTTTAAAGTGAACAGAGGAACAAGGAGAGAGAATTTCAAAAAAGGAAGATAATAAATAGAGCGCTCTAACCCTGCCCATACAGGTGCATCCATCTTGACCCTCCTGAAAACATGTGGACCTAACTTTTTTTTATTTTATCAAATAAAAAAATACTAATAAAATTTAAAATTATTTATAAATTAAATTTAAAATTTTAAAATAAAAAGTTTTATTATTTTTTCACACAAATTAAACATAAATTATTTTCAAATTTTAAAATAAAAAGTTTTAATATTTTGTTATATAAAAGTTTTAAGTTCTGTCCGGAAAAATTAATAACAATATCTTCTTTTTATATATTTACTTTTAAAAAAATAAGAATAAAATATTATAAAAATAAATAAAAAGAATAGGTGGATTGATGAGTTATTTGGTCCATCACAGTCCGAATACCGAGTTAGATTTAAATATATCTATCTATTATAAATTTTTTATTTATTTTATTTCGACTTATCTCGTTTTTAATTGTCTACATAATTTTTTTTACGACTTTTAATTTTAATATAATCAAACATTAAAATAAAAAAGTAGTTACTTCGGTTAATTTTTTAAAAGTATTATCAATATAATAAATTTATCTCATTTTTAATTTTTCGTTTTATTTTCTATTAGTAAAGAATATACGAACTCATAATATTCAATATTTAACATGAAGAAAATATTAATAATACTTTATAAAAATTATAATTTTTCTTAAGAAAAAGCTATCAATTTCTTGTAATATATATATATATATATATATATCAAAATAAATTATATAAATTCTATTAAATATTACAATAGTTCAATATATATTAAATTATATTTTTTAGATATAAAAATATGAACTATTTGTTCAAAATAAATAATCAAAATAAATAATCAAGATTATATGAAATTGTAATTTAATGATTAAATAATAAAATTTATTATTATATATGATTATTATTAAATATATTGTCTTTCTCTCTCTCTCTATATATATATTAAAATCTGTATATTAAAAAAATTAATAATAATGTTTACAACTTTGATATAAATAATCAAGATTATATGAAATTGTATTTTAATGATTAAATAATAAAATTTATTATTATATATGATTATTATTAAATATATTGTCTTTCTCTCTCTATATATATATATATATTAAAATCTGTATATTAAAAAAATTAATAATAATGTTTACAACTTTGATATAAATAATCAAAATTATATGAAATTGTATTTTAATGATTAAATAATAAAATTTATTATTATATATGATTATTATTATAAAAAATTATTTACATATAGTAATATATATATAATTACATAGCCTAAAAGTAAAAGTAACATATTTACATGGATTAAAAACAAAAAATAACGTATTTAAAACCATTAAAAACAAGAGTGACATACCTCCATATCTAAGGAGTAAAAAGTAATATATTTTAAAAAAGTTCTAATAATTTTCCAATAAGTAATGTCTAGCTACTAAAAATCGACACTAATGGTAAGTAAGTTAATTAATGATATAGTAACGAGCTAATCACAATTTTTTATTTAAGTGATATAATAATTATTCTGAGTTTTCGTGAATGATAAATATTATTGCTTTTGAAAGAAATAATAAAAAAAAATTAAGTTAACGCTTAAAGGGTCACATTTGTAAAACTTAACCTCTAACTCAAACATGTCTAAAGCGTCAAATAACTAATCAAGAGAAAAAAAATGAAACAGAAAGAAAGAAAGGAAATGGAACGCAGTCTATTAAATTAAACTTTTATAATATCAAAATCTTCTAAAAATGTATTAATGAGTAATTATTGACAAAAAAAAGTATTGATATTAATTAAATTTATTTTTTTATATTATTTGCTCTTATTTGTCAGTAATTATAGTATGATACTTAAATATATTTTATAAATACATTACTTTTTCTATACTTCTTATTTTTTTTAGTTTTTATAAATCTATAATTTTTTAATCCATATAAATATTATTTTTAATTTTAATTTTTATAAATATATGTTTTAATTGCTGAAGTATGTTTTTTCTACAAATATCTATTATTGTATATTATATATTGATTGTATATTGATGTGACATTTTATGTTGACGTCAACATTATGATTTATGGATTAAAAAGTTAACTAAGCGTTAATTTAATTTTCATACATGAAAGCCAAAAAATACTACTGGTTGTGTAGATCAGTTGTACAAAAGTTATGTCGCTCTATTAAGGTATAAAAATTGCTCAATTTAAGTAAGTCTGTCTCCCACAAAATATATGAATTTATTATTAAATTATTAGAAATTATTCTCTAATACTTTGGAGTAGAGTTTCACTAAGGTTTCTCAATGACCTTTTTTTTCGATCAAGTATTAATTTTTTTAACAATTTTACACTATTGACGTGTTGTTTAAGTTTAAATGATACTTTAAAATCTCTTTATACAAGTTAATATATATAGCAATAATTTAAAGTATAAAAATTATATTGATAATTAAACTAAAAATATTTTTAAAAACAAATGACAAAATCTGGATATCAGATTAGGGAAATGGTCTTAAACAGGAGAAAAAAAAATTGAGGAAGAGAGAGAAGTAAAGATTTTATTTAGTTGGATGAAGAGAGAGGAAACACTAGTGATGAAAATAGTATTGAAAATTTGGTACAAGAAAATATAATAAAGGCTACTTGTATTTTTCACTTTATTTTTTATATTTATCTCTTTATCTTTTTTTTCTTAGACAAAACATCGTAAACTTTACTTTATTTTTTTATATATTTTTCTTTGTATTTTTATTTTCATCCATATTTTTTTCAGTACGAAACAAACTAAAGAACAGTGCTGAATTTTTTTTTTATCTTTCATTATTATTTAAAAACGAGGTGAAGAATGATAATTACCCTTATATGTTTGAAATTAAATTGAGAAAAAATTCAAATTGGGATTTTTTGCCTCTTATATCATTTACTTAAATTAATCTTTTAGAATTCCAACTAAAATCCAAAGACACAAGCAACTATTGGATTTAGCATTTCAATGTCAATCGTGATAAACTGCCAAATATTTATAAAAAAATATTCAAATTTCGCGTATGCTAGTTTCATGGTGTCAAGCTTTAGTTTTTATAATGTGTCTCTAAAATATAAGCTCTAGAAAAATTAACCGGCAAATGTCGAGCTACCGTTGACTATAACCAAAATGAATGTATTCTATTGTTGTTTTTATTATTTTCTAACATCATACGTCGTCTTTAATTATTTTACGATTGTTTGCTTTCTAATTTCTTTGCTGTTCTTTTTCTTTTGGTTCATTAAATATACCGTATGTTATTATTTGGAACCCTGGACAAATGTTTAGTCTTATTGTAATCTTTTTGCTGCAGTTAACTCTTTCAGCTTCCAACTTACTTGATCGGGACATTGCCTCAAAGGTATATTTTCTTTTATATAAAGGTGCAAATGGAGTACAATAATTCGAAATGGTTGTCATTTTCTTTAATTTCTCGATGTTTCATGCTTATTTATGTCTGACTTGGTGTTCTTTTTCTTTGCGAAACACTTTTCCATTTACCTTATTATATATCATTGCCGCTTTTATGCTATGCAAAGCAATAACTGTTCTGAATAATCAAGTTATGCTAATCATGCAATGATTTGAAGTTATTTTATTTACAAAACTAGGATGTAAAATATTATTAGTGGAGTCTCATTTCCTCTTCAAATTCATATAATGTCTATATTAATGATTTTATTCACAAAATATTTGTTTTTTTTAAACTGAAAAATATTTGCTGGTGGCATCCTAGGTGTGAATACCAAGTATTTATGGTACTTGTACATTGTTCAAAATAGGCCTTTGTGAGCATAATTCAGCTTTTTTTTTTCTTATGTTATTTCAGAGTGATCCCATGGTTGTAGTATTTGCAAAGAAAAGAGATGGTCAATTGGAAGAATTAGGTCGCACTGAAGTAATTATGAATTGTTTGAATCCAGAGTGGATAGAGAAAATTAGTGTTGCATTTCATTTCGAAATTGTGCAACCACTTGAGTAAGCTATCCTTCATATCTGTCTTGCACCTATTCCAAGCTGAATGGTATACAGACAATGTATTGCAATGATAACTTATAATTCCCTTTCTCTCATTGTGCTTTGATTCCAGATTTCATGTGTATGACATTGACACAAAATATCATAGCGTTCCCTCCAAGGTTTGTAAAACATACTAATAACTCTGCCCTCTTAAATTTAAATCTCTTCTATGTAAATTTATATGTTATTATGTGTAAATTGTAAATTTGTTAATTACTTTATTCAGTGATTTTACAAAATGAAAAGGTTAATATGCTTGTCACCATGCCAAACATATGCTAACAGCCAACTATTTTCATTGGAGATGACTTACCTATTTTGTAACCAAGAATTTAAACATCTATATACGTGTTTTAGAGGATTTATGAAAATAACCTGCGATATGCCTATAAGTTATTTTTAACTTGTTTGATTAGGCTCTCTCAAAAACAGCTCATTAGAACAGTTTAGTACCTTGTAAGAAAATAATTTTATCTTATTTATTTTTCAATTAGAAAAATAATTTAGACATAAATATTTATATGAATAAATATTAATTAAGTGATTTAGCTAAAAGGAGTACTAGTGTTGGTGAAAGTTGAAAATAGGACCTGTTCAGCTCCCTTTAACTTTAGATAAACTTGTGTGATTAAAGAAACTAAGTCATAGTAGAATCCTATAATTAAAATGCATAATGTGAGTGGAAGGGGATGTCAACTTATTAATGTGGCGTGAAGTAAAATTAAAATTTATGGATATGATATGAGCTTTATGCATTCCAAATTTATGTTCTTACTTTCTCTAGCCGAAATAGTGAACAGTTGACTTACGAAGTTTATGTGTGAAAACCAAGAAAAAATTTTCGTATGTTGTTCTTCCAGACACTAAAATTGCGAGATCAAGAATTTCTTGGAATGGCCACCTGCACTTTATCAGAGGTCAGTACCATTGTTTTAATTAGAAATTGTTGATGATAACCATGCTATTTTAGGTGTGATACATTATTTAATTCTCATTTTCTATAAACAAGAAGTTCACACTTTACACGAGGAGATTGTCATCTCACCTTCAGTTTCAAGGTTAACTCATTAGGTAATGGATCCCAATAAAAGTATACATTTCATCTTGGAGTGTATTTAGTTGGTAAAAAAAGTAGAGACATGAAAAGAAAATTTTGAAAAAGAGAACATAGGGATATAATGTTTTGTAAAGAAATATATAAAGCGCTAATGCTTTGAACTAACTTTATTTATATTTTATTTAAGAAGTGTCAGTTTTGAATCTAAATACAGTAAGTTAAACTAACATATTTTTATTTTAAAAAAGTTTCTTAACAAAATTTAGTAGAAGAGTTTTTTTAATAAAAGGAAAACTGAAATAATTACATACCATATCAATGTTTAAGCGACTTATCATACTCCAATTAGAATTGATTATTAAAATTATTTATAATTTAAAAACTAAAACTATGAAATAGATCATTTAACTAAATAACTTTTTGAACATATAACTATAAATAATTTTTTAAAAATTACAAAATTTTTTATATTATGTCATTAATTTTAATAATAAATTATTATAACCAATTATAAGTCAGATTTATTATGAATAAGATGAAATAATATGTTGGTCTTATTAAATATCCAAAAACATACATGGTAACACGAAATTTAACCAAATAAAACAAATGTAGAAGACTGTTATGATCGCATTTCCCGTAGAAGAAAGCTTACTCACAGTGGCACAATATCAGTTATCATAACTCTCAAACTTTAAGAGATATAGAAAAGCAAAATAAAGGGAAGTGTGTGATTAAAATGGAGACCAGATAGAAAGAGAAAGAGAAGAGGAATTATAAAGGTGAGTGAAAATTTATGTGTAAGCATAAATTAATACTGTTGTATTGAGAAATGAGATTGTGTACACTGACGCTGGTGTGAACTGTGCGCGCGCGCGGCAGATTGTGACTAAACAAAGTAGGAGGTTAACATTAAGGCCCCAAAACCAAAGCGGGAATGGTGGTTTAAGAAACTTAGGAGCAATTACCATTCATGCTGAGGAGACTGTTGCTTCAAGAAGTGTAGTTGAGATGGTCTTGCGTTGTTCTCACTTGGACAACAAGGACGTTTTTTCCAAAAGTGTACTTATTCTACACCCCATCTACATTCATATTATTCATGTTCCCTATTTAATTGAGTGCATATTTATTTGGATTGGTTTTTTAGCATTCGAAAAATCTGTCATATGTTTTTCTTGTAGGACCCTTTTCTAAGAATATCAAGAATGGTTGAGAGTGGAGGTTATGTTCCTATATGCAAGACTGAAGTTATCAACGACAATTTAAATCCTACGTGGAAACCAGTTTGTCTTAGTGCCCACAAGTTTGGAAGTAAAGTAAGCCTGCCGTATTTGGGCTTAACGTTTGATGTAAAGGGGAAAATATAGGAAAAATTGAAAAAAGTTTAAATAATAAATTTTATAAAATCTAAAATTTTATCTTTTAAGTTAATTTTCTTTGCTTGTGAGTGTTTGAGAAAAAATTGTAGATTCTTTTATAATATTCTAAATACTTTCTCACGTGACAAGATATTTATCCAGGTTTGAAAATTTTAACTTCCGTGCAGGATACTCCATTACTGATACAGTGTTTTGATTTCAATAGCAGTGGCGATCATGTACTTATTGGGTAATATTGCAATTATTGAAATTGTTCAAATTTTGTTTGTGCCTGTTTTTTTCTAGGTCATAGATGCAATATATATTGATATCCAAACTTATTGCCATCAGTAAAATGCAGAAGTCAGTAACAGAACTGGAAAAGTTATACGGGGAGAAAACTGGCGCAAATTTTGTCATACCATCCACAGGCCACAGGAAAGAGAAGGTGTTTATTGATCCATGCAATAAAATTATATTTTTTCTCTACTCCTTTTGCTTAACCTCACGTTTTACAATTTGTTCAATATAGGTTCTAAAAGGTCAACTATTTGTGGATCAATATTGTGAAAAGGAACAGTTCAGTTTTATTGACTACGTTTCTAATGGTTTTGAACTGAACTTCATGGTTGCTGTAGATTTCACTGGTAAGTAACAATTGTTCTTCTATTATAGCAACGGTGATTATGTATTTCATAATTGTAGTTTGTTGAGCCCTTCAAAATTTGTCCAGCTTCAAATGGAAATCCTCAACATTCAGATTCTTTGCATTACATTGATGCATATGGGCAGTTAAATTCATACCAAAAGGTAAGCTTGATAACAATCACTTGCCAATGAATGATTCTGAACTTTTCAATCATTAACTTGTGAAACACAGTAGATAGGTCACGCTCAAGGTTTTACAGCTTATGATAATAGATTATGTGCAAAATCAAGACAGTTTATGTTTTTACTTCCTTATATATGGTATTGACTAACTTCAGTAAAGGGGTGGCATTACCTGAATTATTGTTTTGCCTAACCGACATAGTATTGGTTTGTAGGCTATAATGGAGGTTGGAGAAGTCATTCAGTTTTATGATTCAGATAGGCGATTTCCTGCTTGGGGCTTTGGAGGGAAGATACCTGGTGGTGCTGTATCCCACTGTTTTAATCTAAATGGGAACCCAGGTGGCTCTGAGGTCAGAAATTGTTATTTATTATTTGCAGTATTTTATCCCGGGCATAGCAATTGCTAATTTGCGTTCTATCAATTTAAAATGGCATATGGTTTTCCTTTGAGTTTAGGTTGTGGGAGTTGAAGGTGTAATGGATGCTTATGGTAGTGCTTTACGCAGTATCACTCTGTCAGGACCCACTTTATTTGGCCCAGTTATCAACATGGCAGCTCAAATGGCTGCACAGTCCCTTTCATCACACAACAACACTAAGTATTACGTATTGCTTATCATAACAGTAAGACGATGATGATAATGAATTGGCAATTATGTTTTCTTATGGTACGATTATGATATAAGAATAAGCAATTAAGTGTTCATCTTCTTACAGGATGGAGTTGTAACGGATCTTCAAGAAACAACGAATGCTCTAGTTAAAGCATCTGACCTTCCCTTGTCGGTTCTTATAGTTGGAGTTGGAAATGCTGATTTTGCAAGCATGGAGGTTCACTATCGTCCTTGTCCAAGCTTTTTTCCTTATACCCCCTTTGATTATTTAGTTGCACGCTGATAAAATAAAAATAAAAAAGAAAGAAAAACAAATTATTCAGTGGCATGACAATGCTTTTGTTGGTACTGGAGAGAAGGAATATATACACTTGTTTGTTTGCAGGTGCTGGATGCTGATGATGGGCGTCGGTTAGAGAGTTCAACGGGTCGTGTAGCTACACGAGATATAGTACAATTTGTCCCAATGAGAGAAGTACAGAGTAAGTGCCATCTGAACTGATTTGTCTTTTAAAATTAAACACTCACATCTGTCTATTTATCTGTTCTTCATGAGTTTTTGACAGGTGGGCAGATATCAGTTGTGCAAGCTCTTCTGGAAGAACTACCTGAACAATTTTTGTCTTTTATGCGAAGCAGGGATATCAAGCCTCAGCCACTGCCGCCCCATTTTCCTCAGGCATCAACTTCCACCATGCCACTACGTCAGGAAGAAGGTTGATTGCACTTGTTAGTCGGTTCGTAACACCCAATCAATCACCAAAAACTCTATCTGCTACACTAGTTGGCATCTTTTTAAATTTGAATTTTTTAATCTATATGAATGAAGCATGAAGAAGAAAGTGGTTTGTTAGGATCAATAATAATAAAATATATCCTCACACAACAGTATTTTTTTATTTCCTAGTTCTTTCGTTTTGGTTTATCACAATGTTTTACAGATTAGTGGCTTCGCACTCTTTACCTTACGGCATCAGTTTCACGTTGTAAGGGGAATATCACTCGGCCAGATACTACCCTCTAACTTTATCCTGCGGCGGCCGGTTCGGTGATTTCAATAGTGTTTTCAGGCTAACAAACTCATTTTTACGGATGCATAAAACTGTTAGGGCAAACAATTATATGAAGTATGAAATTATATGTTTTAAACCGTTAATATCAGAAATTGTTTATGATCGATCAAACAAAAATTTGATGGAATTGTTTGTTAAAATTATTTACATTTAGTTATAATAATTTATTATTAAAATTAATGATATGTTATGAAAAATGTATGCAATTTTTTTTAGAAATATATTTTGTGAAAGTTTTATAATAAATTATAATAATTTATTATTAAAACTGATAATATAACATGAAGTTATTTTAAATAATTCTAAATAATTTTATTAAACAATTTTTATTGAAAATGTTCTTATATAAAACTAGTTTTTTAATTCAAAAAGGGTTTTCATCCTGTCCTTGCATATTAAAAATAATCGTCCAAAAAATGGGAAATTAGTCTTTTTATTTTTGGATGGATTAATCTGCAATTAGTTAAATCTAGAAGTTTGTTTTTCTATTATCATACTCCACATTGTTGTACAGTCCAAAAGCCGTATAACCCAAAAGCTGTCATTAATATGCATGGGATGCAATGTCCGATTCCTGCCATTTGTATTCATTCACGGAAGATCATGATTTACTCTTGCAGAATTTAATTCGTAATCAATACTTTCAAATTAATCTTAACTAGTAAGTGAATAAACAAATGCCACACTTCTTTCTGTTTACCTAAAAGTAAAAAAGTTAATTCCGAATTAGCTAATATAGAAATGAAGAATCAGAAAATATATTTTTAAATAGTGTAACGAAGAATACATTTCAATGAAACACAACATCCGATTTTTTAACTTTTCCCATTCACTCAATTTGAAGTCTTCCTGAGGAAGCCAAGAGAGATTATTTTTTCCATTGCTCACCATCATGAAGGTGCAGAAGAAAACATGAAAATGCAAGAAGCTACACTCTAGTTTGGATAATTTTGAAAACACAATACACGTACCTTTGGCTGTAATGGCCAACTGTGACTACCCATGCTCACTGCCTTTGGGGTTCTTCCTCCATTTCCAAAAATTTTAGAATCCAAAAATTATTTGTATAAAAAAATATTTATAAAATTCAAATTTTTAAAAAATTACCTTATGGATTTGTAGAATATGGAAGGTAATTTTTTTAAAAAACATAATTTTTAGAATATACAATCCAGAAGATCCAGAAGACAAATTTTTTCTGATACAATAGCTTCTAAATTGTAAAATTTGAAAATCTATTCTGAATTTGACTTTCGAATTCTTCAATATAAAAGATAATTTTTCAAAAACTTAACTTTCAGATTCTACAATTCAGATATAAAAATTCTGATACAAATGATTTCCAGATTCTACATTCCAAAATTTACACCAAACTCACTTCCGAATTCTATAATTTAGAAGTTGTTTTGCAACAAACTTACTTTCAAATGCCGAAAAGTCATTGAAAAATGTTTTTACAGAAAAATGGAGAAATGAAAATCAAGAAGAATTTACAAGGACAAATTTGGTATTTCATAAATTTTTGCAAGTGTAGAAAGAAATGTTGGGAGGTACAGGAAGAAGCACCCTCCCTTTGATGAGTTTTACAGGCCAATATAAATTAACTAAGTGCAGCTGGCCAAAAAACCTAAAAACAAGTGCACTAAGTACTGATATATTTCTGCTTTTGCTAATAAAAAATTAGTACAACACAATCCACCAAAAGATGCATATACGGGAGGGTTATCAAGTACAACCAATCAATTCTCACTCTACACCTAGTCTAGAACTCTAGTAGAAAATAGAATCTAATATATTAAATTTTTGGTTTTCACAATTATTTATTGGGTAATCTAGAGAAATGCATAGACATACTACCCACTCAATTTATGTGCAACTAGCCCACAAAGGTCTTCAATAACCAAAAGACACATAAGTTAGGATCATACTCATCTGGACTTCAATTTCTTTTGTGTAAAGGACCACCTTGTAGAGAAAGGGGAAATAACCTCCTGAATATTGTGGAAGAAACCTTTATCGTAAACATTATTCTTAACAACTACCACATCTTCTAGAGGTGATTTTCGAAAGAAGGCTTTCCATTTGCTCGACAAGGGCTGTTTTTCACTGCTAATTCCATCGACACTCTGCTTTAGGGCTTCAGCACTCACCTTTGCTTCTTTTAGCTTCCTTTGCCACTCCATGTAGTCTTGCCACTTAAAAGTCTGTGATCCACATAGAAGCCTTTAGTTTCATTGAGCATCAGGGTGCCATTAACATCTCTCATAAGCATGCAGTTTTCTGGCTAAATAAGACACAAAAATTGGATAATGATAAACAAATGAGGAATTGTACTTAACAATTTTGCATTCACAGACCAGAAAAATCCGTAAGTTGACTACATCGAAATTTAAGTAGGCAGACCTGGATCATTTTCTTTTAAATTCAGATGATGAAGCAACCGTCCAGTTTGTGTAGGCTTGTCAGAGTAAGGAATTTATTATTACGTTTTTTAAGTCCAAGGGAGACTTATAATACAACTTACAAGGGGAAGGGGAAGAGGGGGAAGGGAATGGCAAAGTGACAGAGCACATTGCTGGAGATTGAACCCGCGCACAGCTCACTCACCAACTTAACTGACCTAAGGATCAGAGCACATTCAGGAGATCAAATCCCACACTGGAAGGATTCTGCTTTTGTTGGGAAGGGAACAGTGAAACCAGAAGGAGTCCAGCATTGGAAACAAACACACCCAGAACAAACAATGAATTTAGCAAAAATAATATACTCAACTGCATTCCTTTCACCAGATATAAAAGGCGTAGATTCTAAATTATCATTGTCTCGGAGATCAACAAGCAGGCATTACAAAGATTATATAGAGCCAGAAAGCCACTCAAACAAAAGGTGATTACGATAGATTTATTTCAGAAGAATATTTATGAAAACTGAAAACCTCTTAACAAAGTTGCCAATTTGTCCAAATGTAAATATTGCTCTATAACATCATATCACATATCACAGTTTTTGTACTATCCAGCGATAATTCCATCTTCAAATTATGTTTTATGTACAGTATTTTCTTCTTAACTTAATGGGAACGGACACAAGGTATCCATACTCTATACATCTCCAATTCAACTATTTAAATGCATAGCACTCTGATCCCTCACTTATGAGGACTTCTATTTTCAGATAAGAAAAACAAAAGATAAGGGATTCCTTTACACTACCTTGTTCATTATAGTTTACTAAAAATTACTTAATACGTTTGAAGTTTACATATAGAAGGTACCTCATTAGTGGTAGTATTAGTAAGGCAAAGTTTTGCATGGTAACCAAAGAAACCAGCTAACAGCATCCCAATGATTGCAAGGAACACCATAAGAAGTATCTGAGTGTTGTAAGATCCCAACAACCACTGTATGATAACAAAATATCACTAACCACTTAAATGGGAAATAAAGAATCAAATCAAAATAGAAAACAATCAGCACGTAGAGACATATCAAATCCCTCACCTGCACAACATTAGGAGCTAAATCCAAAAAAGAATTTTCTATTCCATAATAAACTGCATAGTTATGACAAGGACAGAGAAGTATCAAAGTTAGTAAAAAAAAAACTTAATCTGAAGATGGATATTAGTTGCAAATCTATATTACCAGTTAGAATATCAACAACTCTCAGTTCTCTTAGTCTTCCAGCAAGAACCAAGCCAATGGCAACTGTTCCATACAAGCATATAAGGAAATGCCTGCAAAATATAAAAGAATCACAACTACAAATAAAACCAGAGATGAAAAATGTGTAACCAATTGCAAATCTATGGTAAAGTTGAAATTAGTGACTAAAATGATTATTAGTAAGATTTTCTAGTTAATACTACATCTCATAGGAAGGGAAAAAGATTGAAGAGCATTTAAAGATTCCAAAATAACATTAAAAAACACATATTCAGTGTATTTAACAAGTTTAAGACTTGAGTTATAATGGAACAGTAAATTGGTAAAGAAATAGTTAAGTAACATGTAGAAACTGAAGTTTTCTTTTCAGAATACAAATAAAATTTGTTAAACAGAAATAGCAACACAGATTCAACACAATTTAGCTACCTATCGATACGTATCTCGAGATGAATCTTAAATAACCTGGTATCTTACAATACACAAATTTATGCAGTTTCGAAGATGATGCAAATCACACAATCCAACAATTCATTATTTTACAGTTTTAACTCTTCTTTCTCCAATTCTCTTAGAAATTGAACATTTGTACAATCTTAAATTGTTAAATGAAAAGGAACTGAAGGAGCACATATCTATGTTGATTTTTCTACTACTTTATTTGTCACCAACTCATTGTGCTCTATCTAGCTATTGCTTGCTTTGTTTACATTTTCCTAAAATAGGAGCTTCACAAAATCAAATACAACTAATTATTTCATTTTGAGACTCATGGTTAATTTTTTGTAAATCTATTCAAAGTTTAAAACTATTACATTGAACACTATATATATTCTATATGATATATTTGAAGGTTTTTTTTCATATCTTACTATACTTGAATGCAGCAGGGCTGCCCAATCTCTCTGTATGCCAAGCAAATAGATAGAACTTGGTATTGTGAAAGTGGAAAATAGGGACTCCAACTCTTATATTTGGTGGTGGCCCTCTGCCCCACTGTATAACAGCAAGAAAAAGTACACAGGAACTGGTAATTCAAGGGTACCAAAGGACAAGAGAAAAGACGAAAAAAAGAACAAGGAGGATGTTTAAGCATGTAGAAATTTCTATTCAAAGTGCAAAAATATACTGGCAGTAGACATTTTTTCTTGTGTCTCAATGTGTTTATTATTCAAATTAGTCATGTTTCCCTTTTTTCAGATTTTGTTCTTTAAGAATTTGGCATAATTGTACTTAATAGTTTTATTATACACTATTACCGTACATTTTACGAATACAATCCTTCATTCCATATTTCATGAACGCGTAGAAGAAGAGAGGCAATTGGACCCAACCAAGTAATTTGGGGTCTCAACAAGAAAGAATTAAAGAAATTGTAGGAGAAAACTTACTGCCTCAGATTCACTGAGCAAATCCAAATGAATCAACAAAAATGTAGCAGAGAAGAACATAAGAATTTTTTCTTGGAATTTATGGTTGGTGATTTTATCAATTACAATAACATTGGATATTGAGAGATGAAAATTTATACTATCACGGTTGGTCATGAGAAAGAGATTAGGGAATTTTGATCCCAACAATTCTCTGAATATTGTGAAACTTTCTTCATTTATATTTAGTTCTTCAATCAATTGCTCTCTCTCTATAGCAAGCTAAAGAAAACTTGTGAGTAATGTGATTATGTTTATAAATGGAGATAATCATCAATTACTTGAACAGAAATAATAGAAGAACAATTATGATATCACACAAGTCAATGAGAAACAACTTTAACTTATCACTATCTACATTGCGAATTTGGTATACCAGTCAAATGACCAACATATACCTCTTGAAATATTTCTGTGAAACTCCAATTTTATTTAAGAGGAAACTTCTTAAATTTTTTGCTTAGTCTGCTAATGCATTATACTTTCTGGGTTCCTTTTGTAAGGGAGTTACATTAGATTACACAAACTTATACTTGAGTAAGAATACATATTGAACTCACCATAATAGAAAAGCCATGAAATACCGCGTGTTTTTCTCCCCTATGCAATTGTTCTGCGAGTAAAACAAACAACTTCAGTACAATTTCAAAAAAGCACATGATAATATTAAATGAGAGTCACAAAAGCAACCTTATAAAGAGTTTCAAAGATTACTAACCATCCATCCACAGTGATGATCAAATCGAGCAACACACCGGTTACAAATGCTGCAGTGTTTTGACCTAGCAGGTCTGCAGAAAAAAATTAGGACAGTTTTATAGATAAATCGAACCAGCATTTCGACAAAATTCAACAGTGCCAAACTCACTTTGGAATTTTGCAAGTGGAACATTCTTTCTCTGAGTAAATAATATTATCATAGGGATAAGCAGAAATATACTGAGAAACATTCTCAGTGTTTACCGTCCCCGGATCAGAAAAGCTGGTCAAAAGAAAGAGCAGAATTCCAACAGCCACAGCCAATAAGCTTGTGTACCTAAACAAAAATATAAGGTCTAACAAAATTCAGGATAGAATAATGCTGAAGAAACCATTAAGTAACAAAAGAGTACAAAATTGGCCCCGCGGTACACTACCTGTGAATTCCACTTAAATAGTATCCAGGGATATAGGCAAAGCAAGACTTGGCAATGAAATAATACGTAACACCAATTATCACAATGTATATGATCTGCAACAAATAGAAGTTTAATGTTCAAACCAATGGAGGACATAAGAATTGAAGTCGAGACTTTCTGAAAAGAAAAGAAAAGCCACGATCTCATCCCTAGGATAATATGCACTGAGTTAAATTATTCTTTTATTAGAAGTTCTAGTCCTTACACAATTTTTGTAGCAGTTTATCAGTGCAAGAAAGTTTTCAATGATGTTATCAATATGAACCTAAACTTATGTCGTATCCACATAGGAACCGGAACTTATAGTTTTCTCGTACAGGGACTAGAACTTAAAATATTGTCAACTATAAGAACTTGCAAGACAATGCCAGTTAAGGATATCTCCATGATCCTTTCGCACAGAAGTCACAAATAAAGGCCAAATGAAGAATTCGGATGTCAGAAACGACCAAATCGTGACCTAGATAACATAAAAAATGATTTCCGTAATGAATTAGGCGAAGCAATTTATCTAATGAAAAACTAGAGGAATGACTTATAGATTCCACGGTCATGCTAGTTGTAGGTCACAATACATTAAAGACAACGCAGAAGACTGAAAAATTCATACATCGATAGCACAAGTTGAAGGAATGAATCGAAATAGAAAAGAACAGTGGTACCTGTAGAATGGGATTGGGACGATCGCAGCAGTAATATTCGACAGAAAGAACCGCATCAGTACACTTATGGCCGAAAACTGCGCCAACGAAACGCCTGCAATAGAGAGAATGAGAGATGAAGCAATTGAAATTGAAGGAAGGGAAAATGGAAATTCGAGAGAGAGAGAGAGATACAGGAAGTAATCGTAAGCGCCGAAAGTGAGAAAATAGTGTATGCGTTGGATAAAAGTGCCTTCGAAGATTGGCCATCGACCGCAGAGGAAAGAAACAACGACCACCGCAGTGACCAAACCATGGCACACCAATAACCACTCTACGCCCATTACTCCCTTCTCTTGTGCCTTTGCGCATTCCATCATTTTACATCACCTTCCAGATCCAACGGATGAATTTTTTTTACTTAACTTCCCAATTTATTTGATCCATCTTTTCACGAAATAGATTTTTGTTTTACTACTTCATGCTGTAAAAAAAAAAGTGAACAATGAATCAATTTTATTGTTTAGTATGAAATAGAATTTTAATCTAAAAGAATAAACTATTTGGCAGTTGACCACCACAGAATAAAATCTACTGGATATACATTGAACTTCTTTTTTATTAACTAAAAGTGATCTTTTAGAAAACCCCTTATAAGCATGTTTAACTTCTCAGTCAAGTTGGATATAAATCGTTTTCTTTTATATTGAGACAGAATTAATAATTACTTTTCAAACTGATATTCGTTATCATAGGGTTATTTCTATTTTTTTTTATATAAGTAAATAACAATAAATTATAATTGGTTAGTAATCATGATAATTAAGAAAAATTATATTATTGCCCTGACTATAGTGACTAAGAAAACTTAAACTATTATCCTAATTATGGTACCTAAGAAAGCTTGAACTATTCTTTTATTATAGTAATTAGAAAATATAGTTATTGCAATAAACTACTTTCAATATAGTTAGTATCCCATAAATAAAAATGTAATAAAAAATTTATTTCTATCATTTTTTAGTTGGTGTACAGAGATTTGAAATGTTAAACAAGCCAATTAGAAAATGGCAATCTACTCCAAATTTATACAATTTATGCAAATATTTATGAGTTTTGTATATTAAACGTAAGATAAATATTTTCACGAATAATTTCATTCTAAATAGAATGAAAATTCACATTCACATAAAATTGTTATTCACAAAGTTGAAATTAATTATCATATGGCATGAATGAGTAATACTAAGATTTGAGAGAATATATTTTATCTACTTAAGCTTAAATGTTTGATCCGAGTTAAAAGTGCTGGGCCAGTAGAGTCGCGGTTTAGACCGGTTTACAACAGCAAGTTCAATCTGATAGCGTGCCAAACCGGTCATAGGTCCAATTAAACCGATCACACCTGCCAAATTTAGTCCGAATTTTAGAATTACGATTGAGAGTGTCCTTTATCCACTTGTTATCGATGGTGATTTAAATCGATAAATATCGAGAATCATCAACATAGCTATCGAGACCGGTGGAATCTAGTGGTAAAACATCAAAGATATAAGCAAAGAGACTTAGTTGAGATCCACTGATAAAGATACGTTATTAGAGATTGAAAAAACTGAGATAATCGAACGTGAAGGATAGACATCGAGACACTTTTGGGTATTTCCACGTCATTCTTGTAAAAGAGAAAAATATTATAAGAATTTAAGAGTGGGGAACGTAGCGAAAACCATTTTTGACGGTTATTTGTAATGAGATAGTATAAATAGACAGCGCGGGAAACATAATAAGGGTTAGACTTTTGTAAGTGAAAGCCAGAGAGCAAACGAGAGCAGAAATGACGAAGCACTGCATAGTTCTAACATTTTTAGCCTGCATTTTAGATTTCCTGCAACTATTTTGGTTTTATCCCTGGTAATTAATAAGATTACTCTTTCCGCACTCATTTATTGTCTTTCTTTACATTTCCTGCACTTGGTAATGGGTTAGGATTGTTTATTTACGCCATTAACTTTTATTTAAGCTTTCTACAATCATCGAAAACACCACTTAAGCTTAAATGTGATATTTCTAGAGTTCATGTCTTCATTTGTTTAGTCTGATGTGGTCTTACATAACATACAGTAAAACAAATTGTAGGTTTATATATATATATATATATATATATATATATATATATATATATATATATATATATATATATATATATCAGGAAACTTAGGTTAAAATCTAATGGAATATCAACTATCAAGCAGGACACTGAGATCAAGTTGCAACTCAGTATAATCACATTTAAAACATTGTCGAGTTCAAACCCCTTTTTAAGGATCACAACTCCCTTCTTAGTTGTCATATTTTGCTTTCCATTTGACAATCCCAGAAAGTTTATTTTTCTTACAACCCTTGCGAAGGTAAACGATGTTATTCTTCCTTAAAAAAATGTGTTATTTATGATGTTTTTAATGTGGTTATAAAGAAAAAAAATGAAGTTTAAGGATCAAGTCATTCAGCCTGCGCCTTGAAATGAACAGAATCGGGCCTGTAAATTTTAGACATACAATAAACTGTATTTTTCCACTGTAAAACAAGATATTCACACTCCAATAACTGAGCAAGACAGAGACACCAAATGAAAATTTATAGAAATATTAATCAACATATCCAGGAGTAGAGCTTAGAGGTATAGAAGGGAATAATCAAAAGCTTCGGTTAGAGATCCGAAACATCGATAGAACTCTCTATAATGTCAATGCAGGATCCTACAGATTTTCCCATTGACAAGGCCTCAGCAACCTTAGCTCGAGCTGCTTCATGCCTCCGCAAGAGCAAGACAGTGTTTAGCAAAGACCATCTAACTTGAGAATCTGCCTTCTTCTGTGTGAAGCCTAGACCCTTGAGCAGTAAATCCAACTGTTTACAATTAACAAATTTACAATTAGTAATGCCAATGCCATGTGTGAGATTTCTAAATGTCATGACTAATAAAGCAAGTAAAAAATTGGGTAAACCTTTCTTATGTCATCTAGACCTCCTTCAGCAAATCCATATATAAGATACTCAGTAGACACCCCAGCCAATGCTATACATGAAAATCTGTTCAATGTCTAAATACCATAAAACAAAGGTTGTCACATTATTAAAATTTAGTAATGTGCAGAATATCAATGTAAGCAACCTTGTAAGCAGTGAAAATTAGAAGTTAGTAAGATAGCAACATACTGTAGCTGATACTTTTCCTGTATTAACCTGCATGAAGTGAAAAGTGCTAACAATCAATAAATATAGTTGTCAACTAAATACAGATGTGATACTCTAGATAATCAGCAGTTTAATGAGTTAAAAACATGTATTCTCTCCATTATGTGATCGATATGGAGTCACGCAACTGAAACAGTCACATAAAGACATATTCTTACAGGTAAATGGTGACAGGTAAAAGCCAAATTACTAGGACATAGTCATGCAACGACACATCCCTAGTTGTTATTCTCGCTATAAAGCTTTGTTATCTAGTTAAATTTTTTGAAGGAATTGGAGGGGAACAAAACTTTTTCTCATTAAATTTTTTATTGGACTGGAGGGAAAGGAAGATAAAACATTTGAAGGTGTATTGACTAAAATGTGAAACATCTTCACTTATGTTTTGAAATCCAAAAGTATAAGGATATAAAAGTACATTGATTTTTGAGCCTTTCCCCTTCCCTTCCTCTTAACTAAACAAAATGCCTAATCAAAAGTCCTTCCCTCCGACCTTTGAGCCAAACAATTCTAAAAGTAATTGGGTAAAAGAAGCAGCCTACTTCTTCTTGAAACTCAAAATCCACAAAGGCTGTGCCAGCTTGAATATTCAGAGACCCCTCCTTCTGCAGAGCATCCAAACTAGAAATAGAATATCCTTTAGGAAGTATTCCTATCAGATAAGCAATTAAAAAGTGGCCGGCTTCATGCTGCACAATTAAATTTTGTTATGGTTACGTTATGGTCGTTAAGATGATGTAAGTTAATTGAAATAAAATTACTTTTAAGTGTGCGATAATAGAATGGCATGAATCTGACTTGAATAACCCTATTGTGGTATTTCTGACTGAAACTGTGACCAATTGTATCAACAACCAAGCTACCAATACCTCCGCCAAAAGAGACCTGCAAGCAATTTGGATGAGCATGCTGATGGAATTCAAGTAGCATGTCAATGAACAAACACAAATATAATGAAGATTGATAGACAAACTTGGTCCAGAATTCTACAATGCAATGAACCTTCAACCCTTGATACTTACAGATCAGTAATAAGGTCTGTTATTGGCAAGTTGGCAAGGTGACAACTAGGATAACGGAAATAACATCTTTTATTCATATGCATATAGGAAACAAATCGAAACATGGATACAGCATTTCTAAGAAGGTTAAACGAACAAAGCATGAGACAAGAGAATAAACTCCCCAAATATGCAAGAGGAAGCAAGTGATTGTATTCAGCAGAAGATGCAAACAAGCATAAAACAAATATTCTTCTAGAAAAACTTCACTTCACTAATCTGGTGAAATGAATTGGCCTCCAGGGGTGAGTAAGTACCGCGTCTAGTGTCCATAGAAATAGCAACCCCAGTGATACATAGAAGATTTGTTGTGCGGAAATTGCAAAGGCATTCCATGCAGCAAGGCCTCCTAAAAAGCCAGCAATCTGAAGGTTTCTCTCTATTGAACCAAGAGTCGTGTCCACAGGCGACAGAAGAGACAAAGTTTCAATTCCATTTAGCCTCAATTCATCCAAGGTGTAAAGCCTTTGAGGCACCTGCGGAATAAGCATAGAGAAAGATTATCTAAAATGCATAGAATGTTGGGAAGACGCAAGAGAGCATAAGACTAACCTGTCTGGCTGCACCGAAACACCGAAGCCCACCAGGCTTACCCTGCAAATCCTTCACAAGTGCCAGCGCAGCTCTATCATCTCCCTTTGCTAGCTCCTCGTCCACTTTCTCCAGCACTTGCTGCCTCGAAACATAAATGTTGGAGGAACATCGAACTCTGACCCGAAATTCAGAAGCTGTTGGTTTGAGTTGTTCGTGGCACGATGTCAAGGCCACACCCACACGCTGCATCAAACCAAAACCCACCATTTCATCTATCTGCGTGTTTGATTGCTTTGGACGGACTCAGTTTTTGGGGGCCAGTGTTCCATTTTTCATTGCATACTCTCTTCACCACATAAATACAAGATAACCATTTTTAAAATCAAAAAACAATTTTTCCATCCTGGAACCAAGGGTGACTGTCTATTAAACGCTATCGAATAAACAAGATAGAACCAAATATAATGACTAAAATATTTAAGGAAAAATGTCTTCTTTTGAGAATCAACATAAGACGACGCCGTTTCAAACAGAAAGACAATGACGTCTTTTAACAAAAAACAATTTAGACCCACTTGGCTTTTGGTGACGAAACATACTTCAAAGTGCACCTGCGATTGTGATTCACTTTTACATGGTTAACACATTGATTGTTGATCCATTAATTTGATACTCACGTACAATCATTAAATTTTTTACTTCATTCACACTTCCATTGCGATTTAATACATACGTTAATACCCGTTTGCCATCCAAATTTCATTTTTTTTATTTTTCATTAGATGGAATCCATTGAAAAACCATGAACATCCTTTGTTACAACTACCAGGTGACACAAATGAGAGAGGAGATATACCACCACAACTACTCTAACATATTGAAATCATTATTGAGACCTCAATTACCCTTACATGTGGAAATCACTATTAGGTAATTCGTAGCCAGCTTATTATCAAAAGTCACGAGAAATTACAACAGTATAGCTCAGTAGATATAAATGCCACTGAATCATAAATTTTGAAAACAAAACAAAACACATTTCAGCCCTACAGAAATTAAGGGTTAAGACATATCACAAGGTACATTAGACAGAAAGGACAATCGATCAAAACTAGAAGATCAATCTATTACCAGAGACTAAAACATATAAACCCTTACTTATCAGCCAGAGTGTTAAAGAATAATAATAACCGCAGGTAAAAATTACTCTCACCTTATTTAAGAACCAAAACAATCCAGTAAAATTACAAGACTATGTCATCATTTCACAGTCCGAAATTCAAACATGTGTTAAAGGTATTACATGATGTTGTCACTTTTAAACATAAGTTTTCGGATGATATTATAAATATTTCATGAGGTCGTCACTTTTTAACAGGTGGATTTCTATAGCTGTTTCATGATGTTGTTACTTTTAAACAGATGGACTATAGATTTCAATAATAGCTCGATCAAAATTAAAACACCAAGTTCCCTTAGCATACATCCAAGAAGACATAAACATTTCAGCTCGGTGGACTGAGAAAAACTTGATCTCTCTGGGAAAATATATAGAAATAAACCAAACCATGTATATTACAACCAAAATGAAATTAAATCTATAGTCTAAAATGATCCATTAAAACCCTAAAACTCTTGAGAAGCAGATCCAATATCGCCCTTTCCCTTGCCAACCTTCTTGGGAAGAAGAGTTTGATGAATATTGGGTAAAACACCCCCATTGGCAATGGTGACCGACCCCAAAAGCTTGCTCAGCTCCTCATCATTCCTAACCGCAAGCTGAATGTGTCTGGGAACAATACGATTCTTCTTGTTGTCCCTCGCAGCATTCCCAGCCAGTTCCAAAACCTGAATAAATAAATAAATCTCATAATAAACAAACCAAATTCCAGAAATTCCAAAATTTAGGTGAATCAAAACCCTAACAAACACAATCAATAAACAAAATCATTCAAAACAACAATTAAAACAATAACAAACAGATTGATCAGAAAAAACAAGAACCAATCAAAACTAAACCTACACAATAAAAGAAACCAACCTCGGCTGCAAGATACTCAAGCACTGCAGAAAGATAAACTGGAGCACCAGCACCAACCCGCTCAGCATACTTGCCAGCCTTGAGGAATCGAGCAATTCTTCCAACGGGAAATTGGAGACCAGCTTTCTGCGATCTTGAAACAGATTTGGAGGCCTTTGGCTTGCCCCTTCCACCTTTGGTTGAACCACCGGTAGAACTCATTTTCTGAATGGCGTAGAGATTGGGAACCCTAACCCTAAAACTTGCAATTTAGAGAAAGTGTGTGAGAAGTGAGGCAGAAAGTGCAGATGGAAAAAATTGGGAGTGGAATGGTATTATATAGGGCCCGATAATCCGCGCTGATTGGTGGAGAGGATGAGACACGGATTGCCAACTCGACATCGCCACTAAGATTCGCGGGAAACTGTCTTTTCCATTTGAAGCATTTTTTTGAAGCCTCGCGGCCACCAAATCTTCGAGAATAGGTTTTCAATCATAAAATATAAGTCATTTTTTGTTGCATGTATTTTAACACAAATAATTAATTAATTCAAATACTTATTGTATAATACAATGCAACACTATTTTCAATTTTAAGTGAAAATGTTATAATAAAATTTCACAAATAAAAACAAATAATTTAGGAGAGAATAGATTGATTTACATTTTTATCTTATCTGAATAATATCTAAGTGTATTATTCTTTTAATAATGGTATATATGAGTTGTTAAAAAAACAAATATACATATATATATATATATATTATTAAAATTAGTCATATCTTTATATAATATAAAATTTTCTATACAAATCCTCGTATTAAAGATATTATTAAGTTAAGTGTTTGATAAACTTTGGTATTATATTAAAAATTTATTTTTAAATTTAACTTAATTTTGCATAACTAGTTTATAAGATGTGATAATATATTTAATGAAGTTGAAATATCTTATATTATCGCTTCAAAATTCAATTAAAAAATATTAAAAAATAGTGAAAACTTTATTTACAATAAAAAGAATTTATGAAGGAGATTAAAAAGTTAGAATGACAACCATCAGTACATTAAACAAACCATATTAATAAAAAGTCTAGAAATATTGGTGTATTAAAAGAAATATAGAATAATGAAAAAGAAATAAAAATAAATAAATATTAAAAAATAACATGTTAACAAGTAAACAAATGTAAACTTATTTTTAGTTCTATAATTTTATGATTGTGCAATTTTGGACTAAAAATAATTACTGTATCTTTGATTACCTATGTTGTATAAATATATTAATTTTGGTTTATTGTTAATTTATTATTAATTTTTTTAATAAGAATTACTAATGTAATTTTTTAATTTATTTTTATAATATTCAATCTTATTTTTCTTTGTTATTTATTTTTTTATATTTATTTAAATCAAAATTAATGTCCATAAATAAAAACAAAATTAAAAATTATTTTCTATTTTTTATTTTTTTTCTTGTTCTTTTTTAAATTTTATTGTTTTATAATTAAAAAAATATTTATGTTTATTTTTCAGAAAAGTAAAACTAAGAACAAAAACAAAATTTAGAAAAGTAAGGTTAGTACCTAAAATTTTGTATGGTGTAATTTTATTTTCTAAATAATTGTAATATTTTTTTGTTATAGAGAGAATATTTTAAACATAAAGGTCATATAAAAGGTCTTAAATTTAATAACTAAATTATTTTTTGTTAAAATATATTAATATATCATAAAAAGATTAATTTAAGACACTAATTCATAATAAAGGTATCTTATAATAGATATTATATTAATATTTTTAGTATAAATTATATAATATATTTTTTGGTAAAATCCTTATGTTAAAACAAAATTTAAACTTTTTGGTTAAAAATGATGTAACGTACTAAATCTAAAAACATAAAATTATATAATTAATATATTTGCATAAGAAGAAGCAGCATCACACCTCTTCTATTGTATAAATATATAAAATATTTAAACAAATATTTTGTTAAGATATTTTATATCTTTTATTGTAATTTATTATATTTTTATATAAATAATAATATCTTTTAATATATATAATATTAATATTTTTATTATAAGTTATATAATATATATATATATATTGCACTATTTATAAAATAAAGAATATAATATTTTTATCATATAAATGCCTTTTATTGTATTGTATTATATTTTTAGTATAAATAATACACATTTTTAGTATATATTTTATTGATATTTTGTAGTATAATTTAATATATATATATATATATGTATTTTTCGATAAATAATTTTCCATTAATATTAAACTATATATTTTGTACATAAAGTAATATGTATGATCAATATAAAAAAATATTTTATATATTGTTATAGATTTTTATTTTAAAAGATATTAATAAAATAAAAATATGAAAAATGGATAAAAAATCATTTTTACATATATTTTAGATTATAGATTTTTATTTTAAAATATATTAAAAATAGAATAAAAATATGAAATATAGAAAAAAAATTCCTTTATATATACTTATATAGATAATACAAGTATTAAACTATTATATGTTATATCGATTAATATGTGTATATAAAAAATAAATATTTATCAGTCACATTAATATGTAACCGCATCAATCTTTATTTAAATGTTACCTATATATTTGGTATTCAAAAAATAACAGTAAAATGTTGCTGGTTAAAATGATTAATTAAATAATATTTTAAGTTCCAACTTAAATTATTGTAATTACTTTGATGTGTCATTGGTCATGAATTTAAACTTTTTAAAATTCTATATAAACAAGGATGCATTCTCCAATTGTGAAAAGAAAAATAATTGAGTTATATTCCATCTTTAAATAAAAAAGAAAAAAAATATCATAAATAATATGATGAAAAATAAATATATATAAAAAAGACAATTAAGTGAAATGAAAAAAACAAGTATAATATTAATAGTTTATTGAAAAAAAAATATTTGATTTAAATAATATATATATATATATATTTACATTATAATAGGAGTAATTATAGAGTGCAATGGAAATACCACTAAATGAATGTTTTTATTTGTTTAATTTTTTTCCTTTCTCTTTTCTTTCATGAAATCAAAACCAACAAAGAAATATAGTGTTGACAATCTTTTTCCTTTTTAACAAATTTTTTTTACTGTCTTTCAAAATCTAACTTTATTTTTATTTCCTCTAACATAGATTATACTCCATGAGTAGCAGTGAGATAAAAAATTCACATACAACTTATTTTACAATGATTGTAGTGTTTTTTCTTTATGCACAGTTAATGGAGAATGAAATAACAATTACAATTCTTGGTCACCAGATAACACTTCAAGCTTATGATTTTAATAAAGTTGATAATATTGTATTATTATGTGGATTCATTCTACCATTATTCCTTGCAAAATTTGAATTTTTTTTATCAATTAGATTAACCTTTATCAGTAATTTGCACTAGTTTAAGAATAACCTGTTTCTCACAATATCAAATTAAGAACTCACACTTCATCAGCATATGAGTATCCAAGGAAACAATTCATTTTAATTTGCCATCAATTAACCAAATTTTAGATATGCACTTTATTAAAATATTATTATTTTTAATTAAAATTAAATTTCATACAATTTTTTCAGGTCTATAAAAGCATCTTTATTCAAGAGTATCTCGTTTAAAATTCGGATTTTATAAAAATTTTAGGTAAAAGATATTAACATGATAATAAAAATAAAAAATTATTTATTACATTAAAAATGACATATTAAAATATAATTAATATATACAAATGATATGATAAGGTAAGATCTAAAAAGAAAAAATTATTATATCTTGTTATGATCTGCAAAAGAGATATCAGAAACTGAGTGGTGCCATTTTTCTTAATTTGTTGGCAAAGATAAAAAAGATAGTTGGATATTACACAAACAGGTTGGACAAAGTGATAAAGAAAATTACAACAAAATGTTGATTAAAAATGCTTTTTTTTTATTGCAGATTGAATGGAACTTCCCTGTCCCTTGTCACTCACTACCTATTAACATGAGCCACCTGCTGCAAAAACCTGTTGCTCCATCTACAATCAATAAGTAGAAACATAAGAACATCAGAGGAGGCATAACCAGTTTCTTATTAGTTCTTTTTTTTGTTACATTAATTCAGTTAATGTAAAAGCATTTATATAAATGTTTCACAATGTAAAAGTTCCACTTCCCCTTACCTTGAAGAGAGTTTCAAACTTGTTTTTCACCAAGGAACACTCCTGTTTTATTTCCTGTAAGGTTTTGAGACACCTGAAAACCAACATGTATTTTTCTATTTAGCATGTTCAAATTTTAATAAATAAATGTTACATTGATATTTCTAGAAATTTTGCAAGTTATGCGCAACTTTTTGTCTTAAGAAAGATTCATATTAAAACAGAGAAAGATTCATATTAAAACAGAAAAGAATTCTGTCATCTCGTTAAACTTCAAGATTTGTATCAATTTTGTACTCTAAATAAATTGCCAAAGCTTACAGAGGACTAGTACCAGACATGGTATTTTGAAAGGATTCATATACCCAGTATATAAAAACTTTGATGGTTAATAGTTTCGAAGCTTACCCTTCAACATTTTTCTCCTCACAGTAGTTCCTGAAGGCAATGCATACTTTCTGAACTCTCTGTGCGCCAATGCTGTGATTCCCAACAATCCAATAACCTTGTCAAAACAAGCTTTTTTTGTACAACTTTTGTGTCCACCCCTTAGGGAGTATTTTTTATACAAGTGTATACCAGAAAGATGAAAAATAAGCTAGGTCTTACTATATCAATCATTTGACATTCAGTATCATATACGATGTCAATCATTTGACATTCAAAATCATGCTAGCTGTAGAAGGAAGGATGACGAAAATGACTTTTTGTAAAGACATTATTGTGTGATTCAGAACTATCTTGTTTATATTTCTAGATCAATTTCATGTAGTTGGACTTTTCTATTTACCAGAAAGAGTTCTAATATCTGGTTGCGTATCTGACGATTACTTGAGATCATAGACCCCTTATATAATATGAAACCACTCAATAATTTGTTTCAACAGGTCTCTATCTTTTTCCTGTTAAGTAAAAAAGGTGGTTCAGTCTTTGATTTTATGTACTTTCTTCCTAGTGGGGGAAAATATTATTTAACTCCATAGTTATGTGGGGACTTGTGTTTCTGTGATGGAACTTAGCTAGCCAAACCACCTCTTTCTATCTCTCTATCACTTGTGCTTCTTGTCACAGTATCAATCCCTGCAACTGTTACAGAATAGTGTGGTGAAGCAAGAACATCACTTGCTAAAAAGGGTGCAGCAGATTGACACTTCTTCCACAAACTAATGAAAAAAAAAACAACCCTCCTCCAAATTTTACGTGCTATAACTGTATGCCAACATGCTCCAATGAGCATTTTTCACCTCTATTTTGTTTTGACAAAACTTTCTCAAGTGCTTTTAGCACTGTTCTACAAAGTGTTTCCCCTCACTAATCCATATAATAAAGGTTTGAATTATTAATTACCAAAGTGGATTTTCAATTCTGAGAGGAAACAATGGCAAAACTACCAAGTGCACAAAATTTGTCACTTTTTTACTGCTGAGTTTTGAGCAATGGAGAAACTAGTGGCAAAGAAATATTATTACCTGGAGCTGCTACCTTTCAGTTGGCGAACATGAGCATCCACCCTTTTGAAATCAATGTTATCCTGTGCTCTGTTTGGGGAGGAATCAACATTTATTCAGAAAGAGATTCACTAAGGCACTTTATATTGGTCCGAATAACAAGGAATAAACTGGTGTGCCCTTACAGTGCCTTTGCCAGCTCATTGAGAAGCCTCTCTGCATCCTGAAAGAAAAGAGTCACCACTTCAACCACAAACTCAGGGTTGCTTTCATCTTGAAGTTGCTGAAGCTGGTTAAACTGATCATCTAGGAAACCCTTTTCAAGCATACAAATCCTTTTACACAGTGAGAAATAGAGAGAAATCATAAAATAGATGCAGTAACACAAAATAGTAAGATACATACATAGCTTATGAGTGGTGGTGAAACTTTATTTTCTGCTTTTCTTAATGCAAATTGCTATCTGAATGACATACTTACCTCATCAAACAGGGAAGAAGCGTATTCAGCCAACTGTCTCTGAAGCTGAGACACACTATACATTGTTGTTCTTTCAAACTTTAACAGACCACTCAAGATCTTAAGCAATTATGTTATCTTTCCACTACCTAGTTTATATAACTTAATAATTTCTGTGTTGGACATAAACATGTGTCTGGTGTGCTACATTCCATCATCATATTAATTAATTTTAGTTTTATAATAAACTAATTTTTCTTTATAGTATATATTTATATTGTTTAACATCATAATGCTTTGAAAAAGTTGTTTACTATAATTTAAGATTTATTATTATAACAGAAAATAGAAATTTACAGCGTGAATAGAAAATTTTTAAAAAGAAGAAATGTTTTTTGAACTAAAATATTATGTTAATTAACAAATTATTTATTATATATTTTAATTTTGGACACTAAACTTTTTTAAGTATTAGTTGAATAAATACTAAAAATAATTAAATAGTAGGATTAATAATTATTGAAGATGATATTAGTAATTTAGTATAATAAGTTTAAAATCTATAATAAAATTAAAATTTGGCAAATTAATTTATATCTTACAATTCATTTAATAAGTGATAGAATAAAATATTATATCATTTTGGCTGTGTTTGCATCCCAACTCTGATTAACATAAAGTAATTATCTTACTGGAAAACAAACTACTTTGTGATTTTGATTTTGATTTTGATAGGGATTCTTAGATTAAGTGTTTACTAAAACTTATAGCTTTTAGTCAAAGTGCAAATCTTTTTATTTAATAATAAAACGTTAAATTGTAAAGATAATTAATGTTTTAAAACATTAAATTAATACATTAAGATTGAGAAAAAATATTTGATATAATATTACATTATTGTATAAATTAAAAATTATATAAAATTAAAGAAATATGAATTTTTTTTATTAAACTTATACATATTAACATAATTTACCCAATTATTTATAAATTTAATCATTGTATTTTGAAGGTAGAAAATAATGTACACAATTTAACTTTAAAAGAAATTTGGCATGTGAGTTTTTTTATATAATCTATAATTCATTATTTAAATATAATAAATTTTAAATATTAATTTTTAAAATAATTTATAATTAATCATCTTGTAATTCTAATTCATATTTATTTTTATTAAAATTAAAACAAAGAAATTTTGATAATTTATAATATCAAAAAATTAATTTTTTATCACATAAATTAAATCTATTATAATTTTTTATTATTTTTTCAATTTTTATTTATTTTTTCTAAATTCAAACAATTTCAACTTTAACTTTTTTTTATCTCTTTCTTTTTCTTTCTTTGTGTTTCACCCCTGCATAATTTGATACAGCTTAAAGAAACAGTTTTTTTAATGTCCAGTTAATGTTTGAAATATAGTTTTATTGTCTTAATTAGTATACTCTTTATTACAAATTTATAATTCTAATGTTGCTTTTATATTTAATATATTATATTAAAATTAAAATATAGTTTGGTTAACTCATCTTCTCATGCACATGTTGACATGGGTTACTAATTATTAACATATTATTAATTATTTATTCATTTTTTCTATCTTAATTATTACTATTTTTATTTTAACTTCTCTTTTTTATAATCTTTAATTTAAAATTTTGTAACTCATTACTAATAAAATAAAAATTTTAAAATAAAATAATAGTAACATAATTCCAAGATGAAATAATATTACTAAAATTTACAACATTTTAATAAAAATATATAATTTAAAATTTCATATGAGTAGAGAACTTATTCAAATTAATAAAATAATTTTTATTTTTTTAAATTATCAAAACCAATTTATTATTATTAATGTAAAAAATAAATAAATAAAAGACAATAAATAAAAAAATATAAACAGACAAAATATAATAACAGTTAGACAAGAGAAAATAATAAAAAATTAAAAAATATTAATAATTTTATATCTTTTACATGAATAATTAATGAACCTTATATACTACTTTAATATTACACGTTATATTAACCAATTAAAAATTAATTATTAAAACGTTTGAGATAAGGCTGTCAAAGAACTTTGAACAGGTCAAAATGTCCAAAAACTGTTTCACAACTGTTTAGAAAAATGAATGATACAATATTATATTTTAGACTTTTAAAAAAACTGAAAAATAACTTAACTATCTGTTATTTTGTAATGTAATGTCAGGGTATGCTTATAAAAAATTTTCTAAGAGTATTTTTAAGAAATAAAAATAAAATAAAATAACTCTTTATAAATTAAAATTAATTTATATATAAATTTAAAAGTAATTCTTTTAAAAAAAATTATATAAAATAATTTTTACAAATTAACACATAAATAGAATAACCATTAATACCATTAATAAATATTAACTTCTATTATTAAACTTAAGATTTATCAGTTTTCTAACACGTTATTTAAGAATTATAACACACATATATAATCTTTCTAAACATATTTTTATTACAAAAATGATTTAATTGGCATTTTAATACTAATATTTTGTGGAAATTTTTAATGTTTTTTTTTTTTTTTTTTAATTGAGTTTCAAATTTTATTAAAATTTTTCAATGTGATCATTTCCGTTAAATTAACGTAAATGACGTTAACTGTGAGGACATGGCACACACGTGTCATTTTGTAATTGGTTGGATATGTTTACAGTGACGTGAGCTCCAAATTTGTAACATTCTCTCTCTTCCTCTCCCTTCCCTTCTCCCTCCTCCTCTCCCTCCCCCAAACCCCACCCCTCCCCTTCCAATCTCCCGAAACCCCACCCTCTCTCTTCCAATCTCCCGAAACCTTAATATATGCATCCCGGACATCATCCTTAGCAATTATTGTTTGCAAGGTTTCATTCCAAGCAAATTCACGATGAGTGAGAATGTTGTAGATGTCATCATGCTTTTTCATCAAGCACACATATTGATCCATTAGAATCTGCTTATCAGATTGTAGTCCCCATCTAGCGCTAAATGTTTGGGCCAAGTGCATCCAAGCTTTCTCATTGAATGAATTTTTTAATTTGGAGGAGAGGTAGAAGAATTTGCAGGGGTTGGTGGTGACGGAGGAGGAGGTGGTGGCGTGGGAAGGGTGATTACACTGTTGAAGAGATTGATGTCATCGGAGGGAGAGATTGGAAGGGGAAGGGGGAGGGGGTGGGGTTTCGGGGTGTGCCAGACAGAAGAAAAGGGGATTGGGAGGGAGAGGAGAGGCGAAGGGAGAGGAGGAGAGAGAAGGTTACAAACTTGGGACTTACGTCACTATAAACAACATAACCAATCAATTACAAAATGACACGTGTGTGTCATGATTCACGTTAATTTAACGAAAATGATCACATTGACAGATTTTAATAAAATTTGGGACTCAATTGAGAAAAAAAATAAACAAGAGAAAACATTACAAATTTCCACAAAATATTAGAACCAAAATGTCTATTAAACCTTACAAAAATCCTATTTAAAATTATAAGACTTGTATTTTAAAATATTTATTTGAGTACAGAGATATCATAATAAAAATAAAAAAATTATTTACATAAAATAAAAATTATAATATGAAAAATTAATAAATTAAAAAATATAAATAATATATTATTAAATAAAATATTATAAAACTTTTTTATAAAAAATATATATATAAAATTTTAAAAATAACATAATATAATATAAGATCTAAAAAATAAATTAAAACATAAACAAAGATGTTCTTATATAAACATTATTAACTTTTTATATTTTTTAAATTTAGAAAATCAACTAACTTAACTCACTAATTTGTAATAGATTAAATTAAAATAAAATATTTTTAATTCATATAATTTACTCATTTTTAATTCTAGGGTTAAATATATTTTTAGTATCTGAACTATTTGTCAAAATTATGTTTAGTTTCTGAGACAATGGACCTATTTTATCCTTATACTATATAAACAAGTCTAGATAAACATTGATGACAAATAAAAACATCTTTAAAAAGAGAAAAATAAAAAAAAATAAAAGAAACTTAAGAGACAAATAATAATAAAATTAAAAATCATAAATAAAAAAATAAAAAAATATAAAAAAATTATGACACATTATCAAAAAAATTTTACACAAATTTATAAAATATAAACACAAAATAAATTAAAAATATAACTAAAAAACAAAATACAATTTTAACAAATAACTCCAAAAATAAAAATATATTTAATCCTTAATTCTAATTCATGATAAATTAATTTTTAATTCTTATCTATCAATATTTATGAGAGTGACCTCAAGTGAGAAAAACAAACAGTAGCTAATGAGGCGTGCGTTAGCAAGCACGAGCTGTCTGTTGGACCAACATCACTTACTTTCACATATTCTGTTAATATATATATATATAAGATATAGTTCATAAACATGTTAACAACAAAACTCTGTACTATGACTACTGAACAGAAGCAGTAGAACATGCGACCGTACAAAGCTGTACCTTGTCTGTGCTCTCTTATTATATATCAACTACTAGGTATTCTTGGTTTTTTTTAGGTAGCTATTATTTTTCATATTGTTTTTATTATTTACATATCCTATGTCAGAATTCGAGTTCTGAAAATGGAATTCTAAATTTTGCAGGATATCTGTTTGTCACAAGACATTTTAGAATTTGGTTTTTCAAAAATTAAATTTTATTTTTATAAATAAAATTATTTTAAAAAAAGAAAAGAAAAAAGTTTTAAATATAAAAATAAATATAGAAATTCAAAATTCAGTTTTCATGAAACGAATAATTGAGACAAATTTCCATACTATTAGATAATCAATCAAAGTTTATGTAAACATAACTGTAATAATTTAACTAGTCTTTAAACATAAATATGGAAAAAAATAAAATAAAAATCCAATTTTTATAATGTATTAATATACAAAGTTTTTAAGAAGAGTGAAAACTAACTAAGTAATATGAGATTATTGTTTCTATTTGCAATATTACAAATTTTACAAAAAATATAAATCAAATTAATAATACTAAAAGGAATTTAAACTGCCACTTGGAAAACAGTAAAAATGAGTGTAGAATTTTAATTAAATACTTATGCCAAATCAGGATTAGTGCTTTAGGAGATGGGAAAAAATGATGGAATAAAAGGTGTAGAAGATGTAAATAATAATTGGAGATTTTTAACACTTCCAAAGGGACCACCTTTGTCTTGGACTTCAAATCAACCTCATGTAGTGGGGACGACCACCTTTGTGGAACCATTATTTGACACATTTTCTGACCTATTACTACTGCACATTGCCACGGGAACACCCAAACAAAACTACAAACATAGGTCTCTCTCTGTCAATCAATATCCAAACCCAGAAATCACTGCATAAACTTTGTTAGCAATTTAAAATGGAAAATTCTTCTTATGTCAAGTCAATTAAGATGCTATTTTTATGTATTTCATAGTTATATATTTCTTAAAAGTCGAGATTAAATGTAGTTTATTTATTTATTTTTTTATAATAATTTTACATATGTGCTTTAAAGATAAAAATGTATCAAAATTTAAAATTTTATGTGAATGGAAAAAATGTTTAAATAAAAATAAAAATTTTAAATTGTAAAAGTATAAAAGATTATTATAGTTAAAATATGTAATGATTTATAAATGACATATTTTGGAACATGATAAAAGTGATTAATTAGAAAAATGATGAGAATCACAAATTTGAATTCACGTGACATTGCCTCCATAATAAGTCACTTCACATGGGCAAAAGTAAAGCATTAAGAAAAAGATCCTATTGTCATAGATAAGAATAATGCGCCATTGGCCATGGTTCTTTCTTTAAGATTAAGGTTTTTATTATTGAAATTGACTAGAACTACGAAGTGCAAACAGAGCAATAGTTTGCTACATATTCATATTTCAGACATCAAATCAATCACATGTTTTTGCTTTATTAGAAAATTTTCAAACATGGGCCAAAGAAGAAATTGTCAATTTGCCAATGGCTTCTTTCTGGGAATGGAACATTTTAGCTTCATGTAAAGTTGCTAAAACACTTATATTTGGCACATCTTCAGAAGAAATGAAATTAAAAGTAATTAAGATCATAATCTTGATATGAATTCTAATGATTAGAAAGGAAAAGATTGCTTTAGTCTTCAGGAGACTATAAAGACAACATGAATGCACAGCAATCTATACCAATCAATTGTGTTTACATTCTAACTTTCAATGCCGAATATATTTTATTGTTTGAAGATTTTGTACACCTGTTATGTGAAAATGAACTTCAAAATCTGCTTTTTTATTTCTCATTAATCTGTGTTTCACTTAAGCTATGGAAAGACGCAGATATACTCTCAAAGAATAAATAAGAAAAAATAAAATAAAAAGAAAGAAAATAATAAACACAAAAATGAAAAAATATTACATTTTAACATTTTCATTTAATATATATATATATATATATATATAAATAATCAATTCTGTGTAATCATATCTTCATAATATTTACATGCACAGTCAATTATATTTAAAAATATAATCAATTATTTCATAAATGTTATATCATATTTATATTAAGGATTAAATATATCTCTAATTATTGAATTATTTTTTAAAATTATATTTTGTTTCGGACAAATTTTAATTTTAAATTTTAAACTTTAAATTTTAAATCTTAAACCTTAAACTTTAAATTCTTATTTTCTCCTTATACTTTATGGTATGATTTCAAAATTGTGTTTGATGTATCTTTTTTTTTTAAAGTTGTTTTTTTATTAATCGTTTAGACTTATTTATAAAGTATAATAGATACAAAGTTTATTTCAAACAAAATTTTAATAAATAGTTTAAGGACTTAAAACATATTTAACCTTATATTAATTATATTTAATTGATTAACTTTTTTAATAGGATTAATTTTTATTATTAATTATATTTTTTAAATAAATAAATAAAATTAAATAATTTAGATGTCAACATTAAGTTATTTAATTTATTTTAATATATTACTATTTTAAAATATAATTTTTTTATATATTAAAATTCTTATAATAATTTTTTATTTTAATTTATATTTTCAGTTTTTTTGCATTAGATTATTTTCAAACAAATTATAAATTATTTTTAAATATATTAATATACAATTAAATTTATTTTATCATATCAATCAAATTTATCTTTACTTTATTTTAATTTAAAAAATTGTACTTTTCACTTTCTTTCTTTTATTTTTTTTATTATCCTTCGATCCAAATAAAACATAAGGGTAAAAATAAGTAAGGATGCGTTAGATTTGAGTGCATCTTTAAGTTTGGTTTGCAATATTATTGAGAGTTTGAATTATTAATTTATTGTAAGTAATTTTTTAAATTTTAGTCTTTTATAGTTTAAAAGTATTTACATCCAATTTGAAATAATATTTAGACATTATTGATTCTTTAAAAGTGTTTATATTTTTCGATTTTTCTCCAATAAAAATAATAGTTTTGCTTTTGTATAAGAATTCATTCAACTATTATCTTACATTTGGCTTCCTTCTTCCATGTATAAGTATTCGGTTTTTATGACTATACAACATCTTATTAGGCACACAATATTATTTTAGGTATGTTGATTAAATAAAAGCCTTAAATGTAACATGTGACAAGTTGGTTTAAAAAAAATTAAATGTGACATAACATGTCCAGAGTAATCTTAAGAAATTTGATATTATTGATAAATATATTTTAAATAATTCTATTAAATCTTTTACATATTATCAATTGATTGTGTCTTTCTAGATTTTTTATAAAAAAATTGCAAATATCCTATTATATATGCCTTTGATGTAAGACCTCATCAGTAAATACAAATTGTTCAAGCTCTTCTTCTACTGTTTCAATTTTTTAATTTCATATTTCTCTCAAATTTGATCAAAATAAATTAAAAGTAATAAGTATAATTTAACATATATCTAAATTAATTTAAGTTACAAATTTTATATTAAAATATACATTTTGTATTTTAATCAAGATATTATAGTAACTCAAATTGTTTTATTTATTGAATTTTTTTTAATTTCTTTTATTAAATTTACCATGTCCATTAAATATTAATTTTGACAATTTAATAGAAGTTTACATTTTTTTTATTAAAAATAGACATAGTAAGCATCACTATGTAATCTTGATATAGCTAGGTTGGTATCCCAAGGTCCATCAATCATATCATCCTATGAAAAAACCATTAAGTAAAAAAGAAAGATACAAAAATATGGTCAGTCATATACCAAGCCCATGGAAGAAGTGAATAACACTCTAAAAAAAATCCAAACTAAGCAAGTGAGAGGATAAAATTTTCACTTTAATAATGAAGATTTTAATAGATTTTAACTTCCTTTACTTTGGTGGTCCTTACATTTTTATATGTTTATTTATATTTTTCATTAACTTAAAATATTAATTTATTCATACCATAATTTTAAAATAATAAATACACCAACATGTTGTTTCATTGCTATTTTTTTATTTTTAAGTTAAAGTTGGTATTTATCATAAATACTACATTAAAATCTTTAAATTTACTTTACAAATAAAAATACGGTAATCACCGTCATATTCAATATATTTGTTATTTCATTAATTTTGTGAAAATGGATGTTTATCCTCATAACAATTTCCCCCCTATTTACTATCCGTCTCATCCTTCTCTTTCACTTTTTCTCTGACATCTATCCTTGTTATTATCGATCTATTCTATTTCACAAATCTTAATCCGTCTCATCCTCCTCTTTCACTTTTTCTTTAACGTCTATCCTTGTTGTTATCAATTTACTCTATTTCACTAGTCTTAATCGTATCATTCTTTTGCGAAGATGCAAATGAAAATAGAGATTATTGTTTAATTGAATGTGATTATAACTTATAGGTTGTCGATATTTCACCTTGTGGATGTTATTGTGATTCCTTTTATGACTTTTGAATTTTGAGATTGTGATTTTTTCAATTTCTAGGTTTATATGTGTAATTTTACTATTGAGATTATTATTTTTTGTTTATATTTTTTTACTTTGAAAGTTTCAATTTTTAGAACTTCAATTGTGATTTTATAGTGAAATTTTTATTTTTTATTTTTTATTTATGTCAATATATTTATTTTAATCTTCAATTTCTTTGAAGTTTGAATTTTTTTTATATGTGAACAAGTTTGTTAAATCTTGAAGATTTGTGCTCTATGCAGAAAAATCTCTATGGATAAAGTGTCTAACAAATATACCAGATTATTATTCTATGCACTACCAAGCTCTACAAGTTGGAGAGAATATTGAAGTTCATGATCATTCTTGTTCGTGGATTACTCATCAACTCTAGTTCATGGTTTGTTCCAACTAAAACAAAAACATCAAGGATTCAAGGTAAGACCTTCTATAAGATCCTTAATTTATTAATTAATAATTATTTAATTTCAATATTAGTTGTTTGATGGTAATGGAATATCCTGTTTTTCAAAGAATAAATGAAACTATGAATTTCTAGAGAAATTTCTTTTACTTAAGAGGTTTTTACTAATCTTATTTGAGACGTGACTTTCAGGAAATGATACACCTTTTTATATTTGAAAGATTATAGATATGTGATAATTCAATTTTAGGTTGTTAAAAAACTTTGCTATACTATCATTCGATTAGATGTGAATTGTGGAGTATGACTACATGACTTTTGTAATTGAGAATTGAACATTTTAGTACTAATACTGTAGTGATGTGATAAATTTTCTATTAGAGATAATTGGTGAGATGTTTTTATGTTATGTTTGATATAATGGCTATATCTTTTTTGAAGTTATTTTTATGACATTTTTTGACCATAATGAAGATTTCAAGAAAAAAAGATTTAGCTTTTCTAATTAGCACATTCAAGATTAATTTCCATCACAAATAATTTTATTTAAACTTTTCATTGTTAATGCCTTTTGGATTCTTTACTTTAAATATGTTTGTCTATGGTTCTATATCTTTTACCTACTAAACTAATTTATAGGGGTGGCAAAACGGGCCAGCCCGGCCCGTTTAGGCCCGTCCCGCCACAGTATACGGGCCAAAATTTCTAACCCGCCCCGTCATAAGGCGGGCTGGCGAGGTTGGCGGGCTGGCCCACCTATATTTTTTTATTTTCATTTTTTGGAAAAATCTATTTTTTGGGTTTTTTATTTTATTTTTTGATCTTTGATTTTAAATTGGATTTTTTTTTCTTTGCAACTATTTTGTTTGTGTCCAATTTAAATGAATTTTTGTAATTACAACAATATATTAAAGATGTATATGGTGACATGATATTTAAAAAGTGCAAGCTAAAAGACATAATGTTTATTACAAAAGAAATTACAATCAGTGAGGTGTTGAAGGAACCCTAAGTATAGCTACTTTCCCAAATTTAAAGAGAATGAGTGAGAGTGAATGAGGTGTTATATTTTTTTCGCGGGCCAGCGGGCTGGCCCGCCCCGCCCTAGCCCGACGGGTTGGCGGGCTAGACGGGTCGGACTGATACGGGTTGGCGGGTTGAAAATGTTAGCCCGCCGGGCCCAACCCACTTTGCCACCCCTACTAATTTATGAACATGACATTCACAATAGATACTTGATAAGATGGATCAATTGGTAAAATATAAATTTTTGTGTATGCATTTTCTTAATCGAATTAAGTGAGTGAATTTCTTTCAATAGAATTTCATTTGAGAATTTCCTAAATCATACCACTTATAAACTAATTTTTTTCTTTTTCTATTATTTTGAATTTAGTTATGACCAAGTTGATGAGTATAACCTCGTAACACATTTATTAGTTATTCATTCATCCTTGTTGTAATTTTTCGTATGTATAATGAGATGATTGAGTACTTGCATTGGTATTCCAATGCCCAAGTAAGTTTTTTTTTACTTAATTTACTCTATTTTAGTTTGTGTTAGTTAAAAGTCAAGACCAACAATAGTTTATAAACACTCTCATTTCTTAACTTGTCCATGTGCCTTTCAAGTAAAAACTATAATGAAGTCACCAAACTCCATAGTGGGGAATAACTTGTATGTGGTGACTCTAATAATACCAATGGACTTTAATAAAGAACATTGACTCCAAAAGAAAATGCCGAGACACTTTTTGTCTTGCTTAAGAGGTTTGTTCTAGTACACAAAATAATCTACATCACTTAAGAGCTAATACCAATAAAACATCTTATTCCCTTAATACACCAAAATTGTTTTTTCAAGATAAAGTCATGGTAGAACCATTGAATACCAAAGCAAACAATACTTTAATAGAGATGACCCCAACAATGCCAACATACTTGAGATTGAAATATTAAACTAAAAGAAAAAAGAAATTAATAACACGAATTTCAATTTTAAATTTCAAAATATTTTTAATTCTATTTGTTCTTTTACCTTCGAAAAAAAGAAAAAAAGTAGATTCTTTAAACAAACAAAAACTAATAACACAACTCAACCTACCAAGGATTGAGATTGGGTTGGGTTTGATAAGTAATCTCATTTTAGTAATATTAAAAAAATTAATACAACCTACTTATAACATAACTTATTAAAATAAACTCACAATTAGTCAAGGTCACTCGTGGATTTCCTACTAGAATAAATAACTTACTATACTACTCATTTATAACCTTATGAACTTGTAGTTCATTTAGAAAATAACTAAGAAATTAAAAAAAATACTTAGTATATAATGTTTCATAGAGTGGACATTACTTTCAATTATTTCTTTGTGAAAATGGTTGTAGTGACGACATAGAATTTTGACTATCACAAATTTATCACATCATCTCCATACTTAGAACTTCTTCTTTTTTATAAATTTAAACACCTCTTCAAATAATAACAATACTATCTTAATTAGATTAGGTTAGGTTAACTCACCTAATGATAAGTCATGGACAACCAAGATAGGTGAGTTAGGTTAATTCACTTTTATTGGTTTAGAATAAAACATCAATATTAATACACTCATTATAATTATAATTTTTTGAAAGATAAACTATCTATCTTTTATATATCATAATCTTTTTATATAATATATTTATTTCTATAAAATCTTGAAAAAAAATCTTATTTACAAATTAAATAGGAAATACTTTCTCTTTTGTATCTCAACATGAAATCCATGATTTGTGGCTGTGTACTCTCTTTTGAATTTATCTTTGAAAATTTTATATTGACTAAAGATGAGACAATATTATAATATATAAGTAAATGTAAAATTTATCTTGATTTTGTGAGATTTATGATTTAACGAGGTTTAGTTAGATTTAAAGTTTATTTATTTCTTCCTTAACCACACGAGCAACTCTTTCAAAGACTCTACGTTAACTAAATATGAGACAAAATGACAATATATAATAAGTGTAAATCTTGTCTTATAAGTTAGTATTAGATTACCTTTTAAATTTAAAGTTTACCTTTTAATAATTTTCATTCCTTAAAATAACAGGGATAGTTTCAAATAGAAATATAAAATAACTTTAAAATGATATATATTTTGATATGCAATTTCCAAAATTTAAAACTGGAATTGTTCAAAATCTTTGAGAAATATCCAAATCCTATTTTCTTTTGTGTGGTTTCGCGTTTTTGAATGATTTCCTGGATGCTTCCGGTTATTTGGGTATTTTATATTTTCTAAATGAAGAGATTCTGATCCATTAAGTTGGCCATGGACGTAAGGAAAAGGCTCTGTGCAGGATGTTATTCGATTTGAAGGAAATATATATTTTTTTGGGCTGAAAAAGCTAATGCTTGATTTGTTTATTTTGGATAGTTGATTACTTTTTTCTATGAGAAGGACGATCAGTTTACATTTCATTTTAACTTCTTTGATTGACTGATCATGCACTTAGCTCACCAAAGTTTCTGTGTGCAGTACATATGTTTGATAAAATGTGAAAACATCTCTCTTTTATCTATTATGTAGACTGATATGTTGTTGTTATTACTACTAAATCTCATGCACTGAATATTGATTTGCTGTCGTAACACTATCATGTGATGTGAATGATTTATTGAACCCATAGACTTATTTCAAGAACATTTGTGCAAATTTTGGATTCATGGCTAATATTTGATATATAGCCATTTTTTATTTTATTTGTGTTGTGTATGACGTTTTGAATGTGTATGATCTATTGGTGCAACATAGTGACAACTACAAAGATTGTGAGAGTATTATGTGATTGGTAAACTAGTAACACACAATATTTCTGATTAATATAACTCGCTGTACCAATTATATTGTGCATTAAGTTTTACTAACCTCGTTCACATTTCTTGTTATATTAAACCAGATGCAAAAAGGGAATGAGCAAGAAAAAAGTCGACATTTAAGGATGATTTCTCATAGTTTAATAGATAATCAATATTCATGATAAATTTAATTTTTCTATAACAAAGGACTAAATGTAAGTTTTTATATTCTGCCTTTTCTCTTTCTTCCTTTAAAGAAAAAAGTCCAAGCTTGTATATCTATTGAGTTTCAAATGCTGTAAGATGTATGTTTTCTTTGGACTCTTTGATTCTTGGGAAGAAAGAGGGTAAGCAGAATCCCCAATATTAAAAGCAAGACTAAATATATATGGAGGGAGAGGACTTTAAGCCTCATTTTCCCAAATAGTATGTAGCCAGTAACTCAACCAACTGTTTTTAATATGATGTCTTTAGTTCTCAAGAACCCAAGGCAACCAGTTATGCCAACTCAGATCACTTAGATAGCTCCTTGAGTTGTATTCTTGAGCATCTTGTTACTCCTCTCAGTATGTTCCATCACATAGTCATCACCTCTTAGCAGTATTGCAATCTGCAGCCAACAGAGAAAATGTGATCAATCTTCTCTTAAACCAAAGTTAACTGAAAAAATATACAGTTATAGTTACAGTAACTAACAATATCTTAGTTTATCATCATTAAGATTACAGTATTGCAACGTTCTAGGTTGCATACTTACCTGACTCATGCTGGGGCGTAAGATAGGATACTGCTCAACACACAGAGATGCAGTCAAAACAACACGTTCCATTTGTTCCCAGTCATAATCATTACCCAGAGAAGGATCAACAAGGTCCTTAATATTATTAGCTTGAAATAAAGGCTTTGCCTACAACACAAGAAATCACAATGTGCTGAGGCCTCTAAGGTAGTAAGTAATAGTTAGATGTTACATGACATACCCACACTTGGGAGAATGACTTACCCATAACACAATACTTTCTTTCAAATGATTCAAAGCATGACGCCCAGTTATAATCTCCAAAAGCAAGACCCCAAAGGAATAAATATCAGTTTTCTCGTTTACTATGCCATGCATCAAATATTCAGGAGCAAAATACCTGTCAATTGAATGATGAGGGATAAATGTTAAATCGTGAGAATGACACAATTAATTCTCAAAATATAGGTTTAGTAGTTTACTGTATGTGTGTTTATTTGCTTACCCCATTGTGCCTTCAAATTTTGGTACAATATGATGAGTACACGTTTCTGGTAGCCATTTTGAGAGCCCAAAATCACAAATCTGGAGAAATTTTCAATTAGTCAGAGTGATAGATCAGATGAAATATAAGCCTCGAACTTGTAGAGTACTAGTAGGGGATCCAGAAGCAAAGGCGTCTGCTTCTGCTTCTGCTTATCATTTCACCAGCAGAATATGTAAAAACTTGGTATGATAGAGAACAATTAGCACACACTGTCATGGAATATGAAGATTTTCAGAGAATACGATTTATTTTCAAAATTCTAAAGTGGACGTAGATACTAAGGATCACACAACATAGCTAGCTTGATGGTGTTGCTCTGTGAGAGGATCGACCACAGACCAAAGCATTGCCATCCAATCTGTCATTAGTCGCACAAATTTTATGCCAACCACAGGAAGTATTATCGTAGATTATTTTTAAGCAGGGCATGGTCCTAATAATAACTACTCGCGTGTATCAGAAAATGAGAAGAAATGCAGAAGAAAGTGGTAACTTCATTACATGGACACATCCACATAATACATTCAGGGATCCTAAAGGCCGTTTTAGTGGAGAAAATATTCCTATTTGCCATTTAACCAAGGTTTTAAAAAATCAGCACGTATTTTACTAATGATAAATACCTGTGGCTCGAAATTCTCTGTGAGCAGAATATTATCTGATTTAAGATCTCTATGAATGATTCGCCTTGGACAAATCTCATGAAGATAGAGGAGGCCATCCGCTATCCCCAAAACAATTTTATACCTTTTACTCCAATCTAATGCATTTTTATTTGGACCTGAATATTTCATGAAAAGTAAAAATTAATCAGAAAATACCTTTAAACAGAGAGCTTCTTAAAGCAAGATCTTCAATTCGACTCAATGAAAATAAGTGATTGTACAGATAGATTTCATTAAAGATGGCTAACCATATTCTCCAACAGATATACATCATTGACAAATACTTTACACTTATAATATGGTAAAAAAAGAAGAAAGCGTTCACATAGGAGAATAGTACAATACTTAGAATCAAGAACACACCATGAAGAAGAGATCCTAAATTTCCCAGAGGAGATAATTGGAAGACAAGGTGCATTCCCTCTTCTACTCCAAATCCAATTAGCATGGCAGTATTGGGATGGTCAACATGAGCAAGAATTCCAAGCTCAGATAGAAGAATTGATATCCTGTCTTCTGGAGTCCCTCTAGTCAGTTGCTTAACTGCTATTAGTTGCCCATCTTGTAGGCTACCCAAGTAAACATTAGCATAGCCACCTCTTCCAATTATATTCCCTAAAAGTAAAAGGAAGAGCAAATTCTACATGGTTAAATTGATGCATTTTTCAGAAACCAATAACATACTCCCTAATAGCAACCACACATAGCAACTACTTTCAAAATGAATTTACAATCAAAATATATAACCACAATCAAGCCTTTATCCACTAGGTGGGGTCTGCAAAATGGATAACATGACGGCATAGAACATGTTTGGATATCGGTTTGGTCACTTCCAACTTACTTTTATCTCAATAAACTGAGTTTGCTATCATGTTTGGTTGTCCTTCAAAGTACTTTCCTCACCTATGTAAGCCTCTAAACTTAGTCTAGGCTCAAAAAAATATCAAGGTCGCTTTTAAAGTTAAATTGCTTCTGATTTGTATTTTTTTAAGAGCAACATGAAGTAAGAGTACTTTTGATTATTGTCCAAACCAATTTCATTTTATAAACATATCTTCAAACAAGAAATATCCAATAAAAAAATCATGTTACAGTAAACTCTTTTTTTATCGAATTTATGTTTACAACATAATTGTGGTCACAAATTGTGCTAGCAAACTTTAATAAAAAATACACGCATAATCTTCTAATACAAATTATGTAGGTAAAAAACTTGTTGACTTCAAAATATTTCCTAATGGATTTGGCTATAGTTTTTCTCTGCCTCCATCAATTGGGATACCCTGTGTGAGAGGCTTCTACTAGTCTTCTCTGTACATGCCTAAACCACCCAAAATGAGTTCTGTAATCTTTTTGCGATAGGTGTTATCCTAACTTTTTTGTCTAGTGCATTCATTATTTTCTAATCTTATCTTGTCTAGTGTATCCATTCAAGCAACATTATAATAGACTCACGTCAATTTGGAAGCAGATAATACTTGTGTCTACATTATTGTCACAATTTTGACATGAATTTACTTGAAGAGATATCTGAGACATTAAACCAAACACAGGCTGTAATTTTCTAATTATAATTCCACCTAGTTTGGTATGACCTGTAATCCTCGTCCTAATAAAAACTATACCATCACTAGCTAAACTACTAGAAAAACAATTGGGCTGAAAACAGGGCTAGACTACAAACCATTGCTAAAATTGTTGGTTGCATTTCTCAGGACAGAAAGCCTGAAATTCACCAAAGTTCTGGAACTGTGTGGATTACAAAGAATAGTGTTTTTTCCAATGCCTTTTCTTTTAGGCTTTGTTATGTTTGAGAAACAACTTGGAGGAAAAGATGGTAGATGCTTAGTTGATCTCATTTTGCACGGTTTGTAAAAGTTCCTCCAGTGAAACTGTGTCCTTAAGCTTGGATGACTACCAGCCAATTCAGGTGGTTGATGAGATTTGTCAGTGTCAATAATGCATTCTTCCAAGAGTTCTCTTAGAGTTACCCCACTTCTCTCTTTCTCCAAAACGATTTCTCCAGAGTCTGGAAGAGTAAAACAAAAATGAACATTTTGAGCACAGGGAAAGGTAATTGATACATTTGGTGGAGAAGAAACTAAGCAACGTGAAAAGGAAACACAGTATATTAAAATCACAAAATCGCAAGAAAAGTGTAATGAAGGTGCCTTGGACAGCAGCCGGGCTAGAAAACACAGTGCCTCGTTTTTTCTGGTTGTCATCAGAAGCGTGATCAATTGGGACCATCTTTGATCCGTTTGAAGGACTTCCTCTTTGCTATTCCTGCATTATGAGTAATCACAAAAATTAGCAAAATCAAACATTTTTCCCTTTTAGTGTGGTCTTCTTCATGATTCCTGGTGTCTATGATACAAAGAAGCAGATGTATGAATGGAACAAGAGTCACAAACAATAACTTAAGAAAGCACAAAAGTTAATACAATAACAATACTAATACTGATAATAATATTAATATCAATAATTACTATTATTAATAATGATAAGTGTTGTGTTTTGACTGAATTCCAGCATGAACATGTAGAGAACAGAAATTTGGTCATTGTTAATTATTTGACAAGGAACCATTAATATATCTGACACAGGTTTTAATAATTAATAAATAATAGTAAAAATAATCAAAACAAACGGGAGCCATGGAAATTGAACTCTCCAGGAACATGAACATGGTCACAAAACTTACGCACATTAGAATTTTAAACACGAATGACCATTATCACCTACGATCTGTCACCTTCAAAGGATTTGGTATAAATCTAACACAATTCCAATAAGAATTATCCTTCGCTATTTACACGATTTTGAAAAATTCTCCGACCGATGTGAGCTTTTCTACCCAACATGCTGCACACACACATATCTACATTCGGGAAAGTAGAAAGAATAATCACGTAAGCAGAAAAAAACGACATACCCAGAACACAAAAAGCACGCATACGTTAAACAACAGTGTCTCTGGTCACCACCATTGGCAATTAAAGGTGACAGAACCAGAGCATATGGTATTTGATGCCTTGAGAAAGTCCGTTATTTTAGAAATCCTTTTACTCTAAAATTAGCCACCGAATGTTGTGCAGTTACAAATTTTAAGTGACAGAGAAACCCAGAAACTAATTGAGGAACAAGTTGTGGTTCATTTCATAGTCCGCATGTTTCTGTTTCTCTCTCTGAGTATAAGTAAGAACAGTCTCTAATGGGTGAACTGGTTGTGGACAGGTGGTGAAGCCTCTGCAACTAGTTATGCTTGAAGGCTTAACCCCTACAGAGAGTGAGATGAGAACGTTTCACTTGTAAAGAGAGTGGAAAAAACTATTCTGAATGAGTGTGGGGTTGCTTTTAAACAAATATATTTACTAATTAATTAATGTTATGGTCTTATTCTTTTAAGTAAAGTTGTAACAATAAATTTAGTACAGTGAAACAAGTTTGTCCGTTTAACCCACCATATTATGTTATTATTATTATTTTATTTCGAAATTATTTATTACTTAAAACCAACTAAATCTTTTAAAATTTCACTCAACCCACTGAACTATGATTTCAATTCTCATCTTTCTGAGATATTAAATTTTAGTATTAGATGTATTTTTAATAAACTCAATTGTTAATGTAGAGCTTTTATCTATTTTTTTCAATAATTAATTTCTATTTTTAAAGAAAATTATTTTTATATATATATAAACAAATTTTCTTAGACTTATACTATTCTTACCAAACAGCCGCCAACGAGGCGGCGGTACTAAATTTATAGTGTATTGTTCTCTTGGTTGTGATACGGTGAAACCTTAAAAGAACGAAAAATATAAAATATAAAATAATTAGAAAAGTATTTTAGTTGTTTTTTAATTCTAGGTTAATTATATCTCATTATTTTTTCTAACTTTTTATTTATCTTAAACGAGCTTTCCATTGCACACAATTAAGAGATTCAGCATGTGCCATTACATTAACTTACGTCTTTTACAAAAAATAAATTATTAACATTTTAAAAGTTTTTGACGCGGCAAATGCTTTGGCTAAAGTAAGCACGATTTCAAAGTTCCTTTTTTTATTTCTTTATCCTCAAATTCATACAAACTTTCTCATAAAATTATGTTCTAACAATAAAATTAAACTATAAAACTTTTAATTTTAATTTTTTCCACTGTTAATACTTCATTTTTCATTATTCTTTTTATTTCTAAAATTAGTAAGCTCCGAGTTAAGCACGTGACAGTATAGCATTTTTTTTTTAAATTTAAAATTGAGCCCGCAAGAATCTCGCGCACGCATCAAAATAAAAAGAAAAAAGAAAAAGAAAAGAAAAGATTTGACGATGTGTTTGTTTTGCCAACGTAGACTGCGAAGTGCGACGCTGTTCGACACACGCGATTCGGTCATATCCAAACTCCTCTTCGTTTCATTCTCATCATCTTGTCGTTTTGGTCAACGCCATTCATCACCAACCTCTTTCTCTTTCTCTCTCTGGTGTAATCCTTTTAAACCCTCTGAATGAACCTCTCTCATCTTTCCTCTGCTTCTCATAGAACGCAAAACATGGATAAAAAAACCACTGAACCAAGCGATTTTTCAAGCCCTCTTCTCCCCACAAGTTATGGTGCCCATGACGGTGACGTTGACTTTCTGGAAAAGAGGCACAATGGAGCTTCTTCCGTTCCAACTACTCTTATACTCACCACCCTCGTTGCTGTTTTTGGTTCCTACGTTTTTGGCTCGGCTGTGAGTTACTGTTTATTTATTTATCTTATAAATTTTGACACTGTTATCCAATACCAAAAAGGTTGTCCTTTTTAAGATGGTTGAATTTTACGATGGCTATCTGAAGTTGTGGTATGAAGGATGATTTTTTATTGCTTGATAAGGTAAAAATGGTTGGTTTAATTTAATAATGAATGTCTTAGGCTGTGGTATGAATGGTGATTTTTGATTGCTTGATAATGTAAACATGGTTGATTGAATTTTACAATGCCTATCTTAATTTGTGGTATGAATGATGGTTTTTTAATGTTTTATAATGTAAAAATAGTTGGTTGAATTTTCGCATTGTCTATGTTAAATTGTTGTGTGAATGATGATTTTCTATAGGTTGATAATGTAAAAATGTTTGATTGAATTTTACAATGACTATTGTGGTATGAATAATGATTTTGTATTGGTTTATAATGTTAAAATTGAGTGGGAATCAAACTCTAACTCAAAATTACCAGTCAGATTAATACCTTGCTAATTTTTCAGATTGGGTATTCTTCACCTACTCAATCTGGAATCATGCGTGAACTCAATCTCGGAGTGGCCCAGGTTTGAACCTTTGTTTTTCTGACATTTATTACACCTTGTTATTGCTGGCCATCATTTGATTGAATGCGTCTATTGACCGCCAAAGTTTTTTACCCTATGCAGTACTCAATTTTTGGTTCGATATTGACTATTGGAGCTATGATTGGTGCTGTTGTTAGTGGTAGAATAGCAGATTATGCAGGTCGTCGAGTTGTAAGTCACAGGGTTGCTGCTTAATTCTAGTTTGAGTGTTGTTGTTGTTGTTCACCTTCGATTATTCTGTGTTTTTCTGAGCAGGCCATGGGGTTCTCCCAGATTTTCTGCATCTTGGGATGGTTTGCCATAACATTCTCAAAGGTTTCTCATTAATTTCTTCCTCTTTATTTCCAATGTATCAAGTTGCACAGTTAGTAATAGTTGAATATGTCTGAAAACTACAATTCTGTGCTGATGGTAACCTTTCCTAAAAGGAAAATAGGTAACTATATTACAAGGTAGGGGAAAAAGACATTCACGGAAAGAATTCATTATAACTATGGAGTACTTGAAGTACATGACCTGGTAGGCTTAAATACCTTTTGATATGAAGAAATAAAAATTAGGGACTAAAAGAAAAAAATTGGTATATTTTGTAGGCGTAAAAAATTATTTAAACCTGCTCGGGTATTAACATTGAAGCTTATTTGAAAGTTAAGTTGCCGTTCTTATAAACACAATGAATTAGATGGATAGAATAAGGACTACAGACTCTGATAGATTGAACCGCTATGATTCTATTAGCTGAATGTGCTCATCCCATGGATTTTCCTCAATCTCAGTTGTTGATATCTAACATTTGGTTCTTGTTTGAAGACTGCTTGGTGGCTTTATGTTGGAAGACTGTTGATAGGATGTGGGATTGGCCTTCTATCTTATGCGGTAACTGCTGTGACTGTATAATTTGTTACGATAACAGTTGAATTGAAATTCAACGACTCAAGAAATACATAGTTTACTTTGTATATTAGGTACCTGTTTATGTAGCAGAAATAACACCCAAGAATCTTCGAGGGGCATTCACTGCAGTTCATCAGGTAAAGCAATACTGTAATGATTAAGTCTTTTAATATCATTTTACTCTTACTGTATGTACCAGGCAACTTATGTTTTACTATTTCACGTACAGGCTTATTTTAAACTCCTATTTGGTCTTATTTTGACAGTTAATGATTAGTGTTGGGATGTCATTAACTTATCTTATTGGAGCATATGTCAATTGGAGGATCTTGGCTCTAATAGGTAACATTTTTCTTTCTGGTGTTCTTTTCACAAACCAAATAAAAAGGGCGCCGAGTAACTCCTATGTGTATTTATCTTTGTCTCAGGAATTATTCCGTGCCTTGCGCAGCTTCTGAGTCTGCCCTTCATTCCTGATTCTCCCAGGTGGCTGGTGAGTTGTTCACAGCTTCTGTAATTTTATTGTTTGGGTTGTTCATGCTGGGCACTGCTCTTATAAGGAATTGATTTTTTTCATCACTTTTATCAAATGATTGGAGTCAAGACATTTCATTACAGACAAACATATCCAAGTGATACTTGCAATCTTCTGCAGGCCAAGGTCGGACGCATAAGAGAGAGTGATTCTGCTTTACAGCACCTCAGGGGTAAGAACGCTGATGTTTATCAAGAGGCCACTGAAATTAGAGTATGTAACTAGTTTTTTGTTCTTACAATGTTACACTAGAGTTACAATCTTACTTGGATGCGAAAGTGAAATAGAAGAAACCTAAGAATTTAATCTATCATTTTTGCATTGTATCTTTATTTGTAGGATTACACCGAAGCCCTTCAGAAGCAAACAGAAGCTAGCATCATCGGCTTATTCCAAATGCAGTATTTGAAGTCACTTATCGTGAGCATTCTAAATTATCCCTATTCATATGGCCCATGTTAACCTTATGTGGGGCTCTTATGTAATATAGTTACTTGGTTAGGTAGGAGTCGGCTTGATGATACTGCAACAGTTTGGAGGGATTAATGGCATCGTTTTTTATGCAAACTCTATATTTATAACTGCTGGTATGTGCAGCTCCTTTTCTATGCTCCATCATATGACAAGTAAGAGAAGATGAATGAGAATATTAGATATATGAAATGATTCACACAAAAGCAAAAACTCTTATCCATGACAGGGTTGTCAGAAAGTATTGGATCAGTAGCAATGGTTGCCATTAAGGTTCTTAATACTCTTCATGCGATTGCATAATTTCTGTGCTTTATCCTGTATATGAAAATGCACGCTTTGATAAGTGCATCCTTCATTCTTGCTTTTCACACTAGTCCATCATTTGTGTTTATAGATTCCAATGACAACTTTAGGAGTACTTTTAATGGATAAATCTGGAAGAAGACCACTTCTGCTGGTAAAGAAGTTTGAACTATTATTCCTACTTTTTTTCGCTGTGTCCTTTAAATTCTAAATCTGAAATTTTGATTCTCACAGGTATCTGCAGTGGGAACATGCTTAGGATGCTTCCTGGCAGCCTTGTCATTTGTCTTGCAGGTTCTTTTAATTACACAATCTGATCCAGTAAGTTGGTTTCTCGTGAATTTTAAAAAATAATTAGGATTGCCTGATGCAGGACTTACATAAATGGAAGGAAGTTAGCCCCATTATGGCCTTAGTGGGTGTACTGGTAATGTTCTTGCACTTATATGCCTATGTAGGGATCTTCAACTATAGTGTGAAATCTCATAAATTTAACTGAAATGGATTGTGATCACTACTATATTTTATGACAGTCATGGGAAACTCTACTCATAATCTTTTATGTTACGTATCAGTAGCACAACTCGGTAAAGTTTCGTAGAAGATTAGATTTCTGGAATATCTAGTGAAGTTCTAGATGCCTAGCTAAACTTTCATGATGTGCTTCATTCTCTTTTCTTCTTTTTTTTCATTTTGTATGGGTCTTAGTGACATAGAATTGGTTTCAACATTTGAATGATGCCTCCAAAGTTTCACAACAAGAATTCAATTCCTATTAATTATTCTTAATGGCCAGGTATATGTGGGATCTTACTCTATAGGCATGGGAGCAATTCCGTGGGTTATAATGTCTGAGGTAGTTACTCTTATACTATGCCTGAACCTGGGAAGTAAAAAAGTGAAACATAAAAAATCATCAGAATGATGAATGGTTATATTTTATTTTCCAGATATTTCCCATCAACGTGAAGGGCTCTGCTGGAAGCCTTGTGACTTTGGTTAGCTGGTTGTGTTCTTGGATTATATCATATGCTTTTAACTTCCTCATGAATTGGAGTTCAGCAGGTAGGTTCCAATTTAATCTTTATCCAGAGGGTAAACAAAAAAGTTGAGAAAAAGTTATAAGAAAATAGGGAAGAAAAATAGAAGAGTAAGAATCTCTCATTGTATACATGAATGTATGTAATAAGATTTGCTTTTGTTATGTTTGGCCAGGAACCTTCTTCATGTTTTCTAGCATATGTGGCTTCACTGTGCTATTCGTAGCAAAACTCGTACCAGAGACCAAGGGGCGAACATTAGAAGAAATTCAAGCTTCTTTGAGTTCATATTCTTCGAAGAGATGAATCCCATGCATGATAAACCACTAAGAATTTTCCAAATGCAAACTTTTCCACTGAAAAAAGAAGAGAAAAGGCTATGTCTGAATGAAGAAATTCGCATTCATCAAGCTTCGTGATGTACACATATGCTTGAATTATTTGTTTATACGTACTTCAATATTTTTCTTTTGATATTTTTTTGAGACTGTCATATGTAGAGTTGAATATTTGATTTTAATATATAAGATGTTGCAGTTATCTTACATGTTTCACTGCGTAATGAAATTGCAAGTTGATGTATTCTACAAAAAATCTTTCATTTTTTCATGTCCTAAATTTTTATACACTATCTACAGGATATATTGCTGTCTTTTACTCTTTTTGAAGAAAAGAAAATCCATTTAAGTGTATATGCTAAAAAAATATGTGAATCCTTTATTCGATATTATGTTGTCATCATTGATTATACTAGTATTTAAGAAGACATAATTATTTATTATAAATTATGTACTATCACAAAACAATAATAACTATAACTCATTACTATACATTTAATATATATTAATAGTAATTGTTTTAAAATTATGTTAATAAGCAAAAAAAATTTACCATAGTTGTAAAAATTATTTTATAATTATAAAAATATTCCATAAAATTTGACAATTGATCATCGTAATATATAAAAATTAAATCAAAATGTTATTTACTGACGGCTTTAATTGATTATCGTAATATATAAAACTAAAATATATATATTAATTAGTGGCCATTTTAATATACTTATGTATATTTGAATTTAAAAATAAAATTAAGTAATTGATATATTTTTGGAAGACAAATAATTAATATGGTATTGTCATACTTCTACTTTTTGACAAAACCATATTCTATATATAATATAATATTGATTATGGTAATGCACAAAATTAAAATATATATCATGGTTATGATCTTAATTACTAAATTTAATATGATTATGTATATATGCATTAAAAATATAAAAACAATTGAGATTTTTAGAAGAAAAAAGTCTAAATTGTTACTTCACATCTCACATCTATTAATTAGATTTAAGGGAATATTTCCATATTTTTTTTTCCATCTTATAAATACAAAAATCTCCACTAAACTTGTTTTGGAAATCAATTTTGATCTATGGAAAAGTTAATTGTCACATAATTTAGAAATTTATTTAAGAAAAAAATACTTTTATATTGTATAAATTTAAAATTATTTTTACATATATAAAAGTGACTTAATTTGAAATTATTTTTATATATAAGAATGATTTCTAGATTACACAATGTGGTATTCATTTTACATAAAAAATTATACAATTTAGAAGATACTGTCAAATTGTGCAATCTAAAAGTAATTTTTGTAAAAAAAACTTTTATGTTAAGCAATCCAAAAATATTTTATCAATTATACAATATGGTAGTCATTTTCTACATAAAAAAATAACTTTTAAATTGTGCAGTTCAAAGTGTATTTCTAGATTTTATGTATCTCAAAAGTCATTTTTGTATAAAAAAGACTTTTATATTATGCATTTTGAAAATGTCTTTTAGATTTCACAATCTAAAACACATTTCTTATACTTTCGTGACATTCTATTCTCCTCTTTCTTTTTCTTTCTCGACCATCCTTTCTTCTTCTTCCCTTTATTCAATGGTTGACGATCATGATGATGGCGCAAGGGTAGGATAATTGTATACCCACTTGTGGATATGAAAATCATGTAATAAATAAAGAGTAAGAGTAACACAAAATTCCTTACTCGCGAGTAAAATTCGTAATAGATATTAAATAGATATCTTAAACAGATATATCTGGGCCGAATATAAGTATTTTAATTACCCTTGTTGATAGGGCATGTATAAGTATCATGGTATCCAACCCATGAGTATCCACTACCAGCTAATTATTATTAATAAATTTTATTTAAATATTTTTAAAGAATAAAATTATTGATGAGAAAAATATTAATAATTTAAAGATTGTTTGAAATTTAATTTTATCAATATATACTTTTTTTATACATATAAAATTGGATTTGTTTTGAAAAGATCAAATTTTCAAAACTTAATCTTTATAATCCAACTTATTTAAATTTGTTTGTTTAGAAAGATCAAATTTATTTACATAAATATTTTATTATAAAATTATAATTATAATTAAAATTAATTTATATTTATATTTATATTTATATTTTAAATAACTATTTTTAAATAAATTTATTTTAAAATAAAAATAAATTAATTAAAAAATATTAAAAAATATCCGTGTATGTTCACAGATATCCTAAGTATTTTTTTTCAAATATAAGCAGATTTTTTTTGGACGAGTAAGCACAACCCATTCATAGTAAAGAACTTGTGGAAATCATGGGATGAACAAAGGAATTGCCTACATTTAATTGTTAAAAACGGACCCAAGGAAATGCATGTCCTAAAATGGGAGAAACATAAACGAATGGGTAGCAAAGGAAAGAAATGTAAAATTGGTTCTTTTTCCCTCATTTGGCACTGTTACATGCGTGAAGAAAACTTATAAATTTTATGACGTGTGTTGAATTTTTATATATGAAAAAACCAATTCATATATCAGACTTGTTCGGTGTGTCTTCTTTTCTATGAATCAAAAATCAACTTCTGCAGTTCTTTCCAACTCATTGCTAAATGAAACTAAAACCAGATTTTCAGCCAAACTTAAGGTCCACAACACATCTATGGTTGAGTCCAAGGTTGATTCACTACAAGAGATTCATCATGAAAAACTTTAGATGATGTACCCATTTTTCTACTTTTTCTCCACTACGTTACACATCTAAACCTTTAATCTCTCTTTCAATTTTACATCACTTCTTAGAATTCATATGCATGGAGGAACAACTACTACTAGAGGTGTGAAAAATACATAAACCAAAATGTGTCATTTAAAAAAATCAAATGATTTTAGAGAAAAACATCAAAGTGAGAACTATTTATCAGCTGAACCATTTCTATGAAGTGGTTCAATTGGGTTCCTTAATGAAATTAACTGTGCATTGGAGTATACTAAACCAAACCAATAAAACTTTAACTAGTTTACATGGGACTATGCAAAATCAAACCAATAAAACCTTAACTATTTTGAGAAATATCCAAACCAAGTCACTTTATGAAAATGATTCGATTTGAACTTGTATGTTTTCTGATAAAATTATTTGCTATTTTAAAAAATAAAAATTACATAGTTTTATCTGTTTAGAGAAGTCAACTCATAGAATGAAATTTCTAATTTTTATGGATTAATCTCTAACTCTCCACCAATATTATGTAGTGTACTAAAAAACATAAGTTTAATTAGGAATATTGAAAGAAGCAACAATATCAACAACATGAAATGATAAAAATAAACTAAATATAAAAAATTAAAATCTTGATTTCATAATTTATATAACTATAACTATATATATATATATATACTTGATTATATAATTGGTTTTCATAGCTTGTGATGATTATATAATTTAAGTTTAACAAACAGTTTAGTTTTAATATTTTGTAAAAAATTATAATATTTTTTATCTTTTTTTTTTCTTAATTTTAAAATTTTATTAAAATATATCAAAATTAAATTAATATTAAAAATTAGATTAATATTAACAATATTAAGTGCATGAAATGCATAAGATGTAACACATTTAAATAAATTTTAATATATGAATAATGACAAAAAGATACCAATAAAAATACGAAGACAAAAATTATAATTATAAATTTTTAATAAAAAGTTATATTAATATATTTTAATAAAATTTAAAATTCAATTAAAAAGTAATTATAAAAAATATTATAAATTATTATAAAATATTATTAAAACTTACAGTATAATTTAAAATCCACTTTCCTAATAAGTGACTCTCCTAAAAAAGAGAACAACTTGTTAAACTTATAATTTAAGATCCACTTTCCAACTCTCCTAGGGGAGAGAACAACATTTTAAATATGAAAAACTCTTCAAAAAAAAGGTAAACACAAGGAAACTATTATCCCAAAATAATTAATTAGCATATACCCACTAAGAAGGAAAACCAAACAATAAAGAAAAATATGACCTAATGACTAACCTAACCATTGCCCACAATAAATGTTTCTCCACGTGTCTGGCTCAAAACAAAACGTGTAATCATCATCACACAACACCTACACGTACACATGTTATAACCTTAACACAACCTTCTCTGTTCATTACGTCCTCATAAATTTGCATCTCCATATCCATGTCTACTCATAACCCACTTTCACTCACACACTTCCCAAAAGCCCGTTTAAGAGAATGGCTTCCGGAGAATACAGATTTCCCCCTCAGAAGCAATACACACAGCCTGGCAAAGAGTATCTCATGAATCCACCACCCCAATATACCAGTCCAGATTACAAACCATCAAATATACTTCAAGTGTGTATATATATGTACATCATAATATGCAGTGATTATAATTAATTTACCTCTCATTTAAGTGCTTTTTTTCTCTCTCCTTCTACTTAATCGGTTATATATATTTTCAGGGTAAGATAGCTGTAGTAACTGGAGGTGACTCTGGAATTGGACGAGCCGTGTGCTACTTGTTTGCACTGGAGGGTGCAACTGCTATCTTCACCTATGTGAAGGGACAAGAAGACATAGATGCGAAAGACACACTTGAAATTATCAGAAAGGCTAAGACTGCAGATGCCAAAGATCCAATGGCTATACCAGTAGTTGACTTGGGTTATGAAGATAGTTGCAAGAGCGTGGTTGATATGGTTGTTCACGCTTATGGCTGCATTGACATTTTGGTCAACAACGCAGCTGTGCAGTTCCAGAGTGATTCACTGGAAGAGATTGATGATCGAAGACTCGAGATGGTGTTCCGAACTAATTTCTTTTCCTACTTCTTCATGACTAAGTAAGACATAATCAATCAAACCATAACCACTCATCAATGTTATACTATTTCCTAAATCATATATAATCTCATGAATTATATTGCAGTAGGCACTTTATATTGATCCATTGATTTAGATATACAAGCTTAACTAGTGACATTAGTCTCAGAGGAACTGTATTCAACTTTCTTAAAGTCTTAAATCTTGTAGACAGAAAAAACTAGATTTGAAAGTGTTCTGGTCTAAAAGTAGCTAGTTGTGTTTTACATGAACATAAATAAATAAGCCTAGCTTTTATATGAATATATAGGCATGCTCTGAAGCACATGAAGGAAGGAAGTAGCATTATCAACACAACATCAGTGGTTGCATATCAAGGATTCGCAACACTAGTGGACTATGTATCGACGAAGGGTGCCATTGTAGGGTTTACAAGAGCCCTAGCACTTCAGCTTGTGAGCAAGGGAATACGTGTGAATGGGGTGGCGCCAGGACCCATCTGGACTCCATTAGAAGTAGCCAGTTTGACAGTAGAACAAATTGTTGTATTTGGTTCTGATATGACAGCCATGAAAAGAGCTGGACAACCTGTTGAAGTTGCTCCTTCTTATGTGTTTCTTGCTAGCAACCAATGCTCCTCTTACATAACTGGCCAAGTCCTCCACCCAAATGGTCATGCTCACACTTACAACATATATTTTTCACACCAAAATCATAAATAGCTTTTCTTTTTTGTGTTTTCTGACACTTTTCATTTTCATCTTTTCAGGTGGAATCATTGTGAATACCTAATCCTTCAAGATACTCAGTAGTTTACACTGCTATATATATATATATATATATATATATATATATGTAATGCATGTGTTTGTGGCTTTTCTATACTTCTTGTAATCAAGTTTTTAAATAAAGTGTTTTATATAATGGACGCCATTATAATGTTAATTATCAACCCAGTTTACTTTTCCACACCAAAATTACATGTATAAAGTATGTGTTAAGTGAGACTAGTTTTTGTTAACTTCTTTATTTGTATACTTGTTCAAAAATTCAACAATGTCTAGTTATATAACTTTCAAATATTTGATGGTTGAAGTTTTAATTAACTTTATAGTTAATTTATTAGGCATGTTCTATGTTGTAATCTTAATTATGAATTTTCTAACTAATCATTATAATTACCCTCTATAATCTTTCTTTTAAAATGATTATATTTGTTTATATAATAACTTATATTAATAACATAAAAATAATAAAGTATATAATTAAAGAATATAATATATTTTTTAATTAATATGTAAATGAAATTAATGAAGTATAGAAAAAATCACAAAGTAATCCAACCATGTGAGAAATTTAAAAATTAAATAAGTAAACTAATCTTTTTTAAAATTTTATTGTCTATGTATTAAACTAAGTTTATAGAAATCAAACTTTGTTTTAGTAATTTTCTTTAGTTTTTCCAGCAAACTTACCCTCCGGTCAAAATTATAATTAAAAAACGACATATAAGAATCTAATTGAAAAATTATAATTGAAAAAATATCGTTTTTAACTAAAGGATTGATAAAAATATAAATATAAAATTAAGTCTTATTGAATAAGAATAATTAAATTGAACAACATATAAAATATCTACAAATCTTTTTATCTTAAAATTTTAATTTGAAAATAGTATTACTATCTTTATATAGCTTCACTCAAAGAAAGAAGATGGCTAAAAGATATCCCACGTAAAATCACCACTGGTTTCAACTTTTACCCATTGTTAGTTTTATTATTGACTTGATTAAGTCAACATCACTAATTAAACCAATTAAAGAAAACACAACAAATATATAATTAGGATAAATAATTACTACAGTTTTTTATATTTTATAAAAATTTTCTACAAATTTATAGAAAACATAATAAAAAATTCTTTTCTTACAATTTTTTATAATTAATTTATAGAAAAATTTTCAAAAAATATAAAAAATTATTATAGTAGTTAATGATTATTAATTTGCATACTTTAAGAGACCAACTAATTCAACCCCCGATCATTAAAACTATTTTTTGTGAAGGGTGAGAACTGGTTAAGATTCTGTCAAAAACCAGTATATTGCATCGATTATTTAAGAAAAATACATTTTTTCTAATTTTTTAAATTTAATTTTAAAAAAATAAAATAAACAAAATTTAAATTTATTGAGATGTATATGAATTATTTTCTTTATACAAAACATATAATTTAATTATAAAAAAGGTTTTACATACACCTCTCAACCTTTCTTCACCTATAGCATAGTTAATAAAATAATAATACTTTTATCTTTTTAATTTATTTATTTTAAAATATCTTATATTTTAAATTAAAAATAGTCTTATCATAAATGTTAGATAAGAATTGAATAAAAATTTGGATGTATATATTTTCTTTCTTATATAAACTTAGATTCTTTATGTCTTAATATGATATAGTTTATGATATTAATTTGGCATGTAATCTGATTTGTTGATGGGCATTGTTATAATTATTATTATTATTATTGAATTTTATTATAAGTTATTAATTAATATAATTATTATGGTATATTTTATTTTTTAAAAGAATATTTATTTTTGTATTTTAAAGAATTAAATAACATTTGAACTTGATACCAGTTTCTTATCTATTTAAATGGCAGTTGGTCTTAAAAATATGGTTAATTTGTTGTTGCTCAAAATAATTAGAAATTTGCTTTCTGCGTCCGTATCTTCTTTTCTTCTATTCCATGTATACACAAAATTTTCTATGTTTTGAAGTATTTTCTAAAAAAAAAATTTTTGATTGTATAATTTAAAAGATATTTTTGAATTGAATAATTTAAATTTTTTTAAATCAAAGTTATTTGTTTATAAAAAAATATTTTAAATTGTAGAATCTAACAATATTTTTATCCAGTTATAGACAAGATAGAAATAAAAGGGATGCACACAAAAAATCCCAAATAACTCTTAGCTGCTCCAAAAAGCAACTAAAGATGTGATTGTTAGTATTGATAACCCAAATGTCATTTATTAAACCATTTAGTTGTGTTTTTTTTTCTATCCATATTTTACAAAACTAGTTCATTAATATTACCATATCGCTCCTCAAAGTAGTTTTATCCTTAAGAATAGTTTAAACTAAATTTCAAATGTTAACATTAGCTTAAATCAATCAAAAAACAAAAATTGGGAAATGCAATGAATATAAAAAAAAGAAGTGTGAAACACGCACTATCCACACTCGACAAAACTGATTTCTAAAAAATTAAACTACTTAAGAAATATAATAAGTTATACATTAATTTAAATTTTAAGAATTAAATTGGAACTATCAAAATAGTCGATCCAATCAGTAAACAAAATAAACAAATCTAATTTAACAGTATATGTTTTAAAATAAAATAAACATTTTATCTAATTTAATCTTATATTAGATCAAAGAACTAGTAGGTCATCTTAAAAATTAAAAAAAATTATAATATATCTATCATATAACATTATTTATTATTAATAAATAATATATTATATGAAAATTTATGTAAAATTATTCATAGACAAATATAAAATATCTATTAAATACTTTTAAAATAGTAAAACATTTATAACACTTCATAATTACTATTTTTTAATCTCTTTATATTTTTTTAAAATTATTTTTTAATAAATTAGCAGTAAAAACTTTTCAATAAAATAAATTAAAAAAACATAAAATTTTATTTAATACTTTACAATTAATTTTAATTAAATCTAACAATACAAAAATATACCAAAATACAAATTAACAAAAATTAAGAAAAAGTCGGTAGTAAAGATAATACTCTTGCAACAGAGGAAAGGTAAAATATGAAGAAAAGAGAAACTCGATATACTAAAATTTATACGATACAAAAGTTAAGAACAAAAAATTTAATATAAACAATAAACAGAACATTTGATTAACCTAGACCCGCCTAGTCTTGACCCACACAAAACCAAATAGACTAGACTAAAAAACCCATATTATTTAGACTTACTTTTTAAATATAATTAACCTAAATCTTAAGTCTCACATCATGCTAAAATCCATTCTGACAGCTAACACTATTTCAACTAAATTGTGCTATAACTATTAAAATAAAAAAACATTTCAAAATATTTAAAACATTTTGAAATTCAATTTTCTCAAATCGACATCTTGAGAAGCTGACATTGCAATAAAGCATCATTCCATTTATGAACAATAATATAATTTCCAACCAATTCTTATCCGCACGCTTAGGAGTAGATAACAGTAGAAAAGAACATAAAAAACAATAATGAAATAAAAAGATAAGAACATTTTATCAAGTAGATAATTAGCAGCTCTCTTAAGACACGAAGTAAGAACAGAACTTTCAAAAGCCTTCAGCAATAATGTCTACATGTAAACTTAAATTCTGTTCCAAATCTCAAGAAACACAATAAAAGTTCTGATATGAACTAAACAAAAATTTCGAAATGGCACAATTCCATTTGACATGGATATAAAAACATTGCGACTCCAGTCAAACAGCAGAAGCTTAAAGCCTTCTGCCCCTCCTTCCACTCTTTCTGCGTGTGCTGTCGGAAGGAATGGGAGTCACATCCTCTGGAAAAATTAAAAGAAAAGTTAATTAACATCTAGCAAACAAATGTCGTAGAAATAGAATCAATCAGAAAAGAAAACTGGAAAATAGACGATGTGTAAAGTCAATTAGCTACATGCTATTAGAAATAATACACAATAAATGAAAAAGGATAACCAGACAATTTCTCTTAAATTGAACTTGGGGTTTTCTCTTAAAACAGCAAATACCTATGCGGCCAATTTTCATTCCTGAACGAGCAAGAGCTCTAAGAGCTGATTGAGCACCAGGACCCGGTGTCTTTGTCTTGTTTCCACCAGTGGCACGGAGCCTGATATGAAGGGCAGTTATGCCAAGTTCCTGACCAAAATAATTTGAAACAATACATCAAGTTTGGCAGCTTCAAAGAAACAAAAAGATAGAATCCTACTCACTACAGTGATTCACAGAGCATGATTAAAATAAAATCACCGAAAGAACAAAAAGCTAACAAATAGGGTGATCAAATAGGAATTTTAACAAATCCATAACAGAGGAGCATGATAATAAAAAATTAACATGGTTAGAGGGGGAGAAAACTATGCTAATTTGAATCCACTGACCTTGCATCTGGCAGCAACATCCTGTGCTGCAAGCATGGCAGCATAGGGAGATGACTCATCTCTATCAGCTTTAACCTTCATCCCACCTGAAGATAAAAAGCAAAGACACGATAAGTAAAGCACATTAGGAAACAAAGACATAAACAAATAACGCACGGCGGTTTACCTTGTACCTACTAAAAAGGAAAAGACTCAACCATAATTTTTGTAATGGCAAAGTATGTTAATTTGGTTATAAAGAAATAAATCCCAACAAGTACTGTGAATCAAAAACTAAGAAGCCTTCCAGATAAAGCCAGACAAATTTGGGATAACAGCAGGTCAGGTCACAAAACTCCCTCCATCGTAAGACATGGAAATATTTAAATGCCATATAACATAAGGTTCGTAAAAGGAGCATACAATTTAACAAGAAAGGCGAACAGGATTAAAATAAAGCACATGTATTAACACTCTAGCCTAATAAAATCCACTGAAATTGGATATGGGCAATATCACTATCAACATGCGAAAAATTAAAAAAAAAAACAGGAAAAATTATATTGGTTTCATAATAGCCAAAAAATTGGTTATTAGAATACTAGCATACAATCAATTAATTCCTCTAATGTGAATAAAAGCAATCATACCAGTGATGCGGACAAGTGTTTCCCTCCCAGACAAATCAGTAACATGCTGCAATCATAAAAATCAAACTTAAGCAATTGAAAATTTAAACAACGGAATAAAAAGAAACTCAGATACTTACGATGAAGGTATCATTGAAGGAGGCAAAGATACGAGCGACGCCAAAGACATGTTCACCGTCTCTAACAGCTGGACCAAGAGTCACATTTTCTTCTTTTGGCTCTCTAACCTTTCTCCTCGACTGCACAATAAAAACAACAATAACAACAACAACGAAAACCCTATCAGAATTGCCCCCATAACATTCCCTAACACACCACTGAGTAAAAATCTAGGGTTAATGAGATTGATTAAACGATGTACGAACCATGATTGTTGCAATGTAGCGTAGAGTTTCGGAGATTAGATGAACCTTCCGCCGTTTCAAGTTGCCGCTGCTGCAAAGTGGAAAATGGAAGTACCGTTTGTTTCGATTTTATATCTGAGAGGGATTAGGGTTTTGCAGAGGAAAAGTATTCAATTTACAATGTTACCCCTCAACCTTTTTTATTTTCTAAATTTACTATTTTAAATATATAATTAGCAGAATGACCCCTTACCATACCACCTCACTTGTGGTCACGTAATTATCAGTGTTTTTCAGACTCAGACGCTATATTTTTTGTCATAAATATATAAATTAATTATAAATTTAGTCTATATCATAGTAGCTGAGGTCCTATAACACCTGTCTTCCGTAATTTTTATTATATTATTATTTAAATATAATATTACATTATAATAAATAAAAATATATACAAATTATATTTTATTTATATAAAAGATAATTTACATAACTTTATTTATTATATCGAAAAAGTATAATTAAATACAGGATTTATTGTATCTTGTATTTAAATTGTGTTATAATACATGGAAGCAAATATTAAAAACAAAAATATAAGCGTTACGCTGTTATAAATTTTAACATATATTTATATACAGGTATGCTGCAAAGAAAAAGACTAAAAGCACTGATTTATAGTGTCACAGTTTTGAGAAAATAATTTTTTTGCTTAATTAGAAGATGAACAACTAAAACCAAAGTATATTCTTTAAGAAAATAAAATAATTTATTTCCTTGAAAATTTTAAAAAATTAAATAGAAATTATTTACTCGTGTTTAGTTCTACCGAAAGGTAAAGATATTTTGTTTGTTTATGAAAAAATAAGAAGTGATTGCAAAAAGCGATAAAAAATAAAGATAAAAATCAAAAAATAATATTTGTCTTGACTCTCCATGGAAAATTGAGAAAAAAATCCAAAGAAAGTCACTGTGTAATCCATTGCATCGACCATTTACGTTTAATATATTAACTTTTTTAATATATTTAATTTTCATTAATATTTTATTAGCAATTGCTTTTTATAAACAAATCATTAAAATAAATATTAAAATAATAAATAGATAAAATTAATTAATTTAAATTTTAATATTAAATAAAATAATTTATTTAAATATATTATTATTTTATAATATAGTAACTTTTTATATATTAAAATTTTTATAATATTTTAATTATAATCATATTTACATTTTTTGAAATTTATTTTACGTTAAATTATTTTATAAATATACTAATATAAAAAATTATTTTATCAAATTTTTTACTTATTTCTATTCACTTTTCTTAATTAAACAATTAAATTTTTATTTCTTTTCTCCTCATTTCTTTTTTATCCTCTATTCAATTTAAACAAAACTATTAATATCATATATCTATTTGATATAATATTTTTATAAGGTGTTATTTAGAAAATAATAAATTAATATATATCATATTAATATTTTTTGTACATTGTTGACATTCTTGAGTATTTGTGTTGATACACACATCCACGTTTATATAATTATCATTTTTTACAACAACCAAAGGTTTTCATTCAAACATCTTTCGTACAGAAAATAGGAGTCATTATCTCAATGTATTTATTTCACATTGATTAAAAGTTGTGACCGATATATCACAGATTTGAGTATGACTTCATGCAATTATAGTTCTTTTTCAATTTTTGGTATTTATATGCTATATTGAGTATATGTGTGATTTTTTTTCATGCAAACTATCTTGCCTTAGTACACCTCAACACATATATTATTTTGATGATTTTGTATTTATTGTAACGTATATGATTCAACCTTAGCAAATTGTCTGCATTGTTGTAAAAATCCTCCCACTTGTAATATTATGTATTAACCATTAGGATGAATCCATATTAAATTAACCATGAATTTATTATTGTAAATGATATAATTATGATAAAAGTTACTTGAAGTAATATCTATATATTTTGTTAGTTATAATTTTTTTGTTAAAGTCTCAACTATTATTCTCCAAGAAAATAATAATGAATATCATTTAAAGTTATAATATCTCACAGTTTTTTAAATATTTATTATATTTTCATCATACAACTCAATGTCATAATTATGTGTTTCCAACAACAATAATAATTGATGTTTAAAATGTAACAGAAATATTATAGTGGTTAATTGGTCAAATATTCTTTAATGAGTAAATTATATTTAGGAATATTTAGTTATACTAAGTAAATTTTCTAATTGCATTCATAAAAGGATTGTCTTTGTTGTAACTTATGAACCATGGTTTGATAAGATTGAAAGGTTTTTGAGTCATACTTTGTAATTCATGTTTGGTATCATAAATGTATAATTGTAAAAAATGTGGCCTAGACTCGTCATTTTGAAAAAAAAACTCTTATTTTGTGATATATTGTGTCACGAACACGAAAACTATATATACATACATATATGATGTCTAGATGAAACTTTATTTTTATCCATATAAATACCAAGCAAAGACATGAAAATACATGATTATAAGTAAAGTTATCAAAATTGGTATCCGGACCAAGTCTAATATATCCTTATAGGTCAAGCTAAAAAATCTTATAGTCCAACCTAACTTGTATTTTAAAATGGACCATAATTTTTTACCTAACCTAACCCTAAGTTAGGTTAACGAATCTTATTTAGCCTAATTAAAATTTTTAAAAAACATTACATATTCATACAAAAAATCATGATGCATTATACAGTAACATCATGCATCTTATTTTATATATTACTTGAAAAAATCTATTAATGTTTCTCACATCTTGAACATAATATGTGTAATAAAAATAAAATAAAGATTAAAAATAAAAAAAATTAACATAAAAGAAAAAATAGACTAGTCTAACCTTGGTCCATATAAGCTTCATGTCAAATAGATTAGACTAAAAAATCCTATTTTTATTTATGTCACTATTTTTTAAGTTTGATATTGTGTAGGCTGACTCCTTAGGCCAAACTTATTTTGGTAGTTTTAGTTATAAGTAGTGACTGATCTTAACAAGGGTGGAAGGTAACCTCATCCCCAACTCATTTTTGGATCCACTACTTTCTATGCTTCTTCTTTTAAGAGTAATTAATGACACCTTAATTTGAGTATATTATTTTGAATCACACAAAATTATTAGATTAGCTTGAGTATATTATTTTGGTTCTCCGATATGATTAATCAAGATCCGTATACTTTTGGATGAAACAACTTTTGAAAACAACACATCATATAATTAGTGTAAAAATAAATGTGAATGACAATATTCAGATGTAATTGGAATATAAAAGTCAGATTTGATCATTGTAACACTATTCCAAAAGTTAGTAGCATTTATATGCATGGGTTGAAATTTACATTACATTTCTACATAATTTTCTAAAAAATACATTTCTATTATTAAATTATTTGAAATAGAAATAAAGAATATGTTAAAAAAGTAATAAATTATTTAGCAGTTTAATTTTAGCAATTTTAATAAAACCTCATGAAATTATACAATTATCACAAAAAAAATAATTAACTAATATAATTAGTTTACATTTTTAATTGTAAAATTCTCCCATTGATATTTTTCAACGGAATTGGTTCTTTAGGTGATTTTAATAAATTTGTCATACCATTTGTCAGTAAATTAATAAAATATAAAAATTAAAATTAAAATTTAAAATTTAAAACACATTAACGTGTTTCATGTTTTGAAATCTCTGATCACTCTATGTTCCCAAATCCTTAATCCCGATTTGTCTCACTTTTGATTTTACTAACACTGTCACCCATCTAATGTTGCAAAACTTCAAGAGAGCATGAGAACCCAACAAGACTAACAACCCCGTTTTGCTATCATTCAATGCCAGAAGGATAAACTTGAGATTTTCAAATTTATGATGGTGCACATGGAAATCATGGGCTGCAAAAAGAAGTCTTCTTCCTATACCCCACTCCTCAATTCTCTCCTTTCCACCCACCAATTCCTCAACCTTATTTCGGTCTCTTTTCTTCCTATAACGTTGCTTTTTTTTTTTTTAGTATTTTGATTCGTAAAGTAAACATATTTAAACTAATTATAGTTATAATGGTTTTTAACTGTAGTATATAATAAATAAAAATATCAAATGAAACGTGAAAATAAAAATATTTAAATAAAAATACCTTTTAGTTGTATATTAAAAGAAAAAGAATAACTTTTTAAATCATCCGAATAATAGGGTGGAATGGAAGTGTTTGATAAAGTTAAAAAAAGTTAGCAACTTTAATATTTACAGATTCAATAATTAGGTTTTGCAAATTGAGTTATAAGAAAATAATATTTAATACATGTCCACGTGTCTTAGATTAGATCTTCATTCTTAAGTGAGTTGCATTATTATTTAATTTTGAGTCTCATTATACATTTAGTGTAATCACATAGGAACAAAAAAAAGAGATGTAAAGTATAAGATGTCAAACAGTGTATATTATCATAAGGATGAAAACATTGACATGTATAAAACAAAACCCATACTTTATACATTATTAAATTTACAATAAGTGAGTATAAAAATGAATTTTATTTCCAAAATCTTAATAAATTAAGTATTTTTAATCAATCTATTTAATTAAAACATGAGAAAATATTATTTTTTCTTTCTTTCTAATAAGTAAATAGTAATGAATCAGCAATTTAAAATGTTTTCATTGTACATTTATGTAATATTTAGCAATATAAATGATATTTTTAAATCCAACCTAAAATATTTTCCAAAATTTATAATGCAAAATTCTTGTAGAAAATTAAATTGTAAAATTGATACAAAAGCAAATAAAGATGGACTAAATTAAAATAAATTGAGATTGAATTATGTCTGATATTTGCTTTTGGATTATTTACATATGCATTTAAGTACATTGAAATTTTAAAACTAATTGAACAAATTATTCAAACTTATTTCTGTATTCAAAGATAGTAGATAATTTAATTCAAATTAAATTTAGAATTAATCTTTAATATTGTCTCAATCCATAATTTTCGTCTTCTTTTGGTTCTTTTCTAATTTAAATATTAAGACTTATCTTTAACACCCAACATATTTCTTATGAGAACCTTTAATCATTTAAATAGATAAAATTTAGATTAATTTTTCTTAAACGAAAATAATTCACTTATATGAAAATGATACAAAATTATCTTTTATCAAATGTTAAGTTTCATCAAACAATAAATTGTTCCTTGAATATTATATAACTTGATTCTTAAATTTTTTTAATTTTTGTTATTTATTTATTTAATTAATTTTTCTTTTACTTTTAAAACTTGTCTTTGTATATAGATATAAACCAAATTTTCTGCATTAAGAAAAATTATCATTAATTTTAAAGAAAAATAAGTTGTTAAGTATTCAATGAAAAATTAATTTTTACTAAAATTTTGTCACCAAACAAAATGTAAAAATACTATTCTTTTATATTTTGATGTAAAAGAGTCATACTTTTTCTATATACTTATAAATAAAGTTTTTAAGTATGCAACTTATATTTGAATTATAATAAAGAATTTAAATTATGATATATTTTTTGGTAAAATATAAACAGATAGAAAATTAAGTGTATACATAAATATATAATAAATGAAATTTTATACCCACGCAGTTATCTGTTGTCGAATTCACACGCATGGTTTATGGTTTATATAGGTAATAATGTTTTCAATCAAATAAGAGAATAATTATCTAACCATAATAATACAAGAATATATTATTTTTTATTCATAAAACATCATGATTTTATCGACAATAATAAAAATATATAATTTTTTATTTATAAGCATCAATTATTGTGGCAACATTATTATTAGTGACAAGACAACCTTGCGATTTGCTGTCACTACAGTGTCACTCAGATCCTAACGTATTTAAATGACCTAAAAAAAGTGTTCAATTTGTACTAGTTTTCACAATTTAGAAAATATAAAAAAAGTGGAAAAAGGACATACTATTCCTAAAATTTTTTAAATAATGTAGATATAAAATTCTATATTAAATAAAAATAATAAAGTTAAAATATATAAAAAAATAAATCATAAAAATAGAACATTAAGATTTTAAGTTAAAAATATTTTTTTTTATATATATAAATGTCAATTTTATTATTAAATTATATATTTATTATATGAGTACTATTTGATTTTTTTTTTCTTCTTTCTTTTAAAAAAATTGTTTTCACTTTTATTTTATGGCCATTTTTCGTTTTTTATTTAGAATATTTAGTCTTTATATTAGTGTAACGTTGATTTTTTATTTTTTATATTATCTAATAGAAAACAAATAAATATACAGTGTTTAAACAGTGATAAAAAATGAATTTTTTTATGCAAGATGTGACATTGAACAAATTGGATTGAATGGTTGGCTAAAAGATGTTCCCTTTTTCTCCCTTTCACTTTCTTCAATGTTAGTTTTTTCTTAATGCACAATTCTATCCTTTCATTTGCTCATTTTTCTTATCCACAGACGAAAGCACAAATAAATATTGCACTTGCTTGTGTTGACCCACAAAGAGATTCAAAGATAGTTATTATTAATTTTTTTCTTTACACTTACTTTCATGCCTTATTGGAAGTTAATAAGAGAGTGAACTCTTTTTAATTTTATTTTATGTGTACTTATAATTAAGATCAAATCATTTATAAGTAATACATATATATTTATAATTATAACTGCAGACTAACGTGATATTTGTTATGGTAAAAAAAGAAAAATTTAGTAAATAGTTGAACTTCATATCACATATAATTTTAAAACCTCATGAATAAGAAACAATATACCATATGTGAGTGTCCTTATAATTTATTGTTTATTAGTGTAATTAGTATAAAATCTTAAGAAATTGTTAATTCTCCCATGAAAGTAGAAAACTGCAAAAGTATAAAAAAATAGCTATAAATTATTTTGACTATATGTTGATTTGTATATATAAATTGTATATTTATTATCTTTAAATAGATGTTTATCCAAACATTTTTTGTAAGTAAGGATTAAGTTATTATGATTAGATATGTAATATCTCTTAAAAAAACTATTTTGGTTTAAATGCATATGAGTTGTGTAACAAAAATAATTAAGACTAATTAATTTAAACTTTTACATCTTTGGTCAATTTTTATATTTAACTCACCACAAATCTAAGTTGTTAATCAATGATAATCTTGTAGAGATAAAATAAATCAAGAAAAAAATTTTATAGACTAGGTATTTTTTGTTTTTTTTAGTTTGTATAGTTTAAATTACTGTGATTATATCATCAATAAAATAGATAATATATATATATATATATATATATATATATTTTATAATAAACTTCATGTTTAAATAATATTTTAAATTCACAAAATAAAATATTATCAAATTATGTCTATATTAGTGTATATTTGCTTGTATTTAATAAAAATAACTTTTTTACCTATTAACAATATTTTTCGTTTTTTTCTTATTGAAACTCATAATAAAACGTAGTATGTTTTTTTTTTACATTTTAATTTATACCCATGTGTTAATTTGAGTTCCTAGGGTAAGAATTATTTTCATGTCATTCTTTGTGGATGCATAATATATTTTTTACATGAAATATTTTATACTTCTATAATGTTATTTCCAAAATTTAGTTGATATCAATTTTATGAGATTATTAATACCAAAAAATTTACATTTATAAAAATAATAAATTGTAAAATTAATTTTTGGCATTTTATGGAAAATTCATAGTTTATTAAAATGAATGTTTAGAAATTAAAATTCATTTTATGGAATTTTGGTTCTTTAAACTTAATGCTTAGAAATTAAAATTATATTTTTATAATTTTAAATAACTATTTTCTTTAATTTAAAAGAAGAATTTATTCTAAATTTTACACATTAAAAACGCAACCAATTAAAATAAGACAGGTGACACCTAATCCTTTGCACTTTGATTATTAAAATGCTTAGAGGCATCCCTATAATACACACTAGAATTAAAAAATGATTAAGAGTATATAATACATCAAATCAGACTATATCTTATAAAATCCAATAAAGAAGATATTTACATATAAAAATATTCTAAAACTATTATAAAATAATAAAGTGAAAAACCACGTGAAATGAATGTTTTTTTAAAATCACGTATTGGGAAGGACAATGGTTTCTGACGTGCCACTCACCCCATCCAATACAAACCCATTCGGTGTTTTTCTTCTTAGAAAATAATTTACAAAATTATCTTTATCTTATAAGTTTAAAATATTTTATTATTACCACTTTATAAATTAAAATCTTTAATCCATTTTTTAATTATTTTTCGAATTTTCCGAAAAATAGTTTAAAGTTTTTACAAATTTACACATTTTAAGAAAAGATAAAATGATTCAATTTTTTCCAAAAATATTCTGAATAAAACATGAAATTAAGATTTGTGGTTGATGTTGTGGATATTTTTGTAGAATAATAAAATGACTGGTGGATTTATTTAAGAGGCCACACATCAGAAATAATTTCTTCACAACTACTTTTCCAAACAACTGTCTGACAGTTATTTTAATAATAAAATATTTATAGGCCATGTTCTTGGAATCTGATACAGAACCACATGTTTATCTGCTAAGCTTTCTTGTTCCGTCTTAAACAACTTGGGTCAAGTGTTTGGTTGAGCGGTGGTGGAAAATTTCAGCAATCCATTCATCATTCATGGGCTTCCAAGGCAGTGAAGGCCAATTTTCAACTCCTCTGCTATCCACAGGCAAAGCTGGAGTTGATCTCCATGGAAATGAGGAAAGTGAAGCTTCTCAGATGACACTTACCCTTGTCTTCACCGCACTTTCTGCTACAATTGGTTCTTACGTTTTTGGGTATGCTGTAAGTTATCGATCACACGTTTTGGTTCTTCACAATTCCGAATCATTGCTTCTGTTCTGTGCTGTCACATCTCACATCTCTTTTTGCAGCTCGGATATTCATCCCCTGCTCAATATGGAATCGTGCACGACCTACATCTTTCTGTCGCCGAGGTTACAACCTCCGATCACAACCTTACTATCTTTGTTTTTGTAATCTCTCTTATAATGTCTCGCCTCGGTGAGAATAGTTGACTTCACTGGAAATTGAATACTCCTTAAAACTTGGATGTTGTTGCTTGAGTATATTTTTGTGTAATAGATGTTTAATTAAAGGTCATACGTTGATTCTTAAGATGAAACTAGCAGAATAACTACGAAGTTGTATTAAGTTTTTTCCTAAAATTTACTCCTCATAGTTTATTGGTTCTTGACTGTTTGACCTTTTGTGTTCTTAAGTTAAACTTTATGCTCTTTTGTAGTACTCAACTTTTGGTTCAATATTGACCATTGGAGCGATATTTGGTGCCACTTTAAGTGGTAGAATAGCAGATTATGCGGGTCGTCGATTTGTAAGTCACAGACAGATTACACTTAGTTTTAATTTCAATGTTACTGTTGTTCACTTTTGGTTATTTTTCACTTTTCCATGAAGGCCATGGGTTTCTCGGAGGTTTTCTGCATCTTGGGATCAGTTATCATAGCATTCTCAAAGGTTTGCCATTAACTTCTTCCCAGATTTCTCAACTTGAAGTGTAGGCATATCCGGGATTCTTTTTTAACAAGGCTTCAGGCAAAATTACTGTTGATTTAATTTGTTAACTTCGGGGTTAATTCTATCTGTTCCAAATCCCACAGCCTCAGGGCTAATTTCCTTAGATTCTCAGTCTTAGATAATGAACATTCCGTGTTTGAAGGTTGCTTGGTGGCTTTATGTGGGAAGAATGTTGATAGGATTTGGGGTTGGCATCATATCTTACGTGGTAATTGCTTTGACGTTTAATATGTTATGACTCCAGTTCAAATTAATGCTTTTCAATCGATCAAGCAACACATATAATGGTTCCCTTTGCAAATTAGGTTCCAGTCTACATCGCAGAAATAACACCCAAGAATCTTAGAGGAGCATTTACCGAAGGTCATCTGGTAAAGGAACAGTATAATGATATCACCTAAATCATTTTACTCTTATTTTGTCTATCATGCCACTTATGTTTTATGTGTCACGAGAAGGCTTATTTGAAATGTCTATTTGGTATTGTTGTGACAGTTAATGACTTGTTGCGGGTTGTCATTGACTTATCTTATTGGTGCATTTTTGAATTGGCGGATTTTGGCTGTGATTGGTAATATACTAATACCATTCTTTATGTTGCTCTTTTCACAAAACCAAATTAAAAAGGGTTCCAACTAACTCATATCCTTTTTGTCTTTATCTCAGGAACTGTTCCTTGTATTGTGCAGCTTCTGAGTCTTCCCTTCATCCCTGATTCTCCCAGGTGGCTGGTAAGTTGTTCATAGCTTCTGGAATTTTGTTCTTCGAGCAGTACATGTTGGACACATATCACACAAACAACCAAATTTTTTCTTTAGTTTGTCAAATGATTAGAGTCAACACTTGTCATTTGATAAAAATCTGCAGGCTAAGGTTGGTCGGTGGAAAGAGAGTGAGTCTGCTTTACAGCGTCTAAGGGGAAAGCATGCTGATGTTTATCAAGAGGCCACTGAAATCAGAGTATACAACAAGTTTTTGTTTGCGTTATGATCTTACTAGGACACAGAGTTTAATTATACCATTTTTTGCGGTGTACCTTTATTTGTAGGATTACACAGAAGCCCTTGAGCGACACACAGAAACTACCAATATTCTTGTCTTATTTAAGTTGCAGTATTTAAAGACACTTACTGTGAGTATTCTAAATTCACTCATTCATGTAGGCTATATTAATGTTTTACAGGCTCTTATGGTATTTACCTGTTTAGGTAGGTGTAGGCTTGATGATGCTGCAACAGTTGGGAGGAATTAGTGGCATTCTTTTTTACACAAATTCCATATTTATCTCTGCTGGTACGTGCTGGTCCTTTTCCATGCTTCTAACATATGACAAATAAGAAAAAACAAATTTGAGAATATTAGATTTCTATAAGACTCACAAAGGCAAAAATTCTTCTCTATTACAGGGTTTTCAGATAGTATTGGAACAATAGCAGTGGGTGTTTTTAAGGTTTTTATTTCTGTTTACACAATTTCATTACTTTTGTGTGCTCAATTCTATACAAGATGAGTTCAGTGCCATTTTGGATGAGACGTGTACACTTCATTCCAGGGTCTTCTCTTCACATAGTCCCATTATTTGTGTTTATAGGTCTCATTTTCAAGTTTAGGAGTACTTTTGATGGATAATTGTGGAAGACGACCACTTTTACTGGTAAAATGGTCAAGCTTTTTTTCCTTTTTTATTTTTTAATTCTATTTTTTTCCATGTTCTGTTGATTCTCAATCCAAAATTTTCACTCTTACGCAGGCTTCTTCTACTGGAGCATGCGTAGGAAGCTTCCTGACAGCCTTATCATTCTTGCTGAAGGTTCTTTTGATAGATGATCTTTGCTTTAATAATCTGTGTTTGAATTATTTCTAAGAATAGTTAGGCTTTCTTGATACAGGATTCACAGGAATGGAAGGGAATAAGTCCCTATATAGCGCTGGTTGGTGTACTGGTAATGCTTTTCTCCTTATACCGACACATGTATCTTTGACTACGTCATGAAATGTCACAAACTTAAATGGATTCAATCCTTACTCTGGATTGTGGCCATCAAAGAGTTATGTTAAAATTCTACATAACAATCTTTTGCGAGTCAATATACAATTAGGAACAAAATTTCGTAGGATATTAGCATTTCTTGCATATCTAGTAAGTTCTTGATTTCCAGGTAGAACTTTTATGATCCTCATTTTTTCACTGGCCTTGTATTTGTCTTAGTGAGATGGAATAATGGAGTCTCTGAAGTTTAAGTTTGCAACAAAATTTCAATTCATGTTGCATATTGAGACTGATTTACTTATGGATTGAATGATTGATAGATAAAAGCAATTTGTTAATGAGCAGGTATATATGGGATTGTTCTCGCTAGGCATGTCTGGAATTCCGTCAGTTATAATGTCTGAGGTACTTTTCTCCAACTACGCTTCAACTCATCAAACTAAAATTGAAATATGATAAATCCTTAGCACATGAAATGTTGTTTATATATTTTTTTTCCAGATATTTCCCATTAATGTGAAGGGCACTGCTGGAAGCTTAGTAATCTTGGTTAACTGGACCTGTTCTTTGATTGTTGCATATACTTTTAATTTTCTCATGAGTTGGAGTTCATCAGGTAAACTTCTATTTACTCTTAATTCCTGTTTCTCACTCCAACACATTCATTAATTCCCTAAAGAGAGAAGGAAAACAAATCTGGAAAGTAAAACATTCAAATTTAAAGAAGTATTTTAAGAAAAACAAACAGGTTCCTTGTTTTAATATATGTTTTGGTTGTGTTGGGGCAGGAACTTTCTTCATGTTCTCTGCCATATGTGGCATCACTGTTGTTTTCGTAGCAAAACTAGTGCCAGAGACTAAGGGCCGTACACTAGAGGAAATTCAAGCTTCTTTGAACTCGTAGTAAGAGATGAATTTGGTATTCCCTGCAACAGAATTTCGTGCATGATACTACTTAGAATTTCTCGAAGTTGCAGATTGATGGAGGTTTCGTGTAAAGAAGTTCATTCATAAGTTACATAAGTATGAATCATGGAAACTACAATCACCAAGTAATAGTAATTTTTTGTGATTGTATTATTTATACAATTTAATCCGTGCAATGTACGGTAACATTATCAAAATTGTTAGTATTAGCAACACCATAACGCTAGAGTGTGCTAGTGTGTGTTTGTAATTTTTATTTGCCGTCTTATAGTTTTTTATAACAAAAATGTATATATTATTACTATTATTATTTTATGTAATTTTATTTTTCATATGAAAATAAAATAATTAAATATATTATTTGTTATACATTATATTAATGTCATGTTTAAATAAAAAAATGATTATATAAAATTAAATATTTTAAACACTTCCACCTTAAAGTATACGTAGAATGCGAGCAATTATTTCTATAATACAATTCTTTATATTTTATGTCAGAAGAACTTTTTAAGTTGAAACATGTCAATATAAATTGTTGAAGATTAATATAATATAGCAATTACATGTACCATCTACATTATCATAAGGTAAAAAAAATATTATAATGAAAATTAAGAGATGAAAAAAGAAATATAAAAATATTTTAAAAACAACTAAAATAATAATAATAAACACAAAATGGAAATGAATATATTTTTGGACACTTAAACCAAAATTTTATAATTGATTAGGTATCTAATTTGAAAAAAAAAATTGAATATTCAAAATAACAATTAGTAAACCTGAAAGTTATTTAATTCTAGAATTATTAATGAAGGATAATTCATCATAATTTATTATGATTATTGGATACTAAAAAATAAAAGAATTTTAACTGAAAAAGATTGTGGATGTTATGTATCATAATGTATTAATCGTAATAGAAGACCAACATGGGTCGGGAGACAAATATGTTCGATCTTTTATGTTGTTAGAAGTTAAATTCGGAAAGTATGAAACATGGTCAAGAGATTAATAGTTGTGTCTGGGATTAGAAAACCTACGTTATTCACCGAAAAAATTACAAGGCAGATTTGTTTTTTAGTTGGAACAATCTAACTCCTAGTTGAACTAAACAGACCAATACATAAACTTTCACTGAAGTTTGAGTTGTTGTGGTTAAAAAAAAGCATGGTCAAAGTAACGTTTTAATCTTGTACTACTTGATCGTTGGTCACATGCAAGAAAATGTAAGAAACTGCCAACGTGTGATGCTGTTTTCCACCCTTCAGAATGCCACAACTTGGAGCTCTTGGCCTTTTTGTGCAAGCTTATTATGACACATCCTAAACAAAATCTATGCCAATCAGTTCAGATTACGCATGCCTTGTAACAAAAACCATGTCACTGTACCTCCAATGAAGTGGAGTTCAAAACAACAAACTCTGTATCACAAGTCAACAAGACACAACACTTATCTCCAACCACTGTCGTCCTCACTTGTCAGTTTTGGACCTCACAAAGCGCCACTCTTCATAGATTCATTTACTTTCTCACACGCAACCTTAAAAATCTGAGTGGCTACTAAATCTGCTTCTCGGGAACAATGGATCGAACTAATAGCGCAGAACCGAGTGAACTTTCAAGCCCTTTGCTTTCCACAGAATTACAAGCTTATCGTGGTAACGATGGGGTTGAGTATGACGAAAAGAGGCAGAAAGAAACTTGGTCGGTACCACCTATTCTTATATTTACCACCCTTGTTGCTGTCTCTGGTTCTTACGTTTTTGGGTCTGCTGTAAGTTCCCATTCACACGTTTTGCTTTGGCAATTTTATCACAATTGGAAGTACCATTGTTACATTCTGAATTCTGCAGGTGGGATATTCGTCTCCTGCTCAAAATGGAATCATGGATGATCTCAATCTCGGCGTGGCTGAGGTTTGAACTTTTAATCACAATCTTCGTTTTAGGTTGTCATGTATTCAACATTGAACTAATGAGAGGGAGGAACATTTTTGAACGCCTCTTTATTGGCCTCGTTTTGTGCAGTATTCACTTTTTGGATCAATTCTGACGATTGGAGCAATGATTGGTGCCATCATAAGTGGTAGAATAGCAGACTACGCAGGTCGAAGAGCTGTAAGTTTATTCAATTTTGTGTTTAGAAATGAAAGTTTCATGTCTTATTATTTCAATCTTTTGTTTTGTTCCATTTTGAAAAACAGGCTATGGGTTTCTCCGAAGTATTCGGCATCTTGGGATGGCTTGCAATAGCATTCTCAAAGGTTTACCATCCTCACATGCCACTTGCATATAATCCTGTTGACTAAACTAAAAAGCTACAAGCAAAATTTCTTTTTCAGCAATTAACTTGATCGGTAAAGTAAACCTTGAGATTTGCTCTGGTTAAGTCGTATTTTTTGACACTTGGTGCTTGTTTGAAGGTTGGTTGGTGGCTTTATGTTGGAAGATTTTTGGTGGGATGTGGAATGGGCCTTCTGTCTTATGTGGTAATTGTTGAGACTCTTAGTTTCTCGCAGTTGAAGTTCTAAAGGAATTCAGTCACTAAAAAGAAATACAAGTGGGTTTGTTCTCTTCTGTTTCCATGATAGGTACCAGTTTATGTAGCCGAAATAACACCCAAGAATCTCCGAGGGGGATTCACTACAGTTCATCAGGTAAAGCAATGATGATTTTTTCTGAGTATCACTTTACACCCATTGCAAGTACCTCCTATGTTAATTACACATTTCACGACTGGCTTATTTTAAATCCCTATTTGGAGTTTATTTTCACAGTTAATGATTTGTTGTGGGGTATCATTAACTTATCTTATTGGAGCGTTCTTGAATTGGCGGATTTTGGCTCTAATAGGTAATGCTCTTCTTTCTGGTTTCATGTAACAGTGAAATTAACAAAGGTTGGATGTTAGTGTCATTTTTTTTTCTTTATCTCAGGAACTATTCCGTGTCTTGTACAACTTTTGGGTCTGTTCTTCATTCCCGAGTCTCCTAGGTGGCTGGTGAGTTGTCCACGGTTGCTGTAGGTTTATTGTTTGAGATATTTTTGTTGATCTGTTGGAGATGATTCACACGAGCAACTGGGATTTTGCAGTCACTTGTGTCAAGTAATTGGAATCAAGACATGTTAGACAAACACATCCAAGTTTCTGATAGTTGAAATCTTGTGCAGGGAAAATTTGGTCACTGGGAAAGGAGCGAATCTGTTCTACAGCTTCTTAGAGGAAAGAAGGCTGATGTTTCTCAAGAGGCCACTGAAATTAGAGTACGTATAGTGTTTTTGTTCATTAGAGTGTTGGGCGGGAGAAGAAGCCTAAGAGTCTAATACATTGTTTTTATGTTTTTTTTTTTTTTCTGTAGGATTTTACTGAAGCCCTTCAGAGGGAAACAGAAGCTAGCATTTTTGGATTATTTCAACTGCAGTATTTGAAGTCACTTACAGTGAGCTCTCTAAGATATATATATATATCCCCGTTCATGCAGTCGGTCTTATCCTTTGGCATATTCACATGGTATTTTAATTACAATGTTAGGTAGGCGTTGGTCTGATGATACTTCAACAGTTTGGAGGGGTTAACGGCATTGCTTTTTATGCAAGTTCCATATTCATCTCTGCTGGTACATGCAATTTTTTTTAATGCTTCTAAATATGACAGATAAGGAAGATGCCTATGAGAATATCAAACTTATAAACACAATTGTCATAGAGGCAAAAATTCTTGTCCATTTCAGGATTTTCGGGAAGTATTGGAATGATAGCAATGGTTGCTGTTCAGGTTCTTCATTCTCTTTATACAATTGATTCGCTTGACTTCTTAATGTTGTATAAAATGAGATAGATGCCGTTCTTTTGGTGAGATTCAGTCATTTCTGTCTTCATAGATCCCAATGACTGCTTTGGGAGTACTTTTGATGGATAAATCTGGGAGACGACCACTTCTTCTGGTACAAAAGATAATGTTTTGTTTCTTCTGTTTTGTGCTGATCTGTAAGATCTGCATCCAAAATATTTAGTTTTGTGCAGATCTCTGCATCAGGAACATGCTTAGGATGCTTCCTTGCAGCCCTATCATTCTTCTTACAGGTTCTTAGAATAACAAAACCTGATCTACCATGTTTTTTTCATGTTAGTTATCGCAAAATAATCAATTAATTGAGCTTCCCTAATGCAGGACCTACATAAATGGAAGGAAGTCAGTCCCATTCTGGCACTTGTTGGTGTACTGGTGATGATTTTTCAATGACAATATTTGACCAATAATGCACCATTATTTGAATCTTTGACTACAGTGTGCAATCTTATGCATTTAATTGGATAACAATAAAACATAATTCAAATTCATTACTTTGTTTTATGACTTTGAAATGAGATGACAAACTATTACCCGTGTTTTCTTTTTCACCAGTTAATAATAAGATCACTGAAGATCAAGTAGTGAATATTGTAATGAAGTTCTTGAATTCTGTCAGAACACTTTTGATCTATGTGATCTTTTTCCCTTCACCAAACTTATATTTACATTAGTGAGATAGATTTGATTTTGATGATCTGCATGGTGCCTGTGAAGTTAAAAAGGTTCATGATAAAATATTTGATTCTTGTTGTCATTCAGACCAATTTACGTGCTGGTAAGGATAGAATTCATATATTGTTCTTTACTGTGAAATACTCAAATAAAATAACGAATTTTTGTTTCTTTTCTTTCTAGTTAGAATTTTATTTTTAATGCAGAATATTTAAAATATTGAAATAAATCCACATACCTGATGATATGACAGTATGGTTTGGTTTGAGAACCAATCTGAGCAGTTAGTTTTTGTAATGATCAGGTATATACAGGATCATTCTCTCTTGGCATGGGGGGAATCCCCTGGGTTATAATGTCTGAGGTAGTTTCTGAACATATATATATATATATGAAATAAAAAATGGATCATAAGAAGTCCTTAGTTTCCTGAATTATAATTTTTTTGGTCCCAGATATTTCCCATTAATGTGAAGGGCTCTGCAGGAAGTCTCGTGACTTTGGTTAGCTGGCTGTGTTCTTGGATTGTATCATATGCTTTTAACTTCCTGATGAATTGGAGTTCAGCAGGTAGGTGACAATTTACTCTTAGTCCCCTGTGAGAATACTTACTCAACCTTAAAAGAGAAACCAAAAAGAAATTGACATTATGTATGGGCAGGAACTTTCTTCATATTCTCTACCATATGTGGCTTCACCATTGTGTTCGTGGCAAAACTAGTGCCAGAGACGAAGGGGCGTACACTAGAAGAAGTTCAAGCATCCCTGAAGAGATGAATTAGCAGCAGAATTGCATGGCATTTATGAAGAAGAAGAGGGAAAAATTGTGACAGCAATTGGATGTTTGACTAAAACGTGTACGACCACAAAAATAGCAGAGAGGAAAAGAAAGGAGTAATGATAAAAAGAGGTCAACGCATGGTTGGATTGGGAGATAAGAGGTTAAGGTTTGGTTAAATAAGAAACAGATAAAAAGCTATTTGGGCGGAGTCCAACGTGGGACCCGGCACCGTTTGCTCCATCGGGGATTCCAGCTCATACTCTGAAACAAACACGCCCTTTCTTTTTCTTTTTCTTGCGTTTTGTTTGGTTGGCACTCTCACTCTGCCACCCCATGCCCCTGCTATGCCTCCCTCTTATTTTATTAATGCCCTCTTTCTCTTCTTCTCTCGCCAATTCCCTTTCACAAATTCTTCTCATTTCATCGTTTTATTATGATTATTATTATTATTATAATAATTATTATTATTATGTCATGACAAACTCAATCTTCTATCCCTCTTTTCTTTTCTCTCTCGTTTTCCCTCCCATGATCAAATTCTTCAAGAGGACCACCTCCACTGACACGTGTCACCACCACCACTACCACCACCATGTTTTCGGCCTCGGCCTCGGCCTCGCCGCCAGAGACCTCCACGGCCCCCCCAACGTTCTCCACTCCGCTATGTTGAGGCCCAACAACGCTCCTCCGCCCAACAACGCACACATTAGATCCCTCGACAACGTCGTTTGCGCCGTCCGCGGCTTGGCCTCCTGCACTGAGAGCCTAGGCTTCGAGAGCTCCGACCAAATCCACACCAACGCTACTTGTGATGCCGACCATGTCGTTGATGGCGAGGAGATTTCGCGGAGGCCGTCGATGAAGGCGGAGGGGAGAGGGAAGGTGCGGACATTTCCGCCGCCGCTGTCGTCGCTTAACCGGAACGGTAAACCGAGTTTTTATCTCCGGCCGGTGAGGAAAGACGGGAGGTTGGAGTTGACGGAAGTGAGAATAGAGCGATCGGAGATTCTGCATGCGTCGCGACACAACGGACGTTTGACATTGCGTCTGGTGTCAGATCTTGAAGAGGAAGAAGAAGAAGAGGAAGAGGAAGAGGAAGAAGAAGAAGAAGAGAAGATTGGGGAGTGGAGGTTCCGTGGTGTGGGAGGGAGTGAAGGGTTAAGGAGGTGTCACGAAATGGTGAACCATCACCATCATCATGTTCATGGCAACATGCGCATGTGTGGAATCAGCATTGTGTGAGGGTTGGAGGGACATGTGGCTGGGGGTTTTGAAGGGAAAGGGAGATGCAATGAATGAATGGATGAATATGTATGTGAATGACTTGAACATTGGAGTTTTCATTGCCAAAATTTGCAGAAGAAAGGTTGGATTTGTATAGAGAGAAACATGCATGCATGCGGTGTTGTTTGGTTGCGGGAAAACGACAGTAGCCAGAGGTCCACCACACACAGTGTAATTATTTTAACTGCGTTTTGTATTCTTAGGCAGAGAGAGAATGTTCCACGCGGAGAGAGAGAGATTGTACTACTATTTACCAAATTTTGAAGATTAATGTTAGATTCCAAAAACAATTCCTGAACATATTTGATTCAATTTTTAAGATTGTTGAAAAACCAGTTAAAGTTATCGTAAAATTTGAGTTAATGCAAACTGAATGCTGTTCTCTTTCACTGATCATAATGTCACTCCCTCGCTCTCTTCAATTTGAATTGCTTATCTGTTTTGTCGTCTCTGGTTTCAGAGATTTGGATTGTTCTCTAGGAGTTCACTCATGGTGTGTTGGGTTGATTTAGGTTGTGGGAGTTAAAAGAAAAATGGATTCTTTGAATTGGAAGAAAATGGAAGTGGAGTTGCCAACAGTGGAGCAAGTGGCCCTTCACCAAAAATTTGCTGGAAAAGGACTGATGCCACATGGATGTTCTGTGTTTCAGTGTAAATATTTATGAAAGTGTTGTTTATTATTTAAATCATCATTTGGCAGGAACAATCACAGGTTGGAGCTTGTTGGCTTGTCCTTGTAGTTGTTCAAATCGTTTCATCACTGGAAGAAATGCTTATTAAAATCAAATGGGTAATAAGGAGAATCTTAGCTAGCTTAAGCTCTAATCCCTACCATGGCCTTAAGGTTAAACAATGTAGGGGAATCAAAGCATAAAAACATAATGGTAAAAGTTAAATTTTACATAATTCATTAGTCGAAAATTTTAACTGTTCATCTCATAAATACTCGAAGCAAAAAATTGAAAGTTAAATTCTTTGGAGGATCACATAGCTTTTGGAACAATTGCTGCTTTTGAAGTCCAATGTTTGATGCGTGTAAATTATGCGGAAATTGTTGGCTAAAAATACAAGGTACCACATGGGACTTTGTATTCTACAAGTTACCGTCGACAGCAGGGTTCGAACCTGCGCGGGCGAAACCCAACAGATTTCAAGTCTGTCTCCTTAACCACTCGGACATATCGACATTGTTGAGATATGTTGATTCTAAAAATAATTTTAACTAATATTGTTCTCATCAAACATTTTTATAACTACTTTATTTTTTTTGTGATTTTAAATGGAGAAATTAAAGATAGTATGTACAAAAATTACAATAAATTGAAAGGATTTATGTAATGAAATAAAAAATTAGAAGTAAAATTTCAGGTTTATTCACTAGAAAAAAAATATTTAAAAAGGTATTTTCTTTATTAAATTTTATAATGTAGTAAGAATATTTTATGACATAGAAATATTAAAACTCAAAAAGTTAATCTTAAAACGTCGACAGCAGGGTTCGAACCTGCGCGGGCGTAGCCCAACAGATTTCAAGTCTGTCTCCTTAACCACTCGGACATATCGACGATGGTTGAAGTTACATTTTAAATGTAATTATTTACTAACCTTTATTCATTCAATGTATGGTTTCATAAGTATTTTTTACTTTTTATAGTGAGAGTTTCATTTTAGAAAATAAAACTAAAATTTTACAATTTTAAATTTAAACATTAATGACTGAGATAATCCCAAAAAAATTAATAGTTGATATTTAAATATATATATATATATATATATATATATATATATATATATAAAAGTTTATTCATTATAAATATACATATACATATACTTTATACATATATCATCAATTTTTTTATTATAGGATCATGCTTTATATTTAATAAATAAAAAAATATTTTTAATATAAGTTTAAAATGAAATTTTATAAAAGATAAATATTTTCCATCTATAGGTTATAGTTACATTTTATAATAAATGAATATATTAGAAGTATGGATATTAGGTATTGTTTTCCATTATGATTACTTGTTTAGAGTAAAGAAAAGGTAGGAAATTTGTTTGTTATTGAAATATTTATATTTGGGCAAGATATTAGGACAATAAAAAAATGTTTAGTGATTGGTGAGAGTGACCCATTAGTCTAGTAGAACTAAACTAACCTATATTTGGATTAAAGAATAACATAATAGATAATTTATATTACCAAACAAAGTGTTTTGAAGTCAATATATAGCATAATAAAGTTTTGTGAATAAGAAAAAAACACTAGAACACAACTTAAACATGCATTATTCTTACACTCAATTTTTCATCTCCTTCTACTTTCCAAAATTGAACTTTTTCATCTCTTCCAAAGTTGTTTTCTCTACAAAAGTTGTACCAACCTCTTCCAAGAACAACTTGATTCACTCTTTTACCATTGTTCCATATTATCTCCCATTCTTCTTCCATGTTGTTTGGTAACTTGAAAGTAATTGTTGATGGTCTATTAGTAAATTCATCTTTCACCACATTTGTTGGAATGACCTACCCATTTAAAAATACAATTAAAATAAAAATAAAAAATACAATTAAAATAAAAATAAAAAACACAATTAATTAACAAACATATTAGTGAATATTGTAAATATGAACTAACCATTGTTTTCCATATTGGCAATTGCTCATCAAAAATATTACTTTCCCATAACATTCTTTGATTGGCTCTTTGAATCCTTAATTGTGGCCTTGGAACTCCAATTGGTGTTATAGAGAACCTTATTTTAAATGTACCTTGTCCAACATATTTAAAGTGAAGCAATGTTCCAACTTCAATGTGGTAGAAAGCCTTCAAACTATTCATACCATTATCAAAATAAGCACAAACTTTGTTGTTTATTATGTTAACTTCAATGTCCACTGCAAAAATATTGCCATAATCATCTTCAAGTATAACTGCTTTGCCTAGTTCATTACTCCATCTGCTATAGAAACCTTTTGGAATTTTCACTCTTGTCTGATTTGTATTTTCAAAAGTAAACATGTTAGATCTTACAATTGAGTCAAAATTAATTATATAATAACATTTTCATGCAGTAATATTTACCTCACAAGCACGAATTATTCCCTCAAAGTAAGCATCTGTGTAATCATTTATTCTTCCAAGTTCTTCATCCATGATCTATGCAATATAAAAAATGTAAATATTTGCATATATCAATTATATAAATTATATAATGTATTTGTATATTTTTTGTCCTTATTATAAGATATCTCTAACAACTATTTTCTTAGTGGAATGTTTTGAATACCACACCAATGTATTCAAGTGGAAACATTGTTATTCAATGGGAAATTTAATGTGTGAGAAAGAACATTAATTTCACATAGAATACTATAAATGATTTCTAAAAGAAATTATCTTTTACATCTCTTTGTTATAGAACAATCCAAAACATAAATGCTCAATGTTTTTAACAAGGATAAATAAGTAAAAATATGTTAAATGCTTTATAAGAAAGTGCAAAGTACTTTAAAAAAAGGACCACCAAGATTTCTAGAAGATGCATTATAATAAAGATCAAAGAGAACCATACATTATGGTTTAACAATTAAGGAATGATAATGATTTTTATGTTTATATTTATAATTATATTTCCACAAAAATTAACCATTATCTTTAAACTATATAATTCTTTCATATGTTAATAGTTCAAGGAAATATTTAATATGATATAAGAGAATGACTAATTCATCTTTTTATGGTTTTCAATATAAATAACAATAAAATACATTAGATGAAATAACTTTCATTTATTATTATTGTTTATGCATATATAAAATCCTTTGTTTTTTTTCATTGAAAAATACAATATTTAATTCACAACTATTTTCTAATAGAAATATTAAACAACTTCAATTCTTTTTCTTGACATCAAACCGCTTCCATTTTTAACCAAGACATTGTATGCATTACAAAAATGAAATAACCACATTCAATAAATTCATAGACAATGAATGTAAAGGAAGGAAAAAACTTAACATGCAGAGAGAGAAAAAAATGAACCTTTTGATGATTGAGAATGTTAGCAAGAGAGCAAAAAACTCTGTCTTTCTTTTATTAAAAACCTGAGACAAAAGATGAGAGAACAGAGAAACAAAGATATTAATGTTAGTTTTTGTATGAAGGAAGAAAAAGAATAACATAATAAGGAATATCAAAAAATAAAATTTGAGAACCTAAGAATAATATTTTTCTTGAAAAGGTTGAAAACAGCTTCTACAGATGAAAATTCTGAAAAGTGTGATGTTATCTCATCAGATTATATATGGATAAAGTTGAGAAAACTTTAAGTAAATAGATTGTCTCATTGTTTGAATGACAAAGTACTGGACTTCATATTTTAATAAAAAAACGTTTATTTTTAAACGGTTATATTTGACTTTTTACTTTACTATATTAATTGCTATATCATATTTATTATATTTATTATGTTGAAGAGAGATCAAGTTACTTTAAAAGAGTTATTTGTTATTTATTTATTTTTCTCTTTTTATGGTTAACCATTACATTAAGAGAAGATTAAAGATTGAGATGAATAATAACATCTCTTTCAAAATTACTTTTAGCATAGCTTGACCTCTCTTATTATATTATGTTATTAAGATTTATTATCTAAATGATGTTATTTTCTTTGTACCATGCGCATCTTAAACCCAATCACTATTATAATAATAAGAACACAAGAAAGAAAGGTGCTTAATTTTGTTAATGAAAACTTTTTTTACAAATATCATATAGCATTTAAGTTTCTTTTTCTCAAAACAAATTTTCTAAAGAAAAATTATGTAAAAACACAAATATTTTATATTGATTAGTATTCATTACTAAAAATTTGTTTAATTTATATTATAACATCCAAATTTTGCTATATAACTTTATAAATTGTAAGTATCTTTTTTGAAAGTACTTTTGACTTAACTTGAGTAAACATTTATTATTTAATATAAATTTTTTTAGATAAGCTTTAGTTTTAAAGTATATAATATAATAGTAAAGGTTGATAAAAAGCTTATTATATATGATTTAGAAAAAAATCATTAAAAAATAACAAAACAAAACCACTTCTTAGACATGTTCATTTCTAACTCATCATAAATGGGTTAAGTTGAACTAGCTTATCACAATTAACACAATTTGAAAGTATTGACTCAAAACAAATTGGGAGGTTGAGATATTGACCCACCAAGTATGGTAATTTTTCCAAATTTTATGAATATATATATATATATATGCATATTATAAACACAATTACATATTTTCTAAATCTTAATTGATTAATTAATATATTTAATTGGATGAATTAAGATAATTACTAATTTTATGTGTTAGATTGCTTAATTAAATTAAAAATTAACTATGTTTATAATTTAAATGACAATCTTAGAATATATTTGTATCCTTCACAATACAAAAATTAAAATCCTTAGTTAATGTTTATTTTAATAAATTAATTTTAATACTTTTCACATATAATGTGAAAAAAAATGTAAACAAATTCATGAACTTGACAATATATATAAATTAATTAATTACTTTTCACCAAGTAGACATCTTGCTAAGATAAATTTTAAAATAATACTTTTGTTGTTGTGTCAAAAGACATGTTCGCTTAAGATGTTCAAATCTTCGCTTTATACTTAGTATTCGTTTAGATGTTTTTTTTTCTTATAACATGCATTTTCATGAAAATCTCAAGAATATTTTAGACCTCTATTCTTCACGAGGTTGGAGAAAGATACTAATCATGAACACTTTTCATTGCATTTGCTCTTATAAGACAATGTTCAAGATGAAATTTGAAACAACAGATGATGAAAATAATTAGGGCTATGATTAATCCTTTAATCTAAAACTACTTGCTAAACCAATTTAATGTGAAAGAAAATGGGAATAAACATCAACAATCTTATAAAAAACATGGGAAAGAAAATAGAAACAAGGGATGATGTTTTTGGTCTTAAAACAGAAATTTAAAATAAAGTCTATACAGGATTAACTAAATTCTAAGCATGAAATCGTTGGATATAAAATAAGCCTAATTATAATTTAATTTTGTAAAAGCTACTTGCATTTTGAAGTAAACCATCTCTATCACTCCATTTTTTGTCTTTTTTTTAAGTGTGGTTTTAAACTATATATATTAAAATAAAAAATATTTTTAAAAAATAAGTTTTAAAAATACATTTTTTTAAAAGTAACGGATTAGTTTGTAACTCGATGTTTGTTGAATAGGTCAAAATTTTTAACTTGTTTGATTGTCGCGAATTAAAATAATATTGACAAATTAAATAAATTGAAACAAAATAAACCATACTCATCCGTTTGTTAAAATAATATTAATAATCAAAATTAGGGATTTTAAATTTTGAAAGAATAAAAGTCAAATAAAATTTTTACGAGGATTAAAATAAAAATTTGTACATTTTATAAGAAAAAAAAGATAATGATATAAAAATTTAAATAAATGAAAAACATTTTTTTATAAGTACCAAAATCAGAACTAGTTAATTTTACAGGGACTAGACATATTTAAGTAATTTTTTTTATTGTACCAGTAACCTTCAAACTACTAGGTCCAGTAATTATTGTATTTGAATTTTGCTTTTATTACTTTTCAATTTTTGGTGGTGTTAGTCAAATTGCTTCATGGTAAAATAAAATGATAAAAATTAAATTAAAAAAATATAAAATATTTAATAAAATAATTTTTTATAAAATATTAAAAATTTTAAATATATGAAAAAATTAAAATTTAATTAAATTAATTTTTATTTTTCATGTGTAAACATGTATTTTGGCTACTCGATATAATAAAAATTTTAAAAATTCAATTAAAAACATTAGAATTAAAACTTGATTAAACCTTAATTTATTTTACCCAAAATATCCCAGCAACTGTTATTATTTCTATTCACTTTTGTATTAACAGCTTAATAATTTTTTATTAGACTGTATGTTAAAACTAAACATATCTTCACAATTACTGAAAATTGAAACTAAAAATAGTTACAAAATCGAATAATGAAAATAAAAAAAGAGCCAAAAAAAAGTTAACCAAGGATACACATTTTGTAAATGTAAGAATCATTAAATAAAAGTTTTTATCCAAAAAATTAAATAAGTGAGAGTTACAAAAAATTGTAGTTTATAGTAACTGTTAACTAAAGTAGTAGAAGATATGTTAAAAAGAACGTGCGATATATTGTATGGGTAAATATTTCAATGTGAATCAGTCTATTTTTGATACGATAAATAGTTAACTGATTTAGCTAGCAGCCAACATGTACCACTAAACCACAACCAATATATATATCTCACCAATACAATCCTCAAGTGAAATCCTCATTGTATGAATGGCTCCATGCCCTAACATACAACTCCAGATTCACACTGTTGAGCAGCCCCTGCTCGTGTTCTTCCTCTTCCTGCTTTTTGTTTCCGACGGAAACCATCTAATAATTGGGTGATGCTCAAATATCAATAATTCTGCAATGATGCAGTAGGAGACTGCATATCTTCCAACCATTCCAAGTATTTATTCAGGCTGAGTATACTCTAACAGCATGTGTGGAGAACGGTAGATCTTAACAAGCGTCCAATACAAAATCTCTTCCACTTCAAGCTCTCCAGTTGCTCTTGCAGCATATATATCTTCACATATTGCCATCAATCTGCATCAATGAAAAAATTATATGGACACTTATCGAAACCATTGGCACCCACTTCGTTTTATTCCTCACTAAAACAGAAGGGAGCCTTATATGAACAGTCTACACATAATGGATTAATTGGTCGAGCACCTGTCACATGAAGGAAGATTCTCAAAAGGAATTCTCATTCGCAAGTCAGAACATTGTAATCTGATAAAACGTCCAACTGCTAGCACAAAGGTAATGTACAGCCCCCAGATGCTGAACTTGCTGAGAGTGTCACCGATTATGCCCTCTTAAGCAACAAGAAGATTGGTATTAGTCAATGTACTGACAAAATCTGGGGGGAAACAATGTCTGCATTCTGGCTAGCTCATGAATAGACACTACGTCAGGAGTACAAGGATCAAAATTATATTTATTAGTCTTAGTTTTAAAGAATAAAATACGTGTTTGTATTTCTAGAATAGGAATTTACTTTAGTTGCAACTTTAGACTAAAATTTACTTTCAGTTTATTTTCTTTTAATTGTAATTTTTTTAAAATTTATAATTTTGGATTGAGTTGAAATTGGGTTTTAATTGAAGACTCAATCAAATCTCAATTAGGAATGTAAAATTTAACTAAGAAAAGGAGAGAAGAAAGTCGAAGAAACATGGAAAGCATGTGCTCATATTAGTGCCTTGGAGAGCAAGCTACACAAACATAGAAAGCACCACTCAAATTCGGTCAAGAGAGAGAACCTTCTAGATTATGAATTAGAATTTTGAATTTTCTCTATTTAATATCATTCAAATTTTGGACTAAACAGCTCTTTTCTTTGGAAATCACTTTTGAATAAATATGAGAAACTGAAAGAGTTTTTAAGAGCATTCTTTTTTGTAAAAGTTTTTCTCAATCTAAATTTTATTGATATCTTAAGATTCAAATGATGATTCTACAATACACTTATCTTGATCATGATCTTTAAAGTAGCGTGTTCTATTAACAAGTCTTCTCCATTTTTTTATTTTATTTGCTTACTTTGATATATTATTTGTAGATTTGTTCTTATTTCACACCAAGCTTAATTTCCACCCACTTCTTATTTCAATATCATGCTCTCAGTTTCCTCATGTTCTTATGTTGTTTGAATCTATGAACTCTTCATGAAGTTAAAGCAAAGATGAGGTTCAAGTTATAGTTTGGTTCTTGCTATTATTTTGCTTCTAATGCTTAAGTTTCTTTGTGAAACTTGTCCCCTATCACTATGCACCAAGCGTGTTTAGAGGAAAGTCAAAATTAATTTTGAAGTGAGGTGATTTATATTATAATGTAATTATTCTAAAAAGCAAGTTACTGGTAAACTGACTAATTTTTTATGAAAACAAAAATACTTAAAGTTGGTTTAATTCAAATAATTCTGGACTCAATAAATTCTTGAATAGAAGAACCACGCATCTGAAACACACTAAATAGGTAACTGTAGTAAAGTTTAAGTTCAGCTTACGCGGGGTTTCTTCAGATATAATTATAGCCATAGGTCCTGGGAACTTCCCACATCCCAGTGAACCTAAAATGCTCAAATCATAAAATGACCACCACTCAGGATCTCCACGGTTAAGAACAAGATCCCCACTAACCAGCTCAACCTGCATATACCAAGTACCCGTTATAATCCGAGCCATAGCTAGTAAAAGAATGTAGCAGTCCAACTGAGTAAAACAAGGTGCATTTTTTGGTCTTAATACATAATTTTAGTCTTAGATTAGGCCTATTATATCTTAAACATACCGACTGTTCGAGGGATCGCACATCTCCGGAGCCTGTGACTCGAAAATATCTGGGGTAAATATTGAATATTGCGAAACTGTTTGAAGTACCATTGAAAACTTTAGTCACTTCTGAAGATTTGGGAAGATCCTGCTCCATTATCGTTAATTCATACTTGACTGCTTCCTTTCCTTTAGGCCTATCTCTAATAAATTCCCAGGAGAAAGAAATGCCCATGTTTCGCGTAAGGGACTTTATAAATCTGGCCTGCACAATTGGTGGAACAAGCCACAGTGTACTTGCATCTGATTGACAGCAAATTAATTGAATGTCTTTCTCATTGTATGCACTAAGATAACCCTGGGGATCCAAACTTGTGCGAGCTTCAAGATTTTCCCAGGAAATCTTCTCACACAAAGTAGTCTCAAACAATGTCAACCTTCCACTTGATGTCTTTATATCAACCCGGGCACTTGCATCTTTGATTGGGTTCGCAATATTTGTTGGGTTACCACTGCTGTACATCTGTCCAGAAAATGTAATTTTGAGGAAACGGTGCAACAAATATAGTTCAGTAAATAATTTAGGATTTTTTTTGCCTCCAATATTATTATAATCTAGACTTCATAATTGATCTAAAACAATGTAAAAGTAGCATTCAACTGCTTTTATCCGAAAAATTACAGAGGCATATACATAAAATATTTGAAATATATACTATAGGATTATGACATTCGAGAGTTTAGAACAGGATTGTGTTGAACCGTTGAGTGCTACATCATTCCCAAAAGGAAAAGAAAAGAAGTGCCGGTAATAGTCCCATGATATGACTTATGACCATATAACGCTTCCATGATTTTTTTACCTCCTAATATGCTATTTTCAAGGCCAGATAATAGTCTAGCTCAGTACAGCAAATATATGTCCAAGCACTAGACAAATATTTTTCAGGTTGGCATTCTAATGCAGGACTTGATTACGTCTGTTAAATCTAGGAAAAGTATATCTCTGCTCCCTATCAAAAAATGATGATCGAAAGTGGAGCAGAAAAGCCAACTAGAGATATTACAATTACCTAAGCTAAAGTACATAACAGGCATTTGGCCATCACAGTGATTCAGGGAACAGAAGCTGTGCCAATGATTTTATATATTTTTATTTATCAACCAGTCATATTTATGAACGAAAAAATTATGTCGAATAGTTCCATGGAAGGGGGATACCCTTGAATGACTTTTAATCTTTTTAAGGAAATAGAATTTAAGTTTAATTTAATTTGACAAAATCAGTATGTAAAATAAGATTTACACTTCTTTATATAATATAATTTGGTTATATTTCTAGTAAATGGATTTCCAATAATTATGTTTATTATTTCATGAATTGTGTAAAAGGATTTTAAAATTAAATGAGATTCAGAGTTGTAGTTTTTATTTTTAAATTTTAACCAATAAGCAAATACTCAGATTTTTGTTTCTTACCAACATTGGAGCCCATATGACACATAGTAACACAAAAAATAAACATATCCCATTGGTGAACTTCGTCGTTTTTGTTTGCTTTTGTCCTTGTTGGTGCCTGGCTCTATTCAGATCCACATCGCATTTGACAAGAAACAGACTTGCATGAATGTCTTCTAACTAGAAAAAAGGTTAAATTGTTATAAATAGGGAAAAGAAATGCACATTTTCCAACAGTTTTATTGTGCTCAAGAGTAGCCAATCAAGAGAAGTCACATACTATTAACATGCTAATAGCGTAACTCATAAGCAGTAGCAGCAAAAAAATTTATCAAGAGGAAACACGTGGAGACCGTTGACAACATACCTTCAGCCAGTCATGCATAGTCAAAGATGTTGTTGTGCAAGACCAATCTAGAACACATCTCAATTCATAAAGGAAAGGTATAGCACGATATAGTCGAAAACCCAAAACATTAATTCGAGAAACACTACTGGTCAGAAACTGCCTGTATAGAGTGCTCTTATGTGGAATCCCATAATGAAGTTGTATGGCTTGCAAAACCAGAGAAATTGCTTTTGTGAGATAAATGGCTCGGAGTGCTAGTATTCCAGAATATCTGTGCAAAGGATCCATATCCCAGGCATATTTTGTGACTGAATATGTGAAGAGAATAAGGTTGAATAAATAGAAAATAACTTTTCCTGTTGCAAATGAGCAGAGGTATATAATTCGATCAAGCAAAATCAAGAAAAAGACAACCTGCAAGATAAAGCTCTTACGCTGAGTAACCAACCAGACATACAAATTTATTATCAACATGACAGATTTAAAATGTAAATTCGTATCAGTCATATGGATCAGAGCATATTAAACTATATAGCATAATAAAATGAATCATTTTGGCATCGAAAGAAGCCAATAATGTTCTGAAAAAATATGAATAAAAGTCATGAACCTTTTGGAAGAAAAAAAAATAGTAGAGCAGTGGCTGGGCTGTACTTGTATATTAGACCCCACAACCCTTCAGCTCACCTGATATGAATTAGCGGTATATATCCGTTTGGCTAGACAACACAACAGAAAGGCAACGGGTCTCTTTCAATTGTTTTTTTTAATATGAATGACTCCTGCCATTTAATAATCGAGGCTTAATATACTAAATATTTTCCCTAAATATGTAATATGAATCCAAGATGATGTTTCCCAATACTTGGGAAACTAAATATTATTGACTTGATTCCAATATAACTGCTAATCGACAACCATTATATAGGCTAAATCTAATAAAAGGAAAACTAGAAATACAGGAATAAAATCCGTCGCATTAATTATAGATACAATCTCAGTCTTTACAAGAAATATTCTATCTTAAATTAATGCTTATGTAAAACACTCTCCTCAAGGGAATGGATGTCAATCATTCTTAGCTTGCAAGATCAAAGCACATCTCTGCGGGAAGCCGCTTGGTGAATACATGTGCATATTTAAGTCCTAAAGGGTGTAGGTTATATATAAGACCACTATCAATCTTCTTGACAAAATGTCTACTTCTGTGTGCTTAGTTTTATCATGTTGCACAAGGCTATGCGCAATACTAATAGCAAGGTTATTATCACAAAATAGATTTACAAGATCCTTGTACTTTTTCTTGAAGTCATCAAGTATGATCTCCATTCATAACACCTCAGGAATAGAAATGACAATTAAGCTCACATTCGTGAAAACTGAACCATACTCTTTATGAGTTTGACAAAGAAAAAATTAAGTTGATCGTGAGTTTTTTTTTTAAAAAATTGAATTCGGAATCAGGAATGCAATATTTTTGAAACCTAATCTCATTTCTGGTGGTCCTGCAAGCAGCGTCTCACTACCAGATTATGCATTGAAGCTGAACTTAGCTCAATCTTTAGCAAAAATTGTCTGGATTCAAGCTCTTCTAAAAGAATGATATATTTCTTCCTCCATTCCTATCATGCTTTGCGACAATAAAAGTGCCATTGCTATAGCACACAACCCTCTTTGTCACTCGAGAACGAAGCACATGGAGATTGATATTTCGTATGTTCGTGACCAAGTGTTGTCCAAACAACTTAAATTTATCATATTCTTACCAAGCCTTTTTCTTCTAATAGTTTTGAACACCTTAGGAGCAAACTCAATATGCAAGATTTTTAGCTAAACCAATCTTTACACGAACTTTGAGTAAATTATTTAATCAAAGTATTTGAACATAAATGGTTAGTCACATCAAGCAAAATGATCAACCACTTACACCTTAGTATTGGACTTATAATATACGTAAATTATGAAAGAAAAACTTACCATGAGAACTATAATATACACAATAGAAATAAAATAAGTCATCTATATCATAAATTTTGAAAGAAAAAAGCTTACCATGAGAACTAATACAAAATCTTCTGGGAATTGATCTTCAAGCTGATAGACTTCAAGAAACTCACAGTTAGACTTCATAACTGATTCATATAAAATGGAAATTAAGAAGAAAACAGCCAAATCTGCTCCAAAGATGTAGGCATACAGATCAATTTCCTTTTTTCCACCACCAATGACGGAAAGTATGCGATATGGAAACCTGATTTCTTCAAAAATGCCAGCATGTTGAGCTTTCTGAATCTCATTGGATACATCTTCCGCTGGGGTCAATGAGCTGTACCATTCTTCGGCAGCAAATTCAATTGGAGGGGATGCATATAACACCTCAAAAACAACAAGGCACAAGTTTTCGTTTTCTTCACCTTTTTCAATGCTCTGTACACGAATCCTACTTGATAAGTGCAACTTAAAATGATTATCCACTTTGCATCTCCTCTTATGCAAGATCTTCAGCAATTTATTTATTCTTGACTCAATTTTCTTTGGCTGAATTCCCTCTTTTGGCCACGATTTAACTTCCATAGACAGCTGAACGAAGTAAGGGGGAGTTTCTGCATCCAACGTCAATGATTTCCAGTACCTACACAGGCTTCTGATGAACAGTTTTAGTATACTTTTCAGGGATATAAATGATCTCTGTAATCTCTCTTGGTAGGTGGAAAACTTTAAATTCTCTGTGCAGCTCTGATTTCTTTTCTTACAGAAGCTGAGATCTGCAGTAATTGTCCAACCCCCATCCTTCATAGTTACGGAGATTTGCACAAGAGTAAACATATATACCAGGAAAAATGGTAAGTTGCTTGTCACAAAAGATGATGTTATTTGCTTAGCAGGAAATCCTAATTTTTGAAGTAAGCTAGCATGGAATTCAAACTCAGTATGTTGAATGATGATTTGATACAAGTACTGAAGCAAAATGCACACCTCTGTATAGATAAGCATAATAACCCAAAATATGTAACTGGGACCAGTATTTTGACAAAGAGCATATAAGAAGAGTGCGGCTAGATAAACCACAGAAAGCAAACTGAAGTACCATAGATATATTAGAATAAAGCAGCAATAGCAAACAACATCATTATTCGACCTCATTCGGGACCACATGTAACGTAAAATAATTCCAATTTGGAGGCAAGCGGTATCAGGCATGGTATTCTCATTAATAGAGTGTGTAGAATTTGAAGGTTTTAAAGGTTCGACACCAACATTTTGATTCTCAATTTCAATCTCATAGTACTCCTCGTCCTCTGAAGAATCTTCGGTTGACTCTAGTTCCCCCCGTTCTATCTTTAGATAGTTCATTAGATTGTTAACTGCCATATTTCCAAGAGACTGCACTTGAGATAGCCCATTTCCTATGAAATACATAGCTGAAACCAAAGCATTTCTCTTGACTCGAAGTTTATAACGATTTCTTATTTCCAAATCCAAAACATTATTGTTTTTAGTTCTTTCCTTTCCCTCCACAATTCCATGAGGAGAACCCATTGGATGCTTTCGGTATTGTGGTGTCAATGGACATTTTGATTTTTCACTCAGTAGAGATTTTTTCCCATCAAATGGACTTTTTATCTTGATACTCATATCAAGATCTTGCTTCCTGAATCTATTTTCTGGATGCAAATCTAGGGAGGAGTTTCCTCTCTCTTTTAGGCCATCAATTTTTAGAGAAGCATTATTACAATTCGTTTCAGTTTTTACATTATGCAGCTGATTTTTAAGATTTAGCATCTCCGATTTCATCTTTTCTACCTGTAAGCTCCGGAGATGCTTCAACTCTTCAGCTTTACGGATATGGCACAAATGAGCAGTCTTCCAAGCAGCTTTCTTCTCCTGCTGTCTAAGTATGGCACCAATTTGCTCTTTCTCAAGATATTTTGAAACATAAGCAAACTCTGGAAATGAAAACATGTATGACTGTAGTGCTACCAACACAAATATTATGATTTCCACAATTGCTGATCTTGATGTAATTTGAAACCCATAATCATATTTGTGGAATCCAACCAATTCATTAATGGATTCTATTGAACCAAGTTTGATATTACTGAAGTTTCCAACAAAAGGAGATTGATATGCAAGCGACATGATGATAAGAACAAAATTGTACATCCTTAAGAATCTAAAAATTTTATTTCCCTGCTTTAGTATTTTTAGCCTCATTCGGAAGAAAACCAGGGCAATACCAAGATAGCCAAGATGCAGAATGTCATATTCTAGAGTGCCTGTAATCAAAATCAATGAGAGAACAAAATCTAGCAAGTGACAGTAACCATAAAGCCTCAGGTGGTCGACGAATGTCCAATATCCTTTTGTTTCAAATGATAGATCATTTAGTACAGAAGCAGATTTCCACTGGGAGATTATCTTCTGATACATCTCTAATCCAGTGAGACAAGATGACTGGTCAGCACGGAGTTTGAAACATGAAAACATGAAAACACCATAATACCAAATAAGCATACAAGGATCATCCACAATAACTCCTGCAATAAAGGCATTTAGCATAAATTGTTTAGGAAAAGTTCAAGACAAGAATTTACAATGAATGAAGCTCTGAATTATCACTAGTAAGCACCCTCTAGTGTCCAAAACATGCTTCAGGTTTGTTACATGAAATGCACATTACCCACGGGATATATGGGTAATACCAACCATCTAAACACACATAAGTATGAATTAATGAAGAGATACCTAACCAACACTTTTTGCAGTAGCTAAAACATATATCTGATACTCTTCTCCAACAGTCATTGCATGGTACATGTTCTTCAATTTCTTGGTTCGTATAGGTGATGCGCATCCAGATAGCCAAGTATTCAATAATGACAACGGAAGCAAATAAGAAAACAAAAACAGGCCATAGTTTTTTAACAAGTAGCCGATGAAGAACAACACAAGCAGCAAGTGATGCTATATAGAGCAGAGAGATGGCATTCAACACTGCAAAGCTAGCAAGAAGCAAAGCTATCATGTTGATTTCAAGACCAAATAAATGGAACATATTTTCAATCCAGAACTTCAAAGATACTTTTAAAACAGTCTTTTGCATCTCCATCCTTTCTTTTCTTAAGAAAAGAATTTGCTTTCTATTCCACTTCAAGCTATCCTTGGAACTCTCACCGAAATGAAAATATCGTATTTTTTTGCCACTGTCTCTTTCAGGCACTGAATCTGACCCTTGGGATACTGCAGAATTAAAAGTTGGCAATGAATGACTTCTTCCACTTATTTTAAATGTTGGTGAAGTGGAATTTTCCATTTGTTTGCTTTGTGGTATACAGGCTATAATTTCATTAGGAACTTCTATTGGATTGAATAGAGGACAAGGCTCGTTCCATTTTCCTCCATTTCCATAAACATGTCTTTTCTCCAACCAATGAAAAACATTGTATTGAAGTATACATGCTACAATAACCACAACCTTTCCTCTTAACCCTGACTCCAGACCTTTAAAACCAGGCTTATACAATTGCAAGCCCATAAATAATGATAACTGTAAGTGCTCTTGACCAGGGAACATCTCAGCATGATTTCCCCACATCTGGAAAAGATATTCAACCATTATAAGAAGTCCTGAATAAACAAGAAATATTTTTGCAGGAATCTGAGACAACTTTGGTGATCTTGAACAATTAATTAGACCAAGAAGATACAAGAAACCAAATGCACTAATAGGTGATAAGGATGCATAAAATAGGGCAAGAGATAGTATTTTCTCGGCATGCCGAAACAAAAGACGTTTGGCAAAAGCAAAAGGTCCTACTTCTGGCCCATCGTAGTCAATAGATCCAGATCTTTTGCTCTTCCTTCTTTCATAGCTATATAGCTGCATCACTACCAAAACAGCCAAAGATCCCCAAATGTTTTGTAGCATTGAAGCTTTTGGGTTATAACCAAATGCATTTTGAAGATCAACAATCCAGGGAAACCACATCTCAGAGCTGGAAAAGACACCAATGCCGTAAATGGAGACAAACACAACTATAGCATACACTTTCATAGGATACCAAAGGTGCTTTCTTGTTTTCCCTACAAGTTGTCTTCCACTTATCCATAATAGAAGAAAGAACACGTAGCCAAATGAAGCATAGTTGGGCGTGCCAAGGTATATATTGAAGAGAATTGTTAGGAAGGCAATGTATTTGCCACACAACCGATAAATGGAAAGGAAATTCAGTCTTATGACCTCCAAATATGATATAGTCTTCCTCTCTGAATTATTAAAAGAATGGTTAGAATATTACCATCTAATATACACTTAAGGCTAAATATATAGCTTAAACCAATAAAGTAACAAAAGGATAAGTATTAATGTTAAGACAAAAAAGAATTTATTTTGCAAAATAAAATGAGATGGAAATCCTTAAGTATAGTCAATATTTACCGAACTCATACCATGAGTTCCTTGGCTCTCACTAGATCTTGGACTATAACATGATAAATGAACAGGTCTGATCAAGAAAGCTCTCAAGACGCTAAAGCCAACTGGGGGACAAGATGTTTGCCGCACTATAGCCGAAAATGAAAGAAGTGTTTGCAGCCCATGATTGTGAATTGCACAGAAACAAGCAAGAATCGATATTTGGAAGAAATCAACTGAATGGATATAATTAAGCAGACCTGCAACATTCACAAAACACAAGATATAATAAATAAATGTGTTGAAGGCAGTAGTAGAAATTTTACAATTGAGCCACAAAAACACATGACAAGTTTATTCTTACATAAAAAAATTACCTAATTGTGAGAGAATCTGAAAAGCATATGAACCCTTCTGGTCCAAAGTTTTGGAGATCAAATCAAGTTGAAGAATGAACTGAACGGCAAACTGAGCCTCACATAGAAGTATAATAGCTTGGTGTAATTTACAATCGATTGCACGACTTAAAAGATAAATTAAAAAGAAAATCACTGCATGTAGAAAGAGTATGCAGTCAGCAAATTAGGAACACTGCTACATCTCACACTACTCTAAAGACAATGTTTCAAAGAAAGTTTCAATTTGATCAACAGTCAATGTAAAACTCTCTCTTCTGTATAGATATAAAAGAAGTTGCCACATCATAATCGTAACTCATGTCTTTCACTTTATTTGAATACACGAGTTCTTTAAGTAGGTGGAACCTTGTGGTTCACTGGTATTGTAAATCTCTTTACATTAATGGTGGATCAAAACTTCATTCCTACAAAAATTGGTCAAGAGTGGTGGACCAACATCTTGCACAAACAGAAAATACAAATAATAGTTATTAGGAAAAATAGACCTTTTGTCTCAATTTTGTAGTTTTTGCAATGTGTTCCTACTATTTTTTTTTTCTTAACATAGTTCTAGTTTTGGTTAAAATCACTAATGTGGTTCCTTCTGTTAAATTGGTATGGACGACAAAGAGTAATGATATGGCACATGACAAGACATGTGTCAGATGCACAGGACACGTGTTAGAGAGAAGTGAGAGGAGAGAATATTGTCACACGTGTCTTGTACATTTGATACATATTCTATCATACGTCACGTCATCACTCTTTTAACGTCGTCTACACTAATTTAACTGAAAGGACCACATTGATTAATTTTAACAAAAATTGGGACTATCTCGAGGAAAAAATAATAGTGAGAACACATTGTAAAAACCTACAAAAAATTAGGACAAAAAGTCCTATTTTACCTAGTTATCAATATGTTAACAATCAAATGTATAAATAATGAAGAAGGAAATTGTTGGCAATTGAACTTACTATAAACAGCATGAATGATACCAGATCTTATTGCAATAAGAAATATCAATATCAGTACTACAGCATGTGAGCACTTGCGCAGTCCCCATGCAATTGTAGCCACAACTGACAGTTTTGTCTCTTCTTCCTCTAGAAATTTCACAACAAATAAAAATTAACACATTTTACCCTAAGAAAGAAAATGATATTTTATAAGGTTAAATTGGAAGAATGCAAAAACACATTTAAGAAGCATTATTTTATTTCTTAAACTACAGTTTTATAATAATTATATTTAAAAAAAATCAATGAACGATTAATAACATTAGATATTCCATCGGAAAAAATTAGCAGCAGCACATTTTGCTAAGGATAAGGTATCATGATAGAGACTTATCTCAGGAAAAACACGTTTTTTTTCTGAAGGTGTGAAGCATAAAATTCAAACAAGATACTATTAAAAAAAATGTCTGTCGAGAAAAACAAATGATTTATATTATTTAAAAAATGTGCCAGCCATGCTTTCTTGTTGATTTCAATTGTTAAACCAACATTCTGAAAGTGACAGCAGACATCAAATTTAAATGTGTTGCAAAAATGAATCTAAAGCCAGTAAGACTTGATTAAATTTTTGCCAAACAAAGTAGCCAAACGTTATGCACCTACATTAGCACATATTTCATAATCTTGTAGAAAATAAGTGATTTTACTATGGCACTCATTCATCTTTTCACCAAAACTCACTAAAAAGGAGTATATGGTTAAGCGCTGAAAATCATATTTCATACAGTAGTAAGCCTTGTCTACTCAGACTGTCTAGTTCTGTCACCTTCCACAACAGATTCATCAGCTGTTAATTGTCCTTGATCAGTAATGCACGATAACACTGAACTGTTCACAAGATTACACATAGCAAAAAGAAAACCAAGACAAAATTGAGCAAGCAAATAGTATCCTGGGATAGGGTAATGCCACAAGCCTATAGTTTCCCATATTTCCATATCCTGCAGTTGAGTAATAGAGGATGTTAACAAAAAATTCTTCAATATAATTGTGGGATCTCTCAAAAGCCTCTAGCAAAGTGTACCTTCCATGATTTGTTATTAGAGAAAGTCAATACTACATTGAAGATATATGTGCTAGCTGCCCAAAACAGAATGAAAACAAGAAGCACGCCATTTAAATGGTGCAACCGAAACATGGATGGGAAGGCATACAAGATGTATCCCACATAAGCAAGCAATCCAAATGAGCCCAGACTTGCGAAGTGAAAACTCCATAATGATAAAGCCAGCAAGGAAATCTGCAAGATATACCGACTAAATGCAATTAATCAACTCATAAGAGTTCTGTTATGTGTCATGGATCAAAACAAGGGAAAGAGGTATCACAAGAGAATACTAGATAATAGGCTCAAGTTGATCTAAGGGGGTTTGTTTCATGTTATCTTTTTTCATTCCTGGTAATGTGAAAATGGCAATAAGTATTCCCATGTTTGTTAGGTGGCCATGTAAATATATTCTCCGGTATCTTTATCCCCAAGAAAATAACCGCTTCGCATTGTAATTATTTCTATTCCCATAAGAAGGCACGGCGGGTATATGATAGAAATAGAAGTTATTGTCTATTGTAACTATCTATTTCCATTGTATGCTTCTCTCTTTTTTATATTTTTTAAATTATTAAATACCAAACAAACAAGTTTATGGGAATATCATTCATGGATATAATATTCTAAGGATATAAGATGATACCAAACGCTCCCTAAGAAATCAAAAGATGTTGATTTGACCAATATTCATTAGGTGGATAATCAACCAATGGAGATGAATACTTGCTTTAGTTTAGTTTATGTTTTAGTTAAGTTGTGTTGCGCACGTTGGTTTGACGATGACCAATCTTGTTTAGAGTCATAAATATTGTCTATGATTAATTTGGTAATTAAACAAATTTTCACAGTTTTCTTGATACCCAAGATAACCAAGCATGAATTTGTTAATTTATTCTTTGTCTTTTTGAAAAATTGAGCGTAGCAATTTAATCGATTAAATTAAGCTTTAATCATTTAAATCGAACACTCTGTTTTTCAAAGATCTGAGCTACTTTCTGTTTTAATTGAGTAACTCTAATCACAATCGAAAGCCCACTCTGTTTTAATTGATTAAATCTAAATTTAATTTCTTTCTTTTTTAATCCGTAATGGGGAAGAACCATTTAATCAATTAAACCTAAAATTAGTGTATTAAATCAATTAAAAACTATTGATAGTAAGATATTGAATATACGGTTAGAAGTAGTTAGAGCTGTTAGATGCCTAATTGTTAGAAGATTTTATAGAGATCTTTTTGTAATTACTCCTTTAAGATTACAGTTCTCTATATATAAAGGTTGATGTAATGTTTCAAATAAAATCAATAGAATAAAATCTTCTCTCATTCAAATTAATTCTTTTCAAGTTGATATCAAAGTTCCTTGCATTTTTTCTTTACCATCTTAGACAAGATTCTCGTTAGGGTTGCCTAAAGTGCACCCATTTCTTTTGACTATTGGGGTATCCCGAGGTGCACCCAACTTGTAATTCTATCACTACTGCTACTACTGCTAGAGCAGTCGCTGTCACCAGGCTTCTTATCGCCAGCCATTTTCGGAGCCGTCACAAGCCTATGTCTTCTCTCCACAACATGGAAACTTCATTAAGCAATGTCGATCTTTCTCATCTACCAGATGGCGGCTGCCTTAGTGGTTGAAATTATCTTCAATGGGCTCAATTTATTTGACACACATAAGAAGGTACAAGTAAACTAAACCATATCGAAGGAGGTCATATATTAGGATAACCCTAATTTTCAAATTTGAGACAATGATGATTAGTGAATTATTACATGGCTATCATGACTGCAAAAATAAGTAGAAATTATATGTTTTATTCTAGTGCCTGTGAAATTTGGGAAGACCTTGCAAATACTTATTTCATGCAACAGGACATTTCTACATGCTACAAGTTAGAAAGCAAGATTTTTTGTGTCAAGCAGGATACTCTTTCTATTGCAGAATACTATGGAATATTGAAGGACTATGGATTGAGTTGAACCAATATCAAAATTTACAGCTTGAAAATAGCTAAGATGTTACCGCACTTTCTCAGTTTATTGAACAATATCGGATATTTAAGTTCTTATCAAGATTGAATTCTGAATATGACCTTATTAGGGCACAAATTCTTGGAAAGGAAAGACTCCTTTCTCTTTCCGAAGTCTTTTACATTGTCCGAGGTGAAGAGACTCATTGAATGGTCATGATGAATGAATCCACCTCTAAAGGAGCTACCAGGTTTTCTAGAAAGGCTTCTAAACTTGGGACTTCTAATTCTAGAAACATAAAACTTAGCTTCAAAGGCAAGGATGATCGTTGGTGCTCTCATTGTAAGAAATTTGGCCGTACTAAGGAGACTTCAAGCTACATGGAAAAGAGAAAGTTCTCAATCGTTTGGCAGGACTAAAAGGACAACTCCCAAGGAAGGCTTATCAGGCAACTTCATGCAATTGAAGAAGGAACGTCTGCACCACAATGCTGCACTAAATCTTATTGGGGGGAAATTGTCCTTACCCTTTTGGGTTTTAGATGGCCTGAGTCCCATTAAGTCCATGTCTTTCGTCTTTCCATTTGCTCCTTTTCTATCTAGTCTTCATAGTCAAGTATTTGGATGTGTTGTGTTTGTCCATATTCATAGCCAGTTCCGTGGTAAGCTAGATCGTAAAGCTGTTAAATGCATATTCATTGGTTATGCTTCCAATAAAAAGGAATATCGGTGTTACCATCCTCCAAGTCGAAAGTTTTTTACTTCAATGGATGTCACTTTTGATGAAACTCAATACTTTTACTTGCGTCCTCAGCTTCAGAAGGAGAGTTCTATTGAAACCGAGACTTTTGAATCTCTTGAGTCATCTTTTGTCCCTTTCATCTAGGAAGCGTTTATTCGATATACAATATCAGAGAAGACAAAAAACAACCTAACCTGATCCAAGAATAGTTCTAATCGTTTAAGCCAAGGGTAAGTGTTCATTCTTCTGACACCCTTGAACCTTCGGAAAATTCCTTGAATAATAGTGACGTTGATGACCTACCCATTGCTTTGAGAAAAGGAAATCGGTTTTGTACCTAGTATCCTATTCCCAATTTGTGACCACTAAATACCTTTCTATGCAGCACCAAAGTTTCTTCTCTGTCATTGATGCAATTAGAGTCCCTACATCAGTTTGAGAAGCATTGAAGGATGAGAATTGGTTCAAGCCATGAGTGAAGAGATGAATGCTTTAGAAAAGAACCATACATGGGAAATTGTTGACAAACCACTAAATAAAATGGCAGTGGGTGCTGATGGGTTTATAATGTAAAGTATAAATCTGATGGCACATTAGACTGGTACAAAGCAAAGTTAGTCGTTAAAGGATATACCCAGACTTATGGTGTTGATTATGAGGAAACATTTGCTCCAGTGGCAAAGATGAATACTATTAGAATCATTCTCTCATTGGCAGCTTATTTTAGTTGGGAATTGCAATAATTTGATGTAAAAAATGCTTTCTTGCATGGACACTTAGAAGAAGAAGTCTACATAGAAATTCCTCTAGGTCTATTGAGGAAGGGAATAAAGTGTGCAGGTTGAAGAAAACCTTGTACGTACTCAAGCAGTCATCCTACGCTTGATTTGGTAGACTTACTCATGTTATGATCTCCATGGGGTATCGACAAAGTCAAGGTGACCATACCCTCTTCATCAAGCATTCCCCAAAAGGTAAACTTACTTTACTCTTGGTCTATATTGATAATATAATTGTTGCATGAAATGATGAATATGAAAAAAAATCTTGAAAGAAAAGTTTGTTGCTCAATTTGAGATGAAGGATCTAAGAAAATTAAAGTACTTCCTCGAGATAGAAGTAACTTACTCAAAGAAAGACATTTTTGTCTCCCAAAGAAAGTATGTTCTTGATCTTCTCAAAGAAACACGTAAAATTGATTGCAAGAACATTGGAGTTCCTATAGAACAAAACCATAGAATTGGAAGTGATGAATGTATTTCTATTGTGAATAAGGGCCAATATCAAAGACTTATGGGTAAGCTCATTTACTTATCCCACACCAGACTTAACATAGCCTATGCTTTGAATGTGGTTAGCCAGTTCATGCATGATCCAAGGGAGAGACATTTACAAGTAGTGAACAAAATCCTTCAATACTTGAAGACAAGTCTAGGACGAGGATTATTGTTCAAGAGGAATGAAAAGTTAAAAATGGAAGTTTATACTGAAGCAAATTATCCAAGGTCTGTCACAGATAGAAAATCCACCTTAGGATATTGCATGTTCTTGGGTGGAAATTTGGTGTTTTGAAGAAGAAACAAAATGTTGTTGTAAGATCTACTGCAAAGGCTGAATTTCGAGCTATGGCACATGGGGTGTGTGAGTTGTTATAGCTGCGAATTATTATAAATGATCTTAAAGTGACATGTGAAGAATCTATGACTTTTTATTGTGATAACAAATCAACTATTAACATTACTCACAATCCAGTTCAATATGATAGGACCAAGCATATAGAGATAAATCGACACTTTATTAAAAAAAATTGGATAGTGGACTTATCACTTGAGGGAGAGTGTTGATAGTAAGATATTAAATGTACTCTTAAAAGTGGTTAGAAGATTAAATTTATTGTTAAAAGTTGTTAGAAGGTTCTAGAGATCTCTTCGTAATTATTCTTTTAAAGTTTTAAAGTTAGAGTTCTCTGTATATAAATGTTGATGCAATGTTTCAAATTAATTCAAGAGAATAAAATATTCTCTTTCAAATTAATTCTTTTCAAGTAAAACTATACAAGTGAATTTCTCTTCTTTATTAAGTGAGTGACTTCATTCAGAAACTCGTATTTTCAAGAAAAGTTAGAGTGAATCTCAGGTGTTCCAAAAGAGTATCTTCGAAATCAACAAGTGGATTTTCACTGTTTACAGACAAGGAGAATTTGGGTGGGCTTTCACTGTTTACTACCATGGAGAACTGGGCTTTTATTTTTCTGACAACTAGAAAATAACCTGAACTCTTGATATAGGGAAATATTCTGTGTATTCACTACACAATCAAGGTCCATCATTATATACAGCAGTACTCGCTATTGAGCTAAAAATTAGGAGATTTTAAAAGGGAATATATCACTAAATACTTGTAATAAGAGCCTATAGAAAAGGAAACGATGTTCCCCTAATAACCACAAATATACAACTAACTAATCACTTCATAAGTTTAGGGATTAACCGATTAACAAAGTCCCTTGATTTTATAATCTTTTAAACGGCCAACACATGTCATACCAAACATTAGACACAAATTTTGCGCATGATTTTAGCATTAAACAATCTACTGATTAAAAAAACTATTAGAAATGGATATGGCAGAGGTACCGGAAAACCATATGTTAGAAAGTTAATACTAAATGACCGAGAAACAACTCCTCGCAATAAGAAATTAGAATGCCTCACACCTGACCTGTCAGAAAATTACAAAACCAAGAGATGAAAGAAACAAAAATTGTTAAGAGTTCCCACAAAAGTGAAAATCAAAAGGTTCAATGTACAGCAGAATAGATGGGGAGACCTCATGCATATTTTTTTAATGGATATATATTTATAAAAGATTATCAAACGTAAAACTAGCTAAAAGTTGGAATCTTGAGTTTGAAACCAAGATGGAAAAGCAAAAGAAAAGGAAAAAAATATATTTAATAATCGATTATTTTGGCAAAGGTGCCCAATTCATGCATCTTTTGTAACACGAGAAACTTCTTAGCAAGCAAGAGGAGTAACTCAATCATTTGACCTAAAATATATTTAAACTATTCTACTTCATACATGCAAAAAAGAGAAGAGGGAGAAGAGGCTAACAAATGAAGTACTTGCAAAAAAATTACAGACCATACTCACATCATTCACATCTCACCCAATTTGCCAATCATAAATTATCTTAGTAATATTGTAATACGTTAATACTTCACTAGAGTTCAAGACGAAGGGAGAAAAACAATTGTATTGCGACATTAAACCAGAGCATCGTCATTGCTAATTTGCAGTATTTTAGAACTTCATTATTTAGAAGGCAAGGGAATAAAGAGAGCAAACAAGAAGGATTAAATGAGGAAGCTGCAAAGTTTTACCTGGACTCTGGAAAAAAATGAGAATGCTTTTTAGGAAGAAAATGCTCAGTCAAGTCACTTTTTCTTGTAGATGTGATGATTTCCATTTCCGCCAGCTCGCTTCTAATCCAAGATAGCTGGAACACGGCAGAAGAATAATGACCCAAACTAAAGGAAATCTTACAAGAAACAGCAAAAATCTAGCCAACTACTTCTATGAGTGCATCACCTCAATAGTGTCAGATAATGCCACAATTGGTAAATAGATTTTAAGTTTAAATAAGTTTTTAGTATTTGAACTCAAAATTATATTTTTTCTCTTAAGAAATTGTGGATCTATTTCGACTTTATAAAAATAAAGTCGTGTAAATAATATTGGATAATGTGTTATAATTTATTTTTATCTTTTTTTTTTATGATTTCTTATTTTGTTATCATATGTTTTTTAAATTTTTTTTATTTTTTTTCTTTTTCTATTATCTTATTTTCTTTTTAAAAATATTTTTATTTATTATCAAAAATCATTTACACTAGTTTATAAAGTATAAGGACGAAATAAGTTCAAAATTTGTCTCAGACGAAATAAGTTCAAAATTTGTCTCAGACGAAACACAATTTTAACAAATAGTTTAGAGACTAAAAACATATTTAACCCTAGATTTTAAAACATGTGCCCAACACTTTCCTCTTTGCTCAATACAAGTGCCAAAACTCAAGAAAGCAATCCATAACCAAGTTTGAAGTTTATCTAAATTAAATGCAACATAGTTGCATAGTGTGTATGTATTAAATTAAAGGGCTGAAACACTCTTCCTTTTAACTGCTGTAATTAATTACTTATTTCAGTTTGTTTGTGTCATTGGTAACATCTAGTCATGAATTTACTCTAATTTTGAACATATTTATACTTAAAATGTAGTGCGCACATGACTTTTTGCTAATAACATGTATGAGTACAACGATGGATTGACCTTGAATATAATTCCAAGTTAAGAAAAACGATATAGTTTAGTTGTAAATACGAAAATTGCTCTATATCTCTTCACTACTGTTCTATTTTTATGGTTTAAGCTATCTTTATTTAAAAAAATGAGCTAGGATTTCTTTGTGGTCTAACAAGCCACTCTTTTCTTCAATCCCGAAGAGAAATATGCGGGGGGGTTTGACCTAGGAGAAGCAAATGCAAAGTACAAATATGTTCTAAAATTTCCATTAGCAAATAATTTTAGAATAGCCAACTGGTTTAGAAAGAGAAGCCTTTTATCACCCACAAAAGTAGGGTGGCATGTTCTCAAATTTAATTATTTTATACAAGAAAAGGGGATAGAAAGCTCTGCATGAATTCCAAAAAGAGTTACACCAACACAAAAATATAAGAGTTAGGAAGAGAGCAAGGTGGAACCAATTCAAATAGAATTTAAATGATTAATTGATAGAAATTAAAAGGTGGAAAAGACAAACAGAAATGTTATAAAACATGGTCCATGGTCTTTCTTATAAAATGAGTTTAAGTCTAATTTAACCTTATAAAATTTGCTTAAAAGATAAGATATGCACTTATTTATATACCATAGTTGGGTTATAATTTTGATCGATATAGAATCTCTAACCATCTTTTTGTAAGAATGATAAAAATTAAGATTAAGAAGTTATAGTTAAGAAAGATAGAAATGTTGAAAAGGCCTTTCTCACCCTTTGTTAGATATTTAGTTTCCTATAATAGCTCCTAGTTTGTCTTCCAGAGATTGTATATATATGTCTTCAATTTGTCAATGAAATCATAACAGATTTCTTTCATAACCCTATTTTGTTTTCGAAAAGAGACGAGCTAAAGCTTTTGATGGTTATATTAAGCACTCAAGATAGGGATAAGCATTTACAGAATTTCTAAAAATAAAGAAATTCAAAGAGAGTTGGATCAAGTGAAATGCATCTAAGGATAACGGTTACAAAATATTATATTAATGAAAGATGGAAAAATTACTTTCACAAGTCATTTAGTGAAAGAGGTGAATTTTTGCCTGAAGAATAAAACCAAATCTGTTCCATTTATCATAAACTCGAGAGCCTAAGATCAAAGAATCATTGAGGATGGTAAATGGCAAAACAATAGGACCAAAAAATATGGAACCACATTCTTACCCTCTCAAAGGCACTCTAAGTACACTCACAGTTAGATGACTACATGCCAAACTCATCATTGTTTATCATTGTAAATTTCCCACCATTATGCTCGAGTTTTGGTTTGAAGAGGATGTGGAGCTATTGGATCAAAAACTTCTATTTATTTTTTAAATCCTCAATATGGGCATCATTGATCTTTAGTTATTTCGTCAAGGCCTCCTATCATCCCATCGAACCAATCATACATTCCACACTTAAATTTATAATCAACTTAAATTTCATGATTATAATGCGAATGGGGTTAAGATAATAATAGCATGTGAAGGCCTATGCAATTGATTGTCCATCTTTGATCAATGTGTAGCTAAGAGTGGAAAAAAATGAATTAGTTTTCAAACAAAGTATAAAACAAGTGAAAGATAATTTACTTCTTACCAACGCCATTCAAGGCACTTTGAATCCTCTTGTTAGCCTTGCCCATTTCTTCATAAATGAATGTCATGCAATTAATTTGAGACTTGTATTTTTTCCAATACACCCATATGTAAATAATATAGTGGATTTCAAATAGACTTTGATACAATTTTAAAATGTGGATTTGGCCACAACTCAAACCCACAAAACCTATATGTGAGGTGAGGGTTGTCCTCCACTTATATATTGTTTTCATAGTTTATCACTAATTAATATTGGACTTGGCCCGAACTCAAACCCACTTATCTATAATTAAATTTTCCACAAGCATCTAATTCCTAGTCTTTACAAATTGACAAAATTTCCACTTCTTGGATGTGAGCATCATAATGAGTGATCTCGTATTGTCATTCAAACAACAAATTCTTGAATAGATCTAAATTGTAATTTTTTACCACTTGCTATCATCTTTTGATGGAGCGTTATCTTCTCAAAATCCTCCAGAATTAAGTCAATCCAACAAAGTTGTGCAAGGTATCTAACATAACTATTTTTCTCTTCTAGGTCAAAAAATCCCCAATTGTCTTGTATTTTTCTACACTATTTGTAACAATTTGGTTAACATTCTCTTCCCTATTCTCCTCAACATCAACATCCATCATATCGAAAATTTTGTCGTTTGTCTTACATCAATTGACTTCAAAAAGATAGTTCCCTTCAAAATGTTAAGTATAATCATCATCCAGTTATTGGTTCCTCTGCTCGTCATTATAGTGCATCTTGTTTTCTTTTAAATATTTCTATGTATTCTTTCAACTTGTTGTTTCAAATATTTTAACCTAACCTCGTGCTAGGATAATGGCTTGAATTCAATGCAATAAGTTGTGCAAGGTGTCTAATATAACTATTTTTCTTTTCTAGGTCAAAAAATCCCGATTGTCTTGTATTTTTTTATGCTATGTGTAACAATTTGGACAACATTCTCTTCCGTGTTCTCCTCAACAACATCATTCATCATATAAAAAATTTTGTTGATTGTCTTATATCAGTTGACTACAAAAAAGCAGTTCCCTTCATACTATGTACCAAAATGTTAATTATAGTCGTCATCCACTTATTGGTCCCTCTACTGGTTATTATAGTGTCTCTTGTTTTCCCAAATATTTCTATGTTCCTTCAAATTTTGATTCTATCAACTTGTTGCTTCAAATATTTCACTCTAACCTTCTCGTAGGATAGTGGCTTGAATTCTGTATCATGTTTGGGACCCAATACAAACATCTTCTTGAAATTTTCACTCTTTGCTACACTAAAAGGTATACCATATTCTCATCATGTAGTTTCTAATATAAAATTTCTTTCTAATATATTTTCTATCAAATATATACTCTTAAATCCTAATACATAATTGCTAGTAGTTATTTTCTACACATACAGGCTTTTTAATACATGCAGGCTTTTTAGATCTGCTATTACAAATTCAGTTATTTTCTATCACATACTCCTAATAATTAACTATCTCTAACTTGGATCTTAGATCCAATCACACAAACATGAGAACGTGCCCATGCTCCTCTAATGTTCTATTTTCCACAGTACTTTTGGCTGTGAAATTCAACATCAAAGCCTCTGTAGTTATACTGAGAATTTCTCATTCAACTATTGCAAAAGTGCAGTACCTTGTCGTGGATTAATTGGTACTACCCAAAACCTCCATTGTTTCCTTCAAATCAGTCCTCGGCTCTCCCTTTGTGTCAAACGTTGGGTTTCCCTTAATTTCTGCCTCTTCTTTGTAACAAAAAAATGTTGTCATTTTTGTCACAATAATTTTCAAGAACTTCGTTTTTTTCTTTTGCTTTCCTATTACTAGTCCAAAATGTTGTTGGGTTGCTTTTCTCAGGTTTATCCTAATGTCTGTGGCTTTCTTGTATTAGCTTCTTTCCCTTGATTATGTTCTCTGTAAACATTCATCTTCTGTTATGCTTTCTTGTTGTCTTCTGTCACCAATTCTTGTCTTTCTTTCCATCAGTTTTGGCTCTTCCCTTGAACTTCATTTCTATATTCGTTTCCATCCCCTAGTTTCTAAATCTTGAATACGAACATAAAACATTTAGTAGGAACTTATTGAACACCGTCACCTGAAAAGTCCAGGTTGCATTTTGGTTATTCTTCTTCCAAGTAACCTGGCATTTGGGAGCTTCTCTTTCCAACTCTAACATAACCTACTATATTTTCATACCTATACGAACTCAAAGGACTACTCTGCCATAATCAGCCACCAATAGGCCTCCCTTGCATCAAATCTTGGAATGTTTATGTCATTTTTACAGAAATCCCCCCCTCCCGCATATCTGAGATTGGGGCTCTAATACCAGTTGAGAGAAGTGGATCAAGACCAAGAAGAAAATAGAGAGAATAGGTGAATAGAAATTACAAAAATGTGTATTATTCTCTTAATCAAAACTTTGGCAACAGAGACAGAGATGAATAAGCCTAACGCATGGGGTATTGAAAATACCATATCCCCTTGCCACTCTTTAAATGCCCAAACTTTCCAAAGTGATCAAATCCACCCCGTTTCTCTCAAGCCCTTTTCTTATTTATTATTTCAAACTATCCTACATAACTAACTGATATCAACATATTTGATTAGGCAAAATATTTAAAATTTATTAACAGAATATTATCTATTATTAGTGCATGCAGTTACGATTGTGTTATTATTACAACAGTACTATTAACATTTTTAGTATATTAATTGTTATGATATTATACAGATTATACTATTACTATTTAAATGAGTATTCTCCAGCATGAGAATAGGCCATTTTCACCTATTTTCTTCCGCTTATAACAATTAATTCACTAATATAAGTAACAAATGAATAACTGCTCTATTGTGGCTAGTTATTAGTGAACCTAACACATCGTTTGATCCATGTTTCTGACTCCACCTAACAGACAAGGCTTGGTTGTTGATGTTGGTTGATCTGAATAAAAAGCATCTGGAATTCAAGCCACTATATATATGACACTAATTTTAGATTATTTTTCCTAAATGAGGTCACAATCTACTAGAACATTTTGATAAAGCATATCATAGGAATAATACCAGATTAACATTCAGCTTTGTTAATTGGAAATTAAGCAACGGGAATTATCAACCGTAAATGAGAAAATATTATTTATAAAAAATTTAGTTGAGCAAGTATAAACTCCCATACGAATCAAGCTAATCATGCAACCATTTAGTCTAAGTATAATACTTTCATACTCAAAAGCACACAAGTCAACATGCTCATTATTTAGTTGATTCCCGCCACCATTCCGAAAACACATGAGAATAATAGCTATCTTATTTTATGTTACATATTAACTCCTTTTTCAATAATATAGCAGTGTTAGGGGCACATTAATATTCTTACCATAATATAAAAAAGTAGAAGTGAAAGACCAGAACAAACTTCTGACCATTCTGAACTTGTGGAAATTTTGAACAACCCAAAGTGGTAAAAGATCCACCTAAAAGCCTCGGGGAATTCAATGGGAAGTTGATATATGTACAGAAAAATGATATTGAAGCCTCCATAAAATAGAAGATATTTCCACCACCTACAAGTTCGAACGAACTAGAATTTTAGTAAACTAATCAAATTCAAATTCTAAATTCTCTTGTAAGTAACAATAAAATGGCATTATCATAACTATTTTGCTTGAGGAAGGGGGAGCTTACCGAAAAATACCTAAATAATTGCTTGTCCATGACCAATCAACAAGCCCAATGCTGCTACAAATGAAAAAGGGAAAAGAAATCCAAGACACATGACTAATCCCAGCAATTAATTGTACAGCAGGCAACAATAAGCAGCATACGCCCTTGAGGTGAGATCCTACAACCGAAAAATGGACATCCGTTTATAATTATTAGAGACAAGAATATGAGTTTTTTAGTGTTATTCAGTCGTTCACAATTTTATTTGGTTACAAATTAATGTAACTAGATGAATTCTTTTTTTGTTAGGACAATGGGGGAGGGGCACTTACTGGATACAGTTGGGATATTGATTAGTTAGTTAGGGGGTTAATGAGTTAAATAAATAGAATAATGTTAGGGGAAAGGGGAAGCATGTTCGTTTTGTAGATTGAGCATTAGCCCTTTGTGAAAGGAAAATCTTTAGTGAAAGGGGAAACCCTTGAAGGAGAAAGTGTTCTTTCTTGCTCTTTTCATCCTATTCAATAAAAATCTTCTTTTTCTTTCTCTTTCCAATGGTTCGGAACATTTTAAAAAACTATATATTTAATTGAATGGGAAAGCATTAATTAAAATCCTAACCACTCCACTATTAAGATTATGTACCATTGACACCCCTCACACCAAAAATGGGACACCTATAGATCCAATAACAACCGGTTGTAGATGACACAATAAACACAACAACAACAGCTAGAATAAGCTCTAATATCACCTTATAATTTGAGTTTAACTCAATCATACAAGCCAACTTGTATAGTGAAGTCTCCACTTCTAAACTTTAATTAGGTCATATTTTTAATTAATGTGGGATCTTTAACACCACATTCCATGTCAAGAACTTGACATCTTAAGCATGAAGTTCATAGGATTGCCATCTATGAGTGGTTTGATACTCAACAATAACTATTAGGATAGGTTGTAATAATATCTTAAAGTTTGGGTTCAGATTTAACTCAACCTCGTAGCATCAACTTGAAAACAAAAATTCTCTCTACTTATATACTTTAATTTTTTATCATGTCACTTGTCATTATAGACTCTCCAAAAGCCTAAATAACAACAAAAAGATGGACATAATACACAAAAATAACAATTTAGTCTTAGAGCCAAAACCTCCCAAAGAACTATCTAAAGACAAAATTACCACACAAGCAGTTCTAATTTGAGGCAAGTCTGCTCTTAGTCTATCCCATACAGATTTTCCATGGCCTACTACCATGTCATGCAAATAGTCATCCTAAGAGTCTGAGAAACACCTATGTACTACTTGTTTTATGACAAACCTTTTTTCATAATATAGACGAATAAAGTTTATTGGACATAACAAGTCAATTACAAAAAAGGTTAAGTCAAATCATGCATGAAAAATGAACACAGGAAAAGAAGACATAAACGAACTCAAAATAATGAAGGTTCAAAATGCAGAAGTCCCTCTAAATTTCAGCAACGGTAACTCTTCTTAAACATAGATGTGCACAGGAGAAAAGCCATAAACACAACCCTATCCCGAAGCAAAATTTAGGTCAAGGAGAGAAGTTTTTATGGCAAACCTATCAGCAGAACAAAAGAACATAGATGCCCAAAACAAAAATCTGTCCATGGATCTTGACCAAACCCATTTCCATAGATTTCAATTATAGAAAGAAAGGTTGCTAATACTTGTGTGAGCAAAAAGTGCTCTCTCAGCAAAGTCCTCCAAGACTGCACTCTGCAAAACCATTTCATTCAGTATTTGTCGTGTATTCTGAAGGGAAATACACTGAGGAGAAAGCTTCTATAATGTAAAAAGGGTAAAACCAAAAGACAGAGAAAGTTCAAGTACTTTATAAATCCAATTAGCTCAGCCCAGTGAGCATCAGCGGTACTCCAGTGATCCCCCTCGATGGCTATAACAATATGAAATACGGCATGGGAGAGTAGGGTCAGAGAGGATAACATTAGAACAGACCATGATATCAAATATTGTTGATGGACACGGAATCCTGTTTGCATAGAAAGTAAAAAGGTTCACTACATAAAGAAAATATATAATTATATTAGCACCTAAAATACTAGAAAAAGCAATGTCATGTGACGAAATGATAGAAACAAGAATCATAAATTTAGAGTATGCGTCACCAAATTCCCTATTTGACAACAAATCTTTATATGTAAGAAAAAAGCATGAAAAATCACGTATTTAAATCCATACAAGGATAGGAGCAGGCTTCTCACCCTTTCTAGAAGCAGTGCACTGAATGAAAAGGAACGCCATCAAATCAAGCAAAGATATCAAACTCCAGTTAAGCATAGATGCTGCATGAAAAAAGAAAAGTCGTCAGTTGCAATTTTGACTAAGAAAACAACTCTGGTCATACAAGAGCTCCATGTGAGTTCAATTGATCCCACTCAAACTTAAGACGGAACCAATTTTATAGTTACAGTCACAGACAGTTGTAACTACAAGGGTTGTGCGTCCTTATTGTATACAAAACCATAAGATCAATTATACATACACTCATAGATAGATAGTTACTAGAATAATATAATACTCTGGTAGTTGGTTTTTTAATTGAAATGCTCAAACTGATCATACTCAATAACCAGTTCAAAAAAAGTAGTGATTAGTCAAAATGAATAGAATAAATAAATAGGATATGTACTGCAGTGTACAAGAATTTTATACTGTCATTTAATCACTAACAGTCATACATGATAAGTTTGTTAATTATTACATAACTAATGATGATTCTGATTGATTGACATGTAATTTTTTTTTACACTTGCAACACATAAAAGTTAAACTCAGATGAATAAGGTGAATTTTTCACATTTGAAGGTCAAATTCATATGAAATTGGTTACTATTATTTAACATGCAATCTATAGAAGTGCAATACGAAGTAGCTTCCATCGAGTAAAAAACGCGAATAGGAGAACGGTAGACTCAATAAAATGACGCGCGAAGAAAGTGGAAGGGCGAAGCAAACCTAACAGAAGGAGCATAGGCAATGCGAATCCAGGGATAAACCTCGCCATTACCACTGTTTAAGATTGAAAACTCTTGTCAGTGGCTACATTATAGAGATTCAACCCAATCCACGTGCGAACCCTGGAAGTTAATGTGGTAGGGTTGTTGGTTCTGATGGCAACCTAAACCGCGATAATCGAAACAGAAAACGAGGCTGCATCGTGTTGCTGCGGAGCAAAACGGAAACAGAAGTGTTATGCAGATTGAGAAGAATGGAATGTGAATGTGAATGGATTTGATGAGGAATGAAGATGGAGGTTTGAGATTTGAGATGCGCGTTGCGACGAAGCGTGTTCTACGCTTACGACAATTTGTTTGATTCGTTGCTGCGCCAAAACTATCGTGTGCTCAAGTTTTCCAACAGAATTCGATACTCGAGTGAAATCATAGAAGGGTAATCTCGGTACTCCGCTTTTTGGAGCCTCCCTAACAGTTCTAGGCACAAGCAAATACAGCACAGGGACACAGCGCGAAATTACAATAATCAGCTCCCTAATATTTGAGAGTGAATTAGTTATATTATATAGCAATGTTTGTTACAGGATGCCTTACTACTCACGCAAGAGGGACGTGCATGTCGTTATCATCTATGGGTATATATGGATAGAAATGAGATCTCTTACATTGAACCTCTTTCTCTCTCTTTTTAATAAAATTTTTATATATTATTTTAATAAAAATTTAACATTATTAAAATAGATATATTAGCATTCTATTTATTTTTTTATTTTACCTACTTATATTTAATGTTATATTTATTTTTTAAATATTCTTCTTAATTATTTATAAAACATATCATCATGTTTATCTGGTTTTTAAAAACTGTATAAAAGATATTCAATGTAACTTATGATCTATTTACACAATGTATTTTAACATTTGTATTACTTATCTGATTTCATTACCGTTAAAAAAATTATATCAAATCAATTTATTCTTAAACAATTCTTACTTTTAAAACTGTAGTTATCATTTTATGTTAGTATGACATAATTTCTATTGTTGGAAAATTTTTTAAGGGAGATGGTGTATAAGAGAAAAGATGATATCACTTCCAACATAAAACCTTAAGGCTCAATGTCTATAGGTCTTTGTTTTTCTTTTATACACCTCAACTTTATCATTTCTACTCAATGTGGAACTTTATGCCCACTCTCACACTTGAATACCTAACTGTCTCCCCCTCAAGTGTGAGACTACTCTAACTGCTGTTGGGTCCCCTCAAAGAGATTCTCAACCACTGTTGAAAAATTTTCTAAGGGAGAGGGTATATAAGAGAAAAGATGACACCACTTCCAACATAAACCTTAAGGCTCAATGTCTATGGGTCTTTGCTTTTCTTTTATACACCTCAACTTTATCATTTCTACTCAATGAAACTTTATGCCCACTCTCACACTTGAATACCTAACATCTATAAATAAAAAGTAAAAAAAATAATTATACAAACATAATAATAATATAAAAATAATAAAAATTAAACAACATATAAATTTAGTATGTTATATAAAATTTATGTCACTTATATTATTTGTTGTATCCATGGTATTAAATAGATCTCAATCTTATTTTTAGTGTTCTTTTTAATAATTTCTTTTTCTTTATTCTAGATAATAATTAAATTTGTATTTGTTCTGTTGTGGTTTTTTTTTATTTATAAAATATAATTTACCTTTTTTTTCTTTGTTCTTCTATGGTTGGTTTGAATTATTTATGTCTTCCATTTTGTTACATAATTTTTTAAAAAGAAAAAAAAACATTTTGAAATACGAAGTTGGGAGGTAAGTTGAATTTTTTTTACATGCGTTTGTGATTCTTTAGTTAATTTAATTTAAAAAATAAAATATTTTATTATATTTATGATTTTTAAATTTGAATTTGAAAAGAAGAAGTTATTTAATTATTTTAAAATAAAAAGAAAATAATTAATTACTTCTTTTATTTAATAAATATTTTTTATTACAAAGAATATAAAAGTGGAAACTTTTTTTTCAATTAAATTTATTATTTATTATTTTTTAAAAAGATAAAATAAAAATATTGAAATATATATACCAAAAAGTAATTACAAAAAGGAAAATCTCTTTTTTTATATATTGTTATAGATAAATGATTTTTTATTACAAAGAATATAAAGATGCAACATATATTTTTTTTAATTAAATTTATTATTTATTATTATTGAAAAATCATTTTTAAAAGAATAAAATAAAAACATTGAAGTGTATATACCAAAATATGGTTACAAAAGAGTATCTTCTTTATATATTGTTATATGTATTTTTTATCATTGATTTTTTTCTTATTTTTAATCAAAACTTCAAATTTAATAAAATCATTTGATTATGTAGTTTTTAAAATAATAACAATAAATTAGAAATAATTTTTTTAAACAAATAATTCTTTAAAATTTTCTTAATTTATTTTTTATTGTGTTCCATACATTTTTAATTTTTTAAATTTAAATATTCTATCTTATTAATAGCATTTTAATTAAAATTTAAAATGATTCACTCACTATTAAAATTTATTGGCAGTTATGAAAATTAAAAAATTAATTATTCATAACTAAATTTATATATCAGTTATTAATATAAAAAATTATTTTATTATTAATATATATTATTATGAAAATTAAAAAATAATCATTTACAATTAAATATATGTGTATATAAATAATTATTTTATTATTAATATATTATTATAAGATTAAAAATTTTAATTAATAAAAAATATTTTTTAATTTATTGATATTATTTTAAAAGTTACATAATAATCTAATGATTTTATTAAATTTAAAATTTTTAAATAAAAAAAATAAGCAAGAAAAAATATTTAAAAAACTATAAAAATAGTAAAAAGTATAAATATTAAAAAAAAAAAAAAATAAGATTAGATATAAGTGGATAAAATAGAAAAATATAAATAAGTGAGATATCTATTTTAATTATGTGTACAAATTTAATTAGAGAGATAAAAGAATATGAAATAAATTATATATATATATATATATATATATATATATATATATTCTAAACTTTTTTATATATTATTTTACAATTTTACCCTTACTCACCATATTTATATAACTATTTTTTTATGAAAATTGTTGTAGTTGTTTTTATTTTGGTAAGTATGTTTTTAGCGAGTAAAAATATATAAACAGACGTGAAATTGTGCATTTATGTCCTATAGTAAAATATGGATCTAAATCCACTCTTGTTTCTCGTAATTTTGCAAATATATAATTTTTGTTGATCTTTATAAATTTGTAATTTCAAATTTAGTCCTCTGTTTTCCAAAATTAGTAGTTTTTTTTCTGTTTAGGTTTGTACATTATTTAATTGCTTAAAAATATATTTATATATTATATTAATGTCTACAATTTGGGTTTTTCATTTATATCATATATTCCTAAGTTTTACAAAATCTCTAATTGGGTTTCTATTTACTTTTTTTGAGTTAGCCTCTTAATTCTTAATCATCCATAATTTTATTTTATTTTTTATTTAAAAAATAATTGTTTTAGTTAATATTAATTAATTGACTATGTTAGACTTAATAATTTGAAAATTACAAATAAAACTAAAAAGCTAAACATATGACAAATACGTATTTGTTGTGGGATTTTTTTCTGAAAGTATTGAATCTTAACCTAACTTTACTCAATAAATAGATTTGTTAATGTAAATATTTGCATGAGATTAAATATGAAATTAGAGATAATAAAGTAGGTTATTGTATCAACACGTCATTGATAGAGTCAAGTGCATTCTGAGTCCTACTTCAATCTAACTTTATTTGACTTAGTTAACTAAGTATGTCAATCTTTCTTTAATTTGATATTATATATATATAATATTAAAATAAAAGGACTATAATTTAAAATATTTCAATTTATATATTGTATTATTTAAAAAATAAAAAATAAAAAATATATAATAATATTATAATATTATAATTTGATTATAAGTTATTATAAATTCAGTTCCACTTAGTAATTTATTTATAATTAAATAATTTGATACATAAAATTATTATTTTTATTTATTAAAAAATTAGAAATATTAATTAATTAGTTCGGTTTTAAAAAATATTTATATATAAAAAAGAGAATTATAAGGTCAATTTAGCAAACCAAGTTAGGAACCTAATTCATTTTTACTATAATGGGGTAGTTTATAGAGCTGTCAAAACAGGCGGGTCCAGTCTGGCCTGGCCAAGTTCAGAAAATCTGATAGTCTGGTCTGGCTTATATTTTAAAACGGACCATAATTTTTAGCCTGGTCTGATCCTATATTAGGCCAACGGGCCATTTTTAGCCTAATTAAAAATTGAAAAAATATTACAATATATCTACAATTTAATTTTTTATCAACAATATAAATATAAATATATAATATATTTACATAAATGTATGTGTAAAACTGTTTACATTTGAATAACTTGTAAAAAAAACTTAGATCACATACTAAGTACTTCCAACAGAATCAAACACCTACTAAAAAACATAACAGAGACTTGTGAGATGTCATAGGAGATGAAATAGCTTGTGAGAAAGAAATAGAAGAAATGAAGAAGAAAACAGATACTCTAAGACACTAGAGTTTCTTTCTTTGGTATGACAACATAATAAATAAGAACAAAAATTTAATATAAAAAATAAACGGGTCAGCCTGGCCTTGGCCCATATGGACATCGGGTCAAATGGGTCAGGCTAAAAAAAGCCTATTATTATATAGACCACAATTTTTTAAGCCTAGTCTGACCTGAATCATAGGCTATACGGGTCAGCCCATCGGACCAGACCTATTTTGACAGCTCTAATTTATATCAATTCAATTTTTTCTAAAATTAAAACACGATAAATTAACCCATTCCGTGAACCTAAGTGAAATAGAACGAGATTCTGTTTCTAACCATATTTAATATATATGTAAATTAAGTAGTAGAAAAATAAAATATTTTTTAGTGTAATACATATTTTTAAGGGTTTCATTAACACTGATTAGACATAATTTTTTATTTATTTTAAGAGTAATTATGTCTGTGAATAAAAAAAATCCAGGTAACACAAACCGAATTATTTTAAAAAATAATTACCTAAAAAAATAGATTTTTAATTTCTTTTACATTTTAATGAATTAAAATATTTATTAATTAGAATTTTTAAGTTATTAGGTCAAACACTCCTAAGTAATAAATGTTAAGTATAATTGTTAATGTTTTAAAACGTATTTTATTTTTTAAAAAAGTATAGGTAATTAAAAATTTAAGAATCGAAATTATGTGAAAAAATGAAAATAAAATTATGAATTTTGTAAAATATAAGACGAAATTATAATTAAAAAAAACTTTAACAAGAAGAAAGGTAACAGATAGGAAAATTTCCTCATTTGATTTAGTTTTAGTGAGTGATATTATTTATAGTCTGGAATATACACATCAAGGGGACGTAGCTCATGTGGTAGAGCGCTCGCTTCGCATGCGAGAGGCACGGGGTTCGATTCCCTGCGTCTCCATGGTTTTGTATAAGTTGAATGAGGAAATATTTTTTATAGAAAAAATATGAGGAAATATTATTTTTAATATAAAAATAATGAAAAAAAAAACAAAAAATAGTTTATGTATAAATTAGAAAAAGTAAAAAGTTAGATGAAAGAAGTTGTATAGAAATTTAAAAAAGAGTGGGAGTTTTATATTATATAAAAATGAGAAAATAATCTTAAAAGGAAATGTTGTTATAAGGTAAAATAAAAGAGAGGGGGGGTGGGGAGAGGGGAAGAAGACGAAAGATGATGATATGGGAGTAGAGTGAGGATTGGCGGGGAGAGAGAAGGGTGATAAAATAATATGTGTAGCCATCACAGAGGAGGAGTGTTACCCAAGAGAATAATTCTGGTGCGTCACGGGGAGTCGCAAGGGAACAACGACCCCGCCGCATACGACACCACCCCCGACCCTAGGATCCAGTTGACATCGCACGGCATTGCTCAGGCCAGACTCGCTGGGGGCCGCATGCGCCACCTCGTCGCTGGCGGTGCCTCCACCAATTGGCGCGTCTACTTCTACGTCTCCCCCTACGCACGCACCCGATCCACGCTCCGCGAGATTGGTCGCTCCTTCTCTAGGAAGCGCGTCATTGGGGTCAGGGAAGAGTGCCGCATTCGCGAACAGGACTTCGGCAACTTCCAGGTCCAGGATCGCATGAACGCCATCAAGGAGACTCGCCAACGCTTCGGCAGATTCTTCTATCGATTTCCCGAAGGAGAATCCGCCGCCGACGTCTTCGATCGCGTTTCCAGTACGCTCTCTCTCTCTCTCTCTCGCCAAATCAAAATTAAATGCTTCTCTCGTTTCCTGTCATTAACTTCAATTTTCGCAATACTTAGGGCTTATTCTATTCTATATTCTATATATATTATTACAATTGAAAGAATAAGAATCGTTATTCATCCATCACCGACTTAATGTTGGAAGAAATGGATTATTTGGTAAATAGGTTATGCATTTCGGAGGCTATTTGTTTCAGATGAAATGTTTTGGAATAGAATGCGGGTTTAATTTCTAGCGTAAATCACACTGTCGATTAATTGGAAATGAAATCATGGCAGGAGTGATTTTTAACTGGGTTGTGGTGAAAATCAGTAAACAATGGAATAAGATAGAATAGGTTCCAATAGTTTATATTATAATTCAGCTTTCATTTTATCAATTCAAACAATTGTAACGAAGAGTTGGTCTAGAGTTGTGGTGCCTTACTTGCGCTGGAAAGTTTAGGTATGAAATGCATATTTGGAAGGACTGGCATGTGGATTGATCATAGATTAAGTTTTCAACTAGCATTGGGCTGTTAGTTCAGATTGTGAGTAGTTTTTTTCTGGTTCAGGCATTATGAATCAAAGGATGCAAAATAAGATACAGATTCATTATTACGGTATGATATTTCTGACTTGGAGAAGATTGTATATTGTGAAAGTTACATGACATCCTAGACCAAAAGGACTAATGTTTAAACTAGGTGGTGTTGCTGATGACTCCCTCTGCACAGCTTTATCTTATTTAACAATTATGCTTTGCAGATTTCAATGAAATTTATGATAGTTTTTCATTTATCCCTGTGGTGTTAATTTCAGACATAGTGTCTTGTTTTGCAGGTTTCCTTGAATCTCTGTGGAGGGATATTGACATGAACAGGTTTAACCACGATCCATCCAATGATCTGAATTTGATAATTGTGTCACATGGACTGGCATCTCGTGTTTTCGTGATGAAGTGGTTCAAGTGGACAGTTGAACAGTTCGAGCTTCTGAGAAATTTTGAAAACGGTGAGTTCCGCGTGATACAGATGGGGAGTGGTGGAGAGTACAGCTTGGCAGTTCATCACACGGACGAAGAGCTGCTTGAATGGGGGCTCTCTCCTGATATGGTAGCTGATCAGAAATGGCGAGCCTGTGGCAGCAAGGGAGAAGGGAACGATCGATGTTCCTGTTACCTTGATGCTTTTTTTGATCATCTTCCCGACTCTGATGATGACAATGTGGACAAACTTGACGAGACAAATTCTTTGATTGTGCATTCATAGTGTGCCTAGCTAGCTTCTGGGTTCGGGATTCGTAGTTAACATTTGTTGGACAGTAGGTTGTTCTTTCTTTTTTTGTTCCTTTCTCTCTTTTTTTTTTTTGAAGAAAGAAAATTTCATTTGCAAAACAGGGAAATTAAGAAGGAAAAGGATAAGGTGATTCACGGTTGTTCCTTGTTAGTTAGCTGCTCTAATCATTCATTCATCATCATAAGTCTGGCATTCAATTGTAAGGAATGGTTGCTTTGTGAATGCATAATGCATGCATCCTGTACTATAACATCTCGACAGAATTTAGAAGAGCCTAATATTATAACATCTCGACAGAATTTAGAAGAGCCTAATATACAGTGTTTCTTGACTTTGTACTCACTTTTTGATTGTTGTTGTTTGTGAATATTGAATTTCATTTTTGGATCTTGCATGATGTCAAAAATTCTTCTGGATTTTACTGATATTATACATTCTTTATGTTGAATATACTCTAGATATGCAGCAGGGGTTGTGTAAAAAATAAAGAGGTGGACACTAAGAATCAATTTGTCATAAAAAAAATAAAGAATTGCCAATGAGTCTATTTGCTCAATATAAACACTTGGCCATTTTATTTATTTAGTATGTTGCTCAGAACTAAGAAATTAATTGAATTTATTTAAACACGTCTTTTTTTATTCCTGGGCTACCCATAAAAAGGTATATATGTTTAGTCCATGAATTTAAATGACTTTTTCAGTTTCTATAATTAGAAAGAAAGGTATTTTCATCTCTACTCAACTGTAGTTGAAAACTTTGCGCTAACCAGGATAAGATACTTTCTTATTATTAAATATCTGACGTACAAATGCCTGAACAAAATAAATACAATATATGGTTATTTTCAAATTGTAAGAAAAATGGTATGTTTGGATGGTGTGATTTCATGTAAGGGATGATTTTGTCACGGAGAAATATGATTTATTGTTTATGTTTGGATGACTTGATTTGAATAAGAAATATGAGAAAGAAAGAGGAATAGAGAAGGGAGGGATGCTAAGAAGGGAAGAATGATGTTTTTAGTACTTTGTAATTTTTTTACCTTTATATAATAAATGAGGTGATTATACATTTATACATAGTTATATTGTTAATTAATTTTTTTATTTAACATAATTAATTTTTTATTTAATGTAATTAATTTCTAATTAAAATAATTCAAATATTTATTAAATTTGAAATTGTAAAATTAAACTTTTTATTTGAAAGATTGTAACTTATTTTTTATGTTTTATTATTAGAAATTAATACAAATTAATTGTATTTCATAATTATATACAAATTAATTGGATGTTATAAGAAATGTATTCTATCTTAGTGTTAATTTATATTGACCTTAAATTTTTTAATCATTTTGTGTAATTTGATATTAGATATTTTTATAATTTTTTTAAAAAACTAATATAAAAAATAATTAGAGTTATATAATCATATAATTATTTTATAAAAAATATATAGTAAAATGTATAATAAAGTTTAGAATAAAATAAATAAAATAATAATGACAAAAGAATGAGTTGTTTTGTGTATTATAAATCTTATTCAAGTTATTTTTTAAATTATCTATTCAATTTTGTAGGCTATTTTTTACATTATTTTCAAGTAATTATTTAAATATATTAAATTTTAAATTTTAAATATTTTTTAACATTATTTGAAATTCTATAAAATAAAAGTTGATAATTAATTTATTTAATTTATTTTTACCTTTTATTTTTATATGAAAAAATTTGAATTTTATTTCTAATTTATTATTTGTATAGTTATATATTATATATATGTATTTAATTAACTAAAAAATTAAATAAATTTATTTTAATATTTTTTTTGTATTAAATTAACAAATCATTTCAAAACTATCTATTATTTTAATTTATTTTATACTTATTTTCAATCAAATTTAATCAAAGATATATTAATAATTTATTATATAATATAATTATTTTTATTTTTATTTTTTAGATATATAAATCATATGTAGTACAAACTTTCCTTTAATCCAAAGAATCTCATTTCCACTTTCTTTTCCTTCTTTTTTTCCCTTTTCCACTCCCACCTTTATTCAAACAAAGCATAAAAATCAATTTTTAAGAAAAAAAACTAAACTTGTTTTAATTTATAGAAACCTATGACATGAAAATAGAATTTACTTCTAAAAGTATAGAAAAGGCAGAAACGTTTAAATAAACAATTTTGGGAGGTGAACTTAATTGTGAGATCCCAAATAGATAAAGTAAAAAAAAATTGAATTGGATGTTGTTTTGAGATGTAGTTTTGTTTAGGGTTTAGGGTTTAGGGGTTGAAAAAGAAAAGAAAAGGGAAAAATGTTCCAAAAATGCTTTCCAAGATATGTGCTTGTTCCCATCTCACTATTAAATTCAATTCTTCCACCAACTCATTGTTATATTTAAGTTTGTGGTTCACACAAATTAATTAGTTGTTCCATTGTTGGCATCTTAAAGTAATGACTATCCATTATTTCATACTCCTACAATAATAAAGAATATTTAATAGATGGGTTAAAATTGAAAACAGATAAAAAAAAGTACTGAATTTTCATTAATTTGTTTACCTATTTTTTTTCAAATTATTTAAATTAAAATAAAAAATCAAACCAAGCAATTTATTGTATTTAAATATAATATTATATATTTAAAGTTAATTAACTATCAATAAACATATTCTTAAATATTTATTTATAATATGACCACAGTATATTTATATTTATCGAAACATACAAAGCATATGATAGAAATTTGAATGATAATTTTTAAATATAATATTATATAATTTATTTATGAATGAGAAAAAAATGAATTTGTGAATCTAGTGACAGTTATAAGAAAATATATATACTATAACTTGTCTCTCTATTCAAAAAAATTATTATAAAATATTTAATAATCTTTTTAGAAAAATGTTTAAAACATTTTTTCTGTAAAATTCTGTTTAAGGATTTAAAAAAAATATGTTTGACAATTTTTTTTGTAAAAATATATTTAACAATTTTTTTAAGAAACAAGTTTAATAATTTAAAAAAAAATGTTTAGCAGCTTTTATACTGAAAAAAATCACAAAAATCAAGCGGCCAAATATGATTTGTTTATTTTTTGTACTGGAACATTGATTTAATTTTATTCATATTTCTATATTAAATTAAAATTAAGATAAACTAAATGACATTTTATTTTATGTTTAACTAGTGTGATTATTTAACTATTTGATGAGAAATTGAAATAAATGAAGTCACAAATACCTTTATTATTTATAATTCTGTCAAATGCATGAGATGCAACAATATTTATTTCCACTACGAGTTAAAATTTCATTTTTACGTTAATCACTATTTCAAAGCTTTAATTCACTAATCCTTAACTAACATGGTACTGTGAAATCCTACAACGTTCCATTTGCCTTGGTCTTTATCGTAACATCCCGAAAATTTTGCAGCATCTGCACGTGCACCACAGACCAAGTGGAAGGTATCTATCTCAGTAGCAACAAAGAATCTCTCAGTTCAGCCGTTCCCAAATTACAGGGCAAATATGGTTGTTTAATCACTGAAGAATTGATGATGATAACACAATTTGAAGTCAAATATGAATGTTGTTGAGAGTAACCAAATGGGGCACAACATACCATAAACTACCTAAGTAGTAACTCTTTATTGGTTTACAGTGTTTCAAAATGTCAAGGTTACCGTTCTCATCTAAACAATCAAACCAACCCAATCATTAAAGCAACCTTCTTGATTATCCTAAAGCCGCAACACTACCACCCTTTTTCTTTCTCATAATGCAATTTCTTCCCCACTCTTCAGCAACAAATTCCCATTTGCAAACCCATAAAGACACCATCTTTACACTTTTCCGGGATCTGGGTCTCCTTTAATTTTCCCGAAAGACAAAGTAGACGTTGTCTTCCACTCACTTTTGAAAAGAGAGAGAGGGTGTGTGTGATAGTTTATGAAACTGAAGTGTTCTTCGTCAATCATTGTGTTTCACAGTCAAATTCAGCGTCTATGATCTCATTTTGTAAAATTTTCCGCTTGTTAAAGGTGGTGTTCTCTCACAACTTCACAAGTCACACCCTTTATTTATCTCAGTATCCAACAAAGTGTTCCTTACTTGCTCTTCTCACTGACCCAGATCTTCGAATGGCAGTGTGAGTGTTGCATCGTTGCATGAGCCATCAATCAAGCATTGTTCAAGTAAAACTATTTTTAGTTTGTAATGAGGGTGTGGAGGGTTCACCTACCAGAGCAAAAGCTTTGTCCTCAAGGAGTTTTGAGGTGGGTTTTGGTTTGGACGAGTGTTTGTTTTCTTGTGTTCACGGTTGGTCCGCCGTCTCGGTCGCTGATGGAAAAGAGTGCATCTTCTCAATTTTCTTGTCCTCCCTGTGATTGTTACTGCTCTTCTGCGGAATATCTCCTCGATCCTCTGGGTGAGTTTCCTTTTTTAGTTACTCTGCAATGTAGCAAATTTGGTCTTCAAGTGAAAAAAAAGAAAAAAGTTTGATTTGATGCAATGACAAGAAAAAGACGAAAGTAACCCTTGTTTGTGTTTGAAAATGGAAAATGGAAAATGGTGAGTGCATAGAGAAGAGGTATCGCAATTAGTTAGCATTTATTGTTGCCAGAGCTGCGCTATTCTCAATCTGGAGTTGCCACATCTGCAACAATTTGCAGTGGAACTGACTTCTGAATTCTAACCTTTTTTGAAAAAAAAATAATCAGAAAAATGCACTGACTTCGTATAACGATTTAGAACCACTATTTTTCTTATAATGTAGAAAGATAAAGTTTCCTGATTTCAGCTATTCCATCCATTCATCTTAGTGTTAAAAGTTTCAATTGGTAATCTTGAAATCTTGGATCTACCTGTTGGTCTTGAAAGGGAAGAACCAAAGAGAAGAGGGGCATTATTCAGCTGACCTAATATTAAGCCTACTGCCATAACTGTAATATGCGTTTCCATATATTTAGTTAGACGTGTTTGGAGTACGAAGATTGTACATGAGTATTAGTTTCCAGTTTAAGTTGTCTTTGACAAAGAACAGAGGAATTATTTCTATCAAAACCTTTGGCATTTACTGCCTTGATAACATAGAATTTTGTTGAATTGTTTGATTAGTTGTCCTTGTTCTAATTGATAATTATATATATGGTGTTCACATTCTTTAAAACATTGGTTTATTTCTCAACCATGTTCACTTTTGCAGGACTAGCCAATGGCTCAATTTCCGGTAACTTTATCTCTTGCATTTCTTCTTGTTTAAACGTTTTATAAGTCAATTTGCTTTACTTCACACTTATTTACTTTGATGCGTCAAAGGTTTAATTTTTAATATCAAACTTGGCACATGTATACCATGGAAGTGCAGATTGTGGTAAACATGATCCTGTTTTGAATGAGGAAATGAATAAGGGCCTACTGACAATGCTATCTGAGGAGCTAAGTTTGCAGAAAGTAGTGGCGAACGAGAGCTTGGAACACACCAAAAGGTTAGTAATGGATGCCAGGAAAACCTTTTCACAATACCAGAAGGAAGCAGAAAAGTGCAACATTGGGATGGAAACTTGTGAAGAAGCAAGGGAGAGGGCAGAGGCAGAGCTCATTGAAGAACGCAGGCTCACAACACTCTGGGAAAATCGAGCTCGTGAATACGGGTGGAGTGACAGAACAAACTTGAGGAGTTAACAATCATTAGCTAATGATAATTGTAACATAGCTTTTATAGCCAATACACTGGTCTCTTGTGGTGATTTCAGAAAGGTCAGCTTTTCCCCTTGAAGCAAGTTTACTGTTTTACAACTTTACATATAACGATTGATATGTATTGGCTAAAGACCTATAACATAGCTTTCAGGCTCACTTTCTTCATAAATTGATCACTAAAGACACTACACAATTCAATACCAAGAATGCCATTTGCCAATGCTTTTCAAAATACAGACACTGGCACAATCTTAAATGACAGTCTCAGATCCAGAACTGGTGAAAAACCGGGTGCATTTCATTCAGTTCAGGTATTATGGTGGCCGGTGGATGCTTCACTGGCCACTTTAAAGATACGAAAATGATGTAAGCAATATTGAATTTTTTTATTGATGAATGAATTTTATACTGGTCCCGCTAATAAAGATTGGACCCGGGTTATTAAATAAAATCAACGTCAGATTTCTCCCAACAACAGAAAAGTTATGTTGAAAAGCTAGTTGCTAGCATTTCTTAGTGACCTGCTTTTGGCTTCCTTTTAGAAGCTTGTCATCAATTACATAATGTTTTGAACTACCCTGTTAACCTAAAACATATTATATATTGTTGGCTCCCTCAAGTCAAGTATAGACTATCTAGCACTGCAAAACCAGCTGCAACCCCGCCTTCATCAGATGATGATATTTTTGTACGCGTCAAATAACCACTTTGTTTATTGATGATAACCTTATCCTTATTCCTGCATATTTCAGTGCATGAATATCAAGTTAATGCCAATTAAACTCAGAACTGTTATAGTCAGTTGGTCAAGCAAATGTACCTTAAATAAGTACCAAATATCCCTAGTTCTGAAATGGCACGATCCTTACTCCAACAACCATTACGCATCAAAACTGCTGCAGAAATAGTTGGAAATATCCTCTGCATAAGGATATAAGCTGCATCTTCTTGAGAACCTGATTTCTGCAACTTTTGAAGGGTCTCCCTCACATCATCACCATAAATATTGTTTCCTGAAAAAGTAATAATAGATCGTCATATAAATTTCTCCCCCTCTGTTTAATTTTTGAATAAAGTAGAGCAGTAGGTTGAATCAAAGTTTAGGTGGTATGAGACCTCCTCCTTCTCTTTGGGGCTTCATAACAAATAACTCCGGCTTTTCAATTGCTTTTGTAACAATACTTGAGTCATCCAAACTCCACAACCCAGCAAAGCATTTACGCAGTTTAGCAATGTCATCTTTGTTTTGAAGGAACCTGTTTACAATTTTAATTCAAGGATTTAGTCATGGAACGTGTTCAGTACGTACAACAAACTTGTATTTCATAAACCTAAATAGGAAGTAGGAGAGTAGATCAGAGATATCCTCCACAAAAAGGGAAAAATGAAAGCAAATAAAAAATAACAAAAGAGGAAAACACATCAAATCAAAGTTTGATATCTCTTCTGTTCAACAACAAATCTTTCCCGCGGCCACTCTGGGAAAACTTTTGAATTTGCGTCTCTATCATTAGTACCATGAGTCCATGACAATTTCTACCAACTAACTAGTCTAACTCTTCTATCGAAACATTCTCGAATTAGGATCTGCTCTATGGACAACATGAGCTTTTGATAAACTCCATCCAATTTCAATACCTCAAATGCAAAACTTCATTAACCATGCATTCTTGTCATCATTGGCCAACGATAGTTGATACAATATTTAGTAAGGAAGTTCGTAAGGAAGTGTTAGCGGCCATTTAAAACAAAAACATATCATTCCTAGAGAGTACAATCATATCATGTCCAACCAATTGTTCATCATACACTTGATAGGAGAAGATACCTCTCAAGAACACCAGGCTTTGCAAGTTGCTGTTGAATCTTTTTTGTGCCAACCAAATGATAGGATATAGAAGGACACTTGATAGCAGAAGATTGCTCCATCAGTAGCCTTGCTTTCCACTCCTACATTTGAGCAACATATACCAAAACCATAAATTGTCATAGTGAAGCTAGAAGGCTACAAGATAGTATAAGCGTAACAATGAACAATATTATGGTGGAAAATAATCCATAGAATAAAGGCAAGGAAACAAGATTTTATTTATATATACAAGGGTAGATTTGGTTATATATTTTGATAAGGCCAATTTGTTTAAATAAAGTGATTTTGAAAAAAAAATTATAAAAAAAGAAATTACTTAATCTTTCTTGTTTTTTAAAACAGCTTTCTCATTAACTTATTTTAATAAGCTATTCCAAATAAGTTGTTTTTAGCTTATTTTTGGCTTTTGCTTTTAGCTTATTTGCGGCTTTGTTTTTTTTTTTAAAAAAAAAGTTTTAATAAGGCTTTAAAAATATTTCGTAATTGTTTTTTCTGCTAAATGGAGTGATTTTTTCCCAAAAAAAAAAGTTAAAACAAACTCAGGAGAAAACTCATTTACAGTGTGACTTCATATAACAAAAACTAGCGTTTATTTATCACATTAAAAAAAGGGGAGTGGAGGGTGTTGGGGAAGGAGAGAAGATAACGAGTTCCGAAAGAGTCTCTTTGGATAAGAATTTACGGAAGACAAAATAAAATAATTTTTGCAAGTTTAAATTAATTTATATATAAATTGAAAAACAAATTTTTAAAAAGGTAGTGAACTGATTGATTTTTTTCTAAAGTATTTTTGAAAAAAAAATTCTACATTCCCAAATGTTATGGCTTAGACTGAACTGTAGACAGTGCAAGCCCACTATTTTCATAGGGCCTAAGTTTATACACCAAGTTGATATTATTTATCAGACTCCTTCTTCATGCACCTATATAGTTTCTCTCCGTACTCCCATAATTACAAATGTATCTTCTAATCTAATAAATTATATTACAGATTATTTTTTTCTGAAATTTTTTTAAATTGGAATATTTTAAAATTTTATTTTTCACTGAATTGTAGTAGGTGGAAAAGACTTTTTAGAACAAAATTGTAAAACTTCTATTTCAGAATGTTTTTTTTTTAACATTTCTTAACCTCTATTTCATAAAAATTTCAGAGCATCTTTTTAGAACATTAAAAAAGTAAAATAACCATAACCATAACCATTTTAAAAAACTATGAAGGTGCTGGGGAAAATGGGACTGTAGGAAGCAATCATTTATCATCTTCATAAAGAATTTAATATTTGTTGGGCCAAACCTTCCAATGCCTTAGAAATGAAGTTTAAGAAAATAGAAAACAAAAGAGTGAAAAAGAACGGTTCGGTTCATACGAGCAGCAAAAAACTGAATTAACGTCACTTACTGATTCTGAAGGATAATCAGCTGGTGTATAGCCAGCACGGAAATAAATGACTGAAATTTCTTGTCCATCACTGCAAGTGCCAAAAATTTATATATGTTTCTCTACGGTCAGAAATAGAATGTAATTAAACCAGAAACAATAGCCGAAAATCCAGTTCTTATTTTTGTGGCTGAAGATTATAATCACATACACACAAAGCGTTCCATCTGCTAAAATTTCTCCTTCTTCGTCAACTTCTGCCAATGTTTTCCGTATACTTGTAATATTGTGCGTGTTATAAAGCTAAGGACAATACCACAACAAAAATATGTACTTAGCAGTTTAAAAACTACACTAGCTTTGCTTACATATAAAAGCATCCCTTTATATCCTTTGGTATAACATTCAATAGCACAAAATTATAAAAAATGAACATTTTTCTTTTTACATTATTTATAACTATTAAGAAAAGGATATTTTTCTCTCAGAACTGCACAAACAAAATGCTGGTCGTACATGTTTCGTTCTTCAGCCTGAACCACAATCATGATCACGGCCCTGCATGGATGCACAGAAAACATAGCAATGAATCAAAAGTAACACAGAAATTTCAGGAGAAAGTTAAAGGTTTTTTTTTTCTCTGAACTGACCTGGGGTTATTATACTCACTCCAAGCTTTAGCCAAGGCCTCTGCATTCTGATTAGCAGCATCGTTGGCTCCAATACTTTTGGAATCAAGTCCAAGCAATTTTCCATGGCGAGAAAGTATGTATCTACAAAATGACCAAGTAATATAAAGATATTTCTTCAAAAGCAAATTTTCATTAAAACGAAAATACATTACCACCATAGTACGTACGAATAATTTCAAATATAGTTATTAATCCTATAAAACGGCACAACATGAACAACCCAAAAACTGATATGGCAGAATAGCAGCTATAGAAAATATCGTAAATGCATGATAAATCATTTATAATTTATAATATGCAAACATAAGTACTTAAAAGTAAAATAAAATAAATTAGCAAAAATTACAGACATTCATAATTAATAGTTAAAAGTCGGATCATAATACAAAATCACCATCTATAGTAATTATCAAGGAGAGAAATGCAAATGTAATTTCAAGGATATATTTGGACGAAAAAAATTATGATTTCAAAAAATTGAAATACATAAACTTTGAATTGTTTTGATTTTTGCTTTTACATGTTCTGATTGGATAGAGCTAAAATTAATTTTGTTTTAAATGTCTACTTGTATAAAACATTTTAATTTTTTTAAAATTTTAAATTCTTAGTTTTGAAATATAATAACTATTATATATATATATATATATATATACATATATATACACCCACCTTCAGACTATTATATCATTTTATTAGTCTCTTGTATATAATAATGTGGTCAATATATGAATTTATGAGGTATAAATTTAGAAAATTGTGGGGTCGTGTAACTGTGCTCCCTGATTACAGTGCAGGCCCTTCATTGGCTGCATGGTGTAACAGTATAGCTAAGGACGTAAATGAACAATGCAAAAGAGAGTTGGTGAATTTCTGAAAATACTTAAATTTGTTATTAAAATAAGAGTGTCTGAATTAAAAGATTTTAAATTGAGACTTTTTATATTTAATATAAAACGATATGATTTCACAACTCGTAATTAAAATAGAATATAAATTCTGATTCAAACCACTTAGGCACTTCAAATGTACCACAAAAATATAAATGCATGTATGAACGATGAGACTTCCCCTACTTAACTTAAACAAACCCAATGATACAAATTAAGACCTCTCAAAACATCAAGTGATATCTATATAGCATTGTGTATGTGTAATTTACAGCAACATTTACCTATGAAGTTCTGTCACAAGGCTACTAAGACCGGCAAAAGAAGAGGCTATAGTGTTCAGTTCTATTTGCAGAAGTGAATTAGTCTTTTCATCAACCATATAATCTGAGCGATGTAACCCCAATCGTATTTCCTATTTAAATTTTAACATCAGAAAATAACATCAGAATCCCGTTGTCTCACATCACACTAACAAGAAAATCAGTGAAGAAGTGGGAAAACATTAGATCAATTGCTAAAGTAAAGAAAAATTATATGTAAGATTTCTGTTTTCTGTAAATGTCCATACAAAACAGTTACCTCTTTTTTGTTAATCTTGAGCATCCTGGAATGAATGTCCAAAAGTCTAGAGGTGAATTCATCCACTTCCTTAGTTCTGCGTTTAGAAAGAGACACATAAATATCAATACACAAACCGTATCAAATACAACTCTCACATGAACACCACACACCAAATATATATAAAAAACAAATAAAGTGTGCGTGTATTATATCATAGAATGATAAACCCTAAAATGCATGCAGAACGTAACAAGAAACAGTGGACGTAGGGTTAACCTGAAGAGAGAGTTGTGGAGAAAGGCTGCATCCAAGCTAACACGATCAACAAGTTCATTGAATATAGGAGCCAAGTTAGAGGCTTGTCTCCAATGGTTTTGGGGAAACGGCGTCGGTAACAGTGCAAGCGGAGCATGCACCAATCCCACACCAGGAACGCTTCCTGATCCCTGCATCCATAGATTTAGGTTAAGAGATGATACATTGTAAACTAGCAAAGGTAATGAAAAAATGACAAACAAAAAAAGGTGGAAGAGTGACCTGAACAGAGTTATCACCCACGACGAGGCCGTGAAGAGAGCTCCAAACGAGAGCGTCATAAGCGATGGTGCGAAGGAGTTGTTGATCGAGACGATGGTAGTCGAAGAGACACATAATGTGGTGAATAATTCTGAATGTCTGGAAGTGAGGGCTCAAAGAAGGAAGAAGAGAAAAAAAAAAGGCTTTTCTCTGAGGAATTGTTCCCGAACAAACCACCCTAATATATAAAAAGCCCGCGCTCATTAGTTTTACAAATGCTGAACAATATATATCATTATCTATTATAAAATAGATAATAGATAATATTGTTTTTATTTGGTATATATATTATAAAAATATTTTATCACCGAGACGGATATCTCATGATAAATTGTATTAATTTTTTTCTTCCACACACTCGTTGATTATTTTATTAATTTCTTAATTTATGAAAATACGTAATTTTAGTAATTAAGAATATTATTATCGGTATGATTTTTATGATTTGTAGATTCAAACTGATAATATATATATATATATATATATATATATATATATATATATATATTCTGGTTAGATTATTAATTGATGATAATATATAATAATGAAATAAAATGTTTGCTTACTTATTATCACATATTTAATTACAATAATCAACCCACATTTCAAATTATCTATAAAAATATAAATATATATATATATAAAGGAAATTCCTCATTTTGTAACTATTTTTTATATATATTTTAATATTCTTATTTTATACTTTTAAATAATAAATTTAATTAAAAATTATTTATTGAATAAAAAATAGTTAACTAACTTTTTTTATTTTAAAATAACTAAATAATTTTTTTTCAAATTCAAAATTCAAATTTAAAAACCATAAATATAATAAAAAAATTATTTTGCTTTTTAAATAAAATTAACTAAACAATCACAAAAGCAGGTAAAAAAATTCAACTTATCTTTCAACTTTGTCTTTTAAAATAGTTTTTCTTTTTTTAATAAATAATATAATAAAATATAAATATAAATAATTTAAAACCACCAATATAAATAATACAAGTGATATACAAATTTCATATAACATATTAAATTCACAAAATTCTTTAATTTTCACTATTTCTATATTATTTTATTTGTATAATTTTTTGCTTAATTTACAATACTATTATCTTTATTTTAATATTTATTTTTAAATCATATATTAATTTATAAATATCTTTATGTAAAATAATTAATACATTAAAATAAAATGCGGACAGAGATGCGACAACACCTATGTTTACACTAGTATATATAAAGGAATTCTTTTTTTTTAACATTTCAATATTTTTGTTTTATTCAACTTTCTTGTTTTCTGTTTTAACTTCTCACATTTTACATTTTAAAATAAATTTTTTATTTTAAGAAAATCATCATCCTCCTCTTTTCTCATCTTCTATACACGAAAGATACGTAAATAATATTATAGAAAAAGATTACGAGATCAAATGGTGAAGGGTAAAATTAGGGATGACAAATGAACTCGTACCGAATCCGTCCCGAATTTAACGGAAATCCTCGCATTGACTGGACATGAGTATACGTATGGGTAATATCCGATTTTTTAAATTGAGTATATTCGTCTTGTCCCGATACTCGTTCCCATACTCATACTCGTCCCGTTTGAAATTACTAATATACCTCTATTAAATTAATTGTAAAATTATGTTTGAAAATAAAATTTATTTTAAATATATGAGTGACTATTACTTTTTTATTGATATTAAAAATGATATTTAATGAGTTAATAACTTTTTTCAATAAATCATAATTTTGTTTAGAAAAAAGAGATTTGCTAGCTCTGACTTCTCTTTTCCAAACTCTCAATCTCCAATCTATCTCTTTCAAAATCAAAGTCCACAACTGTGATTTAAAGAACGAAAATAATATTTCTATCCGAGCATGTTTAAATTGGACCTTTTATAAAAATATTATTTGATGTAATGATATATATATATATATATGTGTTAAAAATTGTGATGTATTTTATTAAATGATTTATAAATAATAAAAATTTTAATTTATTCTTTTTTTAAATTATTTCTATAAATTGTAATAATCATGTTAACTTTACACATATTTTAAAAACAAAGTTTTAAAAAAATATCAAATTAAATAATAAAAAAATAACTATTTTGAATGATTATTTCTCTCATTAATATTAAAATGTGTGTAATCAGAAACATAAAAAAAAATTGGTTAGACAAGGACTAATATGTGTGTTTGTCTCTCTATACATGTATATATAGATAGATATACCCCCACACAGAACCCAAATAGTTTCTTTATGATAGTTTCTTTATGAAGTCAAATTGATTACTTTATATACATAATAAATTTATATATTTGCGCATATATATTATATACAATTATTTATTTTACTTTTTATTGTAATTGTTTAGGGTGTAAGGTTAATTAGCTCATTAATTTGACCAGTGACCTTGCTTATGAGAAAATCACCAGTCAGTAATTTAAAACCTTGGATTTTAATCTTCCTTTAATTTGTATTTGAAAAGTTTTAAATAAATTATAAGATATATAATAAAAATAAGAGTGAAATTTTCGTATTAATTTATAGTTTTTATTTATAGTAATTAAGGACATTTTGATAAAAAAAATTACAAAGATTTATATAGAGATTGAGGTAATATCTTTAGTTAATAATATTTTTTGAAACGTAAAAACATGTGACAATTTTATAAATGTAATAAGAAATAAAAGTAGAAATATGAGTGATATAATAGATTATAAATAACAATACAAGTTTGATTGAGATTGAAATACATTGGTTTTTCTAATCAAACCCATCCAATCAATGTTTTTTATATTCTATCATTTTGATCGATTTACTCGATTATTATTGCATTGAAACAATCCTTTTAATTTTAAACACATGATCCAAACAATATTTAAAAGTTAATAATCTATTATTAATCTGTGTTTACATGACTTCCACTAGTCAAACATTATTTTATATGATTTATACAATTCATCTCACGCAATCTCTGATGAAAAAGTTAGTTGATGGAATTTAAACATATGGTCATCATTACATTAACTTACGGCTATTACAAAAAAAGGTTGGAGAGTGGTCCACTCTATTCTGAGTATATGGGTAGTAAAATGTAGCTCCACGAACAAATTGGCTTGAGAAAATTTTAAGAAGAGGAGAAAAGGGGAAATAAAGAATTTAAATTTAAACTATAAATTTATGAAAAAAATGGTTTTACATTTCACCTGATTATTATCCCTTTATTAAAATGGGATTGGCCAATTTTATTTTAAAAAATCTCGTCTAAGACTGATTTCAGAACAAAATAAAGATCAACACGTGACCTTCCCCCCCGACAACAGAATGCTAGAAAAATATGCTATAACAAACTAGACTTGTTAGCATTTCTTAGTAACTAACTAATTAATGCATCTGATCATGTTACTGTCCTTCTTCCTAGGAGCAGCTTGTCTAAGAACACAAGCTCTACTCGTTGAAAATGGACCTTCTATTACGGAAATTCCCAACTCAAACCCAAGCTATAACAGGTTTGAATAGCTTGCCAGAATTTATTCAATAGAATAAAACAACTTGTTGGATATAAGTTTAAGGAAGCATTCACAGGATACACACACAATATCCCATATAAAAAGAGAAACGAAATTACATTGCCTCCTCTATTTTCACTTTCACTTTTTTGGGAGCAGATAAACAAAAGAACAATTATATACATATATTTTGAGTTAGAGTATATTTATTTTTTTATCTCTCCACTCCACTTACACATATCTTAAAAATATATAAATTTTTTTCTTCTAGATGTAATTTAGATGAAAATTTTGAAACTAAATAAAACAAGAGACTAAATGATAGTAGCATTATGTAAAAATCACGTGATAAAAAATATTATGTAAACCATGCGTTACTGACGTAATGTTTTGAATTACCCTGATAAGATATATTGTCGGCTCTTTCAAGTCAAGTATAGACTATCTAGCACTGCAAAACCAGCTGCAACCCCACCTTCATCAGATGATGCTATTTTTGTACGCATCAAATAACCGCTTTGTTTGTTCATGATAACCCTATTCTTATTCCTGCAATTTCATATTCAAGTGTTACACAAATTTAAACTCAACTGTGACAGACATGTGGCCAAGTAATGTACCTTAAATAAGTACCGAATACCCCAAGTTCTGAAATCACACGATCCTTATGCCAACAACCATTATGCATCAAAATTGCTTCAGAAACCGATGGAAATATCCTCTGCATAAGGATGTAAGCTCCATCTCCTTGAGAACCTGCTTGCTGCAATTCTAGGAGGGTTTCCCTCACATCATCACCATAAATGTTGTTTCCTGAAAAGTAGTTATAGTTCGTTAGATACGTTTCTTCCCCTTTAATTTTGCAACAGAGTAGGGTAGTAGGCCGAATCAAAGTTTAGGTGGGTATAAGACCTCCTCCTTCTCTTTGGGGTTTCATCACAAATAACTCCGGCCTTTCAATTGCTTTTCTAACAACATTAGAGTCATCCAAACACCACAATCCAGCAAAGCATTTACGCAGTTTGGCAATGTCATCTTTGCTTTCAAGGAACCTGCTTAACTCAAGGATTTAGTCATAGAACTGCATGTTTTCTAAATATAAAATTGGGGCGGGGGGCTTGGATTATTATAATCAGAACGTGTTTAGCACATGAAATAAACTTTGATTTCCCTGAGCAAAAATATTAAGTATGAGTGTAGCTCTGAGGTAACATACATTACCGTAATTTATTTCCTTCTTTTAGGGACAAAAGAAGAACTGAATAAATATCGTTAGAAGACAATAAATGTCCAAGAATAGTGGATAGTAAATCTTCCATAAAACAAATGAAGCGTCCAAGAAAAAACCAGAACCAACAAGGCTAGCACATCAATTCAAACCTGCCCATTATAGTTTCGTAATTTCCTGTTACCATCTCCCAGATCAACATCTAATCTTTCGTGCAGCCCCGGGAAAATTTTGAATTTATATCATTAGTGCCATGAATCCATGACGATTTCTTCCAACTGACTAGTCTACTCTCTTTCATCAAAACATTCTCGAATTAAGTTCTGCTCGTAGACAACATGAGTTTTTGATAGCAAGCTCCCTAGCCAATCCACTTACATTTTCATTAAAAGATCTCACAATTCCAAACCTTCAACTATTCACTCAACAAACTTCGTGATGATTCAAAACTTAGAAGAATCCAAAGATCATTAACAATACCTCCTTGCATCATTGGCCAACGATGATTGCAACAACGTTGTGATCGATACCTCTGGATCATATAAGTTTTTCATTAATTACTAACAAACTTTTACCTGCCATTTAAAACAAAAACCTATCATTCCTAGAGGATACAAGATACCATGACCAACCAAACTGAGAAACACATGGACGGGAAAGCAGATCCTGAAGGATAATCTCACTTTACATGATAACTCACAGTTGTCCATCGGACACTTATCGTTTAAATATAGCATATTTGAATTGATTATCAGCTTTCAATGCATAATGGACGAAATTAGCTTGGAAGATAATAAAGAATATTGATTAGAAGATACCTCTCAAGCACACCAGGCTTTGCAAGTTCCTGTTGAATCTTTTTGGTGCCAACCAGATGATAGGCTATTGAAGGACATTTGATTGCAGAAGATTGTTCCATCAGTAACCTAGCTCTCCATTCCTACGTATTGAGCAACATAGCGCTAAGCCACAATGTTGCAAGATAATGCAGTCGTAACAAGGAACAATATTTTTGTATAAGATAATTCATGTAATGGAAATGAGCCAAAACAAAAGTTGGTTCGTAATTCAAATTCCATTGTGATAAATAATTCATGGCGAGAGATGGAACAACCTCATCATAGTATCAATCAACCAAATGAAATGAATGGAGAGCAAGCAATGGATGAATTTAGACAAAGCATAATCCGAAGATGAGACGATCCACAAGAAATAGGAAACCTTCGAGAAAGTATTTTTCATACGAGTATGTTAATTAATTAGGCAAATAATGTAATCCTCTCCGCCAGCTCTGCTTCACTTGACAGGTGTTCTACAACTCCTTTTATCATGTCAATCTTAAGAGAAGTTTAGTTAACATATAGAGTAATCGAATATTAATTGGCAATACAGTAAAATTTCCCACCAGTAGTGAGCGAGAGCCGATCTTTTTGCCAAACAGGTCATATCCCAATGCTTAAAAAGGAAGTTTAAGTGGATAGAAAACAAACACATGTTTCTACAATGGAAAAAGCACGATTCTTATGAACAGAAAAAAGGTGATTTCAAATCACTCACTGATTCTGAAGGATAGTCAACTGGTGTATAGCCAGCCCGGAAATAAATTACTGAAATTGCTTGTCCATTCCTGCGAGTTCCAAGAAATTATATACATTTCTCTACAATACCATCAAATGATTAAACCACGATCACGGCAGAAAGTTTTGTTTATTACATACACTGAAAGTGTTCCATCGGGTAGAATTTCTCCTTCCTGATCAACTTCTGCCAACGTCTTTCGTATAGTTGTAATATTATACGTGTTATAACGCTAAGGACAATAACAACCAAAAAGTGTGTACTGAGTATACAAACTTCTAGTGGTTTTCTTTACAAAGAAACTGATAAAAGCGTCCTTGATATCCTTTGATATCACACAGTACAAATTAATGTAATCATATAAAATAAAAGGAGATATGGAAATAAAATTAATGTTTTCCTTTTGCATTGTAATTAATTATAACCACTAAGAAAAGGATATCTTTCTCTAAGAACAGCAGAAACAAAATGCTGGTCGTACATGTTTCGTTCTTCAGCCTGAACCACAATCATAATCACGGCCCTGAACAGATACGTCAGAAAATATAGCAGGTAACCGAAAGCAGCAGCGCAAGAGCTACAGAAAGTTGAAGGGAATTTCTTTTCTCTGAACTCACCTGAGGTTGTTATACTCACTCCAAGCTTTAGCTAAGGCCTCTGCATACTGATTGACGGCATTGTTGGCAGGGACCCTTTTAGAATCCAGTCCAAGCACTTTTCCATGGCGAGAAAGTATGTATCTAGAAAATGACCAACTAGTATAAAGATATTTCTTCAAATAAAAAATTCCTTAAAACGAAAATATATTTCACCAGAGTTCTTATAAACAATTTCAACCATAGCTATTAATCCAGTCTAACAACACAAACTGAGCAACCCCAAAACTGCTATTGTAAACCCATAGGTACAAGAGAAATACTTTATACAATATACGTAATAAGTAGTTAAAAAAAAGAAGAAAAAAAACTGCATGATCCACTGCTACACATTCTCACTACACCTTAACTTTAATTTTTAATTTTTTAAATTATAATATATAAGTTTTATGTGAGTGGGAGTGTGATGTGGGGGCGGTGTGTCCTTCAAAAAATTAGCCAAAATTGAAGACATTCATAATTAATTCTTAAAAGTTTCATCCTAAAGACACAATCACCATTAATATCAGGCCTACATATAGAAAACATGGGTATGAAGACCAATAAAAAAATATGATGAAATAAATGAGATAGAGAGACTGCCATCGAAAATTAGTGGAATGTGAGAAACTAAAAAGTTTCAATAACACACTATACAACACAGAAAAGAAAAGGGCTTAGTTAAACATTGAGTCTCCGCAATTTTAGCTTTTAAGTATTTTTTAGACAATTAAGCCTCCCTTATTTAAAAGCTAAGCAGATTTTATCGTTTCATTGATTTTCTTCTACTTAAAATGATCAAAACACCCTGCTGTTAATATCAAATTATTACAAAAAAATCTCATTTCTTTCGTATTCAAACCCTTGTCTTATTATATATTATAAAATCCTTCGATTTTATCAAAGTTGTATTAAATTATGGACTTTCTTTCCTACTCTTTACAATTATTTTATATCTTAAAAACCCAAAACATTTGACAAAAAAAATAAGATTTTTGAGGATTTTATGCCGAAGAAAAGCATTTCATAGCCCATATTTGCTTAATTTGAAATAAATAAAGAAAATTAAATGAGAAAAAACTTTACTGTAATCGCATGTAATTTAAACTAAGGATACCAAAGTCATGATTAAGTTAAAAACAAAAGGATCAAAGAAAAGACCTGTAGGTTTACAATGAACAGATTCAATAACGGGCTGCATGGGTGAACGGGGTAGCGAAGGACATCAGTGAACAGAGAGTCAGAGGGTTGGACGTAAATGCTTTTTTTGGTGTACAGAAGAGAAAAAGGTTGGATAGAAATATTTGTCAACTTGGAAATAGAGAGAACTAAAATGAAAACGAAAAGTGTTAGGTACAAGAGAAATAGAAAACGATTGAGGAGGATAGAGATGAATAGCCATAAGTACTAAACAGTACTCTCAGTTCCACCATTTTTTTAAATTATTTCTCTTCATTCACTCTCATCAAATACCCTATATTAATTCTATCTTTACTCACCTCTCAACCAAAGACACCCTAATTTCTTTCGTGCGTTAAAAATTCCGACCCTAAGGCTTTGTTGGATAAAAAGAAGAGAGAAATAGGTAAGATGGAAGTAAGTTGACAGAATAAAAGTAAATAAGAAATAAAATAGAACTTAAATGTAAGGTTAAAGAAAAAGAAAAAATAGAGAAGAAAGATGAATAAAAATACGTGAGAAATAGAAAAATGAAATCCCACCTATTTTTCTAATTATTTTTTTCATATTTCTTTTCTCCTCAAATACCTTTGATGTTTCCCGATACCAAAAACACACGAGAATGTCCTAAAAGAAAAAGGTTCGAAAACTCATAATTCAGGGAAATATACATGGATTTGTACAGTTGTATCCCTGTTCAACGCGGTGGCCATGGTCTTGAGGGGGGACATTCAAGATCCATAAATGTAACATGACTGAACTCCAGTAGCGGCCACCTGCCCCGGTGCCTCTTGATGGCACTAATAGCTTTACTATCGTGCAAGTTTGACTATCCTGAATTTTCATCGTGGAAAAATATACATCAATATCTAAGCACATATTTTATTATCTCCAAATGAACTCTGGTTTCAAACCACTTAAAAACTTGCAATATTCCACAAAATATATAAACATAGGTATCAGCAAAGAGAGTTTGGTATTTAACTTGAGCAAACCCATAGCTGCAACGAAACAATTAAGACCTTTCAAAACGTTAGATGATAGCATAGTATGTGTAATTTACAGCAATACTTACCTATGAAGTTCAGTCACAAGATTACTAAGACCGGCAAATGAAGAGGCAATAGTGTTCAGTTCTATTTGCAAAAGTGATTTAGTCTTTTTATCAACCATATAATCTGAACGATGTAACCCCAATCGAATTTCCTATACAAATTTTGGCAGAGCAAAAATAATATCAGTAAATCCGTTTAACTCACTTCATCAAGAAAAATAAAGAAGAGATGTGTACCCTATCCTCAACCTTTTTGCGAAAGTAATAAAAAGTAAAATAAATAAAAATTCTTATAAACTAAAATCAGTTTATCCACTTCACCTCTTAGAAAATTAACTGGAGAGAATTTCTGCAAAAACTAAAATGCACAAGAGAAAATTTTAATTTAGTTTTTCCTTCATATATTTATTTTATTTATAACTATCTACATATAAATTTATCTAAATAAAAAATATATAAGATTTATATTTTCTACAACCAACATTAAACATATAGTGAAGTTCTAATTTCTGAACAATCTAATTCCTATCTTTGAGAACGAGAGAATATGAGCACAAAATGAGTTCTTTTGAAATATATTTAAAACAAAAACAAAAAAAAGATCCTCTCGTGATACTCTTGGTGCCATTATACACAGGTTACCTCTTTTTTGTCAATCTGTAGCATCTTGGAATGAATATCCAAAAGTCTAGAGGTGAACTTATCCGCTTTCTTAGTTCTGCATTGAGAAACAGAAAAAGAATCTTAATACACCTACCCTACTACAATATTGCACCAAAACTCAAGTAGTGGTGCCACTTGCATGCATGCACAAGATATCTAACAAAAGACGATGGCACCGGATAATTTGCAAGTATGTAACCTGGAGAGAGACTGGTGGAGAAACGTTGCATCCAAGCTGATTCGATCAACGAGTTCATTGAAAATAGGAGCCAACTCAGTCGCTTCGCTCCACTGGTTTTCAGGAAATGGCGTGGGTAACAAGGCAACGGGAGCATGCACCAATCCCACGCCAGGAACGCTTCCGGAATTCTGCAATCATCGTCACATCGATTGATTCATGGTCAAATCCAAATTTAAATTAAAATCGAAAAATTCGAAATGTCAGGACCGTTACAAAAAACATTCGACGCCTATTTAGGGTGTGACAGGTAACGGAACGCAATGTAGTTAATTAAAAGAATAAAAAAATGTTGAGATTGACCAGAACGGATTTGTCGGCGACGAGGAGGCCGTGGAGAGAGCTCCAAACGAGGGCTTCGTAAGCGAGGGTGCGGAGGAGTTGTTGATCGAGGCGGTGGTAATCGAAGAGGGGAGAGTGTTGGAGGGGAGTGAGAGTGAGAGGTTCAGTGGGAGACATGACGAGATTGGGGGAAGAGGAGACGAAAGGAAGCGATAGAGAGTGGCGGCGGAAGGCGGAGAGAATGGGGAAGGTGGTGGATTTGTAAGCGGAGAAGAAGGGTTTAGTCTCATAACTTGCAACGCAACCCATGCCTGCACTCATTTTCGCCTCTTTCACTCCTTCTCTCGTGTGTACAAACAATGAAATTTTAAAAAATAATAAATAGTTACCTTTTTCCTTATAGAGAATAATAAATAAATAAATAAATATTTTTAGAAACTAAAATAAAACTAGTTTTAAAAGTAAGTGGTTTTAAAATACCTCTTATTCTAAAAACTATTTTTCTTTAATTTTATTGCTAAAAAGAGAGTTGACTTTTGACTCTCCGTAAAGAGAGTTATAAGGCGACACCTTTTCGAGGATCGGAATCTCCACAGGTACAACAGCCACTAACAATTGGTCCCTTTCACTTTCAATTTGTTCTTTTCAGTGGGCCATGGCCCGTAAATGGTTTTTTTTTATCTTGCTTACGTATTTTTTTTCTCTGGTAAGGGAAACTCTATTAAAAACTGAATTTATTTTAAATTTAAATATGTTTTCTTAACCATGAAACACAGTCATAGTTTATTTTTGGTTGTGATAATTTCTTTTTTCCTTTTGTCTCTAAATTTTATGTTATTTCACTCCTTTTTATTTTATTCTGAACTCTCCAAAAGTATTTATATTTTGCTGTTGTCATTTATAGATTATTTGTATTTTCTCTTTTGTTAAATATTTTTCGATGAAGGAATATTATGAGGACCAAATAAATAAATAAATATTTTACAGATTAAAACAAAATAACAATAACCAAAATTAGAGAATAAATTTACAGGATAAAAGCAAAAAACACCTAAATTTTGAAAATTATAAATATAATTAAAATTGACCTAGTTTATAAAAATTTGTAAAAAAAACATGACAAGTCATATTTCATTCATATAACATCATTACCAAATTAATATAAAAAGGTAAATAAAAAGTTAATATATTTTATAGCATTTTTATTTCAAAAAGAAACACGAGTTCCAACTTTTCATAACTTGGATTTTAAATATAAAAAAACACAAGTGAAGTTTAAAATGACTTGTTTTTGTTATTGGATCTTAGAAAATGGCTTTTATACAGATGAAGAGGTTAATGAATGGCATTATCAGAGTCCTCACTCCCTCGTGAAAGGTTGGCTATGGCTTCATTCAAGTTCAAACCAAAGCTACTTTATTGATGTCACATCACAACTTCACTCAAAAACCATTTTTTCTTCTGAATTTGTAATGTTGTGGATGCTGAATCCCATTTTTTTCTGATTAAAAATGTTGTTGTTTAAGATTACTACACCAGAATTATAAAAATAGATAATAATTTTTAATTGATTAATGTATAAGAATATTTCAATGTATTGAAAGCAATTTTTATGAGAAGAATCTAGTTTAAATGTATATAATCACTATTTAAAGATTTTGTATGTACTATATATCATCCAATAAAAGATTAGCATGTAATTAAACAATGTTGACTTTAAAAATACTTTAAAAGTCACACATATATAAAAACGAATTCCAAATTATTTATAATGTAAGAAAGTTGGATTCCTATGCATTAAAGTAATTCTTTTATGTAAAGAATTTTATTGAAATAAATTGGATAGCACCATTTAATCATAAATTGTCATATAGTATGACATCATTATTTTTTGTAATAATTACTTTAAAAGTTATTTTCTTGAAATTTTGTAATTTATTAATAATATAAAAAATTACTTTGATAATGTATAAAACAATTTACTTATTATTGGCGGTATAATTTTTATATCATTATTTAGTTAAGAGATTAATTTGTATATATATTATTAATTAATGTAAACAAATTATTTTGTCCATCCATCATAAATTATGGTTTATATGGGTATTTTTATATTATTCTCTTATAAAAAAATTTAAATTTGACGTTAACAACTTGCATGAAACAAAAGGTGACACTCAAAATCAACTCTATTCACAACAAATTGAAATTCTAATTTTAATTAAAAAAAACACTTAAAATAATGTTATCCATATTGCATATAACATCCATCATTGATTTGGGACAAGACAATATAAAAAAATGCTAAATTTTCTTAACCTAAAATAATGGTTGATTTGGGTGATGTCAAAAAAAACACACCCATGTACACTTAGATTAAGTAATATAAACGACTAACCTTGAAGTCATATTAAATTTTAATTCAAAACCAATTGGCAAATGAAGTTTATTTGCTTCCTCAACAGAAGAAAAACTGACCTAATTCATTTGCAGTGTTATCCATGCACTGCAGAAATTTTTCGAAGTGTTCATATGAGAAACAAACACTTCCATTTTTTCTCAACTCTGCACGACCTGAAGTTTGAATAGTCGTCTTTTTTGTTTGCCCCTTAAAATGGTAATACTATATTATTATTGTTCTTTACTTGGTAATTATTTAGCTGTAAAACAATTCTGCATGTATTAATTAAAATATTGTAACACTATCATTTAATTACAAACCTTTTCACACTACCAAAAGGGGGCAGAAAGGTGCAACTTGGGGGAAACACTTCATTGAAGAGGACAGGTTAGAACAGTTCAATAACTTTATTGGTTAGAACTAAAGTGATAGTCGAGACGCCATCAGAAGGAAAAACTAAAAGAAACAAGAATGCATCTCCTCTTCCTTCACTGTTTTAGAGAGATAAGGAGTGAGGAGACCTGAGGTGATATACGTATAAACCATACATAATATTTTGAATTGCCATGAATGTGATATCTCGGGGGCTTGGCTCCATCAAGTTAGGTATACAGTATCTACCACTCCAAAACCAGGTAAAACTCCACCTTCATAGGATGATGATACTTTTGTACGCACCATATACCCACTTTCGTTATTAATGATGATCTTATCTTTATTCCTGCAAATTCCAGTCCATCAATGTCAAGGTTATTGCAAATTTAAGCATAGGAGTATGATAGATATGTAGCCGAGCAATATACCTTAAATAAGTACCAAATATTCCAGCTTCTGCAATCACATGACCTGTACTCCAATTACCATCACGCACCAAAATTGCAGGAAAAGTGGCTGGAAATATCCTCTGCATGAGGATGTAAGCTGCATCTTCTTCAGAACCAGCTTCCTGTAATTTAAGGAGGCTTTCCCTCAAATCGTCACCATAAATATTGTTTCCTGAAAAGTAATTATAGTTCGTTATTTATGTTTCGTCCCCAGACATTTTTTCCAACATTGTTGAATCAAAGTTTAATACAAGACCTCCTCCTTCTCTTTGCGGTTTCATCACAAATAACTCTGGATTTTCAATTGCTTTTTTAACAATATCCGAGTCTTCCAAACTCCACAACCCTGCAAAACATGCACGCAATTTGGCAACGTGGTCTTTGTTTTCAACAAACCTGTTTACAGTTTTGAATCAAGGATTTAGGAAGAGATATCAACCATGGAAACAAACTATGATTAGACAAAATGAACAAATTAGTCACTCAACAACTTATTTGCTAGGAAAGGGAGATTAGTTGTACTTTCGCTTCCAAACGTGTTTAGCTCAAATGATAAACTTCTAGTTACTTAAAACAAAATAGAGTATGAGGGAATTATGAGGACACAATGCATTTTCATCATCATCCACAACATTTTGCTTCTAAACATCGACCCTATATTCTTTTTCCCCTCATTTTTCGAGAGACAAGAAGAAATATTATTCTTGAAGTGGCATTAAAAAAATCGAACTTAAAAGTTAAAAAAGAACAAACAATGAAACCACATAAATTAAAAAGTCATTGTTAATTTTCTGTTAACTTAATCTCCCAGGTTGAAATAAAATCTTTTTCACAGCCATTAAATAATGCTTTTAAATTTAGATCTCTGCCCTTGGCCCAATTGAACCCATCACTTATTGTAGCTTTTTTTCTCTTTCAACAATACCTTCTGGAATTCATTCCTGAAGATTTAGGCCGTTTAAGATAAGGCTAATAACTTCCCATACCCATGACTCTTACACGTTGTCAATATTGGCCAACCTAAGACATACAAGAATGATGTTGCAAGTTCTGGCTATATTCTCAAGGATCCCACTGTGAAACAAAACCTTTTTAACTTACTACCGAATGAAGTCCCATTGGGCTACTGTCCATGAATAACAAAAACCTATTGCACTAGGGTACAATCATATCATGATTAAGACAAAAACTCACAATAGTCCATTTTACACTTTTCCTTTAGACATAGTATCTGTGAATTGATCAACGGCTTTAGAAGCATTAAAGACTGGAATAAACTTGGAATGTATAAGAATATTAATCAGAATATACCTCTCAAGAACACCAGGTTTTGCAAGTTCCTGTTGAATCTTTTTGGTGCCAACCAAATGATAAGATATTGAAGGGCATTTGATAGCAGAAGATTGTTCCATGAGTAGCCTAGCTCTCCATTCCTACACACCAAGCAAGATACTCATTGACAAGATAGAAGGATCATTAATGCTAAAAACCAATGCAACTTAAGCAGGAAAAATATTATGGTGGAGAAAATCCATGGAATACAAAGCACGAGGTAGGTAAAAACAAAAGTAAATCGGATCTTGTTGGTTTAAGATATAATTGAGCTAAATGTACAAAAAGTAAAATGATAGAGAAAGTCTATACATTGTGATGTAAAGAAAATATGTTACACAGACCAATCTACAAGGAATTTTGCTTTTGAAACAAACGTTATAGGGCCCAAGTAATAGTATTCATTATTACTATAAAAAAAGAAGTTTGGTTACCAGATAAGGGAATCAAATTTAGTTGTCAATATATCATTTTCTAATAGTGAGATATACTGGGTTCAGTGAATTAGTTCTTCACTAATTATTGAAAAAACAGTAATAGTCGATAGAAAACAAAAGAGATGCTTCTATGTTGAAAAGTCAGCTTTTCTGAGCAGCAAAAAAACTGAATTCATGTATCTCACAGATTCTGAAGGATAGTCTTTTGGTGTGTAGCCAGCCCGGTAGTAAACAACTGAAATCGCTTTACCGTCCCTGCAAGTTCCAATAAATTATATATTTCTCTACTGTCAGAAACGAAGTATAGTTAAGCCAAAAACTAGTGGAATAAAGTCAGATCTCCAAGAGAGTTGACATACACAGAAAGTGTTCCATCCGGCAGAATTTCTCCTTCCTGATCAACTTCTGCCAACGTTTTCCGTATGCTTTTAATATGATGCGTATTATAAAGCTAAGGAAAATGACTCTTACAATCCAAATGTACTGAACATAAAACTACAGTAGTTTCCCTTGCATAAAAACATCTCTATATATCCTTTGATATCAAACTTGACAGTCCTAATAATACAAACCAGATTCTTCTCTGCTAGATTGTTCCTTTAGTATCATAATTTTAACTAATAAGAAAAGGATATTTGTCTCTTAGAAGGGCGGAAATATAATGCTGCTCATACATGTTTCTTTCTTCAACTTGAACCACGACCAAAATTGCAGCCCTGTACAGATCCATTCAGAAATATGGCATGGAACCAAAAATATTAGCAGAACCGCAATTAAAGGTGAAAAGGAACTTTCTTTTTCTCCAAACTGACCTGGGATTGTTATACTCACTCCAAGCTTTAGCCAAGGACTCTGCAGATTGATCGACAGCATTGTTAGCAGGAACCCTATTGGAATCTAGTCCAAGGATATTTCCATATTGAGAAATTAAGCTCCTGGGAAAACATCAAAGAATATCACGATACACATCATCATGATAAATTCACCTTAAATTAAAAATCCACCACCAGAGTTCGAGTGAAAATTTCAAGATGGACAGACTATGTTAATATTTTATGTCTCCAAGTACTTCGATTTCTAACCACTTAAAACTTCAAATGTATGCCTAGACGTGTGTGTTTATTTTTATTGACAATGAAATTTAGACATTTGCCTAAACTAACCCATAACAATGAAACAAATACCTCAAAAACAAGAGATTATAAAATAGAGATGAAAGCACAATACGTGAAATTCACGGCAGCTACTTACTTATGAAGTCCAGTCATAAGACATCCAATCAAAGCAAATGAAGTGGAAATGGTGTTCATCTCTATTTGAAGAAGTGATTTAGTCTTCTCATCAACCATATAATCTGACCGAACTATTGCCAAGCGTATCTCCTATTAAAATTATGACATGAGAAAAATCAATACCAGGAAATCCTTTGACTACCTGTATTTTAGTTGTTTAAAAAGAATAATAATAAGAGTAGGCACTAAAACTGATTCTCTCTTAATACTCTCGGTGGTACAAATTTCCTACCAACATACACTTACCTCTTTTTTGTTAATCTGTAGCATCTTGGAATGAATATCTAAAAGTCTGGAGGTGAATTCATCTGCATTCTTAGTTCTGCATGCATCGAGATGAGTAGATAATATCATATCTTTGCAAAAACTAGACTGAGGTGAAAAACAATTCTAGGCAGCTACAGGTAGTTGCAAAATGTATGATAACAGAACAAAAGATTCCAAGCAAATGTAAGTAGATTTGACACTAATAAAACATGAAAACCCATGTTGAGACCATGAAATCATCTCCAACTCAAAACCTTTCCTCCTTATATATTGTTCACCTTGCCTAATCGTATCTAATATGGGACTCCAACTTACACTTGACTCCAACAATTGGTCATGTAGGACCGAATTTTGACACTGTAGGACCAAAAATCAAACTCACCCACACAACACAGGTTTGTACAATGAGTCAAATTCACTCTACAATAATATAATGTACATTTTCTTAAGGTTCCCGTTTTCATGGTGCCAAAAGTCAAGTTGACTCGTTCGGTGGCTAGTAATATATACAAAAATATTACCTGGATAGAGATTCCTGGAGAAATTTCCCATCCAAACTCACCCGATCAACAAGATCGTTAAAAATAGGAGCTAATTCACATGCTTGCTTCCAGTGAGTTTCAGGAAATGGCCCGGGTAATAAGCAAAGGGGAAGATGCACCAAGCCCACACCAGGAACTGTTCCCGATCTCTATGATAGGAAACATTGATTATAAACACCAAAATATCATTTCAGTTTTCAAAATTACTCAACATTTATAACTCAAAATACTATTATTATCATTAATGTACTAACTTGTACAATGAATCATGCGCAAACTGATACAAGAGAACATTAACAAGGCTTGTGAGTGTTTTCTCTATATATATTGTTTGGCATTTCTACCCAAGATGGAACTCACGCCACACTCGTCTCCAACATATACCATATAAAATCTCACGAAACCTATCTGAGTTTTACTATAATTTTAGTAAAATTTGCTCTGTTATTTTAAGATTTTATTATTATTATTATTATTATTATTATTATTATTATTATTATTATTATTATTATTATTATTATATTTATATACTAGTTATGCAATTATATTAAACTAACATCAATACAGAAAAAAGTGAAACTATGAAAAATGTACACAGGTTGATGAGTTTTGTGTAGGGTGAGATAAGCAGAAGTAACAAAAGTTGCATGAAGGGAAGGAATGGAGACCAAGTAATAGAGAGAAAAGAAACAGTGGCAGAGTTTGACCTGAACCGATTTATCACCGACGAGGAGGCAGTTGAGAGTGCTCCAGACAAGAGCATCATAAACGATGTTGTCGAGCAGTTTTTGGTCGATACGATGATAATCGAAGAGGGGAGGCGCGGCGGAAGAATCAGCGTCAGCCTCTGCAAGAGGAGCAGAGTTGAGAGCCAAAGGCTGAGACATGAGTTTAGGGAAGGAGAGTGAGTGTGGTTGGTGGGGGAAGAATGTGAAGGTGAAAGAGGGGAAAGGGTAAGAACCCAAAGGTTTGGTCTTTATCGCAGTGAAAGAAGGTGAAGAAAACAAGCACCCAGATCTACCACCCATTCTCTTCTTTTTCTCATCTCCTTTATATATTCCTATATATTGCAATCAGCACTGCAGCCACAGGTAGTGCTCCATCTTTTTCATTTTTCCTTTTTACATAAATAACGCTCCAGCTTTAAAATCGACAATAATATCAAAACAGTTTTTTTTTATTAGACCACATTTGACTCTGTCATTCTGGAATGTTCTTTTTTGGCATGTAGTGAAACAGATTACCAAAAATGGCTTAAATACTACTAACTATAGTTTATCTGTCAAAAGAATATATAAATGGAAAATTAAGACAGTTTAAAACTGGTGAATAATGAGGTGAAAATGGTTTGACATGGAATGAAGAGTTTTTGAGAATCAAATATAAGGAGAGAATTTAAGATTCGGTACAAAAGCGAATATGACTTGTATAATATGAATATGAATATGAATATGAATATGATGTGTACTGTTATTGGATAAAAAGCATAAAGCAATTCATCTAAGTTCATATTTTGAATCTAATTTGATGGGATGGGATGATTATGATTTTTTTAAAAATGCACTTATGTGTTAGAGTGGGATTTGATAACTAGAGATTTCAGTATATGCTAGCAGCTGATAAAATGAGAAAAGAAAACGGGTCAAACTCAAATTTCCAAAGGAGAGTTTTTCTTTTTACTAGTTTATTTGTTTAGTTGAGTTAGAGATAAAATTCATAGTGGGCAAATGAATTTGGTAGTGTTTAAGGTTAATTTATTAGTTTAGTCTACTATGTTAAATTGGTTTGTTCTTCTTAATTCAATGTCTGACTCAGACCATGAAACCAATTTTAACAACTTAAGTGATGACATAAGATTAATAAAAAGGTTGCAAAATTTGAAATGGTAGAATAACTTTTTTGGTAAATATAATAAATAATGTGATGAGAGGAAAATTAAAAACAGTATAAAAATGAAACAAGTAAATTGTATGATTAATTTATTTTTTTATTCAATATAGTTTAATTGAAATAGCTTATTTAAAATTAAATTTCATTATAAAGGTGTGATATTTTAATTTACTAGGATGGGGTGGGTAAGAGATTTTACATAATGGATAACTTAGTAAAACCTGTTTTGTGCTATATTGGCTATAAAAAGTCCCATGAAAGGTGGTTTTTCATGAAGGTAATGAACATAGTGAGTTAATTTTTAAATTTTGTTAATTAGTTCACAAAAGTTTTGTAAAATTATATTTGTTAGGATTAATCTTAAACTCATCCATCTTCAAAATATTTTGATGATGATAATGATATTAAAATTAAACAGTGAAGGTTATTCATTGTAAATATTATAAAAATGAAAATATTATAAATAATATAAAGAGTAGTGGTCCACTTATAAACATGAAAATATTATAAATAATATAAAGAGTAGTGATCCACTTATTTATTGAGTAAAATAATTTATTTTTAATTTTATTCTTTTATTTTATTTTAAATAGAAAATCCATATTAATTAAATAATAAATGTATTTAAATTTTTTAAAGAATTATAAAAAAAATTCTGCAAATCTTCTCGTATTCAATATCTATTTTAATATAAAAATAGTATTTAATATACTTTAAATAAAAAATTACAAAAAATAATTTATTTTATAAAATATATACATTTTAGTTAAATATAGTTACATTATAACTATTTTAAAATTTAATTATAATTAAATATATTTGGATGTATTATATTAAATTAATAATTCAACTATATTTATATATTTATTTAAAATATATTTTTAATTAAAATATAGATTTTCTTAATACTCTTATCTTTAAGATTTGTATTAAAATCAATATTTTTATTAGAAATATGTTTTAAATAAATATTTAAATATAGTTCTATTATTTTAAATAATTAATTATATAAATATATATTTATTATTTATCATATAATTATTTAGAAAATTTAATTGATATTTTAAAGAAGTATAATTTATATTATTAAAAAATAAATTTTAGATTATTAATAGACTAATTAATATATAAATAATATTATAATATGTATAAATAAGTGCATGTAAATATATCTAATTATAATACTATTAAATTAAATTTTAAAATTTGTAACTATATTTAATTAATATATATATATATATATATATATTTTATAAGATAAAGTAAAAAATTTAGTAAAACTTACTTTTTTTCGAGTGTCATATCATATATTTGTCAGAAAAATATTTTCATATTATTATTTTTATATTAAAATAAATATTGAATATAAAGTAATAATAAGAGAGGAGAGATAATCTGAAACAAAATATTAATAACCTTTTAAGAAAGAATTAAACGTATCTATTATTTAATTAATCTTAACTTTCTATTTAAAATTAAACAAAGGGATAAAATTAAGAGTGCATTATTCCTTATTCTACTTATTCTTGGAGTGTGGATCTATACTCTAACATAGATATAAGAAAACATAAAATGTTATGAAAAATCATTATAAATAATTAAAAGAGTTTTAAGAAGATTAAATTACAGAAAGAAAAAAAGTTATAGATGGTATAATAAAAATAAGAGTTAAAAGTAAATAAAATATACAAAATTCTGTATAACTATATAATTATGATGATGGTCTAGAGGAGTTTTTATGGGTGTTAAGATCAGTTAAGACTTTATAATTTATTTTATTATTAAAAAATGTCATAAAAAATTTAGATTAACAATATATTTATGTTATCTAAATATTTCTTTAAATGGTTTTAAGATAATATTGTAAGTTGCATATCAAAGTAACTCCCGCATGAGTTCCTAATTTTCAAGTTTAAAATAGGAGATATAATCATATAACCATTTTTTACTTTTGGATGATATTACTTATTTTCTATTTTTATTTTTTATTTTGAAAGTCATTATTCACTTTATTACACATTTTTTTAACTTTTAAATATAGTTTAATTCAAGTTCTCTTAAATCTATGTTTTCCAAAATTTTATATTTTCCAAAAATAAAATTGTTGTTGGTTTATCTCTCCTAATTGTTTTTCAATCTTTTAACTTATATTAAACATTTTGGAACATTATTTGGAGTGTATGTTGAATATAATTTTTTAAATTAAATTTGTTCAAAAGCTTTATTTAAAAATACTTCTTATAGATTTTTTTAATATACTTTAAAAATTTTGTTTATTAATCTTTTAACTTTGTCGTTTTTAAACTATGTTATTATTTTTATAGTGTATGTTTTCATATCCTTTTTCAATATAAATATATATTCAACCTTTATTTCAAATATTATAACTATAACAACTTCTTAAAATATAATAATTTAAATTATTTTATTGATGATTTTTACATTTGAAATATATATTCAAATGGTATAATTAATTATTATAAGTATAACGTATTTGTCAAACCAAACTTTAATATCTATCATTCTCATGCATCTAAAACGAATAAATCATTAAATATATGAACATATTTGTTTTTCGATATTAAATAGTTTTTTGAATATATTTGATTATTGTGTTAATCCATTTAAAACAGGGAAATGTTTAATTTGGCTAAATAATAAAAATAAGTCAAATTTATCTAAGTACCTAAAATACCTGCAGGATAATAAAAAAATGTTATGTTTACATCTCATATATTTTTAGTATAAACTATCTAGTTCATGAAACTCAATCTAAAACTTCTATGTGATTGTTTTACAAATTAGGGATTAATTAATTTTGTTATAAACAATATTCATTTAACTTGTATTTACATTAACAATAATTTTTAATTACTTCTTTTTATTCATAACGTGTTGGATGTTTTAATAAATGAAAATATTTGTTAAAATTAATAATTAAATCCATATATATATAAGTGATGTACTCTAAAATCTAACTAGGTTTGTGCAAATTTATTTTTAATGAGAATTTACTTACATATATCATGTTAAGAGTTCAGTAAACATGCCTTGTTACTTACATTATCAACTAATTAAGAATCTTAATGGTATTTTTAGGATAATTTATATCAAAGCAAGTTATTAAATCTACTAAAAAAACTTATTATTATACATGGTGGATTATTATTTAATAGCAATTAAAATTTTTATACAATATATTCTTTTGTTATATATACAGATAACATTAATCTTCTTGTAGGAAGAGTTAAATCAATTAACTAACAATCAAATCATAACACGTAAAAAGAATTTCATTTTAATTATTAGTTAATATTTTTAATAGAATATTAATCCAAATTTAATTCTGTTTTTTCTTATATTAAGAGTTTAATAAAAATTATACTATTAAAAAAGAGTTTAGTAATATATATTAAATAACTAATTATAAAACAAGATTAACATGTTAAAATAATTATTATCAAAATCTTTAAAATCATAATAAAATTTAAAAAATTAGTTAAATATGATTTTAATCCTTTAAATATTTGTTAAAATAGTCTTTTGTTCCTAAATAAATTTTTATCATATTTTGTTTTTATAAAAAAAATTGATACCTCATCAAAAATCATTTATACTCATTTATAAAATATAAAAAAATATATTTAAAATTTGTTTTAAAAACAAAATATAATTTTAAAAAACAATTAAAAATTTAAAAACATGTTTATCAATTATAACACCTCATAATTTCACCCACTACTTAACTCTTTTTACCTTTTACACATGCAATTTATTAAACTAAAATTTTACTCATTCCACACATTTAACCTTTAGAATGAAATATAAGAAATGAATTTTAAATTTAACAAAAACTTATTTATTATAAAGAAGATCTGCACCCAGAATGTACATATATATCTTATGCTTAATTTCTAATAAGATGAAAAGGAAAGGAAGTGAAAAAGTAAAAGAAAAACGATAGATAACATAAAAAGGAAAAACAAGAAACAAATTTATAGAAAAAATAAGATGAAAACAAATCCTCTCATTCACCCTGCGGATTCATAAAATCGACCTTACAAGCGAAATCAACACAGTGAGTTTGTCTGTGATTGAGATCAGAAGACTTTTGCAATGGCACGCTCCTTTTCTCCCTTGAAGTATAATGTGAAGGAGTCCCTAAAGTCACTGTCTTCATTGCTTGAGAAGCCAAAGTTTTGATTAGGAAAAGATAGAGCTTGTAGCAAATGCCTGCATGAAGTTCTCTTCTGTCCATCTTCAGAAAAAAATTATGTGGAGATGCTGTGCTGTGTTGCTGAGTAGAAGGGTTAGATAGATAGATAGAACGAAGCAGAAAGAGAGTAATGTCCTTGCTCCTTGCGTGCTGAGAATATGTACAAGTTTTAGCTTCCAAGTAACTGAAGCACTGAAACTTTCAGACCACGTTCTTGCTTTTCTTTCAAGGGATAGATGCTGGTGTGGTGGCCCCATATTTCCATTTAATGTCAAACTTTCAGCCAAGAACACGTTACTTCTTACTTCTTACTTCTTATTTTTTTCATTATATTATTTTGTCTTTTTTATATTATTATTGTGTTTACATTCCTTCTATTTTTTTACTCAAACCAAACACAACTTAACCTATATCAACATCATACAAACAAAATTTTAAAAAAGTTTAAAACACAATATTTACACTAAATATGTATTGATAATTTATCTTCGTTACTTCAAGCATTTCCCAATTTGTCTCTCCCGTTTCCAACATGTTATTTTTTGCAACATCATTGTCTCTCATCCATGACATTCATTACGTGCTTGCTTGCATACAACTTTATGCACTTTTTACTAAGTTCCAAGAGTTTGAAACAAAGGAAGAGTTGACAAAGATTTAAAGAGTATTTTGTATCATCATGGAAAAGTTAAACTAATAGATTAAACCATATTTAGTTAAGTTTTCAACATCAAAAGTCTTTGTATCTTTTTATTTTATATTCAAAACCTCTCATGCATAGAAGGAGAGGCAAGAGGTTAAAAAACACAGTGAAAAAAAGTAAGAAAAAAAGATAGTTAAATTTTTTTTGGAGAATTCATGCCCATTATTTGTTGTTTCAACAATTGGAGTCCATGGCGAAAGAAAAAAAAAGAGTAAGAAAAAGATATTGATAGGAATTAGAAAACTCTTTAACTTCACCAAAATTTTCAAGAAATTTGAAATTTCTATTTTTTTTTAAAAAAATTGCTTAAAGAAGGAACTAGAAAAAAATTATTACTTTTATCACTTTAAATAAAAAAGAAACGTACATAAAATCAGATTCTATTCTCATTCAGTTTAAAGTAATTTGTATAAGGGATAAAGTTTTATAGGTAAATAACTTAACTTTCATTGTAAGCCTATCGAAAGCAATATAGGACATGTGAAGCAACATACTACTATACAAAATAGTCTATGCAACATGTTTCAAGTGATATGAGACTAAAACTATATTGGCTGAATTTGAGATAGTAATTTTCATTACAAACCAAATAATTTGTTGCAAAAAGCTTTTTTCAAGTGATGTGAAACTTTTTATTTCATGTTCTTTTTCTATATATTAGAGTCTTCTTCAAAGATGTTGAGAAAGTTAATTCACTTATGTCTTAATCTTACAATTATAAAGAAATATGCATATTTATATAATTTTTACAAGATTAAAAAGGAATTCTAATTTTGTACTTTCCAAAATAATAATTCTTTTTGTCATAAATATTTATTAAGGTGATTGAATAATTTTCATCACATATAAAATGACTTATCTACCTTTAAAAAAAAGAAAAAAATATAAATTGAAAAAATAAAGTCTCATGACAAAATAAATTATACATATTATTGAAAAAAAATAAAGAAAGTTTAACCATAAATATCAAATATTTTTTATTTTAATTTTTTGAAATTGTTTAAAATTCTCATCAAAACACATTTTTCTTTAACTTTTTTCCATTACTTTTATTCTTATGTATTGGTTTATGAATCATATTCTCATTCCAGTGATATTCTATGGAATTGTTTAGGATATTCTATTTCTTTATTGAATATTAAAAGACAACACAAAACATGTCCAATATTAATTCAAATAAAAATTTGTAAACCCATCTATGTAGAAAATGCAAATGATACATGTGTAGATAATAAAATCTCCAAAAACATAATTAATTCATCTGGGAAAGTAAATTCTTTTGTGAATTTGAATTAGTTATGATTATTTTCTCTATAGTGTTTCTCATTTAATTTCACGTGCAAAATATAATAAACATTGGTGGACACTTTAAGTTCATTGGTAGTGATAAGCAAAATATCCACAGTTACCATTTATTTATACAATACCTACATTTATAAAATAGATAACCTTTATTCTAATTATTTTTTAAAATTAAAAAATTGACAAAAAAACAGTACAAATGAGATGTTGCGTACAAAAATTCACTAGTAGGTAAATTTTTTCTTAAAACTTTATGTTTAATAACTTTTTATTAAAAAATATTAATTAAATATTTGTTACCCTTTTAATACATTTTTACGATGATATCTAAGCACAATATTTTTTATATAACTTTGAATATAAATTTTATAATAAACTCCATAAACTAAGAAAATAGTTTTCAAGCTAAATCAAGTAAATTCAAAAGAAATGTGTTGTAATTCCTGGTAAATGGATTCTAATTAAAATATTTTATCATGGTTTATTTTAATAGTAATTTTTAAGTTACCTAAATATGTTTTTAGAATTTATAATTTAGAAACATGTTTTGATTTAGATCATTTAGAAATAATCTAAGAAAGGAATGTAGAAAATAATATAAACATTTACTATTTTTTTTTTAATTATATATTTCATGATTAAACAATTTAGAGAGTAAAAGATTTTACAAAATTATTTAATATAAATTAATTTTTTTTTATATTTTTCTTGAATAGATATATTAAAATGAATATCATATATAAATTCTTTCACTGATAGATATGACGTTATTTTGGTTCCCGCCATCAAAGATCACGCGAACTTCATTTCATGAAGAGCAAGCTCTCGTTCACTCTCTCTCTCCCTTCAACCAGTAATGTTCTTTATTCCTTTCGAATTGGTTTTCTTACTAAGTTGTTCATGTAAGAATAGAAAGACTAACTAGTATAACATTGTGAGATTATCATTGACATTGCATAGCATTTCAGAGAAGATTGACTCATTCTCGGGCTTAGTCAGGATTATTCTACTTCCGAACAAGTTTATCTGTTGATGACTTAATGTGTTTTCAAATTTGTTTCTTATCGCATCTGAAAAAGGCTATTAAGGAACCAGAAGTTTCGAGAAATTCCACTACGGTCATTTCCTCTCTTCTAATGCAATTAGTATGAATCGAAATTGTGGAATAATGCCCGATGCAGTGAGCGATTCATGGAATAGATACTTTTTGTTTATTGAAAAACCTGATAGCTACAAATTTGAAGGTCTCGATTCCACGTAGCGTCTTCCTTCTTTCCTTAGTGACACTAGATCGATGTTATCTGGAAAATAACACAGATCTGTTTTAAAACTTCTGCTATTTCTGAATCTTCTTGGTTTATTATTATTTTATGTACAAATATCTCTTCCATTGATGGTTTAAATCAACAATTGCAGCGAAGTGCTGTTTGCTGTGAAGCATCATGTCAAATATTACAGTATGCGCACGCTTTAGGCCTTTGAACTCAAAAGAGAAGCAAAATGACAATAACTCTGTTTGCATTCGGTGCAGAGATACCGAAACTTTCATTTTCAAGGTTTTTTCTATCTCAGATTAAGCGCCTATTAGTTTTTACTTTTTGCTCTATAAAACCCAGTGAATCACTCATTACGATGAATAGCCTAATAATTTTGAATTAGTATTTTTCAGGACGAAAAGGATGAAGAATCCGTGTTTAGCTTTGATAGAGTGTTCTACGAACAGTCAGAGCAAGCTGATGTATATCAGTTCCTAGCTCTTCCCATGGTTAGAGGTACAACTACAGAATTTTCATTACAAATTTATGTCTATCAGTCAGCGTAATGCAGATTGAAATCTTCCTTAATTTGAATGAGTCTTGCTTCCTTATGAAATGACAGCCTCATTACCGCCAAATAGTGCATATCAACTTCGGTTATGTGAAAAAATTTATACTTATTGTTTGTTTAATGCTAGTATATGTCTGCATGTCGTACATTCAATTTTTTAAAAATCTGGAATGTTTCTTAACGATTAAAATCGGGAAAATGACACTTGCCTTAACTATAGTTTACTTTTTAGTCTTTATTAATATCAGGCTTTCGTTTTGTGTGTATTCCCATAAATGAAACAGATGTTGTTGATGCATTCAATGGGACAATTATCACTTATGGCCAGGTAAGATATTACGTGTTTCCAGTTTGCCAAAAGCTTTTTGCTTCTGTTTGTTAAACTTTCAAATCAACAATACTAGGTCATGTGTGGTTTTTTTCCTCAAATATGGCAGCTACATGGTTTTTCTCCTCAAATATGGCCGCTATATCATACTAGCTTCACTGAATATGATCCCTTGCATTAGCTCAGAAATACCCTTTTTGGAGCTACATTTTGGTTATGTTTGAAGGGGGAAAATAAAAATTAAAAAAATGTGTAGATGAGGCATGAAATATTTGAACTGTTATTTCACGGTGCATCAGTGTTGAATTCAAATCTAGCTAATCTGGAAGCAAGGAAAGGGCGCTTGATGCAAAAACTAGACAGTTCCCTTCTAAGTATTTAGCAAAGACAATTCGCAAAATCTACAATACTGTTAAACTTACATGTTACTAGTAAATATAGTTTCTTGTTATGATCACAATTTTCCAAAAACTTCTCTTGGGCTGTTGATCTTTCGTTCTACTACCTATTGACTTAAGAAAATACGCTGCATATGTTTTCCATTACGAGGAACTGCCGTAATTATTATTACAATTTTTTTTTTAATTTTCAGAACTTGTCAACAGTATTCACGAATCCATTTTTCTTTCGACTCTAATTGTTTGAAGGTTTCGTTTTTCTACAATCAATTGCAGACTGGAGCTGGGAAGACATATAGTATGGAGGTGGAAAATTGTCAGCTAAAACGTATCTTAAAACGATATTGCAAAACATAAAATACAGCAATGTAAACTACTTCTCTGAAGCAGGGACCTAATATACTTGAATGTGGTGAACAGAAGAAGGGACTTCTTCCAAGAATTGTAGAGGGACTTTTTGATTCCTTAAATTCTTCTGATGAAGAGAAAACCTATTCAATTAAGTTGTCAATGGTACTGAGGCACTTACTAATTTGACCACATCAGTCTTACAAAATCATCTGGTTATAGTAAATTATGTCTCTGATTTTGTTTATGATTCCTTCAGGTTGAAATTTACATGGAAAAAGTAAGGTATGAATAGAAAAAGCTAGTATCCCCTCCCCCCACTGTACTTATAGCATATTATATGCGTTTCTGGTCGGGAATTTTCTTTACTTTGTTGGAAAAACTAGTTTTGATGTGAATTTGGATTCTTCAATAGTAATCAGAATAACTCTATCCTCTTATGCAGGGACCTATTTGATTTATCAAAAGTTAATATACAAATTAAGGAGAGTAAATCACGAGGAATATTTTTGCCTGGTGTTACAGAGGTGAGCTGTTTTTATGGGAACTTTATATCTCGTTCCATTCTGATTATTCTTTTTCTATCTGAAGCTCCTTCGCTGTTCTCAATTAGATATGTGCTCTTATGTATATGATTAATGTGTAAAATTTCAATTTTGAAACTTCAATCCTACCTAGGCCCGACATTCAAACGTATAGGTATTAAATTATTTGGTTAGAATTTTCTTAGGATTCATACACTTCATAACTTTATAGCTTTGGCCTATAGACCGTAGTCCCTTGATGTGATTCTAAGAAACTGAGGAAATAAAATTTGATTTAAGAAGTGATATCAAGTTAGTAACTCGTGGTTTTGAATCCCGGGGTGTCTTTATGTGGGTTTGTGGGCTCAATGTCTTGGCCCATGACCCAAAGTAACAATTGTAACCCCTTAAGCTTCAAGTAAGTAAAGTTGTAACCTTAGCTCGTGGACTTGACCTTTCGCTCATCATGCCAGTTACTGTTATAGTTCTTTAGGCTTGATTTTATTTTCGATCTCTTGGCGCTTGACCCAAAGTAACAAATGCAACCCCTTAAGCTTCAAGGAAGTAAAGTAGTATGCTTATCTCGTGGACTCGACATTTTGACTCATGATGCTTGTAATTGGTGTAGCCCTTTAAGCTTATTGTTATTTTCGAAAACTTTAAGGAAATAAAGTTGTCCCTCTTTCTATTATATCTTCGGGCCTTGGCAATTCCACAGTAGGTGTACAATACACTTTTGTGTGCTTTAAGTCAAACTAAGCAAGGTCTCACATCTTTAGATTGAGCATTGGGCGAAGCTCTCCATGAGCCTGATTCAGAAAGTAGAGTGGCCTGGAATCATTCAGTATTTGTATATGAAACTTTAAAAGTTTTCCTCCCTTGTACGTGCATGCTACAAAATATTCTAAACCCTACAAACCAAAAACAAACAAAAGAAAATAATTGGTGATTCTTATTCAATTATTGCCATAAAGGACTAACGGCACCTTTTGAGTTTTTCATTCAGATTACTATAGTGGATCCTGTTGAAGCATTGCAAAACCTGTCTGTAAGAATAACCAACTTGAATAACATTTCTTGGTTTGATTTTACAATTATGTTGGCTTCTAACTCTGAACTCGAATATGTAGAAGGGGATAGCTAACCGGACAGTTGGTGAGACCCGTATCCTGCTTTGACTCCTAGCCCACCGTTCAGTTTTATTTTTATTTTTTTATATATAGTTAAACTGCATAATACATTTGGCAGCAAAAGCAATGGCCATACACATGGTACTGTCCGATGTATTTTGGTACTACTTGTGCCTGTTCAATGTTATTTTCTTTCATAGTTGATAAAAAAGCATAACATATTAGGCTAAATTCCCTGTTTTTTGACGGAGGAAAAGCAGTGATAGGAAATAGAAAGGTCACTTGCTTTCTGTAAACATCCTAAACAAAATATGTAGAAATGAACATGGCCAGCAGCAGAAGTCACTGCATTTATATATTCACAATTCAGCAAGAATTTTCCAGAGATAAAAGGTCATACTTCTTCCTAAATCATTGTTCTGCTTATGAATCATTCTTAAACACCGAGACTTTGAACAGGACGAGGTCCGGGAAACTAATTTTAGTGGACTTGGCTGGGTCAGAGAAAGTAGAGAAAACAGGAGCGGAGGGAAGACTTCTAGAGGAAGCCAAGACCATAAACAAATCCTTGTCTGCTCTGGGAAATGTAATAAATTCTCTTACATGTGGTTTGCAAGGAAAAACAAGTCATATCCCTTATCGTGATTCCAAGCTCACTCGAATTCTTCAGGATGCTCTTGTTAGTCCACCGTCCCTTTTTATAATTTATCAAAACATACCCATTGTTCACGAAATCAGTAGCCCAAACATTGTATCTCTTATTCGTAGGGAGGAAATGCTAGAACTGCATTGCTTTGTTGTTGCTCACCCAGCGCTTCTAATGCATCCGAGAGTCTGTCCACTCTTCGTTTCGGTGCACGGTATGTGATCATGAAAGCTTGAGGCATTGCCATTTTCTTTTCTTTCCTTTCTTTATTTTCATATGCTATGTTTAAAATGATTTTAGAGTTTCCTTGGCGAAAGTTATAATTTTAACTTCTTTACTTCCTTAAAAGAAATTCCTATGCTCACGTGCTATGGTGAGCTTTTATATAATACTCTACATTTTAAGCATAAGAAAAAATTTCATATGTTTAGAAAACTAATTGTAGAGAAAATTGAAGTAAAATAATTTGTACGAATGTGGATTCTTTTAAAATCTCACTATTTTAATTGTAAAATTCATTTTAAAAAATGTAATATAATAAAACTCATTCAAACAAAATAAGATCTCATAACAATTTTTTGAAGAATTTTATATTATAAATGTTCAAATAGGTGAAACATTTTATTTATGTCATTTAGTTATTATAAAAAATATTAAATTTATTCTTTGTCGCGATTTTTTTATTAAATAACTAACTATTTTACGTAGGCGTCTATTTCTATTTTTTTATATTTAATACTTTAATCAAGATGTTCCAGTCAAATAGATAATAAACAAGACGTAAATAGATCTAAATAACAAATAACAAGAATAACTAAAAATCTTAGACTGTTTTATATTTTGTTTAAGAGTCGTTTTGAATTTTAAAAAAACATATTTTCAATATATTTATTATTATTAATATAATAATAATGATAAGTTATATACTTTAATTTAAATCTCTTACACATAGATTTTATTTGTTCATTCTGAATCTCGTGAACTTCCTTAGTGTTATCAACCTCAAATCTCTCATTTTTTGTGTGTGTTTATTCTAGCTTTTATTTATATTAAATATTTAATTTTATGCTTTTATTAATTTATTCTTCAATATATTTTATATTTTAATTTAAAAAATAAAAATAAAAGTAAATCTTTAGCGAAAGAAATAAAATTAAAATTAAACACTGGTTTGGTTTGAATTTTTTTTCTTTCTAATTCAACCTAATTAAACTTCATATTTTTTTTTGTATATTTAGTTTAGATGTATTAATCAAATCCCACCACCAATATGTTAGTTTAAATAATACACTAGATATAATAAACATTGTTTTTAAGTTTATTTCCCGTACGGAAATGAATTTTTTTTATCTAAACAATAGAGTTAGATTATTGGTAAAGTCCAGGAATATTCAATGTATTATTAAAAAAATATTAGTAATGATGTATGAAGTTGAGAATAAAATGTTTGGAAAAAAAATATTATAATAATTATAGTTTTCATATTTAAAAGTATAATTAGAATTATAATCCATGAAATTACAAATTAATATTTTTACTTAGTTTTAATTATTAATTAACATCTTAAAAACTAGTGATTTAATATATAAAAATTACAGGTGAGGTAAACATAGAATTTGATACAACTAGGAATCCTAATCTAACCTTTTTTATACTTGAAAAGATTAAACTATTTTGAATTTCTACTTTAAAAGAAAAAATATTTTTGACACTTACTTTTTCAAATAATTTAGCTGATAATTATTTTTTGTAATAAAATATTATATTATAATAATAAAAATAAATGTAAACTAAATATTATAATAAAATAATAATTTATGATGATTAAATGTAAGAGAAAACAAAAGGAGTAAGTGCATTTTAAAATGATGATCACAGGGCGAAACATATAAAGTCGTCGCCTCGGGTCAATTACAGTGAAGAAAAAAGCGACATAAGTTCTAGTGCTGCTTCTCCGTCTGGCGACGAGTCAAGCGCTAGGATTTTGAACAAGGTGAGGATATTGTTGTAAAATCCCTTTGTAATTAGAATTCGTAATAAAATTTGTGTTAATACAGTTGAGGGAGAAATTTAATGTTGAAGATGTGAAGTTCCTAGAGGAATTGTTCATACAAGAGGGCATTCTCTTTGATCTTTCATCAGTTGAAGAGGAGTCAGACATAGGTGACCTCACCTTACAGATGATATCCTTGCTGCAAGCAGCCATGGAAAAGCTTACAGCTACTGTTGATGAGGTACGAGAAAAATGTGCGATAATCTTTTTCTTACTACAGATAGTACTGTTTCAGTTACTTTGAACCTTTTGGGCACTTTTTGTTTACCAGATTAATACTGGGCTTGGTTAAAATGTGAAACTTGTAAGAAAGAAGTAACAGAGTAATAATAAACACGCTTTCTTAGTCTTTTCTTAAATTTATCAACACTATATAACATTTACTCTAAAAGTAAAAAATTATCGTCTTTCCCTTTTTCTTCGAAACTTTACAACCAACCCTACTTTAAAACCTGTTTATCCATAGTAATGTTAAAGGCTTCTAAATAAATGCTGTATGAACAATACAGAATAAAATATTTATTTTGTTGCACATATAATTTCACAGCTTAAAAGGGAGAATAGCATTCTCAGGGCCAAAGTTGATGCCTCCACGGATTCTCTATTCTACAAGGGAGCAGAGAATAGTTCCATTTTTCAGAATATGATTTCAAGTATCCTGACTTTCTTTCTTCGCTGGTCGGGTTATACTTCTTCTCCAGGACGCTGGCAGTAACTATTCATTCTTATTTGATGCCTTGCCGAAGTGGGGCCTTCAAATACTATCAAAATAATGGAGAGAAATAATAAAGATGCCTCATGCTGATTCTCTTATAGTTGGACATTTTAGGGGCTGGCTAATAGCATAATATATGCTGAGATGACCAATTCATGGATCGTTACACAATCGATAGCATCGTTTGTGAGCATGTATTTGTAACCCGAGAATTGTTTTATATGAATAATAATTTGACATTAATGGCTGTTTTCAGAAACCTCTCTTTAATGAATTCAACCATATTGGCACAGTAGATCCATAAATTCACAAGTAGGCAAGAAAAATATGGATCATTTGGGCTACTTCAATTCGTCTTGATTTTTACACTGCCGTACGCAACACAGTAGCTGTACAGCTTAAGGGTAAGAGGCACTGGATTCCCTGGTTTTGTGATTTATGCACTGGTGTCTGGTTGCAATGTAATTTGGATGAACGGGATACTACTCCTATAGACTAATGTTAAAAAATTATGGATGAACCATTACAAAAAATCATGGATGAACAAGCTGAGTATCATGTTAAAATATTAATAGTGAGGATCTGAGTTTAGAACTGGATTCCTAACAATAAGACCGGCAATGCAATCAATAACGAGCAGCATGAGCCTTGGCCCTTTGGATAGATGAATGTAGTAGATCTGAGGTTCTATGATGCGTCACGTCATTGGTTGCAGTTATAACTGCGGGGGATCTGAGCACTGTAACCTGCCTTATAAACTATGCAGAATTATAACAAAAGGGAAACAGCTGACATTAGCCCTCGTCAAGCTCAGATTGTTGCCGGTCAGAAGTCTTGCATAGGAATATTTATTGCGAAGTGTAAACTATAAAGGTTCACGGTGGGTAGCTGAAGATTACGAGGTGAAGCAATACAATCCAGTGGAAATGCAAGTCCAGCCACAAGCGTGCAATCCGTCGCAAGGAAAAAACCATCTCCTTGCTTTTGTATTAATACTTTCTCAAGTTTCCGTTACCATTTCTATCGTTTTCCAGTGTTCTCTTTCCCTCTCTGGGGCAATTATCTTTCCGGGGCAGGTTCAACATGAGCTTAGGTCTCTTAAGGGAATAACTTAGGAGTTGTATTGCACTCACTGTCTTAGGCTAATCACTTAATATAATAGCGGTTGACCGTAGTAACATAAGGATAGCATGGTAATTCAAAGTCAAGGAACGTTTTCCTTTTGGCTTTCATTTACTTTTCCACCATCTAAAGCAAGAGTTTCATTGTTTTTTAGGCAAGACTTCACGTTAGCTATTTGAAGCAACCAATTGGGCGTGCATATATAAAAGGCAGGGAATCATTTTCCATAATGACAGTGTATACAGAGCTATAATTGGTATCAACTTAACTAGTTGGTAGTTGGTTCCATTGGACACAGGTGAAAACGTGTCATGGCTTCCAAGAGTGTATTTTTTCAATTTGTTTTATTTTCCATCTGTTTGGCTCTGTCAAATTCGGCGGAGTTCAAATACCCAGCAGTTTTCAACTTCGGTGATTCAAACTCGGACACAGGAGATCTTGCTGCAGGGTTGGGCTTTCAAGTTGCCCCACCTAATGGACAGGATTACTTCAAAATTCCATCTGGGAGGTTCTGCGATGGCCGTCTCATAGTGGACTTCCTAAGTAATTTTTAATTTTACCTTCAAATCTTATTATTTACAATTGTTGCTATCACTAACTAACCATTACTCGGAAAGCTTTTAATCATGAATATAAATATAAATAAATATTTAAAAGAACCTTGTTTTGGCAAAATAATTACAACATCATACGCAAAAAGAAATAAGCTAAACCGCTAGAAGATAAAAAGTTAGCGGCTTCTTTGTTTTTTCCAAACTAACTGGCCTCCCAATATTCTTGGGAACTTTTCGCTTTTTCTTCTCTTTTCTGCCACCTTCTCCGTATTTAGTTTGCTTCCAATATTAAGAAAATGGTTTGACTTTCCTCTTTACAATTTTTAATTTTGGTTTAGTATATTTAGTTTACAGTACTATCCTTTGGCCTATTATTACATCATCGAAATAATTTGACAAAACTAATAATTACATGAAAAATATTTTTCTAATAATGTATCAATACAAGCTGCATGTGAAACAAGTTGAATTTCTTTTTCCTGTATATATATATCAGGCAATAAAAAAGGCCGAAATGTTTTATTTTTATTTAAAGAGTTAAGTTCATGAGGAAAATATAGAAGTTTTCATATTAATTATTGATGAAAATAAATGCTACACAGGGATTTGACTTTGAATTTAATTATAATACATATTGTTATCCAAATATGATTTTTTAATTATTAATGTTGGTTAACACAAGCGCTCTCTTAGTATGAATAGTCCATTTCAGTACTGAGGTTAAAAAAATCTGAATGCTTGAGTATATAAAAATTAATGCCTTTAATTTAAAGTTATATCTTTACCCTCCACCTGAAATTTAGTACATTGATTGATTATACAGCTATTGATTTAAAAGAATGACTTACTTCCAGTGCAAGTTATACGCACCAAACAAAACAAACAAACATCAGATGGAAAAATAACTAATAGCAGATGTTTGAAACACAAGCAAAGCTGAGAGGATTAAAACCTCTCCTTACAATAATAGCCAATAGCCATGGCCACCAACACATGTACCCTTCGGATTCTTACCCTCATTGCCATCTGCATATCTTGTGCCAAATCTTTCCAGTTGGATTTTCCAGCAGTTTTCAACTTTGGCGATTCAAATTCTGATACCGGTGCTCTTATTGCCGCTGGTTTTGAGAGCCTTTACCCACCAAATGGACAAACTTACTTCCAAACACCATCGGGGAGATACTCTGATGGCCGTCTCATCATCGATTTCCTTAGTAATAAATCTCCATAACCTCTTTTTGTCAATGCCCACATCATCTATTTCTTCCTGCACATCATAATCCCAAGTAGATGTTTACGTCTCCCTCTCCCCTCTAACAACTCTTCCACTTATTGTTCCACGTGTTGTTGATTGTTTTATTGCAGTGGATGCTATGGACTTGCCCTTCCTAAATGCCTATCTGGATTCGTTGGGTTTGCCAAATTTTAGGAAAGGATGCAACTTTGCTGCAGCAGCTGCAACTATCCTCCCAGCCACTTCATCATCCCTCTGCCCTTTTTCCTTTGGGGTTCAGGTGTCTCAGTTCCTTAGATTCAAAGCTAGGGCCCTTCAATTGACTGCTAAAGGTATCTGCCAAAGGACAATATTTACTTATAGTTCCCTAATACTTTTAGTGGCATTTTCCCTTTTGAATTAAAATTTCATATCGGTAATCTGGGTTGATCTTTAATTAAAATCTTTACCATACAAATTATTGAAATTATCTATGCTAATTTTATCTAATGTTTTCAAAATTTACATCTGCTGTACTACTTCGGTGGCACAGTTAGTTTGCTGTCTGTTTCATAACTCATTCGTGTTAAAAAAAACATCAAATTGTTTCAGGCAGGAAATTTGATAAGTACGTCCCAGATGAGAATATTTTCGAGAAGGGATTGTACATGTTTGACATTGGCCAGAATGATCTTGCTGGAGCATTTTATTCAAAAACATTGGACCAAATACTTGCCTCAATTCCGACAATTCTCTTAGAACTTGAAAAAGGAATAAAGGTTGGTGTCAAATAATATGCTTCTATTTCTATATAATGTTTGCGAAATTTTATTCCACAACTTCCTTGAAATGAATCCATAGGCTATATACACAGTTTTACTGAGATTAATACAAACGAGTTCTAACCCTTTAATTGTCTACCAGAATCTCTATGACCAGGGGGCTAGATATTTCTGGATACACAATACAGGTCCTCTCGGATGCTTGCCTCAGAACATTGCCAAATTCGGAACTGATGCATCAAAGCTTGACGAACTGGGATGCGTTAGTTCACACAACCAAGCTGCTAAAACCTTTAACCTACAGCTACACGCTCTCTGTACTAAATTGCAGGGCCAATATACAGATTCAAATGTCACATACGTTGATATCTTCTCTATAAAATCAAACCTGATTGCAAACTTTTCTAGATACGGTTAGCATCTCCAAGTAATTTTTATTTAATTTCCATGTTTCAGTTCTACAGTTTTCACTTTGGATATTTACCTTTTCCAAGAGTGTTAGGCTAAAACTTTTAGATGTTAAAATCTGTAGACTAAAATTTCTCAGATGGCTTTGTCGTCAGTTCTCACTTGTGCTGACAAGACAACATTGTAAAACTATTCCAGGAAATTTATTTCTGTTGATTTGTTGCTTTGTTTTGTTAGGACTTACCCTTTTCCCCCGTTGATTAAACCAGTGATTGCAGCAAATGCACTTAAAGTAGTTAGAAAAGGCTAGAAGTCTGTTCAATTTATTGCTAATTAAGGACTCTGTATGAGTCATAATACCAATGTTACCTTCTATTCTGTGATCTATCATAACAGAATTTGTGGGGAGGAAAAGCAGTTAATTTATGTGATTGCATCTTTGCAGGGTTTGAACAACCTATTATGGCTTGTTGTGGATTCGGAGGTCCACCACTGAACTATGACAGTCGAGTTTCCTGTGGGGAAACAAAGACCTTCAACGGAACCACAATTACAGCACAGGCTTGCAATGATACCAGTGATTACATAAGCTGGGACGGGATTCATTACACTGAGACTGCTAATCAATATGTAGCATCACAAATTCTCACCGGAAAGTACTCCGACCCTCCTTTCTCAGACAAAATGCCCTTCCTACTTAAGCTCAAGTTCTAAATACCCCATAATATTTATTGCTATCATTATTTTATTCTTTATGTGCTGGTATCTTGAAAGCAATAGCAAACTGTAACACTGAATGTCAGTCAAGCTCTTATTAATGGTCTGTGTGATAATGTTCAAGGATTGGTAATTGACACATTCAGGCTTCATGGTTCTTTTGTATTTTATATATACTAAGAGGGCCTTTTGGGGTTAACACATTTGGTATATGTTTTGCTTGTTTTACTTTTAATTTTCAGTTTTATACATGGTTAATGCTTCATAATAATGCGGTATAATGATAACGCGATCTTCTGAAATGACCGTAGGCAGCAAATGTACAAAGAAATTTATGTGGTAGCCCAATGCATTTACTATGGAATTGTAGGCCAAAACTCTGATCTTATCCTACAACTTTCTCAAGCTCATTGTAACATGACAGTGGTTATAACTGCACATTATACACCAGAATTTGAATATTAATGATTTCAAAGACAGGTCCAATTATATAATTATCTTCTCACCTTTTTGGTACATAAGGCTAATATTGTGCCATAGGAACGACGAACGCAATGATCAAGAAATATGAAGACAAAACAAACATGTATCATAATCATAGAAGAATTGTCCTGGATGAACTAAGAATAAATGCTCTCTTTATGGATAATCTCAAAAAGAGAAACGAAATTGATACTATTATTTATAGAGAACAAGTGATTTATGATGACAATTATTTATGTTTTGTAGTATTGTCCAAGAAGCATGTTCTTTGGATTTGCATAACTGCAATCATATATTTGTGATAGATAGAAATAACCATAGAAGGCAAGGCAAAAAACTTTTTTTCATGTTAGAGAAACAACACATTATGATAGGAACCTGCTACTGCCTAATCAAGTGTTTCACTTGGGGCAAAAAACAGCTTACTTAAGCATGAGTTGCAGAACTAACCGTGAGTTTTCTTAGTGTAATAAAATTGGCTGTCCAAATCAGATAGCAACTGCTTCAAACCCGACTTTATCACCTTGCTGAGCACTCCTGCATCATCAACCAAGTAAGGCCCCTCATTGAGTACATCAAACTCAGATGCAAGTGCATTGCCAGTGTAGAAGAGTCGGCTAAAGTTGGGTGCCAGGGAAGTAGCCAAGGCTGCTAACCCCTGCTGAGCATGGCCGAACCAGCTTGTGCATGAAGGCAAAGATGGTTTAATGGATAAAGATTGTTGCTTTCTGAGGCTGCAATTAATGGGCTTGGAGCAAGGAAGAACATCATTTGACTTGGGTTGCGGAGAGGGAGATGGGAATAGTTGTTGTGAGGATGAAGATTTGAATTGTAATAACTGATAATTATAGAAATTGCAGAAATTATTTTCAAAAAAGCAATTTTAATATATTATATGTATTGATAGTGTAAAATAATTGTTATAACTTGTCATGTATAAAAATAGGATTTTTTAATTAAATTATAATTTATGAAATATACAATTTGGTATTTTCCTAACAATATAAAAAAATTACACTTATAGTATATTTATTAAACTAAAATGATTAAAAATTAAAAAAAATGTTTAAAAGTAAGAATGTAGAGGGGAGTATCTAGCCAATAAATCACTCATATAACCCATAAAACGCATAAGTGTAGATTTGTATTCCTTTTATAAATTTTTAAATGTGAGATTTTATAAACAGTTTATATGACTCGTGCTTTAAACTAGTTTTACCTATGAAGTTCACATGTTGCACTGAATCTAATTCAGTCACATATTCAATAGTTTTTACAATTATTGATTATTATTAAATTTAATTCAACCTAAAATATAATATATTTTATTTTTATTAATTATTGTTAAATTTAATTTAATCTAATTTTTTATTAATTATTAATTATTTAATATATTAAATAAATTATTTTTATATAAATAAATGTTAAAATCCTAAAATATTATAATATATTCTTACTAATGCACCTATTAAACTTAATTATGTTGTGTGTAAAAATCAAAACTATTTAAAATACAAATAAATGTTTTATGAGACTCGTTTTTCTATTGTGTAATTTAAAAGTCATTTTTAAAAAAGTAATTTTTGATTATACAATCTAAAAGTTATTTGTAAAAGAAAATTTATTTTTGGATTGTGTAATCTAAAAGTCATTTAGAAAAATGACTTCTAGATTATACAATTTGCAAGTCATTTGTAAAAGTGATTTTGAGATTGTACAATCTAAAAATTATTTGAAAAAATAAACATAAGGATGTAAATATAAAATTAAATTGATTTAGAAATAAAGTTAAGGGTATATTGGTCTTTTCAAATATCTTAGGAGGTACATGTGGAAGTCTAAGTGGAGAAAGAATTTCCCCCAACTATTCTTCTAAGTTAGGTATTTCTTTGTCCACCTCCATCACTTCAAGATGCATCTCCATGGACAATAAAAAGACCAAAAACACCTTAAACTTGTTGCCCCATCATGACTATTTGTTTTTCATTTTTTGCCAATTTGGAAGCCAAATCTTTTTATCTCTAATCTTGAAGTCATCTCTAAATCAACTAGAGAATTTGTAATTTTAACTTTGACTTTCGGATTATATAATCCGAAAATCATGTTTGACTTTTGAATTGCACAATCCAAAATTTGTTTTTAACTTTCAGATTGTACAATTTGAAAGTCATTTTTTGGTTTTTGGATTGTACAATTCAAAATTCAAAATTTGAAGTACATTTTAACTTCTGAATTTTAACTTCTGAATTACACAATCCAATAGTCAATTTTTGCTTTTAGATTCTACAATATGTAAGCTAAAAATAACTTATGGATTATACAATTTGAAAGATAAAATTTTAAATATAATTTGACTTTTGATTTGTGCTATCCAGTACTCTGGATTGCATAATTGGAATGAACTCATACCAATCAAAAACACTAAAAATCTAAGGATAATTTTGGAATTTTTAATATTATGGGGGTGTAGGTTGAAAACATGGAGGTGAAGAAAGAAACAGTGTAAGTCGTGTGAGGCCCATAATTTGTCTAGGATAGAAGCTCAATGTGGAGTAACGTGGAAAGCCCATGTTTTTAGTGGGAAAGCCCATGCTTTGAATGGCGAAGGAGGTTGATGCAAGTGTGGAGGTGGCGATGGAGCAAGAGTTGGATCCCTCTATCCCTTGTCGCCAGCGACTACTTTCTGCAATTCTGGCCATGGAACCTTCCGAGTGCGTTATCTCCCATGCCAGGTTTCTCTTCCTTCACTCCTTCGTCCTTCTATTTCGGTTAAGACTTGGAAAAGTAGTGACAGAATTAGGTACATAGGGCGTATGGTGGAGGCGCAATCACTGAGCAAGTTCAACAATTCATCTGGGACCATTGCCTCTCCACTCCTGTAATTTTTATTCTCTCTCCTTTTTTTCTTTAATTTTCCTTACGAATGCATTGATTGGATGCAATGGTGAATGCAGGGTGATTTTCATGCTCCTTACTTGAAGAATTTTCTCAAGAAATTCATCGCTCAAATTGAGTTCGACCATGGCTATGTCTTGGACAACTTGTACGAACTATATGCTCACTATATGACATCATGCAAGGTTTTCTTCTTTCAGCGATTCTCTCCAAGCTTCTTTATATAGCTCTTACAGGGTTTTTTTTCAGGATTTTTCTTTTTCCTTTTTTAGGATGATAGTTTAGGGGAGAGAGATGCCAGAGTCAACAAAAGAATATCGTTTCTTTTTCCTGATGGTAAATAGTGATTCTTGTGATGTTCTCCATTTGTTCTTATGATGTTTCATCAACCTTACTTTGGCTGGTAAACTGTTATGGCTAGGTTGTTCCGAACTGCAAAGTTGTCCGCAGTCTAGGGTACTGGTCTTTCCGTTGCAGTGTTCTCTGAACATGCTTGAAGGTGGTACCGGGTATGCTCATATTTCATATCATAAAAAACTGTGCATATAGAATGCAACACTTCAAGGTTGTTATGTGTTGTTTGTCAATGCAAAAGTTCTTATGAATGATAATCAACACTCTTGCTCTTTGATAATACGACATGAGTTGAATTCAGCCATGCCATTAATTTGGTCATTTGTTGGATCACTCTACGTACAGCTTCGAATAATTATTCCCTCAATATGCATGTGCTATGCATATATTAGTGGAACCTGCATTAAAGTTTAAAGTTGGTATTGGTTTTGGTGTGCAGTTGCTCAATATGGACACCAGGTCTGTTTTTGTCTGAGTTCGTACTTTCTCATCCAGAATTATTTTCTAATAAAACATGCTTTGAGGTCAGTTACATGTTTAAGAGTTTCTTGAGTCTACTAGAAATTTTAATGTTATTCAAGCATGAATGGCTTTGCATGCAACGATTTTTTTTATCATCATCACTTATGGGAGAGGCAGAGATATAATTTTTCCCTTACATATTTTGAAATTTTTATGTTCTGTTTATAAATTCTTGTCATTTCATTTTGTTGCATTTAAGATTTTCTTTCAGCTGTTCTTATTATACCTTGGTGCTCTTTTTTAAAATTTTAAATAGGTTGGTTCAGGAGTTGGCTTGATTGGATTATGTCTAGCACATGTGAAAGCTTCCAAGGTATGACCAACTAATTATTATATGGGTAATACTAGATGATATTATTGTAATTGAATTTAGTCAACAAGGAGTTGTGATTATGGTCTATCAACAGGTGATATTAAGTGATGGTGACCTATCAACATTAGCTAACATGAAGTTTAATTTGGAGTTGAACCACTTGAATGTTGAAGCTGACATGCCGAACAATGACCAAAACATGGTCAGTTTGAATTGCATAGACTGTGCATAGGATTTTGCTTTCATACATAGAAAATGTAATCCTCACAGCATATGGTAGATACCGAGCTTTTTGCTAAGCTGGTATAAATAGCAATTTCTGGTATTTTAAGTCTTGAGTTTCTACTTATCTCTTGCAGAGCGCCGATGTGCTTATTCATTTCAAGAGTTTCTAGTGCATGAATATGTTATAGTTTATTTTGTTCATGGAAGATTAACCTTTGAATTTTCTTTTTGAAATTTTGTTCATCTGATGGTGGATTCTGCACCCCTTTGACAACTTTTTTATTTCTTAAAGCATGTGTTTTTGCTTGTATATATATATATAAAGGAGAATATAACCTGAACTGTATTTATTAAAGTTCTGTATTATGCATTGATCTATGTATCTCAGGTAAAATGCTTGTTTCTGCTGTGGGAATCTGTATCAGAAAGTCAACTTCAAGATGTCATGCCAGATGTCGTGTGAGAGTTCAACTATCTGAAACATAATTTCTTATACTGTTCTTTAAATTTTGTTCGGGATTCAGTAGTCATTCTTATTATACTATTATTTCAGTTTGGGTGCAGATGTGATATATGATCCTGTTTATCAGCCACATCTTGTTCGAGTACTTGCCATTCTTTTGAATCGGATGAATTTGGGCTTTTGCAGACAGCATGCAAGTTGTAAGGGCATCTCCTCAAACATTAAAAATGAAAATGGTGATCATAATCATGAACATGATATTGACATATCTGACAGTAGATGCATAGCAAGTTATAATGATGATAGTAATAGCCTGCCAAAGGAAGCACCGGTGGCTTATATTTCATATGTTATCAGAAATATGGAAACTTTCGACTATTTTCTTTCCCTGGGGGAACAGGCTAACCTTCATATTGTGGACCTTACTGATTCATTGAAGCCACTAAATCTCCTCTGCTACATGCAATCATACAATCAAGCCAATGTAAGACTATTGCGTATCACTAGCAATAATATACAATAGCGATTATCTGAGTTTCACATGTTAACTTTTCCCTTTTTGCTTAGGTTATGAAATAACTAATGATTTCAAATTATACTTAGGTTATGCTCTGGACTTAAACTACTCCAATATTAACATTTTCAATGTTCTTTCTCTTTCTTTCTTTTGGATGTAAATTTCAAACATTATCCCTGTCACTTGTCAATTTTTTTTTTCAATTATCCCAAAGTAAAATTCTTTTACTTTTAAATTATTCTTTATTTTCTTAATTGGATACCTCTTTCAATCAATTATGTTTTGGATCTTTCAAGTTTATAAGATCTTTTACTTTTACATTAGAGTTAGAATGTGTATATGAAAATAAAAATAAACCTTAAAATCTTGGATTGTGAAATAAAAAATTATTTATTTATAGTTATGATATAAAAAAATAAGTTAAAGTATAAATAATACTTTCTCCGTTTTTAAGCAATTAATTTGTTCAACTTTCTATAAATTTTTTATTTTTACCCTTATTAATTACTATTAAATGAATTAATTGAAATTTAACAAAAAATTGTAAATTGATTGAGATTAGAATTTTAATAGTTTTGAAATTATTTTGAGAATCATTTCTAAATCATTTAAAATCATAACTATTAATTATTTTAAATAAATTTTAATCAAAATTTTTAATTCTTACTAAATTGTCGATGATTATGTTCAAATTTTATTTTTAAAATTTTAATCAAAATTTTCAATTCCCATCAAATTGCAAATAAAAATAGTGAATTAAAATTAGTTGTTACTGCAACTTTAATACAAAAATTAAAACATAATATTAGTAGATGATGGTAAGAGATGAAGAGTCAGACTAATAAAAGAGAATTAATTCTTAATTTCTGATATTTAATTTCTCTTTCTACTGTTTAATGTTAATATAAATAATAATGTGATTAATAGGGATATATAAAAAAAAAATCATTAGAATTTTAAAACGCTTTATATTATGAAACAAGATTTTATTCAAAATACGCCTTATCATTTAATTAAAACGGAAGGAGTATATTATTAAAAAAGTCTTATAAATCTTTTGCATATATAATATTTTAAAAATATAAGACATGGTAAAATAATTAAATTTTCATAAGGACATTATCTGCAATGGAACGAAGATGCCTTAGTTTAAGGTAGGAAAATAAATTCATATGTAACACACTAAAATATTATTAAAGAAATCATGCAAACAAAAGGATTGGGGATTAAAGCTAAGAAAATCTATTTCACATACCAAAACGATTTCTATTGGTGGTTAAAGTATGTCCTGATGTATCCTTGCTTAATAAATTGTCTTGAACTCATTCAACTGGTTTCACACATTTGAAGAGAGAAATATAGTTTTGCTGATAAACTTGTGGATAAAAACTATTCAAAACAAGTTCTGAAATTAATCAGATTTTAGTTCTTTTATGTTTTTATTATATCAAAAAGTTGAAACAAACACTTTATTAAATACTAAAAGAATTATGTGATACACATAATATAATTCATACAATAATTTGTAAATTATTTTGTATATATATATTTCTTTGTCATAAAAATTATTAACTTGTTGAAAATAACATTTTCTTCCTTTTAAAAATATTGTAACTGCTCTCCACTATTACCTAGTTAGAAATTTTAAAATAATTATTATTTTTCATAAAAATATGTAACTATCAAAAAAGTTAACGATAACCATTTTTTTTACTGAATGATAGTTCTAACAACCTTTACATTATTAGATCATGCGCTATTTTCTTAAAATGATTTTTATAAATATATTAACTTAATTACAGAATTTTAAAAATATTGACATTTATTTTAAAAATTCCAAAATAGTTGAAAGACGTCAATAAATTTAGCTTAAAAAAATCAGGATGATAGACGAGTTAGATTGGTTGTTTAGGTTAAAATTAAATTAAACTTATCATATTTAAATGGATTTATTTAATTCATATAGTGAATTTTTCTTCTTCGATAAATCTAAAGCAATCATCGAGTTATAATTAAAAGAAAATTTAAGTTTTTTATGCTTAAAAATATTTTTAATTCCTAAAATATAATCATATTTTTTTAATCCCATCGAATATTTTTAAAGAGACTCTTTCTAAATAATCCGACTATTACAAAGACTACATGTTAAATAAAAAGAAAAATGCGTATACGAATTAAAAATACATGTAAACCTTTTTTTATTTTATATTTTACATAACTGTTTCATTTCATATAAATGCAAACTAAAAACATTTTTTAAAATGAGTAATTACTTATTTAATTTTGTATGCTTATTACTTTGCATGTCTCATTGATTTCTTTATCTACATTATGATAAAGAAAATTACCAAACAAAATTTATACATAAAAATTAATAAAGATGGCCAAATTCTATATAAGATTAGGGGTTTGCTTGAGATTTTACCCCACCCAAAATTTTCAGACTCTTTTTTCTTATCTTAAATTAAAATTTCTCTTGAATTAAACAATCAATATGCATTAACTAAGTTTAAAACATACGAATTCAACTTGATGATATAATATATTAGTTTTAATACAATATAAAATTAAATTATAAATTTTAAAAATGTTCATTCATACTCAAGATATATTTTGAAATATAAGTTGTAAGATAAATAATATGATATTATGTTGATTTTTTTATAATCAATATATAATTACTTAAAAATTATACATTTTAAAGAATATGACATTAGATTAAATTCAAATGGAAATCTAAACTAATTAGTTTTTTTTCAAATAGAAATTGAAAGTAATCAAATAACCAAACTAATTTAATTGGTTTAGATGAACATTGAAATTGTTATAGGTGGGTCAGAGTTTAGTCTGAGATGTAAAGAAATAAATGTAGTATGTATTATTTAAGGGTAGGTTACTCCTTAAAAAAATATAAATTTATAGTATATTAGTAGCAAAATTTAATAATGTGTATATTATTAATAAAAATTAAAAATATAATATGAAAAATAATTTCTCAATTGACTACAAGAAAATTTCATAAAATAATTTATAATATATTTCCAAAATTTTATTTGATTAATACTAGTTTACTAATAATTATTTGAAAATAAAAATATTTAAATATAGTAATTCTTATTTGGGTGTGACCTTAGTTACATACGCAATGATCAAATAAACTTATCCATATATTAAATTTAGGCTAAAACATCGTTTTACTTTTTATTTTAATCCGCATTTTAAAGTAAAGAATTAAAAACTTGGTAATTTTAGTAGAAATTAACCCATTAAGTCAAGTATTGGGATATTAATGTTAAAAGAAAATATTTTGTGTACATTATTGTAGTATTTTATATTTAGGTTTTAAAAACTAAATCTATTGGTCAAGCATAAATACTTTCAAAATGAAGATATTGAATAGATTTATATTTTTTTAAATGGTATGTATATAATTTTCCTAATGTTAACCTTCACATCTACATTTGAATTGACTTCTGTTAAATATTATATTTTTCTAAGGTGATTATAATTATTTTACTAATAATTTTAATGTAATTACATTTTTTTTCTTGTAATAATAAAGCAAACAAAATGGTCAAACGAGGTAGGTGTTATTAGGATATTATTTTTTTTAACAAGGTGTGAGTAAGTAAAGTAAAGTTTTGTTTTAGCTTTCTAGAGATTTTTTGGAGATAAATTAAAAACTAAAGAGATGTTTACTTTGAAAGAACTCTTGAAGACTTAAGTCACTAAGAGTTTTTAGTAAAAATATAAAGAACAATTAAGTATTAAATATAGTGGTATGTAAAACATATTAAATAGTTATAAAACATATTATTAAATTTATTATATTTAAATATGATTTTAATGAAAATATTAATATATTGTAAAAAAATACAAACGTAAACATATACATAAAATAATTTGTATGATTATTATTTTATTAATAACATAAGAAGGAAAAAAATACCATTTTAAAATTAGAAAAACATAGAAATGTTATTTAAAAAAATTAAGGAGGGTACATATAATTTTCACATGATTAAATCGTTCCAGTTCCATTTACAATTTTTTAAATATTTCTATACCTTATTTTTTTATATTTTTAATTAAAACTTAATCAATATTTTATTTTAAAATGAAATTAAGAAAATGGATTATATTTTATTTAAAATATAAGAAAAATAATATTATTTTATGAAAATTATAAGGAAACGTTTTGAAGGAAGAAATTGTTATTTTATTAGAAATGTAAGGTATGTAGCTGTGATATAAAAAATAAAAAAAATAAAGTAAATATTAGGAGATTTGGACAATAGAAAAACACATGTCTTGAATATATGAGGTTGTCGGAGGCAGAGCAGTGGAAATGGCGATGGAGCAAGACTTAGATCCTTCCTTGCCTTCTTCCCACCATTTGCTTTCTTCAATCCTAGCCATGGAACCTTCCCACTGCGTAATCTCCCATGCCAGGTTTCTCTTCCCTCTCTCTTTCCTCTCCTTTGTATTTCAGTTAAGACTTCAAAAAGCAGTGACACAGTTAGTTTTGCAGGGCGTGTGGTGGAGGCTCTATCACGGAACAAGTTCAACAGTTCATCCGGGACCATTGCCTTTCCACTCCTGTAATATTTCATTTTCTACTCTGGTTTTTGGGCAGATGAACTTTTATTTAAGCACTTGAAAAAGAAAAAGAAAAACGAGAAGTCAAAATGAGTTGAACTAATCCAAATTAATTTTCGTCTCTGGGCTTAATTGATCGAATAGAATGATAAATGTAGGATGATTTTCATGCTCCTTACTTGAAGAATTTTCTCAAGAAACTTATCACTCAAGTTGAGTTAGACCATGGCTATGTGTTGGACACTTTGTACGAACTCTATGCTCACTACATGACATCATTCAAGGTTTTATTCTATCAATTACTTTCTCCAAGCTTCCTTTTTTCTGGTTATTAGATATTTTTTCTTGATTTTCTTTCTTTTTCGCTAGGATGATAGTTCGGGGAAGAGAGATGCAAGAATCTGCAAAAGAATTTCATTTCTTTTTCCTGATGGTAAATCGTGATTCTGGTTATGTTTCTTCATTTATTCTTATGATGTTGTTTCATTCAGCTTTCCTTTGGCTGGTAAATTGGAATGTCTAGGTTGTTCTGAACTACAAAGTTGTCCACCCTCAAGGGTCCTGGTTTTTTCGTTGCAGTGTTCTCTAAACATGCTTGAAGGTGATACTGGGTATGCTCATATTTCATATCATTAAAGACTATGCATATAGAATGCAACATTTGAAGGCTGTTATCTCTAGTTTGTCAATGCAAAAGTTCTTCTAAATGATAACCACTGCTCTTGCTCCTCGAGAATTCAAATTGTGTTCAGTTCAGCATAATTTTTCCCTCAATATTCACATGGCATGTGTATGTTTTTGGAAGCCACATTAACTTCTTAAAGTTGATACTGATTCGGTTATGCAGGTGCTCAATATGGCCGTCAAGTCTGTTTTTGTCCGAGTTAATACTTTCTCATCCAGAATTATTTTCTAATAAATCATGCTTTGAGGTGAGTTCTATGTTTGTGTTTGTTAAATCCAGTAGCAATAATAATGTTTATCCAGTCATGAGTGGCCTTAGATGTGATGATAAGACACTTATGTGATTATCTTCAATTATCAGAGAGCTGATAAACAAAAAAACAACTTCACTTATCAGAGAGGCTCTAAGATGTAATTGTGTTCTTACTATGTTTTAAATTTTTGTGTTCAGTTTATAAATTTTTTTGTCATTCATTTGCTGCATTAAGATTAGCTTTCATCTGTTCTTACCTTGGTGCACTTTTTAAAAATTTGAAGTAGATTGGTTCAGGAGTTGGCTTAGTTGGATTATGTCTAGCTCATGTGAAAGCTTCCAAGGTATGGCCAACTACTTGATGATTCATGCATGAACATTTTTGTTCTTGAAGTATGATCTGGAAAACTGAAATTTAAACGTGAAAAAGGTGCTATCTGTTTTAATTATTATATGGGTAATATTAGGTGATATTTGTAGTTGAATTTAGTCAACTGGAAGCTTGTTATTGTCTATCAACAGGTGATGTTAAGTGATGGTGACCTATCAACTTTAGCTAACATGAAGTTTAATTTGGAGCTAAACCACCTGAATGTTGAGGCTAATATGCCAGAAAGAAACGAAGACCCAAACATGGTGAGTCTGAATTTGTATAGGCTCTGCATTGTATTTTTCTGTCATGTATAGGAAATATAATCCTCACAACATTCTTCTCTCAGGTTTTGCATATGATACTGAGCTTTTTGCTAAACTGATATATAAATACTAATTTCCAGTATTTTTAGATCTTGACTTTCTACTTATCTTCTTGCAGAGTGTTGATGTGCTTATCTTGAGTTTCATATGTTTTTAGTGCATGGTTCTAATGTGATTGTAGATTTTGTTCATAGAAGATTAATCTATAAATTTTCTTTTTGAAGTTTTACTTTCACCTTTTTGTTGCAGTAGTCCGCGTTGATAAATTGTAATAAAAGCTAAAACCAAAACTGTCTGGTAGTGTACGTGGGATCTGCATTCTTTTGAACACCTTTTTCTCAAGTAATCGATTTTTGCATGTGTAGATAGCAGAGAATATACTGTATGGTTCCAAGGTTCTGTATTGTGAACTGAACTGATCCATGTATCTCACTCAGGTAAAATGCTTGTATCTGCCGTGGGAATCTGCATCAGAAAGTCAACTTCAAGATATCATGCCAGATGTTATGTGAGAGTTCAACTGAAGTTTCTACTGAATTCCTTATACTGTTCCTTTAAATTTGTTCATAGTTCAGATGCCATTTCTTAATGTTTTGCTGTTTCAGTTTGGGTGCAGATGTGATATATGATCCAGTTTGTCTGCCGCATCTTGTTCGAGTACTTGCCATTCTTTTGAATCAGATGAATTATGCAAGTTGTAAGGGCATCTCTCCAAACATTAAATATGAAAATGGTGATCATAATCGTGAACATGATATTGACATATCTGACAGTAGATGCATAGCAAGTTACAATGATGGTTGTAGTAGCCTGTCAAAGGAAGCACCTGTGGCTTATATTGCATATGTTATCAGAAACATTGAAACTTTCAACAGTTTTCTGAGCCTAGGGAAAGAGGCTAACCTTCATATTGTGGACCTTACTGAATCATTGAAGCCACTAAATCTCCTCTGCTACTTGCAATCATACAATCAAACCAGTGTAAGACTGTTGCGTATCACTTGCAGTAATATACAGTAACTATCATTCTCTTTCACATGTTATGTTTTCCTTTAGAACTTGTAAGGTTCTAAGACACGGTGAAGTGATAGAAAACTAGTGATATTAAATTATACTCTATATTGCGTTTGAACAAGAGTATTTTAGAGGTTAATTCATTTTAACATATAGTTTGAGATGTTTTATGATATATTTTATCTAAGACTATTTTTCACCAATGGTAAGTAACTCCTATTACCAGAGTTTAAAGAATAATCTTAGTGTTAGTTGAAATAATTGCAAAGAATATAAACTAAAAATAGTTTCGATAAATGACAATTGAAAAAGGCATTGTTACTTCAAAATAAAAATTTTTAGTAAAAGAATATCAACTAAAAAATTATAAATAATTGATATTTTTAAATTATTAAATATGATTTAATATTTAAATAAATTTTGTACTTGATGATAATTTAAACAATTTATCTAATTAAAAAAATTGTAACAAATTTGAATTATTTTATCTCAGTAAAATATTAAAAAAATATAACTATTTCAATTGAAAACAATATATTTTAATTTCTTTGAAATGTATCAAAATGCATGATTTATTCTGTAAATGTGAATTGGAGAATGTAGCAATGCTTTTGATTTTTACCTATCTACAATATTTATAAATTAAAATAGATTCTCACTTTTTCAATATTTTTTCTTCTCTCCTGTGTTTGTGCATTTCACACATATATCTATAATTTGTTAACCATCATCCTTTTATCTTTATTATATAGTTTATTTTTCTTAACTCTTCTTTTTTCGGTTTATCATTCTTTATTTTTAATATATTTTTTGAAACATCATTGGTTAAAAAATAGTCTTATGTTACGTCATAGTATAAATCATTCTTTGTAAATATAAAATATACTTTATATATTTTAAGAAGTTATAATTAACTTTAACTACATTATAATTTATATATTTAAAATATTTATTTTTAAAAATAATACATTGATAATATAAAGTCATGTGTCTCTCTTTTTCCATCATTTATGTTGAAATAAAAATGCATCACTTTTTAGCTTCGACCTTTGATGTGGTTGATTTTAATAAACAAACCCAACATAAAATAGAATTAATAGGATTTATGTTATGTTAGTTTTCTTTTTTTTTTTTAGTTTTTTCATGGTGTTTTCCCTTGCATGGAGAACATAAGGGGTATTGGAATGATATTTGTCCATAAAAATTAAAAGTAGGTAAGGACGTGTTTGGGATGAGAGTTTGACGGATAGCGTATAACGGGTGTGCACGAGGAATTAAGCGATGAGCGTTTGTTGACACGCAATGATTTGGTGAAAAGGAATTCTTCTTCAAAAGTTGTGACAAGCAAATTTTATTGTTTGGTGTCTTTCATCCATCGTTAATAAAATAAGTAGGATACTTTATATCACTTTTTCATTTCAAACTTTATTATACTCATTTGTTCATTATATACCTAAATAAATAAATAAATAAATAAATAGATGTAGTAATAAATGATATACATTTGAGGTTGGAGAGGAAGTAATTTTTAATATTTTTTATATATAATTATAGTTGTAAAGAATGAGGAAGACCTATAACATGAATAATAATAATAATTGAATAAAGATATTTTAAAAACCTTTATTTTATGTATAATTATTTGATAATTAACTATAGCAATATCAATATATTGGTAGAAGAAACAAACTTTTATAACACACTATAAAACCTTATATAGGTAATAAATCTTGGTAATTACCCTATTATGGACTCTTGAATTTATAATAAAAAGATATACACAATAAATTATCTAGCTTACCAGCTCCATATTTTTTGAGTAGGATAATAAATATTTAAATTGAAAAAATACTTTTTAGATATTGTATTATTATATTAATTGTATATAAAATAAGGGTAGTAGATAGAAATAATAATTAATAGAAAAAGGTTATTATTTATTTTCTTCAAACAGTTGACAATTTGTTTAATAATGAAATATTAGTTTAAAAGATTTAATTAAAAGATAAATGAAATTATTAATAAAAAGTTAAGATGATGTCCCTAATTAGTAATAAAGCTTTGTGATTCTTTATACGTCACTGTTATGCATATGATGAAACCACTTTTCATCTTCTCGATGCAATTCCAAGTTAGCAACTAGTGACAGTAGAAGACAAAAAGTCAAACAAAATGCATCCCTCGAGTGTCAACCTCCTGTAGCCAAGTAGAAAAATTAATTACAAGACCATAGTACTTTCCTAGTTACCAAGTAAAATCGTCACAAAATTTTACATAGCTCCTTTGAGATTCCTCGGAATTTGTTGGTTCCTGTTGCGAGATTTGGACCCATCTTTTTATATTCTGTTTTCTTGTGATTCTCATAAAGAAAAGTGGCTATCCAGTCTATTCCATCACTGTTACCGATAATATTCTAATCAAATTGAATCAGAAAGAAAGGCTAAGCTTAGCATGGTGAAATCAGAGATGGCGGAGAGTGAAGTGGAGGTGATTCACTCATGGTCTGCTCCAAGATCCCTCAGTACCAGTCTCATGTATTCTTTTGCTCAGGTACTTCTCACACTCACCCTTTTTCCATGCCAATGTATGCAAACAAGGAACTAACATATTGCATTATTTTGAATTTTTTATTTTCAAAATTCTCACCATGATTTGTCCAGTGATTGGAACCGACTTTACATAATAAGAAAAGGATTTTGTTATTGTGGATGTTGATGTTGATGATTATGATGTTGTTGTTGTTATTATTATTCTTTTGATTTTGTCAGTTTCAACAAATGTGTACCTAGTATTCTGCTGATAGAGTAATCATTTCATTAATTAATTAAAATTGTGCTTTGCTATCGACGATTACTCGAGAATCCTGTTTCTGATAAAGGTGTTTTCACGCTTATCTGTGTTTCATTCGTGCTACGCAGAGGGATGACATAGAAGTGCTTGATGAGCCCCTCTATGCAAATTTCATCAGAGTAACCGGTCTTGATAGACCCTACAAGGAGGAGCTACTCTCAAAAATGGTATGCCTGTCACAAAATGTTCTCCTTCATTACCTCTCCTCTAATCGTCTAGCAGTTGATGCTAAGATATAGGTTGATTTGATTATGCTTTTATTACTACATTCTTAGCACTTTAACTTATCTCTGTTCACTCAATCACTGTTTCGGTATCCTGGTATATTTAAAATGACTAGCTATAGTGATGATAAACATTTCTTTTTGTTTGTTTGGTGGGGAAAATAATTCTTTGTTAAATGTAGAGGGTGTGGCACAGAATGTGAGAATTCTGAAAAAATATTATCATCTCTGATCTAGAGTGAAAGTATACCAGTATTGACATTTGTCTTCTATTCACTTCAGGCATACTATGTTCTTTTTTGTATAAAGAAAATATGAAAAGCTTGGGTTTTTCTGCATTGAATATTTGGATTTATATTGGTTCAAACCCAAAATCTAAAATAATTGTCCACTCGCTTTATATACACTATTAAGACACTATCTCTATTCCTCGGTTATCATTTATTATAATCATTCCTGTGTCCTTGTCTCTTGTAGTATCGTCTTCCTATGCTTCATATTGAAAAATGTTGGTGTTTCAAATGTAACAGGAATCTGATGGAAATAAGGTCACTAGTGACATAATTTTTGGACCAGGAAGGAAGAAATATAGATTCTGTAAGGTAAAGAAGTATCTTTTGAGATATGCATTTTCTCGAAAAATATATTATAGCATCGAATTTTTATCAAGGTGAAAGAAGTTTATATTCCTTTTTGTCTCATGCTAATTTTGTGATGCGGTAGCTCTGCCGTAAGTCAAAGAAACTGAAACAGAAGCTTCAGTTGTCACAGAAGTCAACATCTTTTGCTATTATGTTCTTAAATATGCTAGTAGTTTAGTTGGCTAGGAATTGGTTTTGGTCTAGGAAGGTTACAACTGGCATGTGTCCAAATTAATCAACACAGGGGTCCCCATCAGGAGGCAAAAGGAAACCAATGCATTGTTCCAGAAAAAACCCATACTAATTAGTTTATCTTGAGCTTTTGCAATGTGTTATCAAAACCAAGTTTGTTTTCTTCTACTTCATTATTTATCTTTACTTTGCTGTTTTCAGCATATATCAAAGCAACGGTTACAAGGTTTGACTGGTGATCTAATGAAGAAAGGAAAGCACTTTATTCTGATAAGAAATCCTCTTGATATATTGGTAAAATTTCTTTCATTTATTACTTGTTTGTCACTAAATTAACTAGCCAGTTCAGCATGTTTTTCTCATATGAATGTTCAGTATTGGTCCAAAAGCATACAGATCTATGGTATCATATATCTACATTAAAAATCGTTGGCTAGTGAAAAAGCCTACGAGCTTCGTGTTTGAGTATAATGCATGAAGAGTGCTGCAAATATTTTATCAATTTTTATGATATATTGTGGTTATGTCTATTGGCTACTGCGTGATAGTTCTTGTCTGCTTCACTCAATTGTGTATGTTCAGCCATCCTTTGATAAGGTTGTCCCTCCATCTTTCTTTGAGTTGGGTTTGGCAGAGCTGGTTTGTATATACAATGAGCTTCGTGAGATTGGAAAGGCACCACCTGTTATTGATGCTGCAGAACTTCAACAAGATCCTGAGGTATTATCTGAGCTTTCTGAACATGCTTGATTGGTTTTGTTTAGCTGGAACAGGAGCAGATAGAATGAGCTGAAAGTTTGTTTGGCAGTAACTATGAAAAGGCTGGTCATTTCCTCCAAAATATATCCATAATTATCTGAATTACTATTTCCCCTTGTATTTGCTAGAAAAAAATTCACTACCACTTCATCCCCACCACCACCTTTGCGTCATCACTACTAGATGCTGAATCACAGTTCCACTATCACCACCATCACATTGCTTTGCTGCCACCACTTCATGCCAACACAAAACCACTACCATCCCACCACCATAGTTACTCCAACCCTGAACTGCCATAGTCATAATCATGGATATTATTTTCACTATATAAATATTGAGGCCTGGATAATAATATTGACAAACTAACTTAAATATGTCTTTAAATACATTTTTTTTTAATTATCTTGCATCGATATCATGATCTTGTTGATTTGCAGGCTACTCTACGTGGTCTCTGTGATGATCTGGAGATTCCTTTTCAACCTGCAATGCTCAAGTATGCAGATTTATTTCACCCTTTACAATAAATTCCACCAACAAAGTTAAAAGCATAGAGAGTAAGGCAAGGGGAATAAGTTTATCATTAAAGCTACAATAATGCACCCAAAAAATAGGCCATGCTACTTTATGAATTCCTTTTAAATTTATGATCATTGGAATTTTGGTCATTTTTCTTTTGGAAACTGGAAACTTTTGTCAAAGCATTCATCAAGTTACTGTTTGGTGTACAAACAAAACAATATTCCTGTTCTTATTCTGCAACAATACATAATGAGTTGACAAAAACTTTCCAGGTGGGAAGCAGGTCCAAAGGCAATAGATGGTTTGTGGGCCCCTTGGTGGTACAAGACTGTGCATAAATCTACTGGTTTTGAGAAACCTAGAAAGTATCCCCAGGTATTTGGCTGTTTTTATCACGTTATATTAGTGTCTGTTATGGAGAATCCATGCTGCTATTTTGTTAGAGATATATTAGTATTTTGACGTAGTTTGCTCCATTGCCTATTGCTATTATTTTTTTTTCTAATAACAGAAATTAGATTCAAAACTGGGTGCTTATTATGAACACATGTTTGTTCTTGCTTTTCCCATAAAATTTTGGAGAATACAAAATTTAAGGTAAGATTTTTTTTCAAGTGTAATGGGGAAGGTACCTTGACTGGCATAGGTGACCAAAAAAACCTGGCTAAAGTTGATCTTTAAAGTTTAAACTTGTCTTCTTTTCAGCCATTTCCTTTTCCTCTCTACGATTTGTTGGAGCAAAGTCTACCCCTGTATAATATGCTTCGGCGCCATGTGAAGAAAAAATCATCTCTTTTGAGCCCTCCTTTACCTACTCCTGATCTTCCTGTTCCTGCAAATGAGAAATTGCTTGCTTGGGTTGGTGATGAGACCGCTCCTCGTGATAGTGCTAAGGTAATTAGTTGTATGACAATGAAAAGGTCTGCTGTATGTTTTTTGTATAATGAAGCTTCAGATTTATGTGATTGATATACAGATTCTCATGGTTTGAAAATATTACCCTGTGATCTATCAGGTTTCTGTGTTTGATTCTGTTGTCCAAGGAGGTGACTCGGTTTGGGAGGGACTTCGAGTGTATAATGGAAAGATATTTAAGCTTGAGGAGCATCTAGACAGGTGATGTCACAAAACTAAGAAATTGAATAGTTTATATATGTTGCCATCACATTATTCCAATAATGTTCTGGCTGATTAATTGATTGCATAATTGAATTAGTAATGCAATAAATTAAATTAAATGATTATAAGTAAATCACAAACTACAATAAAGATGTAAGGATCACTGATACTTACCAGCTATTGCAATTTGAAATAGTTACTGTTACATTCTTTTGGGTTTCAGAAATCAATATAGACATACTTCCTATTATTTGATCATTTTTATTAGTCTCATAGCCTTTTCTAAATTTATTTTTGCATCCCACATGTGATATGCCTGCAGGATTTTCTTCTCTTTTCCTATAGAGAAGCCTCACCTTTTAACGTCATGATTATAGTCTCTTTTCTTTAAATTTCTGTTAGTTATTCATATATTCTCATAAGGAACATACACATCTTGCATAATCTCCTATAAATTATTGGCCATGGTTCGAAAAACATCCTTGATTCCATTATTCAATTAGTTCTATTTCGTCTGCAACATGCTCATCCATGAAATTTTCCAGATAGTGTCATGTCACTTGGTGGGCTTCAGTGGTTTAATGGCTGGCCTGTGTCATTTTTCATGTTTAATTTAGAAAAAAATTTGGCAAAAAATCTTCTGTCACTATAAGAGAGACGTAAGAATTATCTGACTGAACACATTCCCAATTTCTCAATCTTATTCTGCTGATATTGAGCATTGTTCAGGCTAATTAAAAAAGTAAAATTACTGAAAAGAAAAAATTAATAAATTAAGTTGTTCCTAGGGATATTCTTAGTGTATTCTCTTATATTATTAATTTAGAAGTGGAGATGGTTTTCAGTTGTGCTATTGTTTTACATTTTTTACTAGTTTAAAAGTAAGCCTAAAACCATATATTCTATACTCATGATATGTTCTCTTACATTTCTTGTTTCTTATAGGTTATTTGATTCAGCGAAAGCTTTAGCTTTTGAAAATGTTCCTAATCGAGATGAGGTGAGTCTTAGATGCATTTAGTTCATCTAGCATGTGTCACTTGAAACACTCTTCGCTTGGTATCCCAATAGGCTTTTTTGTCAAATGGTTCTGTTTTTCTGTGAAAAGCAAAGTGCTAAAATACTATTTTTTCAGTCTTTTTTAGGTTATCATCATAATGAATGTTAAAAATTTGCAGATTAAGGAAGCAATTTTCACAACTTTGATTAGGAATGGCATGTTTGACAATTCACACATACGGCTTTCCCTGACACGAGGGAAAAAGGTTTTACTATCTCTCATTTATCATTTCAGCTAGCTATGTAATTTCTTAAAGCTAACAATTTGTCAAATTCTGCTTCATCATCACTCACATGGCAGTGCTCAGCGTTATATGGGGGCGGCTTGATAGTTTTAACAATATATTAGGAGTACATGAACACAAAAGTCTCTCAAACAGTGTCCATATGATTATATTGACAGGAAATCTCAATTATAATAGAAAGAAGCAAAGGGTTCTGCTAGTTTGATTATTCAATGAAACTATTGTAAAAATTAAATAAATTTTATTAAAGTCCGTTTCATGAGTTGTTGTATTTTATTCCATTTGCAACTTAAGTTACGAAACCATTAAACATTTAATTCTGTTTATCCAGGTTTCTTCTGGGATGAGCCCAGCATTCAATCTTTATGGTTGTACATTAATTGGTAACTTCTTATCTCTTTGCCAAATAAGTAACTTTGATGTTAGTATCAAAGTTGTTATACTCCTGAATGAATTTTTATATACCAATTTTTGCATTATTGATTGAATTTATAGTTTTCAAATTAACCTAATACGATGTGTTATATGTTTTTTATTATCATACATTGATTGTACTCTTGATTTCTTATTTACTGATATCAAAAGAAGTTACACCACCACCCTAATGTTTTATTAAATTTGTTGTGATGGTAGTGATCTCGGGAACATCACTAGCAAATTGCTTTTTGTTTACACACAAATATTTGTGTAGTAATATTTTGTTTGACTGAATGATTATATAGGTATTTTAAATACTTATGCCATGATTCAATTTAAAAGCCATATGTTTTTATAGGGTGAAATTTATCTGAGTACACATGGTGGTTAGTTGACTTGTTAAAAAGGATTTGAGAAGGGGATCAAGTCAAATCTTTCCCTATAGTACAAAGAAATAAAAACATGATAGAAGAGAATAGATAACAGACAAAAAGAATGAAATGATTGATGAAAGTATTAGACGACTAATAGCATATCAAACTCAAAATCTTAAACTGAGTAGGCAATGGAAAAATTAAAGAAGGGAAGAAAGAGCTTGCATTGGTGATTTTTATATTGGTTATATCTCCAACATGAATTTTACTTCCATTCCCCACCAAATGTAAGATTTCCTGCTATCAAACTCAATTGGTCTTTTTATCCACTACATGTGTCAAAGCTAGTGCAAGTTATTTTTAACTACAATAGTTCTTTTAAGCATTGACAAATCTTCACACTAGTCTTATAACTTAAGCCAAGCAAAATCATTGCAGTTTCAATAATATTAAAATGTTTGGAATCATCACTTGATGAAATGCTAACTAGACGTGGCATGATAATTTGAAGGAGCTAAAATTTGTTGTTTAACCCTATAAAAATGAATACATTGTGGTTCATTTGTGGAGAATACAAGATGAAATTTTCATGTGTAGGTTACCTTGACTATCACTGCTTTTCAAATGGATAAACATTTTATATTAAGTTGATTCTTCTTTATATATGCAGTGCTTGCTGAATGGAAACCCCCAGTATATGATAATACCCGTGGTATAGTTCTTGTAACTGCTACAACACGCCGTAATTCACCAAATGTAAGTTTCTTATTGTATACTTGTTATCATGATTTTCTTTCATTTTATACATTGGAGAGCATTTGACTGACATGGTTTTTCCATCAGTTAGTTTGATACTATAGTCTTTCACATACATGGATCTGCTTTTATTCCTTCCCCCCAAAAATTATAATCATACGGATAATAGAGATAGAGAGACAAAGAGAGATGCCTGAAAGAAGTTATAATCATACGCGTAATTGGACAAGTACATAAAGAGGGTGAAAGAGATAAAACAAGAAGAAAATATAAAGATGTATGGTGGTGTTATCACCAAATACGTTGCCCCATCCTGGTTTGTGTTGATAGAGTTATAAAGTGTTTAATGCTATTTAGTTGAAGAAATTAATGCCATTATAACTATTTTATTATTGTGAGTGGTTTTTGATAGTCTGTCATATAAAAGAATGAGATTCATTCCAACCTTTTCTATTCTGTTTGATTGCTTACACCTTTAGTTTAATCAATTGACTTTATCCCATCCCCTTTTCTTTGGTTTTTTTTTACCAGAACTTGGATTCGAAGATTCATCATAATAACCTTCTCAATAACATACTTGCAAAGGTATTTTCCTGTTCTTCTCGGGAGTTTTTACACGTAGCATTCAACCAAAATGCGTTAATTACTGTTATTGGAAGTAGATGACTTCTGTTGTAACAATGATGGTGGTTAAGTTAATTTAACAGGTTAATCCTTATAGTTATCATTATAGAGTATTGTGGATACTGTATCAGGAAATGAAAAATGATTTTATGTTTATTTACCCCTGCTATTAACCATTTATTATTGTATGCAAAGAGCCACATGGACGATTATTTGCCATAGCTGCAATTACGGAATATTATAGATCAGTTGACTGTCTCAAGCTTGATAGAAATTATAATTTGGTAGCATCTCGTCTTACTAATATCCTGCCTCAGTGATATATCTGACTACATTACTAAAATATTATTATTGGCCAAGTGCAGATTGAAGGCAATAATGCAAAAGCAGATGATGCAATCATGCTCGACCATGATGGTTATTTGTCAGAAACCAATGCAACTAATATTGTATGTCCTCAAATTTACCCTAACTGTCAAAGAGGTCTTTATTTTCGTTGTGCTAATCATCTTCTAGGGCTTACTAGGTAGCAATCAGCAAGGAGATGTTTCTTGAAGTCCAAGCTTTGGACTACTGATAGGCACAAAACTATATTTTAAAAAAAAGTCAGCATGGATAACTTTGAGCCAATGAAAAATAGTCAACTCAATGCATGTCTCATAAGATGTGAAATCACATCCTCGTATGATGTTTGATGCAGCAAATATGTTGTTGATTTGTCGTCACCTTGCAGTCTCGGGGAAACAAAATATTGTTCAAGACCCCCCATTTGAGAAGGATCACAGGGTCAAGGTTTACTTGCAGCATATATAGTACTGAGTCTAATGATTTGGAACACTTCAACTCATTTATTGCTCTTCTGTCTGCAGTTTGTTGTTAAAAAGGGCCGTGTTTTGACACCTCATGCTGATTACTGTCTTCCTGGCATTACTCGTGCAACTGTAAGTTGTGTACACTCATCCTGTTGTTTTAAAACCAATTTCTGTATATGTTGTAGCATTTATATTGGGACACAAGCATCAGATGACACCTGAATTCAGCTATAAAAAGTGATTTTATTAAGCATCTTATTTTATTCACTGGAGTGCCATTGTGTTGGCAAAGAGTAATGTTCTTTGGTAGGAAATGAAGTAGATGACTAGAAAATATTAGGTTTATAATTTCACGTGCCAAATTACTTTTCCCTATTTGATTCTAATTTATGCTTATCAATGAAGTGTACTTTGGCATTGATAGAACTCTTCTGCTTTGCAATTTTAGGTAATGGATCTTGTTGTGAAAGAACAATTAACCTTAGAGGAGCGCAGAATCAGCTTGTCAGAAGTGCATACTGCAGATGAGGTTCCCATATACAATTTCAAATACGTTTCTAGATTAAAATTGTTCTAATATATCAGGGATTAACTTATATTGTTACGAGTGTCTTATACTGTTCAATATTTTTCTATTTGATAATTTTATAATAATCTATTATTTTTAGTGTATTTGTACTATTATCTATCTATCTATCTATCTATATATATATAGATATATATCACCCAATTTATGTTGAATTATAGCTAGAAGACTATTTTGCAGGTCTGGACGACTGGAACAATGGGAGAACTAAGCCCAGTAAGTGCCTATTATACCTTGTCAATCGAATATTACTATACATTGTGAGAATTTGCTTCTCGTTATGCATCTAGACTGTTACTTGATTGGCTTAGTCCTTTCATAATCAACTGCACAGATGAGAAACCTGAAAAGAATGTTCGTTGTTATATAATGTGTCTTTATCAACTATGTTGTGTCTAACGAACTCTTAAAATTTGATTTTGTGTTATTAAACGATGAGTATAGCGCCATTTAAATGGCATAGCCCAAAATTTGTATCTTGTTTTAACCAAAGTTCTTGGCTATGCCATTATAACTGACTAGTGCTGCTTTAGATTTTTACCATTGCTATCAGCACCTGAATGAGGATATTTTGGTGTCTAAGCACACATTCAGATGATAAGAGTTGGATGGTATGATATTAAAGTTTATTGGAGATTTTCTTTAGGTGGTGAAGGTTGATGGTCGTATAATTGGCAATGGAGAAGTAGGAGCAATCACTAGAAGGTTGCAAGCTGCTTATAAAAAGTTGACAGAAGAGTCTGGTGTTCCTATACCAACCTATCTCAAGACTTGAAAAGGTATAGCATCTTTTTCTCATCTTCTCTTTAGCCAATACAAACAACTTTTACACTTTGCCACACAAAACCTCACTTTTTTGGTCTTAAACTTTTCCATAATCCCTTCTGTTTTCATCTCTTGTAGACTGCACAGTTGGAAGTGAGAGGAAATTGCTGCTGTACATTACTGAAAGCTACATATTTATGGAAGCATTTTTCCCTCAAATAAAAAAATGGCTTTTTTCTCGTTTTCAATAAATTAGCTAAGGAAAAAACTCTCCTTTTCTTTGGAGGGTTGTGGTTCCATTAGAGCTGTTTAAGTTTGAGCTTGGTTTCAAGTTGACTTTTTCCTGAATCACGTTGACTAACCAATTAACATGATTTTAGCTAAATGTTCATAAGTTTGATTTCACTTGAAGAGTTGATTCTGAGTTCAAACTTGATTGAGTTGAATCAATATTAGATACCATTTGTGTCGAATAAAAAATTATATTAAATTTTACTATAAAGTTATATTTAGAATAAACACTTCCAAGCATAACTTTTAATCAAAATTAATCTTGCTTATCCTCACCCAAATATACACTAAATATAGTTACAACTTAAGATTAAAATGTAATCTAATACAACTTTCGACAGTAAAATAATCAATTATTACCAGCTTTTGCATTTTGGAAATATCCAAATGAGGTGCATGAGTTATGACATAATTTTATTTGGTTTTCTTAAACTGTTATAGGACATCTTTATTGGAAAAAAAATAAAAGAAGTCTTTATAAATTAAAAATTATTTTTAAGGTAGTTAATATGAAAACAAAAATTCTTTCATAAATTAAAATTAACATGTACATTATTTGATTTTAGCATATGATTTATGAAACAAGTTTATTTATATTTTTTTATCAATATTTATGAGAAAAAATTGTGTAAGTAAATGTACATATAAAGCAGTATTTGGCGATAGCGATTTCAAAGAGAAACATGTATTTGACTAGTGTTGACTGAGTTAGACCTTTTTTAACATGATTGTCAAATAAATAAAATACTATTAAACAGGTTATTTTTATTTTTTTATTATCTAAAAAAATTATATGTCGGAAATAATCACTTTCTAAATTCATAATTTTGACAATTAAAATTTAGTAAATTAAGATTTAGAAGGCAATTTTATTTTTAAGGTTGGTTAAGAAAATTCTAACATAATATTTTTATATACACACATTTAGCATACTCAAAGTAGACTTACATAATTATTTCATAAGATAACAGTTGACACATAACATTATTACTGTTTGAAGTAAAACGCTATATATTGTACTTGATTAATTATTTATATAAAAATAACAATAATACATAATACATGTGTGGTGAGTAACTGGATCTATTTTATTACTTTGTACTATTTTTTTATATGCAATTTTGGTAGACTTATTTCACCTTTTTAAAAAGAAAAACTTAAAAAGTTAGATTTGGTAAAGGATGATTAAGGCACACTTTTAAGTCAAGATTTTATTAAAATAAATTTAGTTAAACAATGGCTTTAAGACATTTTTAAAACTTTATAAACTTGAAAGATCGAATTATTTAAGTAAATAAAGATCAAATTATTTAATTAAATATGTTACTTTTGCAGACAACACCGCACAATGTTTAATTATTGTAAATTTTTTCATTTCATATTTAATACTCTCCTAAAAAACAAGAGATTGTTACAAGTAAAATGACTTTAAAAAAATTAAAGTTAAAAATTTCTTATTTATTACAAGTAAAAAAAAGAAAAATATTACTGAAAAAAATTAAAATTAAATACAGACTTATAATTTCAAGTATACAAGTGTAAAAAGATATAAATAATTCAAATTAATAAATATAAATAATTCAAAATTAATGACACTACAGCTTATTTATTATCGTATATGTATTAATATTTTTTATAATAAATTTTGGCATTAACAAAAAATAATAATATAATATTAGTAAAATAATAAATAAAAATATTCAATCATATTTAATATATAAACTTATACATTAATAAAGAATTCTTAAAAGAAAACTTATACCTGTAATAACATAATAAATATGAATATATTGATCTACATTAAAAAAATAAAGTCTGTAACTTTGTTGGGAGATAACTTTTATCATATTTAATTGTATTTATCGGAAAAGTGTCTTGAAATAAGTTATAATAAATATTAGATTTGACTTTAAAAATAGACATTTTGTTAAGAATCTGACTTATATCATATAAACAAAATTAGATTTGACTATAAAGTATAATCCATCCATTTTAAGTAAAAATTATTGTAATATTTGTATATAGATTATAATTTGTTTTTATAAAAGCTTTTTCCTGTTGATATATCATCTGATTATTCTAGAAAAATTATACATGTATAAATACTTTAATTTGAAAGAAGTTTTTATGTAGATTAATAGATCAAATTATACTTTAAAAATGTATCAGATTAAACCTAAAATAGAGTCCTGAAAAAACTTATATCTTTAATGTATTTAACAAGCCGATATATTTTTTATTTTTGTGAGAGCATTAAATATAAATTAATTTTAAAAGAATAATAATTAATTATTATAATGATTAAATTAAAAATTATTAATATTTAAAATAATTTTTATTATAATAAAAATTATATTTTTTATGATTATTGATTTTGAAAAATTATAAAATTGATTTATATGCAAGGATGATTAAATTAATTTTTAAATTAAAATTAAAATTTATTTCTAATTTTAACTATCGAAGTTCGAAATACTTATTAAATTAAACTCTTTTTAATTTAATTAATAATCAATTTTATCATAAATTACTATTATATTTATAAAAACAATTTTTTAGTGTTCTAAAAAAAGTGTCCAAAGAATAAATATTAAGAAAATAAAAAATATAATAACAAGAATAACATGCATTAGACACAGTGTTTAATCCTAATAATTTGTCATTAGATTCTTTTTATTTTAAGTTCTAGATAAGTAATTAAAATAATAATTGACATAGAATGTAAGAGAAAGTACAAGGATTTCTATAAAAAGTATAAAAGGCATTGCACTCTATCTGTATTGCCTGCACATAGTACAAGGAATAAGAATCTATAACCATGGCAGCTTTAATTTATGAGAGTAAGGAGCAAGAGTTTAAATCAAATATATATAATCAACTTGGTTTTTTTAGCTTATCAAATAAGTTTCAATCTTGAATTTTGAGTTCAATTATTCAAGCAAAGTATGTTTACTATGGATTTACATGATCAAAGGGTATTATTTTTTTAGTGAATATAGTTTAAGATTGAACTTGTTTGAAGAAATAAGCAACAGAGAAAGAATTTTGAATTCATGAATAAAAAGTAGGTTATTATGCTCCACCTGTTTAAAGTAGTTGCATGAAAATAAGTAGTAAAAGAAAAACCCCAGTAAAGTAGCTGAGGTATAAAGAATTGGAGCATTTTTCATGGATTTAATAATGCTGTCGCATCATGGAATTGGAGTTTCGGGCCCAACTGAGTTTGGGCTACAATAATTGAACTTTTCTGAAAAGCCTCATTATTACACAGCAAGAAAGAGTGTGTTTGGGCCAGCCTCAGTTATTTTTGATTGTCATGAACATTCATGAATGCATGGATGAGATCAGAATATACTGCACTACCATCTCATGCCTGCACTGCACAACACAACGTTTAGCCAACAACTAAGCAATCAACACCTCTTTGACTCAATCTTCTGTTCCCTTTCTCTTTGTCCATTTTGGTAGCTTCATTCATTCATTCTTTCGTTCTTCTCATAATATTGTTTCAATTCCAAAGAAAAAGGGTGTGCTGCAGCTACTTTTATTTGCTATGTGCATCACACATTAATTAATCACAAAACTCCATTCCATCATTCAACTGTGTTGCTTAACTTTGATGTGGACCTTTTCACTGCATAATCGCATTCACTTCAATTATTAGTGTCTTTCTCCACTTTTATGTCATTTCCCGTTATGGGGTGATTGTCATCGTTCTAATAAATAGCTTTATGTCTTTTTACTTTTTTCTGCTGTTTTATTTTCTATCAGAGAAAGAAAGTCACTATCTTCTGTCTCCATGCTACTTCTCTATAGCTTCCCTTCAACTCTGTGTGTGTGTGTGCATATGTTCTATGCTGCAACCAAGCCAGCCACCTACACTTGCAACTCTTTTTGTTTCTTTTCAATTATCCTCAAAGCTGCAACCCAACCCTATTCTTTATGTCTTTGTATAAACAGTACTTAACTTAACACCACTTTTTCCACCCAAAATTTTTAACATATATTATAAAGTTAACAACCCTTTTGCTTCATCCACTTTCTTTTCCACCACTAAGAGTTAATTGGTCAATTTAGTTTCTAAATTTATGCTCTCAACATTTTCTTGTATCACAAGAATTTATACTACATTTTAAGACAGACAAAGCCTAAGGTAAGGGAATAAAAGGACTGTTTGCTCAACTTCTAAATAAAAGAAATGTTGGTAGCAATTTTAATTTCCAAAAGATGCTTTTATTATTAACTAAAATTTTTGTGCTTAACTGGTTTGGAATCTTTGTACTGAATGTTGGAGGGAAGAGAACAGGGAGATGAAGACAAATAGGTGTTAGAGTTGGAATCTTCCAAAAGACAACCCTGGAGCTTCATCAACAACCAATGAATTGTTATTATAATATATATATTTTGGTGGAGTTCAGAAAGACCCTTGTTTGTACCATTGATTTAGAATCTGACAATTAAAAATAGGGGACGGGACCTAACATATATTGCAAAGGACAGTAAAATCTGCAAAGGACATCCATCGCACTATCATCATCTTATCTTTTACCCTCCTATCCTGTGCTTTCCACTCTTTTTCTTTCTTCTTTTTTTCTTTAATCTTTCTATGAAGATAATACTCATTTTCATCTGACACTACTTTATGCACAAAGTTCAAATGTGAATGAATTAGACTTCATGTGACGACTACATCTCCATCCTCTGAAAATATCATTTTATTTTACACTTTCAATAATATTCAACATTCTTGGACTCAACAAGGCTTGATGATGAGATTGATTGGAAAAGCTATAGCTAGCTCCCTCCTCTATTACACTTTAATACTATTCACAAACATAATCAACATTTCATACATGTTTTTCAAGTTTTGAATTCAAAAGGGTACACAAATCACTTCTCAGCGTGCCAATTAAGTCTTTTCAGAATTTGTTCTACTGATCATGAAAGTAATATTTGTTAAAACTGGACCCAGTTAAACCAGAAACTGATTTAGTGTTTAATCTAAATCTTTTAAAAGAATATCAATGTTTGATTGAATTGGTCACGAACTAAAATATATCAGATTTATTTGTCTTTACTTACTTTAATTATATATTATAAGTTCTGACACTGCTAAATGGAATCTAAATGTTATAAATTTATGCATGATATTTTAATTTTTATTAAAACTGTTTCGTGTATATCATGGTGATTGAGTGTGTAGAATGTAGCTATCATGGTGAGTTCATGCAATGCAGCAACCATGATGACTTACTGACCTATACTTAATCCAGAACATCCTCTCATAACATTGGAAAACAGTTAGTTGAAGTAGAAGATCCTTATTATAAAATTGGAAAAATGAATGTATATGATGCTACCATTATTTTGGATTTGAATGGAGAAGAAGGGTTTTTCACCTAACCAAAACAAGGAAAATAGCATATTAGGAGATCATAGTTGAAGAACCATTTCTTGATAAGAAGCCAATTATGAGTCCAATAAGCAATCATCATGGTAACTAAAATCTCAAACAGATACAAAAGATTTTGAGTAGAGAGTGAAACAAATGAAGGGAAGGAAAAGGGTTTTACCAAGACATGTTACTGTTTTTGTTGACTCAAATGATCACATTAGCAATTGCTAACACTCAAATCACCCAAAATGAAAATATTAACCACAAAAAGGTTCTATGATCACTTTTTCTTCAACAATAGTTCAAAATATATTTGTAAGTTTATGATTTGAGTTATTCGATGACCCCACCACAACACAACTTTCTTTTCATTTTTATTTTTTTCACCTAGGAATTCGACTTCGAATATCGTACAACAGGATGGGGCCATTGTTTTTACCTTCAATGCCCTAATCATTTGCATTTTTCAATAGTTATTAAAAAAATTATAGAGCCAGAAAGTGAAAAAGAGTGCATGAAGAATGATCCCTATAATAACTCACCTACTTTTCTGTAACAGCCACCATTAATCAATCACTGCCCTCTCCCCTCTCTTTCCTTTCTCACTCTCTCTTCTTCTCCAGTCAACAACTGTCATGGTCATGCTTTGTTTCTCAAAATCATGTCAAAGTGGCATTTCTCAGAAACAATTCCTTGAGATAATATAACAGCACTTCTATATTCCTTCAACTTGTATTCTCTTGTAAATTGTATATAAAAGATTAATATTTTTCTTATAATATTTTTTTACAGTAACTTTTATACACTGAGAGGAATAGAAAGTGAAAGAATATAAATGTGTGATAATTAATAGGAAATAAAATAAATAGATTACAATAACATTTATAAGATTTTATAGGATTAAAATGTTCTTAAAAGTTAAGTGAGTATCTGTAGTGTAAAAAAATAGTGTATAAAAATTATAAAATTTTAGGTTTAATTTTTTATTTTCTTGTTTTCACTCACTATATTTAAAAACCATTCATTATTAAGTCCAACATATGCACGGTATTTTTAGTATTTTTTTAATTCTTATAAATTTAGATGGTGAGAATGAAAAAGGATTAAAAAATTATGTAAAGGAATAAAAATGATGAAATTAATTTTATGAAATAAAAAATAAATCATTTTGAAGTATAGAAACTAAAAGATAAAATTTATACATAAAAACATAGATACTAAATGATAAATTAAAAAAATACATGAAATTAAATGGGGGTTCCTTTATTTAAATATTGAACCATCAATCTCTCACTCTCTTTGGCATTTCATTGTGCTAGAAAGATGACCCAAAAAGTCTTATAAATAGTTTTGAAACATGACTAAAAAAGTGGATAAAAGGAAAATATTTTGATTATGATAAAAGTAAGAGGAACAAAAGTTTTTCTTTCAAGTTGGATAATAATACTTTAAGGAGGTGTGAAAGAGGATTGAAAAACAATTGAGGAATAAAAAATGGAATTGATATCAATTGATTAATATGATAACTATAATAATGGAACACGAGACATCAATTTGTGTGTAGATTCGTGTATTGAGTTTAGTGAGCTTCCTAATGATGATAAGGATGGAGAATTCTTGGTTCTGTGTGAAGCATAAAAATTGCACCCATCTAATCCAATTCCACATCAAAGTTTCAGCCATTCTCCACAGAGAGGCAAGAATCAATTGTGGAAATTGGTGATGTTTATACAATATATCTGTTCCATTTTAACTGGTGGTTGGTGGAAGTAAAAAGTGTAACAAGGAAATAGAAAAATGGAGTGAATCTGCTAAAATCTTTGCTATCCTTTTGATTCAAAGTTACTTTGAGATATTCTGAAATTGGACTTGACAAATTGGGTTGTGAGTGAGATTGTGATGGCCTACCTCTATTAAAGCAAGGTAGCAGAATTGACCAAGCACTTAAATGTGTCTCAAGCAGAATACACCACAACCTTCTCCACCCAAAGTACACACAGAAGAAAGAGAGAGAGAAGGATCAAAAATAGAACTAGCTACAAAGAAAAAGGAAGAAAGACAATGTGAGAAGGAATAAACCAAAAACTTCCTCCAAGGACCCCACATCGATCAAGGCGCTTCAGTAGATTAACAACAGTTGAACAGCCGTTGCAATAATTAGATACAACTTCAAAACAAAAAATAAAGCAAAGAAGAAACAAATATAATAAGGTCTTTATCAGGTTAAAAAAAATTGGGCTAAATTAGCTCAACTTCAGATCTTAATTCTTCATTCACTCTTGTTGGATCCTATTCAGCATTTGGTATACAGCTGCAGCTATCTCATCCACCGATCCAAGCTTGCAATCTTCTTCCACCTTCAACATTTTTCACAATATATATTTTCAAAACTTCAGTGCTTACAGAGAGACATGTATCATAATGTTTTTTACATCAGTTAGACTACGTTTCTGTGTAATTTCTCACAATGTTCTAAAGTACTTTCACTTTGAAAAGTGAACTTGCTACTACAATTTAAAGCTTTAATGTATGTATGGAGAAGAAAAGAGGACCAAGAGAAAGGTAACACAAACCTTGACATTGAGAGAATAGAGGACAATTTCCTCGGTGGTGGTAACATTTAGGTGCAAGATTGTGAGACGCATGCCATGCAAACTAGATACTATTTTCAAGAGCTGCTTTGGCCGTTTCTTGGATCTTATTTTGAGATTTGCATGGCTCTCTACCATTGTCACTTCTATGTCAGCAATGCCAGACTGAACCTCACCCTTTTGCTCACTCATGGCTGCAGAGTTATCACAGCCACCACTGGCAGTTGTTGAGTACTGAGGAAATGAGAAGAACTCAGAAAAGGGCACATCAGGTTTCCCCTCTTTTTCTTTCTGAGCACCAAGAAATTGCAGCCTCTGCTCTAGCTCCTTGACAAAGTTGATAGCACCCCCAATAATAGATGCTTGATCACCCTGCATTCCTCAATGAATTGAATCAAAACAGAAACAGTCAAACCCGTTTCAAGAAGCAAAAAGAATGCAAATCAGTGAGCTCAGACTTGGGTCATACGTAATTTAGCAATGATGTTTAAGAAGGAGTATTTGGATCCTAATTCTTTGGCTAATTATTAACTGGAAGGTTATTCTTTTACATATTTTAAACAACATGAAGTGAACCACAGATTGTACAAACTTGAAGACACGAAATTGAAGATTTCCCTTTCAAGAAAGTGAAAAGCAGAAGCATGTTTTGGTGGAGGAAATGTGTGATTGAAGTACCCTTTGGACGTAAGATTCCGGCATTAGAGAGCGAAGAACAGAGAGGTACTCGTTCATTTGCTTCCTTCTGTTGCGCTCTACAGCAATGTGAGTCATTCTCTGGTTCTCAATCTCCTCCATATTTTTTCTGCTTTTGGTTCTGCGCCTTTTGGGACGAGCTGGGGTGGAAACTGAACTATCTAAGTTGTTCTGTGTGTTGCTGGTTTCTGAAGACGGAGGATTCGACGCATTGATGTTGTGAGGCAACAAGGATGTAGGAGAAGAGTTCCATTCTCCATAGGGATAATTCTCTGTTTGGTTGTCCAGAAAAGTGACAGAAGCTTGATCTTCTTTTTGAAGGGTGAAATCTGCATAGCCCCAGTTGGCTGAAGCACCTTCTAAGAAGTTGTTGTGGATGTAGGGGTCTTTGATTGCATAGCCAAACGGTTCCTGGGGTTGGGGATATACTACTGCTTCTAGTGCCATGCCTCTCTCTCCCTCAGGCAAACACATGCACAAAATTTTGATGTAGCTGCCCTGAAACAAGAACAAGGTGAAGATGGAGAAGGAAAATGCCCAGTTGCATGCTATTGAGGAGTGTTTCTGAGCTTTTAAAGACCCTTCAGTTTTGAGGTGAAGCTGAAGTAAGACACAAAATGGACAGTGCTTTGCACGTGAAATAGAGAGGAACTATATATCAGGATTTTATTATATCATTATAGCCAAAAACAACAACACACTGATCTTTTTTAATACATCTTTTACTATTTAGTATTACGTACTATTAATTCAAAACCAAGAAGTTCATTAAATAAAGTGTAAACTTTATAATAAACTTCAGAGACATTTAAAACCATGTATTCTTTGGGGTTGAAGTACAAACAATAAATACCTATGCCTATCCTATATAGTAGCAAACAAATTTGAACATCAATAGGAACAATAAGGAATTTTTTTGGACATCATGGAACAATAAGGATTAGAGTTTAGACTTCAGAAAATTTAAGTACAAAACTCTGATATTATTTCAGAAACTTCCTCTCCAATTATAAGCTGAAGAAGATATATAAAACAATCATATTATATATATATATATATATATATTGCATTTTTTTTAGTTTCGACATTAATGTATTGCTAGACATTGGATCACACACAGTTTTTTAATACAGGAAACTGTTCTATAGCCATAGTCCTTCTAATAAAATTTATTCATAAGTAAAACAAAATAAAAAAGAATAAAATGTTTAAAATTTAAATTAATTTATGTATAAACTAATTTAAAAACAAACTCTTTGATAAATTATTAAATTCATGCAACAATTCATTGAGATTGATTAGCCTAATAAGAAAGGGTTTAAATAATTTATGGTACTGGGTTATCAATGTTTGTTTGGCCTTTGTTTTAGCAGCAAATCCAATTAATATATATAATTTTAACACTGTTAATAAATTAAACTTGACTTTCAAAATTAGTATTATAAAAACTCATTATGCCATTGCATTATTCTAATATATCTTTTTTCTTAGCCTTTTCTAAATAAAATTACTGTAAAAACTTATCACTCGTGAACTCTCATACAAACCTTCCCATCAATATATAATCTTCAATATATGTCACATGTCATGTCACATTCGAATATTTGCATTCAATAATTCTAGAGAGTTGGTAGATTTATTTAAATAATTTCTTTATATATCTCTAACTATTCATATTAATTAGATTTTTTTCATTTGTGTCTTTTATTTATTAATTTTAGAGAGTTGGTAGATTTTTTATTAAATATTTTATCGATATTATAAAATGACAATAATTTTTTTTGTCAAAGACAACAAATCAAAAGAGACGGTAAAATAATATTGCATCTATGCTGAGAAATAAAAAATAAAAAATAAGTAAACTTTAACTATTTTTATTTTATTTAATGATATTTTTTAAAATATCTTAATTTGATTAATATTTAACTTTTATTTGTATTATTGTTCTATGTAATTGTACGTGTAACTAAGGTGAATATTTCTTTATTTTTTTTATCTTACGAGATTATTGATAGAGATGTTTTAAAATGAATATGAATATTAAAATACTAGTAAAAGTATAAATAATTATGTACGGTGGAAATAAAAAAACTAAATTAGAATAATTTCACGTGTCTTAATTAGCATTTAGAATCCAATATAGAAAAATGTTCACATGAAAGCCCAATTTAGAGAATTGACTCTCCAACAGTACATGGACACATAGTTGCTTTATGGGAAAAATCAAATTTCACAAAAAAATAAATAAATTAATGAGGAAATAGACTGAAATTATATAATATATTGACCTTATTAATCTATTCATCAATTGATTGATAATGAGTGAATGATCATTATATTATTAATTAATTATACATATATATGTGTGTATTTTTTTGTGTTTATTTTAAAAAAATATTAATAAATTTAGCATGTGTATTTTCATTAGTTAGTACTTATTTTTTTAAATGGACAAACACATAATATATATATATATATATATATATATGTTATTAAATTTCAAATTCATAAAAAAAATTAACTTTAATTATCAATATACAACTTTTTAAACCAATAAATGAAAAAAAATTGACTATTTCAAAAATGAAAATCAATATACAACTTAAACCAAGTTTGAAAGGATTTTTCTCAAAATTTTATTTTCTATTTTAAAATAAAACCAGACATATTTAAAGAGAAACACACGGGTATAATTATTTTACTAATATTATCAGTTGTTATCTTATATAATATATAAGATAGTTTTTTATATTAATTTATATCTAAATTTATATTTTATAATTTTATATTGAACTATTTATCATTTTCTTCTTTATTGTGTATATAAGATTGTTATTATTAATCATAGCAATATTGTGTTTCTTTAAAACTTAAACATAGTAATATAATTAGTTTGATTTGAAGTTTTATGTGTACTTTAAATATTTTTTAAAATGTGAAAATTAAATTTTAATAGTTTCAAAAATTTTATTTTAATCTGAATATTGTAAAACTGTCTATAATAATATTTTTATTTATAATTTAGTTATTATTATAAAATAATAATAATAATAATATTTTCTCAATCACAATTTAATTATAATTAAATCATTAACTCTCAATGAGTCTTAACTAGTTTCTTTTTAGTTTGAAAAATATTATTGGATGATAAAACACAAAGGGAAGGAAGGAGATAAAATCATGAATTTGAATACTCCAAAACTCCATAAAAAAATAGATGTATTGCAACTTATTAAAAGAGTTTTATTTATGAAATAAATAAGAATTTATTTATTAAGTGAGTTATTTAATCCTAGAGTTGTCATGTAAGTATAAAATTTACTTAAAGTGTCATAATAAGTGAATTATTAATCAATTGGTTTATCCATAATCATAAACAATTATCTAATGAAACTTGAGCTATTACAAGTTCAAAGAAAAATGTGCTATTTTCACATTAAAAAGCATTAATGTGTATTTATATCTTCAAAACAAATAAATAATAAATATAGAGAGAGAAAGAGACAAATATGTTATTGTCTCCAGTGCTTTAGTAACAAGTACTACAAGGTACTAGTTAAAAATAACATTACATTGTGTGTTATAATTTGAAATTATTTTAGCTTTTTAAGTAATTATTTGAAATTATTTTAGCTTTTTAAGTAATTAAAAATTTGTGTCTATTTTGTATTGGCTGATAAATTAATTAAAATAAATGAAAGAAAATAGAATGGCACGTGAATCAGAAGGTAGAAAAAAAGAAAACACAACAAAGGTTTTAATTTTATTTTATTTTACCTGGTTGTCAGGGGTATCGTTCACTATAATGTTATAAAAACCCACAAAAAACAGTGGAAGAGGATAAAAGGGTGCGCGTGTGGGTGAAGGAGCATTTATAGCCTCAAGAGGAGGGCGCGTGAGGAGACGAGAAGTGGAGGAGCGTGAAGAGTAAATTAAAAGACAAAAAGAGAAAGGAGTTCGTGATTTGGTAATAAGACGGTCGGAAATAGGTGAAGCAGAGCACAAACGCGAAAATGCAAAGAAGAAAAGAAAAGCTGAGACGCAGTCAGAGATTCTTGCGTTGCAAAGGTGAGAGAAAAAGGGTTAAGAACTTTGTCCACATTTCCAGCGTCAGAAACTTGCAGAGGATCCATGTGCTTCAAAACTAACGTGAACAAACAAACTTTCCATAATACCAAAGGGATTCCATTTGCAAACTCATCTCAGCCAAGCTCACACTCAACATTTGCCCATAGATTATGCTCTTCCCACCACAGCTTTGCACCAGTTAGAACACACATCTATCTATGCATTTCAACATTTTCCTTTTTCAGGACACTTCTTTCCAAATAAATCTCACCTTGCTTTCTTGTACTACAATGTAACAGTATCATTCATTCTTATATATGGTTTCTTTCTTTTGGTACCAGTTACAATTACAAGCCTTTTCTCAGTGTTTTTAAGTTCAAACTCCTTCAATCTGTGATGACAGAGAAATTTCAAAGCTAGTTTTCCATTCATTAAGCATAAGGGTTATTGAAAAGATTATAGAAAAGAAGCTAGGGTTAAGAAAGATGCCAAGTGTAGTTATTTGAGATAATATAACTATTAAAATATCGACACTTTCACTCAAAGTACTCTCTTAGAAGAAGAAGTTCCAAGTAACTATTGCAAATATGCTTATAGAAACAAATAAAGATGTGATAAATAATTAATCCTAAATATTACTCTCTGTTTTTAAATAAGTGTCGTTTTAAGAGAAGAAGTTTGTTTCATATTATTTGTCGTTTGCAAATTTTAATGATGCATTAATTGTTTTTTACCAATTATATCTTTATTTTAAAAAATATAAAAATAATTAAATGATTCTTTTTATGAGACTTTAATTTGTATTAACCAATTATTTTCTATCTTTTTATCTACTTTTTCGTCAATCAATAAATCACATTTAATTTTTTAAGAGTATTATTGGAAAAAAATTTAAAAATTTATTATAAATTATAAGAGTTACTATTTTTATTGGTATGTGTAAAACAACCTTAAACGATTTATTTAGAAACAGAAGGAGTAATTACATGTAAGTAAAAAAAAAATTATCTCTTAAGAAATTATAAATAGAAATCTTAGATTAGTTCATTTAGTTTAAACATTTGCCCTAATTCTCTATAACATTGCATTATATACAACATGTCTATTAAATTCTATTCACTTTTCAAAATCTTTATTTTGCAAATATATACTTACATATATCTTTGCATGTTCTCTTCCTTTTCATATATCTTTTTACATTTTTTAAATTCCAATTTCTTTTGTTACTTTTTATAGTCTTTGTAGTTTCCGTCTAATTATTGTACTATATTATTAAATCAAATGTTTTTTAGCAAGTTTTTACACTAGTTAAGTTTACCGAAGTAAAAAGTCATTTTGATTTCATTTTTCAGAAATAAAATTCAATGATTTATATAATAAATGAAGAGTTGGCCACTTATATAAATTATAAGGCTTTAATATGTCATATTCTAACTTAAACGTCATTATTTTAGTTCAACCAAAAATAAATCACATAAATTTGAATTTTAGTTTAATCATCCAATTCATAATCATAAAATTTACCCATAGATTATTATACCAAAAAAGTAAAATATAAATATAATAAAAGCACAATACGCAAATTGTAATTTAATTTTTAGTTTTTAAAATTACAAAATTAAATTTTTAACTAAATTATACAGTATTATGTTTTTATTTATGAGTTTACTATATTTATTATAATATATATCATTATTATTGATCATATATATATATATATATATATATATATTCAATCGTACAAATATACATATATAAAGAAAATGAGAAAAATAAACTACTATCATATGTTATTTTTAAAAAAAATTTAGTCTCTTAAAAGTAATAAATAAGACAAGAGAATAATATTTTATTGTTGTAACAAATAATGATTAAAACATTATGAGGTTATGATTATGTTATCATTGATCTTTAAGATTTAACAAAATAATTAAGAAATATAATTAAAAAAGGTGATAATTTTAAGGAGTAAAAAGTAGATTAATAGGCTAATAAAAATACATGAAAAATAGAGTATTAAATAATTAATATATCTCACATATTTTTTTCCTCTCTTTTTTTCTACCAAATACATTTTTAATATTTTAGATTTCATTAAAATTGATGTTCAACTTTTTAATATATTTACCCGAACTTTCATATTAATTTAATTATTTTCATTTATATTCTTTTTCTAATTTTCCACTTTATTATAAATTATGAAGGATAAATTTAAAATGTAATACTTCTTCTATTTCTAAATAAGTGTTGTTTTAGGAGAATAAATTTGTTTCATATTATCTGTCGTTTGCAAATTTCAATTATGCATTAATTATTTTTTACTAACTATATTTTTATTTTAAAAAATATAAAAATAATTAAATGATTCTTTTTATGAAACTTTAATGGAGCAGGTGTTTGTATTAATCAATTATTTTCTATCTTTTTGGTCAATCAATAAATCACATTTAATTCTTTAAGGATATTATTGAAAAAAAAATAAAAATTTATTATAAGTTATAGAAGTTACTATTTTTATTGATCTCTGTGAAAAAATCTTAAACTACTCTTATTTAAAAACAGAGGGAGTAACTCTTATGGACTTTAAAAAATAATTACAGAAATGATACCAAAATAATTAAAAAATTATACCAGTGTTCTTACTAAAACGCGTGATTAAAAATGGAAAAGAGAATTAATTAATGAGTCTAATTAATGGTCATGGTCATATAGAACCAATATGAAAATTGTAGACCCAACTGGCACATAGTCATTTATTGAATGATTCACAATTACTATAAACCTCTTAATTAACAACTAATTTTGTTGGAGACTATTATAATTAGTGTTGCATCAATAATTTAACATTATGTGTATAAGCATCTTGTCAGATGAGTATATATTAGTCACTTAATTAAGTGGGGCCTCTTCATTGCTTTTTAATAATTGCAGATGTGCTAATTACTATTAATTGGTGGATATAATTAACAATCATTAATTAGAACTCAGTGGCTTAATGTGATTGCTCATTATTAACAACAAAAATATATAAAATAAAACAAAAGTATAAATGAGAGAGAATGTGATTAATATATCATATAAGGAGTATATTATTAGAAAATTTCTTAATAATTTTATGCAATATAAAATATTAATTATATTCCTGAAGCCTAGTTGATAGTTTTGATGAAATAGTGGTAATATAATTTGTCTTGTGAAATTACCACCACAATAACATTATTAATAACATGGTCGTTTGGGATTATCTATATTTGATTTTCCAGTAGTGCAACTTCTTCATCATCATCACATTCACTAACCATTTACTCTACCTCTCAAATGAAATAGGTCTTCTGTAACTTTTTGGTCTCCATCATAGCAATTCATGTTTCTTCTCTGAACTTTTTTCTCTCTGCTATAGCTTTTGCCTCATGGTCACTCCACAGTAATTGGCACAATATTAATCAAGATCTGCCAAATCTTGGACTTTCAATGCAACGAAAGTTTGGCTTTACACATTCGGGGTCAAAATCCTGCGAATTTTGGTGCACTTAAACTGATTTGTACTTTCTTTTAGATCTTCCACCTCCTATATATGAATGCTATAGCTAAATAAGTTCTTTCTAGGTTTAAATTCAAAAGTTGTTTGTGAGGTTCTTATGCCTTTGGACCAAACTTCTTCCTTCCAGCTTTCAAAATTGTACTAATTCCGTGGCATTTGTTTGTCAACCCATATTACACCAACTCTTTCATTATTGGATACTTCATGCATAAGTGAGAGATGATTATCTTAGTGGTAGACGGCTAGAAATATAGTGTAATAGTAAGACATAAAGTCCCACATTTAATAGAAATGATAAAATTGAAGTGTATAAAAAAAATAAAAATTCATAAACATTAAGCCTTAAGTTTTTACTATAGAAATGGTGTCAAATTTTCTTATATATTCTTTATTTTAAAAATATTTTTCAACATAAACTACACAACCACTTAAAAGTTACCCTTTTAACACAACCACTTAGAAGTTACCCTTTTAATGTAAATTTAATTTATGTTTTAACAAGAGTGATATTTTAAATGTATATTTTTACTTCAAAAAGTTAGATTAATTCTCCTTCTTTGTGAAGATTTTAAAACAGAAACTTTTTTATCAAGAAGAAATGGGATATCGAGTAGGTAATTAAGGCACACAAATTACTAATTAAAAATGAATTAGGAGTGGACGTGGTTAGGGCTAGGCCATTCTTAGGTATTAGGCCGGCTGGTTTATCTCACATCTCAAATGAATAATACCAAATTACACAAGTCAACCCCCAATAATGTAGCCAAAAAAATGCTAATGCATTTCACCAAAAAAGGTAATAAATTCATACATGAATTATGCTAACAAACAATCATTAAAATTAACACAATATATGTATGGTTTTAAAAAATATAAAATCAATCCCTCGCAATATAATAAGCCAAGATCTCTCTGAGCATATAACCCAATTCTGTGTACCCTGCAAGTACTTTCTAAGGTGTATATGGTGTTAACACAACTAGAGGTAAACGCTGGGAGATATACAATGTTGTGTGAATGGGGCCAACTAGTATCCCTCCACTCATCACCAACTTGGAAGGATCATCCATTTCAAACATCATTCATGCAATGTTTTTATTTCCAAGTCCTCTCAATTGATTCCATCACGGGATACACAGCCTTCTCATTTTTAAACTTCATAATTTCTCAATTCTCACCACTAACCAATATAATCCAACCATTCACCACAACTTTTATAATAATATATCTAATGGCTTCCTCTATATTAACTAACCCTAGTTATACACAAATTGAAATTACAGTGCCATCCAGTTAGAGGCTAAGTATATAGATTTTTTTTATGGACTAAAAAATAAATTAATTAAAGGGAGCATAAAAGGATGCACTAATCTATTTATAAAAAGAAAAAAACACAAAAGATCACAATAAAGAACACTTAACCTTAAAGATGACACGTTACATCACATCCTGTTTAAATTTACAACACACATCAAAATCACAAAATTTACAACACACGTCAAACTTATAAACTAACTATTTAGGTAAGACTAGAAATAGACATATGTCACACAAAAAATCAATCTAATTGACAATGTAACGGTGGATATGTCTATCCATTTAATTTTTTTTAGCGAAATTAGGTTGCTACATCACACGTTAAGAGTAAATGGTTGGTAGTTTGCTCCTCCTTATTACACATTGTACATATAATGTTTCCACATAAAGATTTCCTTTTTTAAAGATTTGATTTGGTTGCAATCTTGTTTAATATAGATGTGTTGTCATCAAAATCTTCACCAATTATTGTTGAAGAATATCACACCCAAAAATTTTATCTACACCTTAATCACAATTAGAAAGATAAGAAAGCACATAGAAAAAAAAGAAAAATTATAAATTAACAAGAATATATGATGTTATAAGAAGAGAAAAATGGGAAGAAAAATAAATGTTAAATAGATGTATATGGAATAAATATGTGTGTTTTATGTATGATTATCCTATCACTTAAATTCTCCACCAAGCTTAACTTGTCTAAAACTCAATCATGATTTTTACTTACATTTTCCTTTATCTTTTCTACCATCAACTTCAGCATACGCGTTAATGACAAAAAAATAATAAAATAATATTCACTAGTAGACCATTAACCCCTTACATACAAGAACATGGTGTGAAGTCAATCAAAAAATTCAAGACAATGGGTTTTAAATTTTTTTTCACTTATATAGATTACTTAACTTACCAATTTTATATACACACACTTAAATTCCAATAATACATAAAAAAATAAGTGTAGAAATAATAAATTTGGTTAAGATGATTTAAGTCAAATTTCGGTATCCATTGATTTTCACAATAAAATCATCCATAAAAATCTATTTAAAAAATATCATAATCAATTATAAAGGCTAGATATAGTAATTTATAAAATGAAAGAGATTGAGATATTTCTTTTAGCATAGTGGATTAGATGTACGTAATCAATTATATAAAGAAGCTACTTTTATAGTAATAATAAGAAATAATATATTAATAATAATAATCATTATTATAAAAGATGTTTTTAACGATCATTTTCAATGAATTTTAATATCAGTTTTCAAACTATTGTTGTTCTAGCCATTATCAAAAATAAAGATTTTTTTGGATAATCTTTTTAACTATAGTCATATGTGGATCTATGATAATTAGTTATTAACAAGAACTGTCGTCGTATCACAATTTTGTTTAAAAATATTTTGTTTTTTGTTATTTGTCTAATACTGTCGAAAAGAACAACAATCACAATCGACTATATAATTCAAAACAATCACCCAATGTATAACAATCAATAAAAAAAATTTAAAATTAAAAGGACAAAGCAAACAAGACGTACATGGTGAAGAGCTTACCAATTTTTTATCAATAGCAATGTGTTGGAAACAAATTTTCATGTTACTTTGTCTAATTGATATTTTGCAATAATGAATAAATAAAATAATATTTCTTTTCATTTATTTTTTTAACTAAAATTTATCTTTTTTATTAATTTTTTACATATTGCTCTTTCTTTCTTTCTTTTTTCTTTTTCTTTTTCTTTTTCCTTTCTTTTTTTTCCCTTCCTTTTACTCTGTTTTTTCCTCCCAAGGCAACATGAGAGTTTAACTTCTGTGATGTAAAATATAATTATTTGAGAAATATTAAAAACTGGTGTGAGTAATGTAAATTCTTACACTGAAAATAATTCAAATCCATTCTCCGCATCTCCGAGGGTTAGGTTAGATTATCAAAGAGACTTTCTCAGCGTTGGGTTACAAACATATACATATGCCAATATATATATATATATAGTTAATGGAAGACCAAATTTGATGATTGGTTTGATTAAGTCGTTAATTTCAAACTGCTAAAGATAACGAAAAAAAGTTGTCTATATCAGACTACGCACGTAACTGGAATGGAAACGTTTAATTTCAAGGATTTAGATTTTGTTGTTGCCTAGACGAAACAACGCAGCCAGCAGGTCTAGTACGAGCCTTGTCCCATATGTGTGTGTGTGTATATATATATATGTATATATATATAAATTAACATGCATGTTCATGAATCATTATCTTTGTAAGTTTATCCAAGTGTACAACAGCTCACTCTATGAATCTCCATGTTTCATGTGAGTTTAATTATATTAACTTATATTATCATCGCAGAAAGTCTTGACATGTAGGGTTAATTAAACCCGTTTAACTAAATATTTTATTGGGTTAGTATATAATAACAGTTTAACTCATTTTAATTAATCTTTAACTTAATATCAAATTTGTATTTATAACTCTGTTGCTCTCTATTTGATCTCTTGAGTTGGAAAGAATGAATAAGATGATAAATGATTGTGCTCAGCATTGGAGAACTGAAGCAAACTTCCCTTTGTCTTAGTGTGAATATTAATGCATAGAATTCATTTTGGCTTGTTTGTTCTATCTTCACTAAGCAAAAGAAAAACAAGCATCTGACACAGTTTTCAGGACACACAAAAATTGATTATGACCACTTTTGATCCTTTCATCGATCATGTGAAAACACACCTTGCTGTGGGTCTTCTTAATCAATGCTTATGCTTTATTGAATCCAGAATTTGACAATCAATAAGCATGTAATTAATTAAGTGGAATGAAGCAGAGGCAGGAGAGTGAATTGTAAAAGGTGACGAGGAAAAGAAAAACATAAGGTAAAATGTTGTTCCAAAAATGTATAGCCTAATGTAAGGGAAAATCAAATTGAATTTGTTTAAGGTGGCGAAAATTCTTGGAGCGCCCACAATTCTCACCTACCCTTCTTTACGTCACCATCCAAGTCACCTTTCCATAATTATTATGATTCTCACAGTGAAAAGTTCCATTCACCTCCAATCAAACTCTTCTCAATGCCCTTTTTGCCTATATCTCCTCCAGGTGAAAGGAACCTTTCTCCATTCTTCTAACCCTAATTATTCATAAATCAATTCCTCAATTCCTCAATTCCTCTCAACACTATAATTAACCTCTTTCATTATGCACCATTCACACTATATATCACCACACTTTGTTTCTTTTCACTTAATTTATCAGAAGGAAGAGAACACATGAGAGATGAAAAGAAAATAATAATGAGGCAATATACTTAATTTATTAGAAGTAAAAGCTTGGCATCTCTGATATAATAATACAGAGAATGAAGATAGAAAAGAAAACCCTAGAATATGCAAGGAAGAATGATCCAAGGAAAGGTTACATGCATAGGTGTATGATTGAATTTATTGACGAGAAAGATGGGTTTGAGGTGATTTGGATTGGACGTAAAGGAGTTTGTCATGATGTGTTTGGAATGGCACCAAAATGTGGAGTGATCTGAGTCATACATGTGTCTCTCCTGTGACGCAACTGCACCATACATCACAGTACAGTGCCACACAGTGCCCTAAATCATCAAAACAACGGCTTCCAATGAAAAACCACTTACCCCAACTTCACAGCGGTTTCCACCTCCCATTTCCAAAGAACAAGACAAACAAACAAACATGGTAACACTTTCCCCAAGTTTCACTGTCTCATTCATCCTCCACACACATGCTTCTTATCACAACATTATATACCATGTCATTCCCAATTATCAAAATACAATAGTTTTGAAAAAGTTAGTTTTTATTCTTACATTATACATATTTCTTCTAATAACAATAGAAGTAAGTATATGTTAGCAAATGTTTTCTCAACATTCAGGTGTGGCATTTTTTTTATGCTATAGAAGATACAATTATCAATATAACATTACTTTCAATAAATTTTAATTTAATTTATTCATATATAGATATTTTTATAATAGTTCTATAATGGTTGATAATTTTATAAACTCATGATTAGATTAGATTAAAATTTATATCACAAAGATTATTTACAGATATAATTTTATAAACTAAATTTTATGTTTAATATTATTTTTTTATTTTACATTCTTATATAGATGAATATAAGTATATAATTTCACGATATGAGTATCTGATTATGGCTTTTGGTGTGAGAGCACTTGGTGTCTTTATGGATTACATGAATAGGATATTTCACTCATATCATAATAGGTTTGTGGTAGTATTTATAGATAACATTCTAGTGTACACTAAAACTAAGGAATAACATATCGAACACCTCAATATTGTCCAATAAACCCTTAAAGATAAATAGCTATACACTAAGTTGTATATTTTGGTTGGACAGTGTGAACTTCCTAAGTTATGTAATTTTTGAAGAAGGGATAGTCATAGACCTTGCCAAAGTAGAAGCTATGTTAGAGTGGGAACACCTAAGTCAGTTTTTGACATTAGGAATTTTCTAGGATTAGTTTGATATTATAGGAGGTTTATAGAGAATTTATCTAAGTTAGGTATGCCCTTAACTAAGTCAACTAGGAAGAACCAACTGTTTATGGGATGCCAAGTGTGAGGAGAGTTTCTAAGACCTGAAGAGAAGGTTCACTAATTTACTGATATTAGTGTTACCTAATCCTAATGAGACCTCTATAGTGTATTGTGATGCCTCTAAGTTAGGTTTAGGGGAAGTGCTTAGGCAAAATGATGAAGTAGTAGTATATGCCTCTTAACAACATAAAATTCATGAGCAAATCTACCTTATCCATGTTTTGGAGTTAGCTACAGTAGTATTCGTCCTTAAGATATGGACACATTACCCTTTTAGGTTGAGGTTTAAAGTGTTTAGTGATCATAAAAGCCTTAAGTACCTCTTTAACAAAAAGGAGATGAATATGAGGTAGAGGAGATGGTTAAAGTTTCTTAGGGATTATGATTTTCAACTTAGCTACCACTCAAGTATGGTCAATGTATTAGCCGATGCATTAAGTAGGAAATCCCTTCAAGTGTTACATTTGATTATTAGAGACTTTAACCTTATAAAGGAGTTTAGCTATATGAGCTTAGCTTGTGAGTTAACCCATAGTAGTATTAGATTGGGAGCTTTAAGAATGACCAATAACTTAATTAATGAGATTAGAAAGGGACAAAAAATATATCCTTTCCTATTAAACCAAGTAGAAAAGCTAAACCAAGGTAATGATAGTGATTTTAGAGTAAGGATTGATAGAGTTTTGAGGCTTAAGAATAGGTTGTGTATTCCTATGATACCTAAACTTAGAAAAATGATCCTAAAGGAAGGACATAGAAGTAACCTTAGCATCCACCCATGAGCGACAAAGATATATTAGGATCTTAGGAAGATATTTTGGTGACCTAAGATGAAAAAGAAAATAAAAGAGATTGTGTATGAGTGTCTAGTTTGCCAGAATCTAAGGTAGAACACCAAAATACTTCAAGGATGTTGCAATCCTTAGATATATTGGTGTGGAAAAGGGACAGTATCTCCATGGACTTTGCAGTTAGGTTGCCTAGGACTACCAACAACCTGAATGTTATATGGGTCATTGTAGATAGACTTGTGAAATTTGTTCACTTCATCCCTATCAATATTAGGTATCCTTTGCAGAAGTTGACCAAACTTTATATCGAGGAAATTGTGAGGTTACATGGAGTCCTTGAGAGAGTTCACCTACAATAATAGTCACCATTCCAGCATTGGAATGACACCCTATGAAGTTCTATATGATGGGAGGTGTAGGGCACCCTTACGTTGGGTAGAGCCAAAAAAGAATGACATTACGCCAAATTTCCGAAAAGTGAGAATAATTCAAAATAAGATAAGGTCAGGCTAAAATAAACAAAAGAGTTACCATGACAAGAGGAAAAAAGAACTAAAATTTGAAAAAGCGATTAAGTATTTCCTAAAGTAACTCTTTGAACTAAAGTAAGTAGAGCATTGAAATTACATAAACTTACTTTCCATTTCACCAATCCCTATTGGATCTTATAGAGGATTGAGAGAATTGTTTATCTAATAGTCTTGTTTCCTTTTCTTTTAAACTTATATAATGTTTTTCATGTTTTTCAATTAAGAAAATAATTTTAAATTTAAATAAAATTACGTAATTTTTTTTATCCGTAAGTATTTATAATAAAATTATCCAAACAGAGACATTTAATATAAGTTTTACTCGACGTTGAATTTTTATATCTATCTATTAAAATAAGTTTTTGTTATGTAGCTAAAATTTATTTATACTTAATTAAATAAATTCATTTTATAGTATAACGTTTTAAGTTTTTAAATATAATAAATTTTATATGTATGAATTTTTAATTTACTTAATATTGAATGTACTGCATAATGATCTAATGGGAGTGGAGTCTGGTAGAAAAGGCTAGTTTCTTACAAGAGGAACCAAAATTCATCAAGAAATATATCAACATTTAATGTTTCTATCGCACCTCAAATAAATTTCTGTCTGGAAAAATACTTTTACAAATAAAATGAAATATTAATAAATAAACAAATCAATATAGGATGATAATTCAATGGTTAGACTTATTAAATTTGTACCCGAATGTTATCTCCCGTTCACTATATTTAATAAAAAATAATTTTTATATAATACTATAATATTACATAATTACTTTTAAAAAGGTTATGACATTTTAAAAATACAAATTATTTATATTATTTTACTCTCAATTACATAAAAATAAAGTCATCATACTTTTTCTTTACACTCGTATAGGCACAAATATACTCTCACTTTTATTATAATAAACAATACACTTTGATAGTGTTTAAATTTAATAAAAAATATAATTTAACATGTTTTATAAAAATAAATTAACTAGTTATAGTATGAACTGTTTTCTCTTTATCACACTAAAGAATGTTCTCTTTTTATGGTTATGAACTTATTTAAGCTATTACTAATATAATATTGCTTATGATTTAGGGTTAAAGGTTTTTCTAAATTTTAAATCTTTATAATTCAATACTGATTCTAGAATATTAGAATTTGTTAACAAAACCATTTATTGATTTTTGTTTATATATAGTTTAAGTTTAGGGGGGGAAATTCATGATCCAATATTAATTTGATTCTAGATGAATTGGTCAGAAAATAAATCTAGTTCAACTTTATTAAGGACCCAACTCAAATAATTGAATTTAATTGGATTAGATAGATCGAATTTTGGCAAATTAAAGTTGCCTCATGCATACTATTTGAAGTGTTTTTTGAAAGTGAATTTATAAATTTTATTATTATATATACTAATTTAAAATAAAAATTAAAGGTGCTTTATAGTGGAAGACGTTATTTCTTTTAACTTATTTGAATCATTTTCGTGATAAAGCTATAAAAATACTTCTTAAACAAAGTATCATCAATAAGAAGTAGTTAAATATATATTAAATGAATTGCATGTGTTTAAGAACATTGAAATTAATATATTTTGAAATATTATTAACACAAACATTTTATATTAACTAATGTAAATTTATTATTAAATATTTTAAAAAATTGGTTTTTGCATCATAATATAAACAATTAACACTGTTAACATAAGTACTTTTTTTTGTCAGACTTTAGTAGGTATATTCTATGGATGAGATTTTAAGAGAAAATGGGTAAAAGGGATAGGATTAAGTCATTTCTATTTATTAATTTGTGATGACAATGATTATGATGATTAAGATGATAATTGTTGCTTTGAATCTAAACTAAATTCCAAATTGCATAGAAGCTAGCTAAATAAAAGTGGTGCAGAGGACACTTTTTTATACTCATTTCCCTTTGTTTATCTTGCATGTTTTTTTTGGGTCCCATAATAAAGTTGACATTGAAAACATTTTCTTCCTTTTTCTTTTCTTTTTGTGGCTTGTGGATAAACTAGGATTTCCCTAGATAATTTAAGTTCATGAAAAAACATAAACTAGAATTTAAAATATAGAGTAATATTATGTATTATGTATTATGTATTACGTATTATGTATTATGTATTATGTATTATGTATTATGTATTATGTATTATGTATTATGTATTATGTATTATGTATTATGTATTATGTATTATGTATTATGTATTACGTATGAGTATTCTTAAGTTCCAACCAAACACACCTTATTTGTCATGACATAAGAAATAAAATGCAGTGGGGATATAAAGGAAGATTGTAGTGCAGGAAGAAAACAAGGTGCAAAAAGCAATTACCTATTGGGGTAAAGCCCGATAGCTTGGGCCAACTCACGAGTTAATTCGAAAGAGATCTGTGGTCAGTTTAAATCTGTGAATTCGGTTGGGCCCAAAACAGTAATAACAATTTTAGAGAAGGGTGGTGTTATCAGAATAATTTCTAGATTAGACAAAAAAAAAGAACGACTATTTTTGTTCCAAACTAATAATAATATATTAAATAAGTTTTTATTATTTCTTAGATTATGGTCCAAGCATGTTATATTTTACGTCTTATATTGTTTATCTTTCACAGTGATATACATTTAAAAAAATATAGAATTCGTGAATATTATGATTCAAATAGTTTCATTTAATAAAAAGTTGTTAAGAGAGTTAAAACGTAATTGTAAATTAATTCAAGCATTTAAATAAAATATTAATAAATAAATATATAGTAAAAATAGAAAATATTTTTTCGATTTTTAAAATAGCAAATATTTTTGTAAGACACGTTAACAATTTAAGGATACAAATTACATTGTGTTTCTTTTGAAGTAGGATTTTAAAAACATCAATCCAATCTTGAACCGTCCGAGTTTTAAATCATTTTCGGACATCATTGTGAAGTTCAAAGGAATGTATTTGAGAAAAAAAAACTAATATAAAAAGGATTTAATATATTTCTATTATTTGGAAGAATGAAATATCATTAAAATATTTAAAAATAAATTTAAAGAATCTATTTTAATAAGTAAATTTGTGTTTATGAGTCATATGTATTATTAATCACACTTAAATATTTAAATATGTATTATTTTAAAAAGTAAATTTACTATTATTAATCATATAAATATATGTATAATAATCACACTTAAAATTACTAGATTGCCTATTACACACTAAATCAAGTATTATATATTAATAAGGTTTTAAAATATGTTAAAAAATATTAAAGTCGAGTATTAAATTACTTACCATGATCATAATTCACTATGAACTCATACTTTGATTTGTGTACATGTATTGCATCAATTACTAGTTGTGAGAAAAAGAAAATACGTTAACAGCATTAAACATAAATATTTAAAAAATATATTTTGTTAATATGAGAAATAAATATATACATTTATAATGTATTTTTGTATCTCCTTTGGATATAACACTTAAAAATAACATTATCTTTAGAACAGATAATTAGATTATATAATTCAAATATTGATTAAAATATTAATTGATATACAATGATATAACCACTACTACAAAATTAGCAATTAACGTCGTCAATTTACGTCGGTTTAATTACAAACAACATAAAACGTGTGAGTTGATCATTCTACGTCAGTTATTGGGAAGAACCGACGTAGAATGTGGACGACTCTACATTCCATGTTGTCGGGTTGCTGTGAGAATCGACGTCGTAAAGGTTGTATTTTTGTATATCCTTTGGATATAATACTTAAAAATAGCATTGTCTTTAGAACAGATAATTAGATTATATAATTCAAATATTAATTAAAATATTAATTGATATACAATGATATAACAAACATAAAAAGCTGTTTTCTACATTAATGAGCATTACTAAGTTTATTTTCCACACACATTAAGAAAAATATTTTTATGTTTTATTATTTTACAAATATAATATTCTTGTAGAATTTCTAGTGAGTTCGATTCCTATTTTGATATTTCTAAATTATAGAATTTTTAATATAAATTATTCAAATTTTGGCATTTGTAATTTATGACAATAATAAGGGACATGAAAAACTTGGTTTAAAATTTTTAAATTTTTATTTTAGGCTCAAAATTACAATAACAATTAAATTCAATAGTTATTTAATAAATCAAGAATATTAAATAAATATATAGTGATTAAATAAATATAGGTCCAACGATTTTAATTGGATTTTATTTAATAATAATAATAAAAGCAATATATCAAAATATAAGTTATCACCAACATCTTTTTTTTTTTAAAAGCATTGACTCATTCTACATTTAATTTGTATTAATTCATCCTTCTAGAAGTCATGTAATTGTTTTATCTTCATCTAATTGTTGTCACCTACTTCTTTTTATTCAAACTTTCTGAGTTTTTCGTATTAAAAAAAACATTCAAAGTTCAAACACCAAAGTCTAAGCCATCAGAATTTATCTCCCCTTTCATGTCCTCACCAAAAAGTAAACACCATAGATTCATAGCCTCTTCCCTCTCCAACGTTCAAAGATAGACAAAACCAATAAAAAAAAACAATGATTTTGGACAAAGTCTTCAATAACAACTTCTATAAAAAAAAAAAAAATTTGTGTATATATATCATGGCAAACGTACATCTTCGTTTAAAGGAAAATTGACTTACGGATAGAAACAAACAGAAAAAAAAAACATAATTTTTTTTAACAAAGAAAGTCATAAAAAATATACTATTTTTTTTGTTAAGTTTCACGTATTTTCGGTTAGGAAGTTAAGTGTGAGATTAAACATAAAATTTTACATTGAGTATAAATGATAAAGTTGAGATGTATAAAAGAAAAAATAAAGATCCATAGACATTGAACCTTAAGGTTTTATGTTGAAAGTGGTGTCATTTTTTCTTAAATATCCTTTCTCTTGTAAAATTTTTCAACATCTTCTACAAAAAAAAAAACGTAAATAGAACTAATATTTTTTTAAATTATCCCTTTCTCATTTTTTTATGGATAATTTTGTGATTTTATAATTACTTAATTTTCATTTATTTACTTATCATTTATGAAATGATAAATATTTTTCATTTTCGCTATACTTTCTTCTCAAACAAATAAACACATTTCTTATTTTATTTATTTCTTTTTTTTCCTTCGCTTTTCTTGCATTTTTTATGGCAAAAAATAGAAAAAAAATGGTGATGAGTAACCAATATTAGTGAAGGATACTAGATAAGTAACCAAAGTTATGGCACCCACCTGTAATGAAGAAAAAATTCTTTGAAAATATAGGTTGACTAATGATAGTTTATCTCTTGACTATGGCCTCAAGAACGTTGACTTTAACCTACTTTGTTTCTGTTTATTGATTAAGTCAATAAATTAATTAATTAAGTGATATATTTATTGATTCCAAAACCATATACTTGCAATAATGGAAGAAATTATAGCTACTAATAATATAGTTTGTATTAATGAATGCAAATTGATGCTCGATTCAATACTTAATAAACTTGTACAATATTTGGTCAAACTTCGCGGCATGTTATTTTTATTTATTGGGCTTTATCGATGTTTTTTATTCCTCGCGAATTGGGCTAAATCCGAGACTCTTAAGTGCTACCCTAATCCTTCTTTCGATTAAAAATTATTTTAATTTTTCTTGTGAAATCTTGTTCCGCGTAATTCAGTGTGAATTAAAAATATTTGTGTGTGATCTCAAATCAGTGCAAATTGGGACGCGTCTGAAAACTTCATTGTAATTTATAGAAGAGAAGAGAAGTTTTTATTAATAAGTAATTTAATAAATAAAGAAAAAAATTGCATTATTTTTGCCAAAGTTATATACTAAATGCAACTGCATATTTAGTTTTAAAAATGAGGAATTTCAGTAAATTTATCAAGAGGCAGTGATGCAAATAATTGTGTTTGTTCTCTCCACTTTCTTTGGAAGCTTCCAATGCTAGCTGTAGCACTCTTGCAGAATGCACACCCTCGATGACCAACAACATCATTTGCACACTGTCTTTTAAATAACACACGCTTTGTCTCACTCTTCATTTGTCTTTCAAAAAAATGAAGAAACACTGTCACGCAACCCTATTCCTCCTCCTCCTCCTGTTGCCGTTAATTCCACTCGCCGTCGCGCAGGCCCAGTCCCAGCCCGATGAATACACCGACCCAAACCTAACCCGGTTCAACCCCTCTCTAGCCATAATCATCGTCATATTAGTGGCGGCGCTTTTCGTCATGGCCATTTTCTCCATCTACGTACGCCACTGTGCCGATTCGCCTTCCAACAGCGTTAGGCCTCTCACTTCCGCACGCTCCAGAAGAGTCGCGCTTGGCCTTGATGCCGCCGTCATTGAAACCTTCCCCATCCTCGAGTACTCCGAGGTCAAGATCCACAAGATCGGGAAAGAACCCTTGGAATGCGCGGTGTGTTTGTGCGAGTTTGAGGACACCGAAACGCTGCGTTTGATCCCCAAGTGCGACCACGTTTTCCACCCCGAGTGCATAGACGAGTGGTTGAGCTCCCACACCACGTGTCCCGTGTGCCGCGCCAACCTCGTACCAACAGACTCCCAGGATTCTGACGCCAACAACGCTGATGCTGCTGTTCCCGATCCCCAAACGTTGACGCCAGACGTCGAAGCCCAAAACGACGCCTTCGAAGCCGCCCCAGACCAGCAAAACGCCGACTCTGATCGTATCTTAACTGAACCCGAAGTTGTTCATCTGGAAAAAACGCTGAACCGGAACCGCACACGTGGATCACGGTCGAACCGACCCCGCCGGTTCTCGAAGTCGCACTCGACCGGCCACTCGATCGTCCAACCGGGCGAAAACACTGACCGGTTCACTTTGAGACTTCCTTTGGAGGTTCGCAAACAGCTAATAAACCGGCAATTGCATCGTGCGAGTAGCCTGATCGTGTTACCGAGGGAAAATAGTTCGAGGCAGGGTTACCGAACCGGAGGAGAAGGGAGTAGTAGGGGGAAACATTCGAGGCGGTTGGACCGGAGTTTGAAATCGGACCGATGGATCTTCTCGATAGCTGCGCCGTTTTTCGCGAGGGCGCTGTCAATTCGATCCCCCAGGGTGCGCAATAACGACGTTGAAGCATCGTCTTCCTCCGCGCCGATTATGCCGCCGACGGCCGTTGACTCGGCTCGGCCACCGGTTTAAGCGGAGGAGCTTGGCCACCCTCCATTTGTCCATGTAACTTTTTTTTTTTCTTTTTCTTCAAGATTTAATTTTGGCTGCAAAAATTGTAAAGGGGTGTGTGTTATTAATAAGTTAGTTTAGCGTGTTGATTTGTGGTGATTTTAATGATCTCAGAATATTTAGCTATTTAGTTGAATTTAGATTTTACAGTGATTAATCAGATGGTGCCAAAAAATCATCAGTATCAAATGTTTTGAAAAATGTTAGTGATTTTCTTTTTTGCTATACATGAATACAAATTTTCACTCCGAACGTGTTTGGTTTGGCCTACATATACATTCAAGTTATTTTCAGTAGTTTTCACCTTTTATATTTTAAAATATGAATGAAATGTTAAACTAAACTCGTATTTGATATTTTTTTATTTTAAATTTTTTATTCACTAAGATTTTTAATATATATTTGTGCATTTTCTTTTTCCATAATACTCTTACTTAAAATGGAGAGTTTAAGATTATTTTTAGTGCTTTCGACTAATTTATACGTTTTAAAACAATAAATTAATTGATAACTTGTGTTGCTTTTCTAAACTTATCATTCATATTTAAAGTAGTCCAATAAGACTTCCATTCTTATGAGTACTTGTATTTTTCAATTAATTAGCATAGAAAAAAAGTTGTTATTCGATTCAAAATACTCGTTAATTTTTTTATTAAAAACATGTTAATTAATTAGAGAAATTAGAGAAATTTTAGAAAAAAAAAGTTGATGCCTTGTTTAGCATTAAGGAAACTTTATAAAAGATATTAAATTTTTAGAAGATACTCATATAGAAAACAACGAAGGAAATACTAAATTATAAATGAATAATTGAAGACAAATGTAAAATAATAAATAGGACCATGTTAGTCTAGATTTAAATATTTCTTAATTGCACATTGGACGTACATTTAAATGAATGATTAGAGTGAAACAACACTCAATTAATGGATTAAATATTGATTAATTTAATCCAAAAATGTGATGTGTTGTTAAAGTGTTTTTCGCAAAGGTAGAAAGCATAATATTTTTTTAAGATGAAATATAATTAATTTAAATATATCTAAAAAGAATCGAATTGAATTGAAATATGCAAAAAAATCAATATGATTTTACTTGTAAGAAATTAATGAAACATAGATATACTATTATGAAAATATTAAAATTTAATTAGTGATAGAGTTTGAGTCATAAATTAAATATTTGAAGAAAAAAATTGACTTGCTTAAAGAAGATTGTCACCTATAAGGGATACATGTTAGCTTTATGCAGAAAAATGACAGTAACAGAGAGAGTAAGACAGAAAAAAAAACATTATTAGAATATTAACTTAATTTTATTTAAATAACTTTCAAATAAATCTTTTTCTTGTAAATTTGTTCAAACATGATTTTATTTTGTAAAACGAAAAATGAAACATGTATTTCTTGCATTTCTTAATCTTACCAAAAATACAAACATCAGTTAAACTTGTTTCCTTGTTCTTCTTCTTGTTCTGTCTTGACAACATCATTTTTCTGGATTCGTTGAAATCATAGGAAATTCAGAAAACCGTGAGTTTTGTTTTTGTGTATTTCGCAGTTATTTCTCTCTCTTATCTTACGTGGTTAAAGGAGAAGATGTTCTATTTGTCTTCATATTTGCCTTGTGTAGTTTCCCTGATAATGGGGTGAGTTGGCGCGTTTGTAGGTAGGAAAATAGGTGGCACTTTGAATAACACGTTTGAGAAGCACTTAACAAAAAGTATTCAGAAAATAGAATCTATTCTTTGCCTACAAGAATCAAATTCCTTTTATTTTGTGCTCTAAATTTAACTATGTATGGCACTGCGAATCCACTTTCCTTTTTTTATTCTTTCATTTAGTTGCTTTTTACAAAGAAATTTGGTGATTGGGTTTTGAATCGAAGCTAGTGTACACACAATATAGATACCATATTCGTTTGACTTTAGTGTCAATTCACCACTTTTCTTTCTTTCCCTTTTATGAATTTACTTTTTTCGTCTTTCGTCTCTTTATAAATGCACCAAAAGAAAAAGAAAACTAAAACAGCCTTAGTTGATGGTAGTTAGTTTTGCAATTTCACTTCATTTTACCCATATTTATTTTCTTATTTTCTTATTTTACTCACTTTATGTTATTTTTAATATTATTTATATTTTCATTTTAATTAATTTCTCATACACTAAAAACATAAAATTAACTTCACAATCAAATTAATAAAATCATTTAATAGTAAACATTATTATGTGATTTTTTAAAATAATAAAAATAAATTAAAAAAAAAACTTAAAAAAATAAATTATTTTTTTTTAAAAAATTATTGTATTTCATCTATTTTTAACTTCTTAAATTTAAATATTTTTCTTATTAATATTATTTTAAAAATTATTTTATTATTAATATATATTATTATGAGAATTAAAAATTAATTCCTTACAATTAAAATTTACTTGTTAATTGATATAAAAAGTGATTTAATTATTAATATATATTATTATAATATAAAAAATAATTTAAAAATTCAAGAATTATTTTTTAAAATTTTATTTTTCTAATTTATTGTTATAATTTTAAAAATTATATAATAATATTTAATATCAGATAATTTTATTAAATTTTTATATTAATTTGATATTAAAATCATATATATGTTTTTTGTGTTTGAGAAGTTTAAGAAATTTAACACGGTAAATATGTAAATAATATTGAGAAATAATAAAATTAGGAAGAAAGGAAAATGATACACCTTTTTAATTTCAAGTAAAAAACTAAAAATTAGTAAAAAAAAATATGTAGAAGAGTATCAATAATCTTAAGTTGCTATATTTAAAATAAAGTAAGATAAAGAAGATAAAATATTAGAGAAATAATGTTAAATACAAATAAGTAAAATTGAAAAAGATGTGAGTAGAATGTTTAAATGTTTATTTTAATTGTATGTAAAAGATTTATTGATGGAATAGAAAGAAAGATAAAAATATGAGACATATATCATACATCCCTTCATAGATAAGGTAGAATCAGTTTCTTTTATTCCTCAACTCGATTTGTTATTTTTAATATTTATTCTTTCAAAAAATCTGTTATCCAGCCTGATTTATTAGTTTAAACATTTATTTTTTTCAAGATCAATAATGTGTTTGATTATATTATTTTGACTTTTATAAAATTATTAGATAATAATATTTTAATTTGAATATAATATTTTGGTGCTCCAAATGTTATTGATTAAAATTCAGCATTAAATATAGAACTTTTTTTCTCACATTTTTCCCTTTTGCACGCACACTCTACTATTTTAAAAGAATTTAGGTTAGTTTAAATTTTTTAATTACCTAATATTGATTTTTAGTATAAGATCTTTCATTAAAATCTTACACTAAAGTTAAAACAAAGATTTTTAATATGGAGAATAAGTTTGTAGAACCTTCAAAATCTATACTTAAAAAAAAATTAAACTCTTTTTCTCTAAACTAATTAGGATGGGAGATAACTCTAAGAAAGAAAAAATAATGTCAAAATGGATGTTTATGTGGAAAATTGGAAAACTTAGTGCATAATGAGACAAACCACAATTTAGTTATTACTTATAAAGAGAAAATAGACGACTATCAATGTGTGAATCATAGAACTTATAAAGAGAAAATAGACGATTATCAATATGTGAATCATAAAACCAATGAAAGAAAGAGAGTATCAAACATCCTATTGCATAATTTTGTTAGTTAGGAAATTAGTAGTGAAAGGTAGTTGAATGAAAGAGGTTGAGACTTCATTACTATCATATCTTAAATCCTTAAATATAACATTTATGTTTGGTTAACCTGATTCATTATGTTATAGTTGATTGATTGAGTATCTTATTGTATTGAACTTATTATTCTTATTCTAAAAAAGAAGATGAACATAAACCTACAAGAAAAATGCAAGTAAGAGATAAAGATGACAAAACAAGAATAATTAAAAGAAATACAAAAGAAAAAAAAAGAAATACAAAAGAAAAAATAAAAAAATAAAAAAAACTTATAAAGTAAATGGAGGTTGTCACACGGCTTAGAAAAACTCTAACATAACTATTGATGGAATCGGGAGTTAATCCAATAATCCAAGTTAAAAATAAAGTTAGCAGACAATTTTCTCTCTCTTTAGAAAAAAAAATTAAAACTCTTTGAAAAATATCTTAATTTAATTAATAACTATAAAATATTATTTAAAAATGCACCAAAAGGAAAAAAAAACAGCATTAATTGATTGTAGCTAGTTTTGCAATTTCAGTTATTTTACTCATATTTATTTTCTTATTTTACTCACTTTCATTTCATTTTTAATATTATTTATATTTTCATTTTGATCAATTTCTCATACACTAAAAACATAAAATTAACTTCAAAGTCAAATTAATAAAATCATTTAATAGTAAACATTATTATGTGATTTTTTAGAATAATAAAAATAAATTAGAAAAAAAATTTAATTTTTTTTATATTTCATACATCTTTAATTCCTTAAATTTAAATATTTTTTCTTATTAATATTATTTTAAAAATTATTTTGTTATTAATATATATTATTATGAGAATTAAAAATTAATTCCTCACAATTAAAATTTACCTATCAATTGATATAAAAAATTATTTAATTATTAATATATATTATTATAAGATGAAAAAAAATAATTTAAAAAATTCAAGAATTATTTTTTAAAATTTACTTTTCTAATTTATTGTTATTATTTAAAAAATTATATAATAATATTTAATATAAAATAATTTTATTAAATTTTTATATTAATTTGATATTAAAATTATACAAATGTTTTTTGTGTTTAAGAAATTTACCACAGTGAATATGTAAATAATATTGAGAAATAATAAAACTAAGAAGGAATGGTTATGACACACCTTTTTAATTTTAAGTCTTTTATTAAAAAAAACTAAAAATTAGTAAAAGAAAATATGTGAAAGAGTATTAATAATCTTAAGTTGTTATATTTGAAATAAAGTAAGATAAAAAAGATTAAATATTACAGAAATAACCTTAAATACAAATAGATACTCTCTTCTTGATAAAAAAAGATTAAAACGTCTTTTCTTGTTTTCATACACATTCTCTTTTTAAATTACTAAAAACATCTTTAGTTTATTAAGTAACTTATAGAAGTATTATTTTTTCTTTTGTCTTTAATCTTGTAATTTTTTTTAGGGTACATATTTCATTATTTTTATTTTTTTATATAATTATTTGACTATTATCTAATTGATATTTGATATTCTAATTTTTAAATTTATACAATTATAATTTCTTTATTAATATTTAATATTAAAAAAATATGTATCATGTTTTACATTAAATATTTGATAATATGTTTTTCATTTTTTATAAAAATATTTAATCAATAATTAAGATAATTTAAAACAGATACAAATATACTCATTATTAGATAAAATAGATATGAAGAAAAAAATTGAATCTATTAAATATAAAGATAGAAATAAGGATAAATTTTTTCATAAAAAATAATAATAATAATTAGTGAAACTTAAATTTACCCATTATGGATATTTTTATATTCTTTAGTGACACTGATAAAATGGAAAAGGTCTAAGTTTAGTTGGGTTGATCTACTAAGAGATAGTGGAAGTGTATCTAAGGCAAATTGAATCATGAAAAGGGTCTTAATCAAGTGGATTTTTTGGCAACCAAAATTATTTTACAATTTCACAACTTTATAATCATAATCACGTAAGTTTATATACTTCAAAGGTTTCATTTCTCACGTGATACTCCCTATATTTAGAAACTTAAGAGTTTTATCAACAATTTTTAAAGAGTTCAAGAATTAGTGAATTCTATAAGTTGGAACTAAAATATATAAAAATTAATATAAAATAAGTAAATGGGACTACAATAAAATAAAAATTAATCATATATGGTAACTAAATAATATTTAAACCTTAGGTATTAACGAAGCATAAACATGTTTCCTCTTGTATTTTTCATGGATACTCTCAAATAAAATAAAATAAAAGTTTTTGGCTGTGCATTTGAATAAATTGAAACCATGCTCCTACGTTTTCAAGAAAAATTGTAGACTGCGAACTTAAAAAAAAAGGTGAAAATAGCAAAGCACATCAAAGTCGGCCATGACCAGTTCCTCTTGGTCCTATTAAAATTAGGTTCGTGCTCTTTGCACCTCCATATTCTCTTATTGCACCCCATAGTTTGGGAAATTGTTATTTTACTCTTTTAGTGTTTTGAAAAAAGTGTTTCAAAATTTTTTTAAAATAGGTATTTCAAAATGATATTTCAGTATTCTGAAAAAGAAATTTTAGAATGAAAGTTTTCCAATTCTATTATGAGATAACTTTTTTAGAAAAAAGTTTTACAAGTTCTAATACATATTTCATATTCATCTATTCTAAAAGAATATTAAGAAACATTCAATCCAAAAAAAAAATCCATGTACATAGGGGAAAAGTTTGAGTGTCAAATATTTTAGATGGCATAATTTAAAAATTTATTTTTAATTATACAATCTAAAATTAAAAAACAAATTTAAAATTATATAATTTAAAATATTTTTCAGATTTAAAAATATGTTTTAAATTATATAATTTATATTTCAAGATTAAATAATTTAAAAATATATTATGGTAGATACAAATTTTGCAATTTAAATTATATTTTTGAAATATAGCATCTAAAACACATTTCGAATTATATAATTTAAAAATTTAAAATATATTTACAAATTTAAAAATATATTTTAAATTATATAATACAAAATATATTAAACAATTCAAAAATAAATTTATAAATTTTAAATTATATAATAGAAAATACATTTTTCAAATCCCTCTCTCCAAAAACTTCAAGCATAGATATTTTAAGAGAAGATAATAAGTTTTTGTATTTTCCCCATATATCAGTAAAATGTCTCTTCTGTGTACTAAGAAAGTACAACAAATCATGATCGTATCATATGCCTCCCACTATAGGAACCATCCTACCCAATGCAAGTGCAGATTCTTTGAACCTATATTTTAATTTAAATTCACATACGTTCATTAGATCAAATTCTAATTAAAGTAATTTTAATTATTAAACCATAAAATTTACCTACAACTATAACTATTGTTGGGATTATTCTTGAATCAAATTTTGTTTTTTAATGATTTTAATTTTATTAAATATCAAGTATATTTTCTTAACAATAACAATTTAATATTATACAACGTCAAGACTATTAATAAATGTTTTAAGAGAAATTAGAAGTATTTATGAATTTCTAAAAATAATAATGAACAGTTTTTTTATAAACAAAAAATTTGTAAGAGTTAGAGTCAAAGTAACAGAAGTTTTTTAACATACATAAACTCGATTACTTTAACATTAAAAAAAGCAAGTGAGGGGATAAGAAACACAGTTTATACTCAATTTATTTAATTTTACAGAATAAGAAACTCTGAATCACAGTTAACCCATTTAAAGGTTGAAGTAGGTTTTATTAATAATAAAACAAAAAGCAAGTGAGGAACATTAAGTATTGAACACTGATATTTTTGCTTAATGCAGATTTGAGAATGAAGCTTCCACCACCGCCTTGTATGTGAAAGACAACTCATTATTCCTTTTTTTGTTTACTGCATCTCTGCAACCGCCTTCTATTCTCTATAAATAAAGGAACTTTCTTCTGTATGTGTCACTGTTTGCACACTCTATGGAAACTTGAGCATCTTAACTCAGTAGTACACACACAATTAATAGTATCTTCTTCAACACTTTTCTTCCTTATCTTTCACACTACTCATATCTACTTTCTCCTCTTCTTTTTATTCTCTGCTCTCTCACTTCTGTTAAAAATGAGTAAACCAGACTTGCTGAAAATTCAGGTACACAAAGCACTTCATACTATAGTACTGTTGTTTGTTGTTACAGTTATGTATCTGTGTTTGGTTTTTTGGGTTCCTGAAATGTTAATTCTAAACTCATTTTCCTGTCCCTGGTCTCCTTGTAGACCTGTGTTCTCAAGGTTAATATCGACTGTGATGGCTGTGCACAGAAAGTAAAGAAGCTCCTGCAGAAAATCGATGGTACATTATTCTTAGTATACCCCTCTTTTTTTACTTTTTCTTATTTCAAATTTTCTTTTCATGTTAATATGTTTTATTCTTAGCATACCCCACTTTTTTCTGTTTTGTATCTGATGCAGGGTATCTGATGCATTATTTGGAGTCTTCAACTTTACTTTTGTTGTGTGTGTATATATATATTGTTGTAGTTTTTGTGAGATTAGATTCATTTGCTCAATTTTGTAACATTGTTGTTGTGGTTGATGTTGTTCTGCAGGTGTGTATTCTGTGAAAGTAGATGCAGATGAAGGAAAAGTGGTAGTGGCAGGGGATGTGGATCCAGAGAAACTGGTGAAAAAGCTAAAGAGGAAAGGGAAACATGCTGAGATATGGGGTGGTCAGAAAGGAATGATGCCCAATCAGAACTATCCCATCAACCCCCAATTCCAGAACATGCAAGTTGATAATAATAACAAAGTGGGTAAGGACATCAAGTCCCAAAACCAGAAGGGTCAGAAAGGTGGTGGAGATCAAGGTCAAGTTTTTCAAATAGCACACTTCCCAAATATGAAAAAGGTTCAGGATCTCAAGGTACCTGTCAAGGAACAAAAATCTGTCAAGTTCAACTTACCAGAGGAGGAATTTGATGCCAGTGATGATGGTTTTGATGAATATGAGGACAATTCTGATGACTATGATGATGAGGAGGAGGAGGAAGGATTAGGCCATGGACATGGCCATCCAATGCATCATAACAAGATGATGCCAAAGATGGGGGATGGGCATGGGCCTCATGGGCTTGCTGGTGTGATGAATGGGCCTGCCATTCATAATGGCCATAAAGACAATGCTGGTGGGAGTAGGAATAATAATGGAAGTGACAAGAAAGGTGAAGTCATTGATCAAGCAATGCTAATCAAGGGCAAAGGTGGAAATTTCAATGAGGCCAAAGTTGACAACAATGAGAAGAAGAAAAGTAGCCAAAAAGGTAAAAACAAGAAGGGGAATAAGCCTAAGGGAAATGATGTTAAGAAAAAGGATGGAGGATTGCTAGGTCGGTTTCTAAGCTTTGGGAAAAGGAGCAAGAAGGTGGAATCAGAAGAAGTAAATTATGCCAACAAGAGGAAGAACCAAAACAATGAAAGTGGAAATAAGAAAGGCAAAGAAGGACAAAAAGAAGGGAAATTTGAGGACCATAGTAACAGTATAAATGATTTTGATTTTCATGATTATGACAAAACCCCACTTCTTCACAAAAATGGCAAAGTGGGCCAGATGGGCCCAAGCCCAAAAGTGGAAAATTATCCAATGGGCCATCAGGCAGTGCAAGGAGGTGGTGCAATGGGACATTATCAAGGGATGCAAATGCAACATGTTCCATATAATAACCTTCAGCAGCAACAGCAATACATGGGTATGATGATGAACCAACCTCAACAGTACCATCATCATCATCATCATCAAGATGAAACAAATATGAACAACATGTATCCAACAAACATGATGTATGGTAGGCCACATCCATCTATGAACTACATGGCACCACCTCCAATGCCATCTCACCCAATGGCTGATCCTATTACTCATAGTTTCAGTGATGAGAATGTGGAGAGCTGCAGCATCATGTAGAAACTACCAGTTACAGCTATTAAAGTCTATGTTTTGGTCTTTTGGAAGTTCATTAAATTTTGTGTAGGACTATAGTAAATAAGTAATGTTTAGGATTATATTATACTTTTCATTATAAATCATAGTATAATGTTCGTTCATCTTATGAACTAGTTTTTAAATTATTGAGTTTTTTTTTATATGATAAGAAAGTTAGACAGTTGTCATATTCTGGAACACTATTAATGGAAGATGGAGTTAGAGTGTGGCACAGCCAAGCACCGACAATGTGTCACGTGACCTTCTTGAAGTTGTATATTTGCTAAACTGAAAGTAAAATCCAAAATGCTTTTTAGGTTTTGTACTATAATATATCAAAAGTGGAACTATTAGAACACACACTTAACTGCAAAAAAACACCCATCCTAGTGAGTAATAAGGTAGCTTTCCTATTTTTATCTTTAATTAATGTCATAGGATTGGTTTTCTTATATAGGAAGTTACAACATTTGAAACTTTTAATTAATTAGTATCATCTGAGTTACTATTTATCAGTAAATGCATTTTTTTAATCTAAAAATAATCTAGCAAGTTCTGTTCTGAAAATTGGTACATTATTTTTTATATTATTTTCTGTTTCAAATGTGTTGTCAAATTGACCATTTTTTTATACAGATGAGAACTTTTAATAATTATTATAAACAATTGAATGTAAATTGATTGAAAATGTAGGAGGAATGAAAAGGTGTAAACACTGCCTAAAATTTTGTATTAACTTTATGATAATGATTTTAGACATGATTGATCACAGATCATGTCATGATGGAAGATAGCAATAATTATATGGAGGAGTGCAAAGGCTTTCTGGTTAAAGAAAAAAGAAAAAGGTATGGCTTTCTGTTTAAGGCAAAAAAAAGAAAAGAAAATGTGTGAAAAAAAAGGAAAATAGAGACTTTCTTTCAACTTCACATCATCATAATAATAATTGATTCAAATCAAGGATAGAAGTAATTAAAAATACTACTAATAATAATAAATGTTGATTCTTTAAACACTAATTAAAAATAAAATATATTAAAAATTTTCAATAAATTAATTTATTATATATTAATTTTTGTTAGAAAATATTTTACTTTATTACTTTAAAGTTATTTATGAAAACATTATCTTAACATGATCTAATGGTACCAATCTATGTTTTGAAAAAAAAAATACTAAATACAAAAATATTAATAGTATATTATAACTAAACGTATTATATATATATATATATATATATATATATATTAATTTTATACTAATAGTATATTATAACTAAACGTATGTATATGACTTTCATACTCATACATATAATTATTAAAATTATAAGTCTTCCAAATAAAAACAACAATATTAAAATAAAAATTCTTACAATCAGCTTTTAAAAGTTTATTCATTTCTTCCGTTAAAAGCACATTCAGTTCTTCCATTCATTTATAAAAGAAGGTATTCTTCTATGAAGGACGATTATAATATACATATATATATATAATAAATAAAAATAAGTTAATAAAAAACATCATAAATATTATTTTTATTAAATTAAAAATATAATATTATATATAATGTATATATAAATATTAAAAAACTCATATTTTATTATATAATATATTATAATTAATTATGATAAACACGTCACACTAAAAAATAATGTGATATTATATCATAAACTAGTTAATTTTTTTATAATAAATATTTATAGATGAAAATTAAATATATACCTATTTTTAAAGTATGATTTAAATTTTTTTTTATTTCTTACATTGAAATTTTATCTATATAATTAAATAATAATAAATACTAAATGAATTGTATGTTTGTATGTATATATATATATATATATATATATATATATATATATATATATATATATATATATATATATATATATATATATATATAAGCATTTCATATAAGATTCATCATCTGTAAAAGGCTCCAATCATACATACAACATGTTATGCATCACGACAACAATTATATATTTATTTAGAGTGTATATAAGAGAATCAACAACATATACATATAAGTATTTATTCATCTCACAATATTAACAACATATTTCAATTCATCATGCAAGACATAACAACATATTTACTTCTTCACCACGTTGATGGAGTAAATTTCTCTTACTTGAGTGACATCATCATGATGAAACAAATAATACCAACATTGCTTAAGCAATGGACCTTTCACTTGAGTAATATTCAACTTAAGATCACCCTAATGTTCTAAATCTCTTCTTGCATAAGCGACCACCTCATTGTTTAAATAATATTTAGGTTAAGATCAATAAAGTTTTAGAGCTCGTCATCGCTTAAGCGACAAACCTCTAGGGGCGAGAGAGAATTGCATCGTTCTCTCTCGCTTGAATTACAATTTACAGGTCATTGCTTGAACAACATGTTGCTTGAGTGACCTAAGGTGATGAGTGTAATGATTACACATTACTTCACTATCACTTAAGTGTTTTAAAGATATTGAAGCCAAAACCAACCTCAACCAGTTCAATAACACAATTTTACAAGGTTTCAATCCCAAACTAAGAATTTTATATATCCTACCCATCAACATTGTATATACCAACATATATATCCATACAAATTCAACAACCAACACAATAACCTCGTGTTTTCAAATTTCATGCATCTCCTATTACCCAAATAATTAAACAACTATCAAATATTTTTGAGAAAGATTATTATCTACCCTTACCTAGATTGAAATAACTTGAATCCAATATCTTTAGTTAACTCTAATGAATCTAGATAAACCTCCAAAACTAATATGTATATAAGTGGTATCTCTTCTTAAAATCTAAACTCTAAAGAAGAAAGAGAAATAAAACTTAAAACATCAACATGATAAAATTATTTACCATAATCATATTTTAACATGGTCCAACTTATTCTACCTTTCACGAGTTTTACATTATTTTAATATGATAAGAATTTGAAAATAAAAAACTGAGTAGATTAAAAGAGAGTGTAAAAAATATATAGTTTTTAAAATTAAATATTTTAAAATGAATTAATGAAGAAATGAACGTCTAATTCTTATTTGTAAATGTCATAATTAATTTATTTTAATATCTATTATTAAAAATATGGAGTTAATGATATCTGTTAGATAATTTTTTTTTAAAAAATAATTTATTTTTATGCAAAAATTTAAGAAATTTTATGATAAAATATTTTATTTGGATAAGAGATTTAAAAAAATAGAATTTTTAAAATTGGATAAGAGTAATTAGATTAATTTTTACCTAAATAAAGTAAAAATATGAAAATTTTCATATAAATTATGTTTTTCCCAACTCAATTTTGATTGGTGCATGTTGACTTGAGTAAAAATTGTTGGAATGAGTATTTTTTTTAGTTTCTAACTATTAAGATTTTCTTATTGATGTTGAGAAGAGTTTTTTATTTAAATTATTAAAATTACTTTTCCTATAATTATAGCTTGATTTTTTATTAATTTTTGTCGTGATTATTTTTTTAAGTATATTCGATACTAATGTTATTGTTTGAGTTTGTTAGTTTTTTTTTCTAATCTTGTTTTCGTTAACTAAAATTGTTCCATCATTATAATGGAGAAATTTTTCAACCATCATATAAATAAAAAAGTAAAAAGAAAACCAACCAATAATATCATAAAAATAATTTCGATTAATATCAACCCAAATAATTATAATTACTAAATTTGTACAAGTTTAAAAACTTAGAAATAGAACTATCCAAAAACAACTTCTCGCGTGACTTATTGACTTCTGTGCCTTACCTTAATGTTGTCGGTTTATTCTGTATTACAGTACAGTATTACACAATCCTACTATGAGGAGATCCGTGAATATCATGCCAGAAGTGCAGAACCGAACCGTTTGCGACTACCATCAGTGTGATGACAGATACTTTTCTCTAAATATCTGGTGCATGCAAAATTTTTATAATATAACTAGTAAAGTTACAACAACTGATACAAGTTATATATATTAGTGATCATGTTCTTACTTGTAAACATGGCCGAAATTTATAAAGATAGTTCAAATACCAAGTGACTGAATCAAACTTAGTTTTAAGTCAAACTTCAAATCTTAAGTAATAAAATCTAAGCAAATAGTAGAATGTGGGGAAATTAATGTAGTACATGATTATATCAGGCAAAAATCCAAGCTAAGGAATAGTAGTAGTCACCACAACCAGGCATACCAACTCAACACGGCTCCTTTGCATAATAATCATATACTGCATGCATGCAACCATGCAACTAAGCATTCTTTTCAGCTGCCAAGTACCCCTGTCACTCAGCACCCTTTTGTTTTTTCTGTCTTTCTTACAGATACAGTTAATTTTCTAAAAAATTCACATCACACAGGTCCAATCTAATGAACTGGCTTTGTCATCAACACTGCCAAAAGAAAAAGAATCTCCCTGTCCTCTTGTTTTTCTCCTCAGTCACCTCCACCCAAAAGATTATGGTCCTCTCTCTATAAATTCAAGCTCACTAACACAGTACATTCTCATCTATTATTCATACCTTGCTTCATCTATACACTCTACTAGTAATGGCTTCTATCCTCTACTTTTTAGTACTCTCTCTTTCTTGTTCCTTTCTTTTCTTCTTATCTGAGTCCGATTATGTTATGAGTCCAGCATATCTGCTTGTTCTACCTACTCAAAAAGATGCTTCCACTGGTCTCCATTGGACCAACCTTCACAAAAGGACCCCTCTAATAGAAGTACCCGTCCTAGTGGACCTCAATGGAAACCAGCTTTGGCTCAACTGTGAGCAAAATTACTCATCCAAAACCTACCAAGCACCCTTCTGCCACTCTGCACCGTGTTTCAGAGCCAACACACACCAATGCCTCAGTTGCCCCGCTGCATCAAGGCCGGGGTGCCACAAAAACACATGTGGTCTCATGTCCACCAACCCTGTCACCCAACAAAACGCTTTGGGTGAACTAGGCCAAGACGTGCTTGCAATCCAAGTCTCTCTAGGAACCCACAGTGAGTTTTTCACTGTCCCTGAGTTCCTCTTTTCTTGTGCACCTTCCTTCCTTGTCCAAAAGGGTCTTCCAAGAAACATTCAAGGAGTCGCTGGGTTAGGTCATGCACCTATTTCTCTCGCCAACCAACTTACTTCCCACTTTGGCCTACCACGCCAATTCACCACATGCCTCTCTCGCTTCTCATCTTCAAAGGGTGTTATCTTCTTTGGAGATGCACCAAACAACTTGCATATTTTCCACGATTTGGCTTACACGCCATTAACCATCACCCCACAGGGAGAGTACAACGTGAGAGTCAACTCCATAAGAATAAACCAGCACAGCGTGGCCCCAGTTAAGAAGATATCATCAACCATAGTAGGACATTCTGGAGGAACCATGATTAGCACCTCAATTCCTCACATGGTTCTGCAGCAGTCTCTTTACGAGTCTTTCATTCAAGTGTTTGCTCAGGAGCTTCCAAAGCAAGCTCAAGTGAAAGCTGTGGCGCCATTTGAGTTGTGCTTTGCTTCCAAGAACATCAAAGAATATCCTACCGTGGAGCTTGTGATGGATAGGCCAAATGGTCCCGTTTGGAGAATCTCTGGTGAGGACTTGACTGTGCAGGCACAGCCTGGAGTGACGTGTTTGGCTGTTGTGAATGGTGGAATGCAACCTAGAGCTGAAATCACCTTAGGAGCACGGCAATTGGAAGAGAATCTGGTGGTGTTCGATCTTGCAAAATCAAGGGTTGGCTTTAGCACTCTCCCACTGAGCTCCCATGGAGTGAAATGTGCTGATCTCTTCAACATTGTTAATCCTTGAGAGAGTTTCAGGTTTTGCATATGCTTATTTGTAATGAAGTAAGCATTAATAAAGTAAACTGAGAATAAAATCAAAGTATGAGCCTACACTTGCTTGTTTGTTTGTTCCATGAGAATTTAACAATGTTCTGTTTAACATGTTTTTTATTCCTAATTCACTACACCATTTTACGAACTTCTTTTTTGGGAACATTTTCTTAATCAATAAATGTTATAACAAATCAATTTTACATGTAATTCCTTTTGAAAAAAATATGTTACCAATTTTTTATTAATCATACTTCAATACTTTTTAGAAAAAAATCTTTAGTCACAATTTTTATTAAAAAAGTCAAAACAAAAACAGTACACTATTAAAAATATTAATTTCTTTATAATTTAAAAAAATATATATTTTCGATGGAAAATATAAAAATATATATGCTTAAAATAATTAGAACTTTCAAATTGATTAATAAAATGAATAAGATCAACAATATAAAAAAACAAAATTATTGTATTATAAAGATTTAAATTGAAAATGATTTCATATCTTTAATATAAGTTAACTCATAATTTATTAAGATATGAATTAACTCACGATTTATTAAATCTAAAAATTAGATTTAAGAAAAAATGTACTTATACTTTAGAAGAGATAGTAAGAAATTTAAGTAAAATAATATTATAAAATTAAAAAATTCACAAATTCATCTAATAATATTTTTTTTATTTTTAGAAACATTTTAGGAAATTACTAATTTTTTTAATAATATTATTTTTAATTAAAAATATTACTAATAATTTTAGTAGTATTTTTAAAATATTGTCGTTTTATTAAAAATAACACTACAAATTTTTAGTAATATTTATATATAGATATTTCTATTTACAAATAAAAATATTACTAAAAATCATAACAAAGAATATCTAACTTTCAAATGTTAATAGTTATATTTTTTATATTTTAATAATATTTTTACTGTTATTATATTTAATATATCTAATAGTGATTGATCCGATACAATAATTTTTAAACCTCAAAAGATATATAAATTTCTGGCTTTTATTATCTACAACCAAAAATATACACACTTCAAAGAATAATTGAAAATCTAAAATAATGTGGCAACCTCAATCAAAGTCAAGATAATTTGGTAACAACTTTTCAGAAAAAGTACCTCACTAGTGCCAAAATTATTCTTTAAATTGAGAACTTTTACATCAACTTTTTGGAAAACTGATGTGAGAGATTATTTTTTTATAATATTAGGATAGAAGTTCTACTATTTAGATTATTTAAATAAATTATTCTAAGAACTAAATATTTGAAGTTTTCTCTCTCTCTAAATTGACACTAAACAACTGTTTGTCTGTCCTGTTTTTTATTTGAAAATGAATAACCGAACTTTATTCCATTTTATAATAAGTGTGTTCATATATCAAGAAAAAAATATAAATAAATAAATAAAATAATAATAATTAATAGTTTTACAAAATTAATTTTATTATTATTTTTCTAGAAATAACAAAATATCATTAACGATCTAAACTATAATTATAGAAATATAAATGATTTGGATTAGCCTGCCTATATTTTCATTCATAAACTCCTCCAAATTTTCACATAATGAGTTAAAGTTTTAAAATTATTATTACAATTAAGTAAATTTTTTTAAATCTGATTTATTACAAATTTTGTTGATAGATAGATAGTGAATTAGGTCTTAATGTTTATTCCACTGGAAAATATGTTCTATTTTTTGTTTTTTTTTTCTTGAACTTGAACTCCCAAGGAGTTAAGTAGAATACTACATATTTAAATCTATTTTGATATTTTGATGACTTTAATTAATTAATTTGAGAGTTTTTATATGTCAAATATTACATGATAAAAAAGCTATGTGATGGAGAGAATCGAATTTTATATTAGTATTATTAATTATTAAAGTCTAATATATTTATTTATTTAAATATTTAAACATTTAAAATAGATTGTGAAAAGCCTCACGTTTTATTGATCAAAATAAATGAAATAAAGTCGAATCAACTTGATTTTGTGATAATTTTATTATTATATCTAGTTAACTTGTAGAATAAAATTATATTTTAAAAACAACAGATAAATATAATACCATGTTATATAAAATATTTTATATTAACTAAAAAGTTCTATTATTAATATAAAATAGTTAAACAATTTAGTTTTAAAATGATATTAAAAAAATGAAGTTGAAATAATCCGAAATACAATCTGTCATAAAAAAGTGTAACAGTGACACTAAAAAAAATGAAGACCATGAAAATGAGCTTAATGGAGTTAGTCATGAGTTAGTTCTAATAGAATGCTGATGTGGATCTTTTGGTGACGTGGCACTCTATAATTGGTGGCACAGAAGATTTGCGTGCGTGATTAGGAGGAGTGAGTGCGTGTTGGATCCAATGAGAGAGCACCAAAACAAACGCACCAAAACGTTTCCATGTCTGCTTAGTACAGTCAACTAGTCTACCCTCTCTCTCACACTCTTTTGATCAAACACACAGAGCGCAATCGAAGAAGAAGAAGGAGAGGAAAAGAAACCCTGAAAATGCATTCATTCGGGTACAGAGCCAACGCGTTGCTAACCTTTGCCGTAACAATTCTTGCCCTTATGTGCGCCATGGCCTCTCTATCCGACAACTTCAACTCTCCCACTCCCTCTGCGCAAGTCCAGGTCCCTCTTCTCTCTCTCTCTCTAATTTCATTTTTACGGATCTGCAATTCCCCAATTCTTTCGCCCCCTTTTTTACTCGCTCTGTGTGCTTTGTGTTTCTGGATGCAGGTGCTCAACATCAACTGGTTTCAAAAACAGCCCAACGGCAATGACGAGGTAATTAAACCTTTCTTTCCTAATCAAAACATACATCCTGGCTGGTGGGTGGGTCTTCTGCGCTTTTCATTTTCGTTTTCTTCTCTCGAATGTCTCTCAGATTTAGGATCGTGTTTAAACGTTACAATTTTTGTTGGTTTTCATTTATTCTATGGATTGCGATGTAACTGAAAATTGTTCCCTCGTTTTAAAAGTTATGCTTAGGTGATTACTGATTTCTAATGGATCCACAGGTAGAAAACCCTTAAATTCTTTGCACTTCACGTTGTGGCGAAATTAAACTCATAATTGTACCGTAGATGGTGTTTGTTTCTGTTTTATCTTTCAGCGGTTGCGAACTCGGTATAAACATTGATGCTTAGACAGTTTATTCTGCAATTTTAGGTTTATGGTTCTCGTCTCAGTAACTAACAACTTAGTTGTTGCAATTTCTATAGGATTTTGGAGGAGGAATATTCGACTAACCCAACCTTCGATGCTTAAACATGAGTAGTTACCACTGAATGATCCTTGGTTTCAGCTTGCAAGAAAACACGGTTAAAACATGGCATGCAGGATACTTTTTATTGGTGGATTGTTTATTATGTCACATAGGAAAGAAAGAGTATGAACAATCAAACACAAATGAAATGAAAGAGAAGTAGTAAATTAATTCCACAGATATAAGGTGCTTAGTATTTGTAAATGAGCAAAATTGAGCACTCGAAGCTCTGACTGTACTTGCGAAGTAAAGATAGAGGCAAATTTAAATGTTATGCTTGGCTGTTTAAAAATATGAATTTTGTGTTTGATTTTTCTAGTTCTTTAGCTGGAATAGTTGCTATCCCTTTATCAGATGTATTCCCTATGTGTTTTAAAGTTTATTAATATTTAGAAAACTTTTTTATGTTAAAAGATGAAGTATTAAGACAAAGTTAAAGGGAGTAAAAGAATCTATTGACCTAATTATAGTTGTTTAGATAGAAGTACGATATACTAATATAACTATTCAAATAGCTTGAGCTTTGTTCTTTTTAAAGCTAATCTTGAGCTTGTTTTTAGTAAAACAAACAATTGGGCTAGGTTTGAACTTGGTCATATTTAATGGGTCAAGCTCAAATAGGTTACACTTAGCTCAATTCATTTACGTTCCTAAGGATTCTGGTTACGGTTCCAAGTTCCAAGACTGTTAACCATACATGAACAATAATTTTACAGATTATTCTGGGATTGTTTAAGGCAATTAAGGTATTTTATTGTGTTGTGTTGTTTTAAACTAGACTAGCATGGTCAAGTTTATAACTCGTGCTATTTGCTTCGGAGAAGATCTAGTTTTGCAATATTACATACTGTATTTTTGTTTCACGCTCATATTTCTCTGCTCATGCTCTGTAAGTTGCATATGATATTATGATGTGAATACCATATTTTGTCAAAAAACAGCTTGTTTTTATCATTTTCTCTGATATTTAAATGTTATCTTTATTCATTATTTAATCTGAAGTGGAAGCGTTTCTATTCCTGCAGGTCAGCATGACACTGAATATATCTGCAGATTTACAGTCCCTTTTCACGTGGAACACAAAACAGGTTCCTATCTTGAATTTGGGATTTTCATCATGATCCTTTTTTGTCTTTTCTACGTTGTCTCTGGAAATTGTGGATGTTCTTAGTAGGACAGGGAAGAATGAAATAATTGCTTTTGGAGAAAATATGATTATTTTGTGAAAAATGATCTAAAACAAACGTTTCATTTTGCGAAATATTAATTTATATTCTTGTCCCTTGCCTTTTTTTTTGTGTACAACATTGTATTTTCCTGGAAATGTTCGAGCTGCTTAATGACATACCCATGAGATCCTTATTTCTGATCAATTATTCTAGATAAACTGTGTCAAAGCTGGATATTTCAGTGCTGTCCAGTGATTTCGTTTTGTGTTATTTTTGTATGGTTGCAGGTTTTTGTTTTTCTAGCTGCTGAGTACGAGACACCGAAGAATTCCTTGAATCAGGTATGACTTGTTTAGTCTGTTTGTATCTTCATTTGAAATATAATGATGTAAATTGTAAGTTTGCGAGCTTCTTTTTTATAAAGAAAAGAAAGGAAGTCATAGTAACAGTTGTATTAGTGGATCTATAATTTTCTTTGTTGAGGCGGTGGCTTCAGAGTTTATATATACATATACTATTCAATATCACTCTGATTGCTGCAGCTTTAGCATATGCTGCGGCATCTCTGCCATCATGTGCTGTGTCATATATGTTCCTTAGGTTCTTGAAATAACATTTTACAGATATCTCTATGGGTTGATATCATTCACTCTAAAGAGCAGGGGAAGTTTTGGATTCATATATAAAATAGCTGTTGTTTTACGGATATATGTTTTGGCGTCAGAGTTCTCTTCATACTATTCATATCAGCCAGATAGATGTCGCTTTGCATATTGTGCTGCATCTCTGGCCATCCTGGTATCTGTTGCGTGTCATGTATGTTGCTAAGGTTCTTGAGATGGCATTTTACAGATATCCCTATGGGATGGTATCATTCCCTCTAAAGAGCATGCGAAGTTTTGGATTCACACATCAAATAAATACCGCTTCATTGATCAGGTATAAAACTCTGGAAGGATGTTTTGACTGAATATGATTTGCTTCAGATTTTTTAGGACTTAACAACTTATCTATTATATTTCCTGTCCAGGGAAGCAATTTGCGTGGCAAAGAATACAACCTTACCATGCATTGGCATGTTATGCCTAAGACTGGCAAAATGTTTGCAGATAAAATAGTCATGCCGGGTTACCGACTGCCTGTGGAGTATAGATGATGCCTTGTCACATTAATTCTTTTGTTGTAACGTTAACCTTTTTCTATAACGGATATAGAAAATTAGTTCGAAGAACTAGAATGAGGAATGGAATTTGTGTTTTGGAAAGCGAAATCAATAGCGCTTGAATGAATACTTGAACATCCGAAGTTTGCTTTGCTTGTGGTCTTCAGTTGTCTCTTGCACTGGTCTGAACTTTTTTAATTCCTCCGAGAGAAAATACTATGCTACAACGAACCCTTTAGCCGTTGAAACTACTAAGGCCACCATGGGCACCTCGAAAAGTTTGAAATTGTTACTCATTTTTTCTTGTAATTAAAAATAACTCCGGTACCAAAAACAACCTATGTTGTAAGAACCGGACGGTGGGTTATATTGAAAAAATTGATGAACCTCCAAAAACTGGTTTACAATAAAGCAAAAAATCTGTTTTTTAGAATTATTTATTTAAATGTTACATTATTTTTTTTTTGGAAAAATAAAATACTTATAACTTTTTAATAAGAAACTTGTTATTTTAAAGAATTTAATTATGTCTGATTGAATCTTAAATCTAAATATTACGAAATATATGATTTTTGAGTGAACTCTGAATGTTAAAAATGTATAATTTTGAGTTTTAATATTATTGAATTATGAGAATATACTTTTGAATATTATTTATATATAATTGAATTATTAATATAGGTTGAACGGGTGGGTGCATTACGAACAAAGTGGCGTGTGGGGGTGTGATTATGGTGATAAAATGTGAATGGAGGATTTGAATAAAAGTATTTGGATTTGTAGGTTGTGTGAATGCATAGATCTAGAAAGAAGTGTGGAGGTGGTAGATGATGATGATGATGAGTTGGTTTAACGATGATGTTGAGTATTGAGAGTGGCGGTGCGGGTTGGATGCAAGAAACGCGGAACAGAGGGTGGGTGGGCCCCAGCGAGCGATGGAGTGGGGAGGGCGATGATTGAGATGGCGGAAGCGTGGAGAAAGAAGGCAGTAGAGGAATGGCAGTGGAACGGTTGAAATTGAATTCAAAACCCTCATCACTCTCGATAATCCCCATCACCACCCTCCTTCTCCTGGTGCTGTTATTCTTCTCGGTTAACCCTCCTTCTCCCGTTCCCACACCACGCAGGTTACTCCTCCACGCTCCCTCACACTGCTCCGCCAAATCCAATGGACTCCTCAATTACCACTGCCTCTTCCCCCAGCACTCCGATCTCTCCATCCCCTTCCTCACTCTCTTCCTCCTCCTCCACTTCTACATCCTCATCACCACCGCCCAACACCACTTCTCCCTCATCACCACCAAACTCGCCTCCCACCTCTCCCTCTCCCCCAGCATGGCCGCCGTCACCCTCCTCTCTCTCGGCAACGGCGCCCCCGACGTCTTCTCCTCCCTCGCCGCCCTCCGCTCAGGCCAATATCGCACCGGTTTCGGTGCTATCCTCTCCGCCGGCACTTTCGTCTCCGCCCTCGTCGTCGGCTTCGTCGCCATCTACGCCGCTCCCTTCTCCGTCGATCCCGCGCCCTTCGTTCGGGACGTTCTCTTCTACCTCACCGCTGCAATGTTCCTCTTCTACGTCTACCTCAGCGCCGAGATTTTCCTTTGGCAGGCCGTCGGATTCGTTGCCTTCTACTTGTTCTTCGTAGCTTTTGTCTTCTACATGGATTTGGGAATGGTGGATCGCTCTGAAAAGAGTTCCGCGGATCTCGAGGGACAGTTGGAATCGGATTCCGACGCTGTAGTTTCCAGATCAGCCGAGGGAGAGAAACGCGCTTCTGGAGTGCGTGGAGCCTTTCGATTGGTATGTTGTTGTTGTAGTTGTTTCCGTTTAGAGTACGTACGTACGTAGCTACATGATCTTGATTTTGTTCAGTCTTGTCATGCAATTTACATGGAACTACTTTATTTATTTGAAGATTCTGTAGATGATTGAAGTTTGTTTGAAAGAATAATGGATTGGAGAAAAACTTTTTGTCTTTTTTTTTTCTTCCTTTCTAGTTTTCTTCTTCCATGCAGTAAACACTTTTATATCTGTAACATGCTGTGATTACTTCCATTCCATGCATCGTTAAAATACTCACTTTTAGCATATTGCTAGTCATTTTTCATGTTTTCATGCATTAGTTTTAGTAATGTGATATGTTTCTATAGAATAGTATGTCTGAATGTGGAAGGAAACTAGATACATTGGAATCTTGTGGAGTTTTTCTAATAAAAGATAGGGAAAGTTATAGGTATATGTAGACAACAGATAATGATCTTCGTAATTTTGCCAAGTAGGTGGTATTTCTGACAGTGATATGATTTTGTCTTGGTAACTAAGTCGTTGGTTCAACAATAAGAAAGATGGTGAAAAATTAATAAATGGTTATCACGGAAAGGAAGGAGAAATAGATCTAATGTGGTGGGGTTAAACGGATTGATCCCTTTATCGTTAGAGAGTGATGGATTCAACCTGAGTATCCATTTTAACCATTCACAAGGGGGGTTGGGGGAGGCAATTGATCACCTTGTTTGATTCCTGAAAGACGTGTTAGACTAATTATATTGTCAGTTCTTGTAATTGGTGCTGCCATGATCATTCCCTTAATTTGAAAATAATTGTTTAATTTCATTCAATAACATTTCACATGACTCTTAAAAACAATGATTCTCCACAATATAGTCAATCATTCTTATGTAAATAAATTTAGGGAATTTTATGCATTGCATGGATAGGTTTCTAATCCTTGTTCTTTAAATATTGTTTAATAACTCTACTTGAGGTTGTCCTGACTTTTTATCCCTTGCTCTATGCACTCAGATTTCTAAAGCTTGGGAGCTTCCTGTCAAAACTCTCCTGAGATTGACAATCCCTCAACCAGCACCAGCACAATGGAGCAGGTTTTATGCATCAGCCAATATTGCACTTTGTCCACTGGCCCTCTTGTATGCCTGCAACTCATTCATGCCATTTAATCATCCCATAGTTTTCCTCCTCCCCAACACTCACTTTCCCCTCTGGTCTGTAGTGTTCATGACAAGTTTCTCTCTTGCATTTCTTCATTTTATTATCGAAAAGGAACCCCCCAAAACAGAGCATCTGCCTGTGGTTGTCATGGCATTTGTGATGAGCGTGTTTTGGATATCTACTACAGCTGGAGAGCTGGTGAACTGCCTGGAAGCTATAGGCACACATCTCAAACTGCCGCCAGCACTCCTGGGTCTTACTGTGCTGGCATGGGGAAATTCAGTAGGTGATCTTGTTGCTGATGTTGCAGTTGCTAAAGCTGGTCATCCAGCGATGGCAATGGCGGGTTGCTTTGCGGGGCCAATGTTTAACATGCTTGTTGGCCTTGGAAGTGCTTTAGTCATACAGACGGCCAATGTATATCCTGAAGCTTATCAGCTTAATTTCCACGTTGGTATCGTCATCGCATTTGTATTCCTGCTTTTAAGCCTTATGGGGTCTCTATTGGTGATCACTTGGTGCAGATTCAGAGTGCCTAGGTTTTGGGGATTCTGTCTGGTAGGCATCTATGTTGCTTTTATGGCAGCGAGTTTAGTAATAGCCATGTTCTCAGGTTGATTTTTTTTAGGTAGATTTATCATTTATATTCATACTCAAACTCAACCATAAGCTAAATCCACATAGATGGCATTATTAAAGGAAAGTATTCTACACGTAAATTAAATTGACGACATAGGCTCACAATGTAAGTTCATGATGAGTCTTTCTTTTCGGTTTCTCCATTAGGTTTAGGTAGATAAAAAAATTTAGTTGGGTCCTAGTGATTGGAATTTTCTTACATTTATACAGTCCTTAGCAGTCTAGAATCATCGCAATGCTTACAATTACACCTATCTATTACCAGCTCTGCCGACTGACATTCTGTTCTCAATTGTTTTTTTTTCCAAGTTTGGAACATAAGGTGAGATTGATTGTTAGTTTTATTGAATGTACTTCTAATCAGTAATAAAAAAATATTTTGACATCTCACGGGTTTAGAGTTTGTCCATTTCATAAATATGAAGCTAAGTTGGGTAGTTGTAAAATGGAGTAAATAATGATTAGCTTAATTCTACTTGTGTTTCCTTAGTCTTATTATCTTCCTCAGTCCTCTAGCTATTTTCCTTAGTAAAAAAACACAACGAATATAAAAATTAAATTACTATTTTATCCCTAAATTTTGGATTTATTATATAAAATTAGGGGTATAATAGGTATTATATTATTCAAATAATTGATCTTCTATTAATCCATAAATTTAAATAATTTTAAAAACTATGTTTACATTTTTCACCTATTTCTACACTATCAAACAATTGACATTTAATTTTATTTGTTGTCTATTTTTCTTTCCTTAAATTATTATTCCTCTGTTTCTTTTTTCACTCAGTTTCTCTCCTCAAACAAAACTAAGAGGACATACATGGGATGTCAAGACCCTTGTAAACTGAAGCAACTTGTTACTTAGGTTTTGGATATACAATGTCTTGTTGAAGATCAGAAAAAAAATGGCCAATGGTTTTTAGGATTGAATATTAAGTGTGGTCAGTTCTTTAAGCCTATTTTATTTCAGTAGGCATTGGTTTTGGTTGTTGAGAGTGATAAACAAAATGACGTGAAGTGGGTGTTTACAGTGTTTGAGGTGTCAAACAATTACCTTCCTACTCTTCGGTAAATTTATTCTCACAAATATAAGAAAAATATACATAAACCACTGTTCTATCTCTTCTAACACCTTCTTGTAATTTTTTTTAACTTTTAAAAAAATTATTCTTTCATATGAGAGAAATCAGAGTATTGGAGAGTGATTGGTATAGCATAGGAATACACGTATCATTACTCATATTATTAACTGAGTCTCGATCATCCATTCATTACTTAATGTATCTTACATAAAATAAATATATTAAATTCAATCTATTAATTTAATTTTACACATTTCATTAATTATTTTTTAAATTAGATATATCCTTGCATAATATAAATATTTGACGAATTAAATTAACTCAACTAATTTTTTATTATTAAATATTTCTTAAATTTACTTCTTAGAAATTTTTCGAAAATATAATTTTAAATTTGTTTTAAAATTATCTTTTATTTTTTAAAATATTAATTTCATAGATAGATTAATGTTCATTCATAAAAAAATTGTTAATAATAAATGCTTTATTTTTTTGTTTTGTAATTTAATAAATGTTTAAAAGATCTAACTTTTCTTCTCTTATTTTACAGCATTATAACATAACTTTTCTTCTCTTATTTTGCAGCATGTAACATAAGTTTTCTTCTCTTATTTGATCTTGTTAAGAAAGAAGTCCAAAGCAATGGTTGCAGCCATGTGTGTGGTAGATGAAATGAATGTTGGAAACGTGGCACCCTAAGGTTTGCAAGTGAGGTTGGAATAATTGTTTGCCAATAAAATAAAAGTTGATGATGGATGGGTGTAGAAAGTTGGCACTGAATGAATGAATAGAGTGAAAAGTAGGGTTTGAGAGAAGAAGAAGAAGAGAGAGAGATATGCCACTCACCATCTAAGCTTCGTATCTTGGAAAACTTTTCTTTATTTCTCTTCTTCTGTTTTTGGTCTCTGGACCTTTGGGAGTTGAAAAACACCACCTTTAATCATATCATCACTGACTTATTCAATGGTTCTCTTTCACCCAAACCTCAATCTATTGCCCTTACAATCATGTCACTCCCACAAATTTCACATTAAAAATTACCATCCATCTATTCAATCAACTTCACAAACAAACAAACAACAAAAAAATGGATCAAAAGTTCTTAGCACATGTTAGAGGCAGATTTGTTGATTTTTTTTAATGTTGAATAAAAGCTTAGTATATCTTTTAGTTACACAAAAAAATAGCTTTTTTTTAAAGGAATACATTAAAAAAGAGAAAATATAAATATAAATATATTTAAATTAAATCTTATCGAATTAATTAAGTTAACATTTTTTATGAAAGTTTAGAACTATCTCAAATTTGATATACATATTAATTAAAAAAATATTTAACTTAATATATTCTCACTCTTGTTAAACTTAAATCTTAAAAATTCATGTAATATATTACACCAATCTTCCTAACATCAATAGTTAAATATATTGTTTGACTTATTTTAATAAAAAACAATAATCACATATTTAAGATTTCATACAACATGTCATACATCATAACAACAAATATATATCTATATAAAGTATATATATTTCCACACATATATATATATATATAATAATAATAATCAAATCACATGTATATAAGAATATATCCAACTCATAACATTATCACATTCACCAGCACCAACAACATAACAATTTATTAGTTTAATTCCTTATACCACATTATCAACACATTATCTCATAATATCCAAATCTTCACTTGAACAATCGTTGCCGCTTGAGCAAAAATAAAGTCTAAAATATCTCAAATTTTTATGTCTATTTTCACTTGAGTAAAAATCTTGTCATTTGAGTGAAAATGAGTCTAAGAGCAACTCCAAATTCTAGGTCCATTTTTCTTGTTATGGTATGTTCAAGCTAAGTGGTGAGAACTGCTAGTATTGAAAGTCCATGATGAAAATTATTTTTTCTACAAGGAATTACATGAGCCTATAACATACATCATGAATCTAGTGGAGAAGATTGACAAAGAATGAGATCTTTTGAATAAAAAAAATTGGCTTTCAAAAGTATATTGATAGAAGTTTGTTTGAGCATGTGTCATGTATAGTAACATTTATGAGTTGTAGTATAACCTTGAGTCTGTGATTTAAAAGAAAACTCCCATAAATAAAGTGCACCTTGTCAGATGATTGGTGAAACTAGAGTACAATAATGAACAAAGCGTGATAAAGCATTTGAACAATTTCAAAGGCTTAACAATTAATTGGTTAAAATTAAAATGAATATAGAAAAGAAATTGAAAGCATTTATACTCCTTAGTTCATTATGTGAGAGTTGAGACACTTTGGTTGTCACCCTAAACATGTAGCTGATGGAAACCTCTCAGTAGATATTATTTAGGACAATATGTTGAATGAAGTATATAAGCGAAAGGAGTGAGATACCCATTATCAATTGGAAGCTAATGTGGTTGATGGGAAAAGTATAAATGAGACCTAAGGAAGAAAAGAATCCTATGAAAAAAATGTGAAAGTAAGAAAAGATAACATTTGAAGTCACGATCTAGGTAAGTTGTTGCTAGTGTGGAGAACCAATACATATAAAATTCAAGTATAGATTTCTAAAAATATATTAAAGAGTTAGGTTTGTACATGCATATACTTGGGAAAAAATTGGAATTTTGTATTGACTATTTGACTGTGAGGTAATGTATAGTCAATTTCAATGTGTGATCCCTTAAGGAGGAACACGATTCTTAAACTCTTTCACTTAGACATTTGTTCTTTATTTGAAAGATCTTCTAGAAATGTGTATTATTTTGCAACATTTATTAATGATTCTTCAAGAAGAGTTTTTGTATTTTTGTTAAAGATTGAATACTAAGTTTTCCATACTTTTCATGGAATTTCATGCCTTAGTGGAGCATGAGACTAGAAGAAAACTGAAATATTTAAGGTCAAACAATAGTGGAAAATATTGTGGTGCTCTTTAGACATATTTTCGAAAACATAGTATCAAATTAGAGAAGACCCACCAAAAGATTCCTTAACCGAAAGCAATGGTTGAATGATTGAAAAAAAAGTTAGATGCATGCTAAATCATGCAATTTTTTACAAGTATTTCTAAGGTGACCTTGTGAAGACGATAATAACAATGACAAATCTCTCATACCATGTCGACATTTGAAGGGAAAGAATCTAAAGAAAAGTGATAGGGGAAAGATTCTTACAACCATTTAAAAGTCTTTAAATGTAAAATATTCATTCATATACCCAAAGATGAAATAATGAAGTTCGATGCCAAGACCAAGGAATGTATACTTTAGACCTTCATAAGGATGAATTTGGATACAAATGATGAGATTTTGTAAAGAAAAATATTATTAGAAGTAGAGACGTGATCTTCTTTGAAGATAAAATGATTAAGGAGCTTTAACAAAATGAATAGACAAAATCCAAGACAAACAATGATTATGTGTTAAATCATTCTAGGAAGCAAAATATAAAGAGAGAATACTCAAAGTTAAATTGTTTTTACTCAAACAAAAGTTATAGTTACAAATCCTAATGATAAGACAAATGCAAAACATCAATTAATAAAAGAGTTAAGCGTCATCTCGATAGGTACTCATAAGATGAATATGTTACATTTACTATTGATTGTGAACCACAAAGCTTTGATGAAACTATGAATATGAAACATAAAAAAGAATTGATCGGAGTCATAAGTGAGGTGATGACTCTATTGCATGAGAACTAAATGTATGAGCTTGTAGACCTACCTAAAGGAAGAAGAGGACCATTAAAGAACAATTGGGTATATAAGTTGGAGTTTAAAGTTTGAAGAAGGAAAAACAAAGTTCCAATATAAGATCCAAATTTTAATAAAAGGTTGCACTTAGAGAAACAATATAAGTTTTAAAGAGTTTTTTTCACCAATTATAAAAATGTCTTCTAGAGTGATAGTCATAGATTTGACAACTTATTTAAATTAGAGATTAAACAACTAAATGGTACAATGGTATATTGAAAATATAAGATTAGATTGTACTTAAAATTTACAATCCTTTAAAATATACACTATGAGCTAACTTATTATATTTTTTTTACTTAGTAGGCAAGAACTAAATACTTTATTTAATGCATATTTTTAATTTATCTAAAATTAAAAATTATTAGTTTTAATTATTTAGTTAAAAGACTGAATTTTGAATGATTGATTTGAAAAAAAATAATGAAAAATGGAGTAGTTTAATTTAATGGAAAAAGATAACTTTGAATAAAATATTTATTAATATATATGGTTGATTTGATCGACTTATAGGATAAGCTAATTTTTTTTAGAAAATCAAAACTGTCCTCATATATATATTAAATATAAACATCTTTTTGTTAAAAAAATAGTTAAAAAATAAAGATAAATTATTTAAAAAATAATATTAATATAAAAATATTATTTATTAATTGTTAATAATATTTTACAAAAAGTAAAAAACCAAATAAAGAAATAAAAGCAAAATAGTCATTTATCCATAATACCTACAAATCCCTCACTTTCTCTCCATCTCACCATAATTTTCTCCCTCCAAAACTTTCTCTACAATACACTTAAATCTTTCTTCATGAATTATAAATTTGCTCTACCAAACATACCATGAAAAATGGATGTGTTGATGTAAAGTTGGTATGTAATACCCTGAAACAAACCTTTTTAAATACGTTAAAAATATTTTTTTATTTATCCTAAAAATAATTTTAAAAATTAAAATTGAAAATTTTAAATTTAGGAAGGATAAAAATAATTTTTTTATAAGAATCAAAATAAAAATTCACATATTTTACAAAAATTAAAAGTAATGATTTTAACTTTACATTACAGAACAAAGAAATAATAAAAACTAAAATCATGTTTAAACCTATTTTAACTAAAGAGATAAAAGATAATAATACTGAAAACCAAAATCAAAACTTGGTAAAAGAAAATGAATGAATTAATAATGATTTTTTTTTGTATAAATAAGAAAAGGGAATAAAATAGGTTTTGAATGTTGAGACATCTTAGAAAACATTGATGATAGCAGAAAACGAAACGAGCGAAACGGTCGATGAGTCAGAGAATAGAAACAAATGAAAAGAAGAAAAAAACCCTAAAATCCTGCAAAAAGCCACTCTCTGCTCTGCTTCGCTGTAATGTTTTCTTTTGTCCTTCCAAACTCTCAATTCATACGTTCAAATCTTTGTACATTAAAATCAAATGTCAGAACATATCCACTTCTCATGTTTTTTTACTCATTTCTATATTTAATAAATACATCTTATAACAAACTCACTTTCCGTACGACAATTACGGCTGTTAAGAATAAAAAATATTTATTTTTTAATAAATATATTTATTTTTTAATTTTTTAAAGTGATAGCAGATTGATGTATAAATAAAAATTTATAGAAATAGGTGTTTCCATAAATAATGAAAAAAAAAGCTTTCGAAAAAAAAATTAAAAAATTATGTCATTGTAAAATCCACTTAGACTTCATAGTTCGTATTTAGTTTATACAAATTCTTTTTAATATAATTTAAATCTATTCAAATATGCTTCGATATATATTTAGTTTCTTGTAAAACTATTTATTGGTCTATATTTTATTTTTTTAAATTTTTTTATCATTAAATATACATAATTAAATGCAAAAATGGAAAACATCATATAACTATAATTAAGATAATTCAAAATAATTTTGAATTAAGATAGTTATATCTTTTAGACATGTAATTTAATTAAGTAATATATTTATTATTTGTTATCAAAATAAACAGTTGTATAATCGCATAATACGTAATAGTTTATTTCGACCAATTAATTTTTGTTAAGAAATATTCTAAATTTAAATAAAAAATGACAACTTTAAAAAACTTTTATACTGTTATTGTACTTTAATTTTATTTAATTTTGAAAGAATTACATCGTTATACAAGTCTTTCATAAAATTCCTTTTTACTGGTCATTTGATTTTCAATAAGAAAAATAAAAATATTTAAATTTTCGATTTACAGAGCAATTTAAAAACAGTTCAAATAATTTAAAACTAATTAAAAAATTAGATTATTATTTTATTTTCTTTTATAAAAAATCATCTATAGTTTTTATATTGCCAGTGTAAGTTATAAATGATGATAGCTATAAATATTTTATTATTAGTAAGAGACATTATACTTGTTTTTTAATTTAAACTGATTTAGTTTTGCGGTTTGTTTTTTTAAAAGAATAATCAAAGTTGGTAATTTTAAAAAATATTTGTTATATCAACTATTTTTTTATGTTTTTAACAATGCATTTGCTTCAATAAAAAGATGTAGTTGGATTCATAATAATTAATATGGATAAGTTGATTTCTATAAATGAATTTTAACAATTTTTTTTGTTAAGCAAATAGTGAGAAAGTATAAAAAGTCCATACATGCATCTAAGTTTGTATTTTGAAAAATGTAATCTAATCAATTTGCTTATTTATTTGACTTGTTATTTAAAAGAAATATTTTGAAGTATTATATATACTCATAATTGATTATACAACATCATAAAGTGTTTTTATTTTATTTTTTATATATATATATATAATAATAATAAACAATTAAAAATATTATTATTAATAATAAATAAGATTATCTTATTTTTCAATAATTTTAGGGTTTAGGGTATATACACACATATGCATTTAGTAGAGCATTTTCATGTATTAAAGATTCAGATATTAAATAAGAAAATTTTAATTTAAAAATAACAATATTTTTGTCATTAATTTTTCCTTAATGTGTAGGCATGACTAAATATCCAAATATATGAAAAGAAGACAATATTTTGTTGACAAAAGTATACTATTAAATTTAATTAATAACATCTTATACTCTTTGGAAATTTAATTTCTTGGAAGTTTATTTTATGTGTTGATATGGCCTATTAAAATTTTAATAAATATAATATATAAAAGAAAAGGTATTAATTGAATTGAAGTAGTTAACTATTTAAACAGAGTAACAGTGTATAGTTAAAAAAAGAAGTTGATAAAATGAAATTCTGATATGACACATGTGAGTCTAACAACTAAGTTGGAAAATCTAAATTGATATAATTTTAAGAAGAATGTCATATTGGGAGTGAGGAATATGAAAAGGGTAAATTGGTCATTGTGAGAAAATTGAAAACACTTGGGCATATAAGAGTTAGGTCCGACAATGTTAGTCAGAATCGATCACACAGCTTTTGTTTTCGCACTTCGCTGTTTCAGGTTCGTTCCAAACAGAAACATCATTAATCCTCACGACCAGTTCTGCTATGCTTTCTTATGTTTTCGTATTTTCTTCTGAAACCCTAAATTTTTTTGTCTGCTCTGAACTTTGGGATCTTTCGCACTTGAAAAAACTGTTTCTTGTGCTCGACCCTCCACAATTCTTATGCTATAGATCTTTCAATCGAACACAATTTCTGATCATTTTTTTTGTTCTCTTTTATCCCCTTTTAATCCCTTTTCAGGTTCTGGATTATCAGAGTTTGGGGAGCGCGACATCATCTCTCGGGGAAGGTAACGAGTAACAGCTCTTGCTATACCGTTGCGTATGCCTATGTGATTTTGTTCATGAATCTGCATTTGTTTAGGTTTACTGTGACGTGGTCTTCATGTTTTTGTCTATCCCTTGTTATGGTTTTTTGGGGGATATTTTTTATTAGGCACCCTTATTTCAATTTGCTGTTGCTTTCTTGTTTTATTCCTTTTGTGTTGCGGTTTCTTTGGTTAATTTTCTTGCCGCGTATTTTCGCATATGTGAAACTGACATGTCTTGGACTCAAGAATTCTCTTTGATCTTAATTGTTAGAAAATATGAATAAAAGCTGCTCCTTTTTTTATGATTCCTTACTAAATCAGCTCAGGGTTAAACCCCCTGCAATCTTGATGGTGGATGTCATGTTAAGACGTAAATTTCTTGACCGATTTCTTTCTTAGATGAACCATAAGATTCTTTAGATGAATTGTGTGGTTGTCCTGTATTTTTGGAGGCATACGATGCTTCTTAAATGGAAAGCATTTTGGTCATTGGGTGGGGAAGATATTTGATGATCATATTTGATTTAGTGTGATTTCTGAACTGTTCGCTGTGTCACGCGTGTTGCTTTTACATGTGTGTTTCTATTAGGTGCCAAAGTTGCGTACTTTAATGCTTTGTGCAATATTCACCTGCTTTAATGCTTTATGCAAATAGTCGCCTGCTTTAGTGCTTTGTGGAAATCAAGAAAAAGATTCATCTGCTTCTTTCTTGCACGAAGCTCAAGTTGGTTTCCATCACATGATTGAGAGCACGGCATTAGAGGCCCATTTTTTCATCCCTTCCACGTTTACGTTGAGTATTTAGTCGTAGTAAACTTACTAATATAATAGAAAAATTTGTTTTAATGATTGCATGATTTGTTGTTTTTGGTAGTGTGAGAAGTGTATGCACTCACTCGTCACATGTTTTATTTTATCTGAAACAGAATGGATCATCAAGGGCATGGCCAGAACCCATCGATGGGGGTTGTTGGTAGTGGAGCTCAATTAACATATGGTTCTAACCCATATCAGCAAGGCCAAATAACTGGGCCACCAGGGTCGGTTGTGACATCGGTTGGGACCATTCAATCCACTGGTCAACCTGCTGGAGCTCAGCTTGGACAGCATCAACTTGCTTATCAGCATATTCATCAGCAACAACAACATCAGCTTCAGCAACAGCTCCAACAATTTTGGTCAAATCAGTACCAAGAAATTGAGAAGGTTACTGATTTCAAGAACCACAGTCTTCCCCTGGCAAGGATCAAGAAGATTATGAAGGCTGATGAGGATGTTAGAATGATATCAGCTGAGGCACCTGTCATATTTGCAAGGGCGTGTGAAATGTTCATATTAGAGTTAACCCTGCGTTCTTGGAATCACACTGAAGAGAACAAAAGGCGAACGCTTCAAAAAAATGACATTGCTGCAGCAATCACAAGGACTGACATCTTTGATTTCTTGGTTGACATTGTACCCCGTGAGGACTTGAAAGATGAAGTGCTTGCATCAATCCCTAGAGGAACAATGCCTGTTGGAGGGCCCGCTGATGCACTTCCATACTGCTACATGCCGCCTCAGCATGCTCCTCAAGTCGGAACTGCTGGTGTCATAATGGGTAAGCCTGTGATGGACCCAAACATGTATGCTCAGCAGTCTCACCCCTACATGGCACCACAAATGTGGCCCCAGCCTCCAGACCAACGTCAACCATCCCCAGAACATTAGCTCTGATGTGTCATGGAAATTAAGGTGGACTTTAGGCTCTCACTTTTTAAGGGTTTGAATTAAATTTTCTGCATGCTTTCAATTTCACTTATTTTCCTTGATGGATTCTAAAAGTTATTCTTTTATAGACTATTATTGATTGTTAAAAAACGCTTATAGGTATAGCCTTTTGTACTGCCATTTCATAAAAAGTTTTGTTGGAATTTCATCGAAGATATTTTCTCTTTTTATACTTTGATCAGCTTAAGTGATCCTTATATTTTTACTGTACTGTTATTCATCACAGATTCACAGTTCTTCTGGTCTGATATTGCCTACATTTCCTGGCTTGCAGATAACCAGGCACCAGATTCAGTTGTGAATGTCAAACTGAATGCTTGGGGAAGTCCATAGCGAGCAGAAGCTGTAGCTGATAGTTTACATGCAATGCAGACTATAAACATATGTAGATAATGTGCTAGGGAAAACTTAACTTTATCTTTGATTTAGCTGGATAAAATGGTATTTTTCATGTTTAAATTACAGGTCATCAGATGATAATATTTATTTACTGGTGCACAGCAGGATTTTTACTTGAGTGTTTAAACTTGCCCTGTGCCCAAAATATATCCCGTCTTATCATTCACATCATGGGGTTCCTCATTATACCTGCCTATTTGTCGTTCGCTTTGTTGGAAAATTTGCAGCTGTCACATTTGATATGCGCACAACTTGTACAAGAGCAGATTTGCAGTTTTTAAGACATGCAACGTATTAGTAATTCCACTGCGAGTTACATCGTTTTCTACCCCCATCACCGATCAAAATGAAATGGGAGAAAGAGGTGCTACTTAGTTGCTACAAGAGTCCGTTTTTGGTAATCAGCCCACGGAGAGATAAATTGGAGTGTATAGAGGTTAAACCTTTTCGCTACAAAGGGGAATCAGCAACACACTCGGTTCTATATCACTTACATAATTATATGATTTACGACAAATTTTGGTTAATAATAAAAAATGTGTTTAAAAGTGCGTAGAGTATGATGTTTGGTATTTCTCTTTTACTTAAAGCCACACTGATTTTTAAATTAACAATTAAAACAAATAGTTTACCTCTTCTCTTGGTCTAATTGGCTTCACAAGTCATGGTTAACTAAAATGATTTCAAGGAAGATAATAATTTCCAATTGGAAAATCACTGGTGATCTAGCTTGATGGAACATAAAGAGTGAAAATGGAGGCCATGTTAAAGCTAACATTGAAAAAGTGGATAGGGACCAATCAATCAGGGAAATACTGATAAGTGCAAGTATGTGGTGCTCACAACATGAAGGTGAACCAAGCACGGGCAGCTGGAAATAGAAGGTTAGGTCGGTACCGAAAAGTTGAAGTAGCTGGTCCAGTCAGCTCAGGTAAGGTTAATCGTGGTCAATAATCATGCCATGGCCAATTCAACATGAAAGGAAAGTGAAAGTAGAGAGAGCGTGTGTCCCAGTAGTATATCATAATTACATCTATTTGAGATGTTTCGTACATTTGTATCATATTATACAAACTTATATAATATCAAGCGAACTGTGACCAATTGTCTTTGTGATCCTTTTATGCCTCATAACTTTTCTGGTCAGATTTACCTCTTCCCACCTGTCAGCAGTTGCATATATATTAGATAGAAGAACATGAACCCCACTTTCACCAGGTTCCAACTCTGTTAGTCGTAATTTCACTTGATTAGCAACAAACAAGTTTTCATGAATCTGACAGCCATTTAAAAGAGCACCCCATATGGCAATATTTGGTTGTACGGACATTGTCTCCACTAATCTTTCTGCTTCTGTGAAACGACCAGCCCTACTCAAAAGATCAACCATGCAACCATAATGCTCTCTTTCTGGCACTATACCGTACATTTCTGTCATTTGTCTAAAATGCTTTTGAGCCTCCTCAACAAGTCCAACATGACTACATGCGAACAAAACTCCTATGTAGGTGATATGATCAGGGACCAGAGAACTATCCTTTTGCATGGTTTGAAACATTCTCAATGCTTCATTTCCATGACCATGCATGGCTAAACCATTGATCATGCTAGTCCACATCACCACATCCTTTTTCTGCAAACGGCTAAAAATCTTCTGTGCACCTCCTAACTCACCAGTCTTGGCATACATGTCAATTAGAGCAGTAGCAAGGGCAATGTCTGTTGCAATGCCGGTTTTCAACAGATAAGCGTGAACGGTTTGTCCCAATGCCAGAGCGCACAGATGAGCACAAACACTCAAAACACTCAGAAAGGTAGCCTTATCAGGATAAATGCCACTGGTCCACATATCAAAAAAGAGATCTAGCGCCTCCAGATGCTTCTCATACCGATTGTAGGCATTAATCATACTGTTCCAAGCTACAATGTTTCTCTTGGGCATTTTTCTGAACAGGTCTCTTGCTATCTTCAAGCTACCACATTTAGCATACATTTCAATAATTGCAGTTGCAAGAATGATGTTACTGTTAGGTGTCGGCATAAAGGGATCATACCCAGCCTTACGAATGCGCTGGTGGAGCCGACGTCCAGTATCAATGTCTCTACTACGACCACAGGCAATCAAAGCATTCACCATAGTTATTTCATTAGGCTCGACACCCCAATGGCTCATGTCTTCAAACACCTTCAAAGCTTCATATGACAGATTATTGTTCACAAACCCAGCAATCAAACAAGTCCAAGCAACCACATTCCACTTGGGAATATTATCAAACACCTTCAGTCCTGACTTCATATCCGCGCATGAGACATACATATGGAGTAATCCAGTAGCAGTATAGGCATCAGCTTCAAACCCGGATTTCGCTATGCAGCTATGAATGCATTTTCCACAATCTTGATCAGCAATTAAACAACATGCTTTGAGTGCAAATGGGAAAGTAAAGTGATCTGGGGAATACCCATCTTCTATCATTTGTCTATACACAAGCATAGACATTCTTGGATTGTGACCGTTAACGAAACCTCGTATCATAGAGTTCCAAATGTAAACGCTAGGAGTATCAATTTGGCGAAATACCAAGTCTGCATAATTGATGTCCCCAAATTCTGAATCTACACAGATGTCAATAAGCTTGCTCAAGGGGACTATGCTCTTAATAGTTGGGGTTGTGACTATTAACCCATGCAATTTTTTCAATTCACTCATACTTCTGCATTTTGCCAACAAAGAGAGAATGAAGTTTTGGTTTATCATCCCCAATTATGCTTAGTAACAATACCACCTTGGCCTTATATTGTAGGGATTGTTGTGGTACCCTCCAAAATAAACCAAGATTATATGGGGAAAATAGATCTACATACCACAATTATTTACCTTAATAACATTTTTATTGTATTCTTTTGATGTTCACACGAGATGTGCATTTGAGTATGGACTGGACACAGCAATCTACAATCTTTTTTCCTTTTCAGATTTGTAATGGTAATGAACAGTCCCTAAAATTATTATAAATACGAAAATTCATTGCAATCTTGGCTGGCTGTGTTTATTTCATATAAAGATTGTTCCTTTTTGGGATACCTACTGTTACTAAATTGCTTCAATTGCACAAGCATGGGAATGAATAACAAAGACATGGATATGTATTCATTCTCCATTATCTGGCTGTAAATGCACTGGAACATGTTAGTATTTTAAATTAATATCTCTCCACTCATAAATAACATAAATGAGTGTTTTAAATGCATAAATCATCTTGCTTACCTCATTTTCTCCAAATGGTAAGATTTAAAAATTGTTTGGCTCGCTTTCTTTTCTTTTTACGTTTCTTTCTTTTTCAAAGTACAATCAAATGGGAGGAAAAAAAAGTTAATTTTGTCATATTTTCTATTTGACCACTTTCATTTGGGTTGTTCAAACCGTGTATGAATCATATTAATAATGATTTTTAATTAGTTTAATTATCACAACTTGATAATGATAGGGCATAGATATATAAATTAAACTCTTCCTTGATAAAAAAACTTTGAATTACACATTATTAAAATTAGACTTTATATATTAATATATAAAAGTGTTTACATTTTTAACTAAATTTTATCATATATGTATCATGTTACTTAAACTTGAATTTTTTTATTATCAAAGAAAAATAACTAATCAACATTTTGTTAGTAGGGTTTGTTTGAATATAAAGTAAAAAGTGTGTTTTTTTTAGTAGAAAAGTTCTAAAAAGTCATTCTAATTTTATATCCATTGGAAATATATGATTTTTTTTTAAAAAGAGAGAAGCTTTGAAAGCCTTTCTAACTTTATATATATAGACATATTCATAACATACAATGATTACTTCATTAATTTGTGTTTTTATTTAACTGATGGGGGCTAGAAAGGTGAACATGAATCTTTAATAGTATGTGCTTTAAGGTGCATATATATCTGTAATTTGTCAGTTCCTATAGACAGATATGAAGTGTTACTAATAATCATTCCGTGTTGGAGGATTGTAACAGCAAATACACAGTTCGATGATGTGTGCAAACAAACTGCTCTTAATTGATACCATAACTGGCATTACTCATTGGATGAAAACAAAATCTATAATAAGGTAAGATAAGAACATAAACGTGAGTTATTCAGGAAATCCATGCACATTACATATACAAATGGAGTGTAATGCACACCTCATATACAAACAAAGAGACTGTATATATATTGGTCTATTTCTCATATCATATCATTTTTTGCTGTAACATAGTCATTTTCTTGCTAGAGAAAAAGTTGGTAGTGGGCATGGCCAATGTCACAGAGAGTAGCAGTAAGAATGCTCGGAAAACCAGTGATATGTGGCCATGTAGAATGAAGCTAACAACAGATTGCATGCGTTGGGATAGCCTCAAGATCTCACCTAAGGAGTTTGAAGAAAGCATGCTAGGGCACATGAATGAAAGCAGCCGCAAAGCTTTGGAGTCATGGATTCCAGTAAACATCTCGATTTATGATGTTGATAATGGTGAAACTTATGATACCAAATTGTTCAAAAAGGAGTCTTTTTGGTTTGATCCCATGCCTATTTCCGGTGAAAAGCCAAAGAAGGGTGAATCCATGAAGGAACCACCTTGTTACAATTTGGAAAAGGCAAGGGAAGAGTTTGCTTATTCAATTGAGCCTTTCAGACACATCGTAAGGAAAAGAAATCTGAAGTATGATCAAGAAATTGGACTTCGTTACTGTGGTGGCAATGTGGTCGTAGCATTCGAGTTTTCGGTTTTGCATACCCCACCATTGGATGTTCGAAGCTTAAGACTTTGATGAGATTAATTGTGACTTTGCATGGATGATGAAGCACATGACAAGAATTCGTGTCGGTTTTTCATGATGAATGAGTCGTTAATCAGCCATAGTTGTATTTTCTGTAGTGCATTTTGACTTTGTGCTAGGTAGAAATCCTATATATTTTCGTTAATCATCAATGTTGAAAGACGAAAACTATGATGTGAGGCGAAGGTATAAGTCTCTCTCTATAGAAAAAACATGCTTAGATTGATAAATTTGTCCATTTTTAAATTAATGGCTGAGATATTTTCTTTTTTTCTCCTCATTTTGCTGTTCTTTTTTTCACTTTCTTTTTGCCCTTTGTGTTCATAGTGCATGATTCATGTGAGTGGAAGGGGTGCGTGACGAGGAAGCTGAATCAAAGGTTTCATTGAAATGAGTTAAAGATGAATGTAATCCAAAAACTGAAACTAAACGTGACGCTACACGATGAAAGAGCATACGCGGCGCTAGGGTTTTAAGGACTGACCGGGAAAAAGAGAAAGAAAAAAGAAAATTTAAAAAAATAAGAAATATATCTCAAAAACTAATACATGGATGTCCAAACATTAACATTCCTAATTTCTTTAGCTAGTTTTTTTTTAAAATATTAACTATTTCTACAAAAAAAAATTTAATTTTGGTAAAATTTACATGTATATTTCATTAGAAACAATTATATTTGAATTGGGTAATACATTTCAAGCTATAATTTTTTACGTTTTTTATTATTATAAAATTATAATATGTGAGCTAAAATAAAACTCATCCTTAGCTAAAATAAAAAAGAATGAACCAATGTTATGGATTGAACTTAGGCCCAATTCATGTTTTGGACTTTATTAGGCCCAAAAGAAGATGTGGATGAAGGTTAAATTAATAAGCTAGAATATAGAGCTCAGAATATTTAAAAGTGTTTATATATATATATATATAGATTAAAAAATGTGGGGAAAAATTGGTTACATAGGTAATTAACGTTGGGCTTGGGTGGATTAGTGAAAGTGTAGAGAAGGTTAGTTGATAATTAATTTGCGCACGCTTCCCACATGGATCCGCTACACTCAGACTCAAATACGAAGACAAAACGCCACGGATTACACAGAACCCTCGGAGAAGAAGAAGACGACGACGAAAAGCAATGAGGTGAGAGAGAAAGTTTTGGTTGGTGAAATCGTAATTCATAGCGTAACAGAAGAAAATGGAGGTTAGAGCCAGAGCTCCAGGGAAGATTATCTTGACCGGTGAACATGCAGTGGTTCATGGATCCACCGCAGTTGCTTCTTCCATTGATTTATACACCTACGTTTCTGTCCACTTCTCCACTCCTTCCGGTATTTTACTATCTCTCTCGTTGATTCCATTATGTTGTTCTTTCAATATCCACCTCGCGATTGCATATACGTGTTTTTTTTGTTATTTATTTTATTTGGTTGAAACTTGTGAAATTTTGATAATCAGCAATGGCGTGTTTGAGCAACGCTGTTTAAGGTATGGTTGAGATTCTGATTCGATTAGGATTTGTTGATTGTGTGATAGACGACGAGGATTTGCTGAAACTGCAGCTGAAGGACTCGGCGTTGGAGTTCTCGTGGCCTGTTAGTAGAATAAGAGCGGCGTTTCCTGAATCGGCCGGCCTGTGCATGCCTGTCTCCTGCTCCGTCGAGAATGCCAAGTCCATTGCCGCGCTCATTGAAGAGCTTAACATTCCAGAGGCCAAAATTGGACTTGCCTCTGGAGTTTCCGCGTTTCTCTGGCTGTACTCTTCTATTCAAGGGTCTGAACCAACTCTCAAATCCTTGTTGTGTGTGTGTGAGAATGTGTTTTGTTTTATTTATGTAGCTTTGGTTGTGTTTTGCTCTTTTTGTAGATTTAAGCCCGCTACTGTGGTTGTCACTTCGGAACTTCCTCTCGGTTCAGGCTTGGGTTCGTCGGCCGCGTTTTGTGTGGCTCTCGCGTCGGCCTTGTTGGCTTTTACTGACTCTGTTTCTCTGGATTTGAACCATCAAGGATGGCTATCCTTTGGGGAGAAGGATCTTGAGTTGGTAAATAAGTGGGCCTTTGAAGGGGAGAAGATCATTCATGGAAAGCCATCTGGAATTGACAACACAGTAAGCGCATATGGTATGCCTCAGCCATTTTGTTAAAAAGTTTCTTTAACTTTTATTTATTGATTACTGTTTGGAACATGTCTTTTTTGCATTTTTTTCTAGTTACTGATGGTTAAAGTTTGAATGTTTTGTATTAATAGATTGAAATGGAATATAACCTTTGTATGATAGGAATTCGGAGAGGATGAATAAAATGTTTTTGGTTGTTAAGAAAGGATGTGGAAACTAGCCTCTTGTTTCTCTTTTACTTGGTCTGTTAATAGTCTCACCAGAATTAATTTTATTTAATGCGGCCCGGAAGGCATAATTTAAGGTCATGACACACTGAGAAATATACTTGTGTTTGGTGGGTATATCATGTAAAAGTTGTGATTTGTTTGAAACATTTAATTATCATATACTCTGTTTACAAATGTAAGTTACTGCCACTAATCTGCTACTCACTCGATAATTACTATTATCAGGTAACATTATCAGCTTCAAGTCGGGTAACTTAACGCGTATGAAGTCAAGTGTGACACTTAAAATGCTCATTACGAATACAAAAGTAGGGAGAAACACAAAAGCATTGGTGGCTGGTGTTGGAGAGAGGATGTTAAGGCATCCTGAAATAATGGCTTTTGTGTTTAGTGCCGTTGATTCTATTAGCAAGGAGCTGACTTCCATTCTCAAGTCACCAACACCAGATGAGCTTTCTGTAACTGAGAAGGAAGAGAGGATAGAAGAACTAATGGAAATGAATCAAGGTCTGCTCCAGTCTATGGGGGTCAGTCATGCCACTATAGAAACTGTTCTTCGAACAACTTTGAAATATAAGTTAGCTTCCAAATTGACTGGAGCTGGTGGTGGGGGCTGTGTTCTGACACTGCTTCCAACATGTATCCTCCTCAATAATTGTTCTTTTCCTTGTGCTTCTAATGCTTTCCATACATCTCTTATTTTCTTTTTCTTTGTTATTTTCTTGTCTGCAGTTAGTTAATAGCCTATGTTTGCTTCTATTATTCTATTAATTTGTTTGGTTTAGAAGAGAGGAGTGAAAGAGAAGGAATCCTTGTTTGGTTTACGAGGGGATGTGACAGAAAATAAAATAATACACTATCATACTCTTATAATATACCATTAAAACCATTAAGTACACGTATTCAAACTAATGATAATTTAATTAGCAAATTTACAAACTTCAAATTTACAGGGAGGGGAATTTTACCTCCTTATTTCCCCTTCCATCCCTTTCATTCCCTTCCAACAAAACACTATCTTACTTTCTGCCAAAAGGGTTGTCCTGGATGTTCTGTCATTTTGGATTAACTTTTTAACATATGAGAGTTTATCAAAAGTTTTAGGGAGCTCATAAATTTGAATTAGGGGCATATGAAGAAATTAGATGAAAAAATTACGGAGAGATTAAATGAGGAAGCTTCTTAAAAAGTTAAGGACTGTAAGCGCGCGCTTGTTCAGAAATTTATGCCCAAAGTGCATAAGTGCTAGTTGAAAGTTAAACGAGGAAACTTCTTAATTTATTTTGTATTTATCTTCTGTAAGTGTTTGTTATGATATAGGGAATTAACTACATAATAATGGCTAGAACACCTGCAAGTGGCAGTGAAGACTTGTTTTTTGGACGAAAGTGTATTCGGTTATCTATTTTATCTATCTGACTTAATTTTACTCTCAGCAATGTCAATCTACTTCACACATCACAGTTTTCTTTCTCTAGATACTCTCTAGGAGATTAAAACACAATTTTCCGGTGGTGGATGATTTATTGTCTTTATAAGAATAGAAACCAAAGTCGTTTCCTTAATCCTTGCTGCCCATCATGATTTCTTAGTATTTAAGTATAATATATTTTTTAATCTCAATTTCTTGTATCGCTTCCTTGACATGCTTTAATCAGTACTATCAGGCACTGTTGTTGACAAAGTAGTTGCTGAACTGGAGTCGTGCGGATACCAGTGTTTCATTGCCGGAATTGGCGGGGGAGGTGTTGAAATTAGCTTTGGGGTGTCATCTTGATTTTATATTTTTATTTTCCAAGGATTGATAGCAATGAGTATCAGATCCTCGAATAAACAGCATAAAATATATGCTTCCTTTTTTACATCTAGTGTATCAATGTGTAACTTCTTTTCTATTGTTGAATTAATTTAAACAGTTTCTTATTCAATCCCGAATGGAATTGGCGGATATAAATTCACATATTTGATTAAGAGCATGGTAGTCAACGAGATCGTGGAGTGAAGTATCGTATCCAAGGTCTGTCTCTCTCACACGCACATGCATTAAGTGATCTTGCTAATGTGGTTTAGAGATTGTATGAAAACGTTTTAGTGCAATAATGGGTGATTCAGATACTAATTACCCTGGATTGCTCGAGAATACCTGTGAGGAACAAAAAAAGCTACTAATTAGCCATTTTGTATGTACTCTGTAGCCAAGCCATTTTTGTGTGTGGATATACAATGTTAAACTCATGAGAGATGAATCGGATCCATTTTCTTGACCCTTGAAAAAAAATAGCAGATCCTTTATAAGGAGTTGAAAATATCGAAACGAAAGAGTATACTTTCTTAATTACACAAGCTACTAGAGCTGTGTTTGTTTTATCAGTGACCATCTCAAATTGTCAGTTGGCCGCAGGCAACATTTTTTTTGTATTTTCTGTTCTATTGAGATGTATGCAGGCATTAAGATAATTTCTTCATTGTCATAGAAGGTAATCATTTAAGGTTTTGGTTCCTTAATCCTTGTCTTTATCTTTATATATAAGGATGTAGGAATTTCAGGACGATATCAACCGGCTCAAACAAAAAGGTTTGGTTGTTGTGACAGTTAAAGTGGTCTTCACATATTGTAAGTAATCTAAATTTTCGTTTGAAAACCAAGCATACAGGAGTTCAATTTTCACACAAAGGATAACTTAACATGTGTTAACCAAATCTGAAACTACCAAGTTTTAAGGGTGTAGATCCTTGGATAATTTGTTAGAAAAAACAATGTAGAGATTACAATTGTGGAATAAACATTGAAGTGCGTAAAGACGTGGTTAATCAGTCTAGAAGTGGTGACACTAATACGTTTCTTAACTAATTTAAAGCTACATGTAATTTGTGGCCTTTGAAACTTAAATAAGAGAAACTTGTGTCATGGTCAAGATTATATTCCACTTCTTCCAATTTTACTCTTAGTTCTCTTTATAGATCCCAAAGAGAAGTTATAAAATGCTTTATTCCTATGAAGAGAAAGAGGGATAATTATTGTCTACACTCACTTTCAAGTAGTATTTTATTAGGTTTACACTATATGTTTCAAATCAATAAATACCTTACTTTCAATCAGAATCTTCATCCGAACATGTAAATTCCTCCCTACACATATACTCGTAGGTTGCCAATGACACAACTTATAACAATCTTTATTAATGATAATAAATTATCTTTGAAGAAACTCATCAAGCATTCACAGTGACACAACATATAACAGTCTCTATTAATGAGAATCAACCATCTTTGATAAAACTCATCAAGCATTCACAATGGTTCCACCTGAAAAAAAAACAGCAAAAAAAGTAAGAAAAGTCAAATAAGGAACAGTTTGTAATTCTAGTTAAAATAGTAGTGGTGTGTTTATGACCATTGGGGTGGAGAACTTGGCCTGTTATGTAAGAAGAGCATTGGTTGCTAGCAAGAAAGACATAGGAGGTAGCAACTTCAATAGGTTGGCCTGCTCTTTTCATTGGTGTCTCTGATCCAAATTGAACAATTTCTTCCTCCTTCATAGTTGCTACTACTAATGGAGTCCAGATAGGTCCAGGTGCAACCCCATTCACTCTTATTCCCTTACTCACAAGCTGAAGTGCTAAAGCCCTCGTAAACGCCACAATGGCTCCCTTTGTGGACGTGTAATCCACTAGTGTTGCATGTCCCCTATATGCATTCACTGATGTTGTGTTGATGATGTTGCTTCCTTCCTTCATGTGCTTCAGAGCATGCCTTTAAACATAAAGTATATCTTTTAGTGGATCATTGATTTGTTTCCATAGTGACAATGTCATACCTTCATGTAATCTATTTTAATTTGAAACATTCCATGTTTATTCACACGAAATTGTCACTTTCAATCACTGCTCTAATAATTAACAAAATAGATCATGGTGTGAAGTTAAATATTGAATATACTGTTTAAAGAGAGGTTTGAATATCTGCTTACTTGGTCATGAAGAAATGAGAAAAGATATTAGTTCGAAACACTCTCTCAAGTCTTGTTTCATCGATCTCATCCAAAGATTCACTCTCGTATTGCTCTGCTGCATTGTTGACCAAAATGTCAATGCGACCATAAGCATGGACCACCTCATCCACCACTCTTTTGCAATTGACTTCATAACCCACATCAACAGGTATAGCCATTGGATCTTTGGCATCTGCAGTCTTAACCTTTCTTATAATCTCAAGGGTATCATTCGCATCTATGTCCTCCTGGTCCTTCACGTAGGTAAAAATAACAGTAGCACCCTCTAATGAAAACAAGTTACACACAGCTCGTCCAATTCCAGAGTCACCTCCAGTTACTAGAGCTATCTTTCCCTGCAAAATGTACCCTCTTAATTAGATTGAAGGAAATAAAAGAAAAGCTAATTAATAAATGCTACACGTATATACTTGAAGTTTATTTGATGGTTTGTAATCCGGGCTGCTGTATTGGGGTGGTGGATTCATGAGATACTCTTTGCCAGGTTGCGTGTCTTGCTTCTGAGGGGGGAAGTTGAATTCACCAGAAGCCATTCTCTCTCGTAGAGAACCTTTAATTCTGGGAATCAAAGATGGTTGAAAATATGTGGTTTTAGTTAGGGGTGTAGTACTAAGGTGGAAGGGAAGTTTGAAAAGAAAACAGGAGAAGGGGGTGCTTTATAACGTTTACCTTACCTTGTTGAACAGAGTGTTGGTGTTAAGAATGTAGGGTAGGTTTGTGGCTAGGACGGAATGCAAATTATTGAATACGCATCCCATCCACACATGTTTTATCTAATGCTTTATTCAGAATTGGCGGGAAGGAGATGCTGATGTGTTATATAGTGTTCTCTATAAACAAAATTGATAAAAAAAACTACATTTATATCATTTTTAAAATTTTCAAAATTAAATAATCGATTAGTCAGATTTTGACAAAAAAATCTTAAAAACATATTTAAAAAGTTAATAACATAAAAAACTATGTGTATATAAATTAATAGATTTTTTTATTTGGTTGTCCTTCGTTAGGTTAGTTAGGTTTGTCCTGATAATTTAGGCACGTTTTTCCTCAATTGATTTTGTGACAACTGTCGCGACACCTTTTGTTGGGTTACGTATTCCATCTGTAAAGATGCCATTAAAAGAAAAAAACACATAAATGTAACATTTTAAATTAAAATAAAAATAATTAGTTATATTATTAAAATATAATATATATAAAATTTTGACATCAAGTAAGTATTGATCAAATTTAATTTAAGTGTTTGTTTATTATATTCCTTCTTAAAAATACGGTATAATTAATCTGATTAGGTTCAGTTATTTTTTATAATAAGAAGAGTAAAAGTCATTTATTACATTCCTTGGAAAAAAACACCATCTATTATCTGAAATATTTTAAACTAGTACTCTTAATCTATCTTGACACTTTAAGCACCTTAATCACTTAATTTATCCAATTAAGAATTCGCACTAGAAGGAGAGAGATTTAAGCAATGGGAATTTAAAGAATGGACCAAAAAACCAATAACAAAAGTCATGGTTTCACACATCAAAACAAACAAATTCAAAGCAAAATCTCGTATAGTTGCAAAAACATTTCACAACTAAATACTTACTACTGTCTCTAATTATATGTTTAATTTCCTTTTTATTAGCATTTATATTTCCAGCACCAACATAAAATTCTGCAAGTGATACTACTAACTTGATCATTTCTTTTATAATTTATTTTTATATAGAATATTTATATCATTTTATATTTTTATCTCTTATATTTTCTGATCAAAATAACTTAAAGATGATCTAATTTGTTTATTTATTTATTTTCTTCTTCAAACAAACATATCATAAAATTAATATTGTGTGAGATGTAGATGGAATATTGTTCTGATATTTCATTCTGAATTGGCAGAAGGAATTTTGATGTGCTGTGTCGGTTTGGCTTTGGGTAGGGACAATTGAAGAATCGTAATGGAAAATAAGTGCAACCAAAACAATACACATATAAAAAAGCAACATTTCTTTGATATAAAAAAAAAACATAAGAAAACAAAACAAAACAAAAAATTATTGTCGGTCCACATTATCTTTTCTGATAAACAATACATCATTACTGTTTTATATTATTTAACCATGCACAATAATTTTATTATTTTGAAAAATACTATCTTAAATATTATATGTATATCATCACTATGTGTCTAGATGTTTTGTAACTTGACTCAAATGGTTAAATATGTGTGTTTGGTTCATTTTGGAATTATGTAAAAGTGTAATTATTTTTATATAATCTGTTCAGCAGATTGAGATTGCGCTCATAATAAGAGATCATTACAGAAAAATCCCTAGGCAAATTAGGGACTAGGAGAAGTTTGTGTCTAATTTTGCTTAACAAATTTTTAAAAAACTGATTTTTTTAAATAATCTTAATATTTATAGTTCTAATTTAATTTAGTAGACCTATATGTGTATATTTTCAATACTTTTTATTAATATATACTTGAAAATTTATACATTATGTGAAAATTGAGTTGATTAATAGAATGTTGGATTAATATAAGTGACAATTACCTAGCCTAGTTGAATTTAGTTTTAATTCAGTATTATAGGTAATAATGTAAACAGAAAATAGATATTTAGGTTTTACTAACTTTCAAATGAGTTAGATGAAGCTGATGGGAATTTTCCATGTATACTAGTGAGGGTACTTTTCTTGTAAGTGAGTAGGGATAAATCTTGAATTAGGTGCTAGTATCTTATGATATATTCAATATATGTTTTTCCAGTTAAATTGAATTTTTTTTAAATTCTCTAGGTCTTGAATGATTATTTTACACTCATGATTTAAATGTTATGATTAGAGACTTAAAATGGAATATGATTTAATTCAACTTAATTTATTTTTATGAGATAACTTAAAAAGATTTAAGAGTCTAATTTAATTTATGTTTAAAAAAATCTTAACTTTTGTTTAACTATTCTTTACTTGATTAAAATAAAAAAAATATAAATAAAACATATATATTATTAGACAACAATTTAAAGTCTAAAGTGTATTGTACAATATCATTTATCTTGATATAATATTATTTAAAATAATATATTTTTTTAATACATAATATTTATAATATAATATATGTAATTAAAATAAAATAAAAAATAAAAATAATATAAAAACGAACTAATCTATTATTTTTCGAGATAATTTAACTTTTATTTATAAACATCAACCTAAATAACTTAGACTAAAATGAATTGCTTTTATTTTAAATATTATTTCTAAATTCTAACTCAACTTAAATAATAGTGACCATAAGAATATATTTATTTTAACGATCTTAGATGTTATTATAGTAATTTTATATTAGTGTGAATAAATATCAATGTAAATAATATTTTTTTATTTTATTTTATTATAATATTTTAAAAAATTATAAGTGTATATATTTATATTTTGGCAAAATTTCATCTACTTTAAAATTTTATAATTATTTATCTATAAAGATATTTTATAATGTTATAATATTACTAAGTTTATCAGTATATGTAGAGAGGGGAAAAAAACAGAAGAAGAATGAAAGAGAGAGAGACGCGTTACATTATGAAAGGTAATTAACTAAAACTTTAATGCTTGTTTTTATTAAACTGAACAAATAGTTTGTTTGCTGACAATTAGTTAATTATAAACTTATCTAGCTGTCTAATTAATTGATGTAATTAGATATATCTGATGAATTAATTGATCGTTGTGAATGTCAGAGAGTATTCCTGGTAGTGATCAATTTATACATATACTTAGATGGAAAAGAGTAAAACATGCACGTTACACTACAAATACATTCTGTAATTAAACTCAATGAGTTCTATATAATAAATTTAGTTGAAAAAAGGTGATTCGGACTTTGGATTTTGGTGGTAATTAGCAGTTGATTAATATTATGAGAACCAGCTAAGCAGATGATCACTATGAGCACTAACAGATGAGGGATGAAGTTGCTGCCTTGCATGTCAGCCACGTGGAAGATGAAGCATTGATACCTGCTACTACTTTAGGCACCTATTGTTGCTGTTCCACCTCTTCATATCACTCTCATTCATGAACAGGTGTTTTCCTCTGGCACTCAGAATCACCATGGAACCCCTCAAACTTTCCCTCTTCCTTCTTCCACTCCTCTTTGCTCTCCTAACCTTTTCTAATCCAGTTCTGTGTAATGGTATGTACTTTCTCTCCTCATCTGTTTAAGTAATTGTGTTCGTATTCTGCATCTTTTCTGTGATTTTTCCCACCACAAGAGAATTTTTCACTTCATTTGTCTCAGTTATGCAGCAAAAATTTAATCAAGCTGCATTTTTAGTTCATAGCTTAATGGCTTTCTTCAGGGTCTTGTTTTTATTATATTTTTGTACACCTTTTTCTAATCATGAAAGTTGGCTCTTTGTCTCTAATATTTAAAAATAAAGGAACAAATTTGTGTGCTGGCACTGGCTATTTTACTAATCTGGTTTTCATTACCATGTCTTGTACAATATAACTATTTAACTAATCTAGAGTTAGGTTGGTCTGGAAACTAATTTATTCCAATCTTTGAGCTTGCATGAAGAATATGTCCATTCTAATCCAATTCCATGATATATAAACTTGTGCTTTGCTTAATGAAACTCTTCCATTGATCTTTTATTACATAAAACATAGTCACATAATATGATTAATTAATTGAATTCCTTCTAGTCTCAAATATATAAAAGATACAAACATATATAACTAATTTTATTTAATATAACAATTTTTCAATTAGTTTTCATTTAGTAGTGATCATATTTCTATTGTCTTTTCTATTCATGATTCAAATTCCAATAAAGGATATTCTAAAAGGATCATTTTTAGATTGAGATTGAAGAACAAAAGAAATTGTGAATTTTAGTGGGCCAAAAACACCATTGACCCTTATACTAATCCAATGTAAGGATCTTAAATATACAATGGTTGGTTTGATTAGATAAGGAGGACAGTGTATTTAAGGGAATCAACAGCTACAGGCAGACACTGAAGTTGGCAACCCTGAACCAAGTTTCCAAGGCAGAATGTTTGGCTGAAAAAGTTGCAAAAGAAATAGAGAAAACGCCCTGTGAAAATGTGAATCAATACTACCCATCAACTACTGGTGGCAACCCTAACATCCCCAACTTGGGGAAGCACATTGAAAAATGTGATATTATCATCAACACCACCACAGATGGGGCCATTCTCCCAGTTTGTGTCCCCAAATTGGAACCAACCATTGTGCTCTCTAACTATACTCATTCAGATCACTACGCACAATTTCTCAACAATTCCAAGTACACAGGGGCAGGCCTTGGTTCTGAGGATGATTGGATGGTCCTTGTTCTCACCACCAACACTACTGCTGGGAGTTTCTCCGCTTCAACTTCTGTTCATGCTTCTGTGGGGCTCTTGCTCTTTGCTTTGATGTTTGTGCTCACCAACTACCTTGTTTGAGCACTTTGGTCTTTCTTATAAGCTTCATTTTGTGGAGTGTGGACACTTTAATATCACTCCTCTTTTGTAAATGTAGTGGTAAACTCCGAAATGAACTTAATTATGAATTAATTTGTGTGTTGTTGTTATTTACTTAAGTCTTCAATGCTTTCTCAAAGGACCAGTGTATACAATGTACATTTTATTTTTGACATGTGCCAGGTTAAAGGAAAATTAGAAGAGAAAAAAACAAAATTTAGAGATGTGATAGGTAATATCTTACCTGACAAGAAGAGGGATCAAATTTTATATAACCAAATCTTAAACTAAACAAAACTAAATTTTGGGATCAAAATCCTCTGAACATGTTTTCCTTCCTTTTGCTCTGAATCAGCAGACTGAGTTTTGATCTTTTGGGTCGGTCAAGCTCGTGGATTTCTGCTCTTTCCCTGGGTCTGCTTGTTTATGGTTCTTGAATCTGTTTGATATTTTTATCAAGACTATTTCCTTTTGCTAGTAAAAATTCCCACATATTTATTATCAACAAGTCCCAAGGATATGATTGTATTTATATTCATATTTTGGGCATCTCAATTTTTAATCACTCAGAGACTGCAGTCCATTACATAAGCATTTCTTTTTTCTTTTCTGACTTCCAATGATCTATAAATAGAATGTAATACAAACTTACTGGACTTGGATGGTCATATTTGAGAAGCATGTTTTAGAAAAAAAAAAGAATGGAAATAATATCACACTCGTTGATATTGAAGGGAGTAAATTCTCCCACACCTTCAGTAACAATTTCTTCTTTTCTTTAGTAAATCCTCCTTTCAACACCCTTTTTCTCCAAAATTCAAACTTGTTGTGAGAGGCTAACTGGCAATAACAAATTTAATTTAAACTGTTATGCTTCTTTATATATTTTTTTCTCTGAGATACATGTTTTACATCTGATGAATATGCGAGTAAAAAATGTAGTCCATTACAAGTAGAGCTTGTAAACAAGATATATATTGCAATTAGAAAACATGTTTTTAATCCGTGTAATTTGTGGAGAACTATGGTTACATAACTCTAAACGCAATTCATCATCATGATTAACCTTTTAAAAGCTGCACAATATAAAATATATATAACCAAAGCCTGAACAACTTTCTCAGTATGACTAAATCTTTACATCATAAAGGCTACAGGTCTTCTACACTTAACAATAGATAAACAAAGACAACTCTTCTGGAATAACTTATTATTGAAAAAAATATTAATGACAGGTAGATTATACATGTATACTTTAACACTTGAAATATATAAAGAGAAAATAACAGTTATTTTTCAAGAAAACAAAATTGTTTCTCTCCCTATAAGAAGCAGCTACTCTTGTAAGTGGACTCATATGGTGTCTGTGAATCTCTACATGACAAGTAATCAACTTTTTTTTTATCAAATTGAAAATATAGTTACATTTCAAGTAGAGATTAACAGAGACTATACACAATCTAAAACCATACAATAATTTCTCCTTGTATCAACAGAGGATACAGGGGCTATAAGTGCACCTACCTATTGTGCAAGGGGTCTGGAGACGAAGGAACTACTCTATTAACTGCAGCATAAGACCCTTCATTTGTTTCATTTGTAAACCCTTTCCTCCATACTTCATATTTGTTGAGCACATGCTCCACTTCTTTTACATACCGAGCACCCAATACTTGACGATTCAAAACTGAAATACTTAGTAGTACCAGCAAGAGACACCCCACTTGAGACCTTGAAATTGACATCACTTCTCTACAATTGTCAATGATCATTACCAAGACTCTTCTGGCTTCTATGTTCAATAAAGGAAATAAACAAGAAAGATGGTGAAGAATAGATGTGTGGCAAGTAGAGAAAGGAAAAGGATTCTTCTCAATATAAGTGAGAAGGGGAATGAAGATTAGGAGTAATGACTTGTGACTCTTTTTGTATGCTGAGTTTGAAATGAGGATAGTTGTTTCCCCACCTACATGCTTAAAACATATCATTATTCATGGTAAAGAAAGGGACAAGGAAAATGTAGCGAACAAATTTCCAAGCTCGTGCTTCAGTTAATTTAATCAGTAAAAATATTAGTTCCTATATAGATCAAGTCAGAGCTAATAATGTTTGACTATCTTTTCATGCGTCGTATTTCATAGTCAGTGTCCATGTAATTAAACCTGACCCGACATATAATATAAGGACGTCTCAGAAATCAGATTTTGGAGAGTTTGTGCATTGATGGTGAAATATGTACACTGTTGTCTATTGTATACCAACCAACCATTCCTTTATCAATTATTAAACATTTATGGCCATGGCTTCTTGTTTAAGTCAATCAATAAACTCCTTATACTTCCAAAATCACCCTAACCTTGTTAATCATAGAACCCCAATTTCAGGATCAGAACTTGACTATTAACATTATTTTATTTTCTGTTGTTACTTTTTTTCCACCTTTAAAGTCCAAAATGTGCTTTACATGGGCGGTCAATGCTTTTTTCTAGGACTAGTGTGACTTTTGTTTCTTTTTTCTATACAGTACAAATGTTTCACAAAACTGAGTTACTTGCTTGATGAGGCAGTAAGAGATTATAGTAAACTGGAAAAGGCATCTTTTAGCTCATGTTTTGTTTGGCTTAATGTTTCTAGAGTAATGTATTTTAGTGGGGTTTGTTTTTTTCTCTGGACTAGTTTGTGGCAGCTTTCAGATTCTGTAATCTATTTCATTTCAAATTGTGGGATTCGTGTTTTCAACCTTAGCACTCGTTGTTGTCTCAGATGAATGTTATTTTTTTAAGTTGATCAAGTGACCTGTAAGTTGTGAACACAGGCTTGTTTCCAATTAATCTATCACTTCAAAACCTGTGTTTTGGTCGGTTTCTATTGGTCATCGAAGTTCTCAAGGGCAAAGCATTGTTTCTGGTCTCTAAGTAGGTCGTACTAGTAATTACCAAAGTTTAGCGTAAACACCAAGCAAGTTCAAAGACTTTCTATGAGATTGTGTTGACTTTATACTACCAATTGTTATCGGGATAAATCCTAATGGTCGACATAGTGCTGTTGGAGTCAAATTCTGGAGGAAAAATTATGGTGTGTTAATTTGATTGACTAAGGCAAGATATGATTATTGCCTCTGCAAATTATTGAAGCAAACAAATAAAGTCATGGCGTGGTTTTTATTGATGCAGAGCGTTACCATTGTCTATTTTCTGCCTAATAATATCTTATTCCCTGACTTTAGGCTATTTTCAGTGGGAAATCATGTCCAAGCAGTGCCAAAGTTGAATTTATTCTACTTTCATTTAAACATTCTACATTAGTGTGTTGGTACATTTCGACTAATCTCTGTAGTTTGACTTTCTTCAGGGCCATATCATGTCCAAGCAGTGTAGAGTTGAAAAATGTGTCAAGCACTCAACTTTTAACTTTTTGATCAGGTTTCACTTTTAACTTTTTACACTAATGTGTCGGTAGATTATTCAAAAAGCTTTAGTAGAATATACATATTTGACCTGATCCTAGAAAACCTACCTTTATCTACACCAGATAAGGGGAAAAAACTACACTATGTAAGGGTCTTCAAATAATTCAAACCATTTGGGTCCCTATTAAAACAATCCAATGAAAGCATTACAATCCCCATCTGAGGGGAGAAGCCCCTCTTACAATTATGAACTACCATTTTGGTTTTGGGAGATTTCTTCCTTCACCTTATCATTTTGTTTCTGCACTTCCAAAATTCTTAAAAATACTAAAATTATTCTTGTAATCTTAAAATTTTTAAACTAACTTTTAAATTATAGAATTCAAAAGATAAAAATATATTTCGAATGGTAAAAATTGATTTCTGAAAAAAAAAAGTTTTATTAGAATTTTATAATTCAAGAAGGAATATTTAAATAACAAACTTTTTTTTTTGGATTACACCGTCTGTTAATCATTTCTAAATTTAAAAATGACAATATAACTTTTGAATATCCAAAAGCCTTTACCAAATTACACAATTAAAAAAAAAACAATATGAAAAAACATGGGTGTAGAAATAATTTGATATTTTTTATTGTTTTTTGGGGGTGCAGAGAGAAAAGATTGAGGTGGTGGAAGAATGAGAGTTGGTTTTGAGCAGCCTATCTGGTGTAGACCCACAATTCTAATCTAAGCAAGACTCGGAGTGGAGGTGATTATAAAATAACAGAATTGTGAGAAGTGAAGCAACTAAAGGAATCCAGTTACGTTTAGCAAGGAACAGCCGCAAAGGGCGTGAATGTCATAAAACTATGCAAAACGGGAAAGAAAAAAGTTTTCATGCTCCGTAGTCATAAAAGAGATCTGTGCGGCCAACGTGGAAAGAGAGTTTATGTATAATATTTTTTAGCCAGCCATCTAGGCTTTGTTTCTTTTGGGATTTGGGGTGAGGATAGGAGGGAGTGGAAAATAATAAATTTAAGAGTGAAAAGAGCAAAAAAATGAGGTTATTTGTATTAAAAAATATATAGATAAATAAATAGAAGATTTGTAAGTAATTTATTTAATGTGATAGATTAAATTTTTAAAAATATAAATCAAAGTTAAAAAATTAAATTAAAATAAAAATTATTATAATTTTTAATATAAAAAAATATATTTTGAAGTAGTCATATTAAAATACATAACATTATTTAAAATTAAAATTAATTAATTTTATTTATATATTATTTTAATACTTATTTTACTAAAATATAATTATTAGTAAAAATTAGTTACCTTTCCTATTCATTAACATTTTAATATTAAAATTTATATATAAAAAACATATAATCGATTATAACGTGAATATAATCGATTTTAATACGATTTTCTTTAATTTTTTTGGTTGTATATTTGAAGAGAAAGTCAATACCATTATTTTTTCTCAAATTTTATATTTGTTTTTTTTTATTTTTACACTTTCTTTAAGTTTCTCTTTAAAGAGTATATTCGTCTCTTTTCGTGTATGTCGAACGAAACAGGGGTTAGAGCTCTCGAGGTACTTTTGGAGGAGTTTGAACGATACCCCAAATCGAACTTCGACTAACATAAAAAATCATCCAAAACTCAGCCCCAATAATTAATCATAGAAGCTTTAATTTACATACTTAACAAAAAAAATCACTTAAGTAAGCCTTATAATTTGCATTAACAACGTCAAAGACAAGAGCCTGTAGTTATGATAATCACAAGTTATCGCCTCTATATTGCCACAAATGAATGAATACACGATTATTTAATCTTTGAATTGTGTTTCAGCTACATATTCTAAAATGCCAAAAAGCTATACCTTCGTTCTATATATATTTCATTCATGATGTCCGGTTTCCTCTTAAACTGATACTGTGAAGAGGTAGACTTTTAGTACAACGGCTAGAGCCAGCTGCAACAGAAAAATGCCAGCAACAATCAAGAACCACCTTTCACCTGCTGATTTGATATGTGCCCGGAGGTTCAGTGCCACAAATGTTGCTGACATGAACCCGGCCACACCTGCAACCACCCATCTAAATATATCCAGTGGCACAACGGACATACACTGCATACAACAAAGGGTTTGATTTTTGAGAATAAACTACAAAGCAAACTTCAAATTTCATGTTTCCTTAAAATTAAAGGTAGAAAAATGAAGAACAACAATTTACCAGGGCCGGAATAAAGACAAACAGAGAATAGCCATATAGACAGAATAGTTGCACAAGGCCCGCAGGTGCAGAGAAGTATTTCAGGATTAGATATAGGCAAAGAGGAACTATGGTAACGTAGCCATAAAACAAACCAGCAGACCAAGTCACCAGATTTATGTCATAATTCCATTCCTTGCTCTTCAGCTTGTGAGCTACATATGTCACAAAGGTGCCAATAGATGCTGCAACAAATATTAAGGTAGTGCAAATCCAGAATGGACCATACCTGCATATATTTAAATGAACTCAAAATTACATGCACAAAATTCACTCCTTTTACTACGAAGTTATAAAAGTACTGTTCTCCAAGAATAAAAAATTATGAATATCATCTTGTCGAGACACCAGTATTTAAGTAATATGTAATTAGGCCACAGAAGATACTACGATAAATTTTTACTTAAAAAATGAAACAAAAAAGGTTCATTAAAGACAAGCTTTAGCTTGCGAGATATTAGCATATTCAAATTGGCCGCAACAACATGGATACACCACTTCTCCCTAAAAATTATATTTAACAATGTGCATATCATAATTTGAAAATGTTAGAGATCAAAACCGAAAAATTGGTAGTATGCTCAGTCAATGACATGAGCAAAAGACAGTCTACTCACAAATCAGGGTTGGTAGCAGTTTTTTCATTAAAAGATCCTCTAAATGGAAATAGTGAGTCTATAATCCTCTCAAGAACATCTGAAGTGTCAACATCAAAGTACGGTTTGTAAGCGGCAACTGTAAAAGTCCGAAACCAACCACCCTGCTGGGGTTCATCAGAGCCAGATACAGGTTTTGAAAATGAATCTGCATAAAATGAACGAAACAATTCAACACAAACATGTCAAACAGATATCCCAGAAAAATAATTAAAAGAAACAATTCCAACCATAAAATTCCCAAAAGTACAACAGAAGGCAATGCCATAAGTAATATGCATCAATCACCCTCTAGAGTAAAAGAAATAAGTGCAAGATTCAAATCAAACCAAACACAATAGGAAAAAATACTATTGTTTTATGGACTGGTTTTAACTATAAGTCGGTAGTAACAGTCATCTTTGTAACGCAATTATACAAAGTTAATAGGTGTCAGCATCACATCACATCCATCAAAGTTGCCAGCACAGTTTCCACAAATTCCGTAGTTATTTATCAATATGAATAACAACACTTTGCAGACAAGCCCCCAAACACTACAGTAAAATAAAATAGCATGAAGACTTCTATTTTGAAACTTTTTATATTATATAATTTATCATATACACATGTTCCCTACAACTAACTTTTTTTATTCCTTACATGAAAAAATCCTACATTTGAATCCCTATATGAAAAACCTTTTTACGAATTACTCACTACCATCTATCGAAGTTATGATATTAAATTTGGTCTCTATAGTTGACACCCATTTTTGTATAAATCTCTACACAGTGAAAAAAATTGAACATTATTTTAACTCCTCCATGTAAAAAACTCTAAATATTTGGTCCCTGCACATGATATATTTTTTTGTCTTGGTCCTTTAATGAAAAATTCTTTGACATAATCAATAAATGATTGGGATCAATCTGTAATTTTTTTTCATATACGAACCAAAATGTAATTATTTTCATGTAGGTGCTTAAACAAAAAAAACAAGACAGCTGTAAAAACAAAATCATAATTTAACCTTAAAAAAAATCAATCCCATCTCGTAAGAGGGAAGTGGGATGACCTATATTTTAAATACTATAATACAAGCTAAATAATTTATACTGCACATATAAATAACCAAACCAAAAGCTAAATTAATGAAATTCATAAAAAATAATAACTCGGGCAGTTTTCAGACCTGGTCAATCTAGGGGCAATATGAACATAGTAATGAAATCAGAAAAATGAAGATGGTAGTGAAAATTAGCGGAAAAAAAATAAACATAACAAATTAGATAAAAATTAGCAGAATATGAACTATCCCGATTAATGGAGGAAGAAAGAATAAAACACGCAAAAGAAAATAGTGCTGAAAAGTATGAAGACACGAAGGGAAAAACACGAGTAACTTTCTGTAAAATAGTAAAGGAAGAAGGATTTCAAATTCTATTGTTGCTGTAGCATAAAATGCAGTAGAAAATATAGAAGAAATCTCGATTTTACCCAAAAAAAAAGGTTCTAAACATTGTTTTAGGAGTACAATGGGTTTGGAAGCCTATAGCATGATAACACCGAAATGGCATGCAAAATGCCACTATTGAACCACTTTGCTTTCTCTGAATGCCGCAGCACCGTAAGAGCGCACTATTGCCTACTAATAAAAATTCATGACGTAATCATAATTAACAGTAAAAACATCATAAGTCATTAATTAAACATACAAGTAAATAACAAAAAAAAAGAATTTGGTTACAAGAAAATAAAACAATAAAAAATAATTCAGACTAAAAAGAAAAAATAAATCTTAAAGCAACAAAAACGTCATAGGTCAACGGTCATTAATGAAACTTGCAGGTGAATAACAAAAAATTGAATTTGGTTTGGAGACAAAAAGAAATAGAAAATAACTCAGACTAGAAAGAAAAAATAAATCTAAAAGCAAGGCATACTCTTCTTTCATCCATAATTAGCAAACTATTCCATTGGCATGCAATGTCAACGTTTTCCCCCATAGGCTTCACTAGCGCACAAGAGGTGGTTGAGGAAGTGGCACTCCTTTGAATGGGTCCTCGAGACAATGCCAAGGTTGTCCCTTAGAGAAAGAACAAAGAAAATAAAAGGGATGGGTATCAGCCAGAAATACTGCTGGAGGAGCCAGGGTATTGGTCGCACAGAAGAGAGAAGCATGGACCAAGGTCGTTTGAACTCAAGATTCTAACTAGGACCATAAGGGGATGGAAAATCATAACTCGGGATGTAAACTGGACAGTGAGATTCGACATCCTTAACAAAAATCCAAAATTATACTTATATCACATGTAATATATATTCCTTATATATAATATTTTTTATACGTACGTAATCTAATAAGCATAAAAAAATAACAAAGAAAAAACCTTTATATTACAACATTAAACAAGCTTAAATTGAAAATTCATAATCATGATAATATATCAATTATCGTTATAACTATAATATATTATTATGATTATTACAAAAAAAATATTATTATGATTATTAATAGTTAAGAGAAGAGGGGAACACTAGGGCTCATCAAAATAGAATAATTATATATTATAACTTTTTTGAAGGCTGTATTATAATCATTTTAAAAGTTATAGTCTCATTCTATGAATATTTATAATTATATGTTATACACTTAGGCCCACTAGTAACTTAAATAATACACAGGCTCATTCCAAAAAACCTTGGTAAATCAGAAAGACATGATAAAAAATGAACGGAAAAAGAAGTTTAGTTTGCAAATAAGAGAAAAAAAAAATCAGAGAAGCAACCTGGAATGAACAGAAAAAAAAGTTTAGTTCACAAAAACATATTTTGCAAACAGAGGTGCAATCAGTAGTGGCCTGGGCAACGATGGTGGTGAAAGATGAAGGTCTGGCAGTAGCAAATAATGAAGAAGAAGACGCAAGCAAACAAGAGCAGATCGCAAAAGGGAATGAATGAGAATAGCGATTGGAACAAAGTGATTTTAGGATTTTCAAAACTGGTTATTTGGCCAACTTCTGACTAGGGATAGGGGATCAACCACCCCACGAGGAAAATTGTAGCCGCCCTCCCAAAATGATCCAGGTGACAATTCAGTACAGACGACCTAGGATTATGTGATTCCACAATATGAATCACAATTTTAACAACTATGCCATGGAGAACTACATCTAATTATGGTTTGTTTTAAGTTCTGACAGGGCAAAGGATATCTCAATCCCACCTCCCACAGACAACACAGTTTACAAGGGGCAAATATGGGTTTTTAAGATGTATCATTATAGTTCCGCTATAGTGCTGTAACAGGCTGCTACTTTAGCCACAATAGCAGCCATGACAGCCACTGTTAAAAAATGTACCGTAATGCAAACTTCTAGCAGCCCATAGCTGCTACACTGCTATAGCGCGCTACTGATACCTATAGTTCCCTCTTCCAAGCACACCTTCTAACAATCCCATCAGACAAATCAATGCATAATTTAATATGATATATTGCACGCACATATAAGATAAATATGATAAAAAGCATAACAATAGACAAGTTCATGAAATTCAAAGCTAGACCAGGGGAATATTCTTAAATCAAGAATCGAAAACCTTTCAAGCATCATCGGCATCGTCTATAAACCGAAGTTCCTATGATGTCATTTCATCTCTTCATTAAGCTGGCAACTTAATAATTCAACTGAAGTCCTAACTAAGTCACAGCGTCAAATGGACTAGTTATTACACAACTGCCATCATGGATCAGAAAATAATCCAATCACTGGGAAAGGGAAGCTTTTAATTAACCTAATCTTTTAGATGTTAAAAAATAAAAATGAACAGGCAGTAATTAGCACTCACCATCGGCATCACGAGGAGGTCCAGAAGCAGCGGTAATCTTCCCCTGCGTTCCAGAAGGAGGAAATGTCTGAAGATTTGAATCTAAAATCAAAGAAATTACAAATCCATGATTAGATCCAGCATTACAAAATGAGATAGAGAGAGAGGAGAGAATTGAACCTGCGAAATTGACAGTGACGTGTCGTGAATCTGGAACGGCCTGAAAGAAAGGAAAGAGAGAAGTGAGATATTGAAGAGAAGAACATGGGAATGATAGATTTGGATTTGGGTTTGGATAGAGAAAACTGACAGGAACAGATCCCTGAACTTGCTGCGCGTCAATGGAGGTATACTTCCCCGACATCATCTTGACTTGATCTTCCTCTTTTCCCTTCTCCTTCTTCTGCTTCTTCTTCTGCTTCTTCTTCTGCTTCTTCTTCTCCTTCTCTCAGATCTCTCTTCTCTGTTAGTCAAAAGCTTTCTGTCTTCATTTTGTATTTAAACCATTTTCTTCAAAAATATTAAACAAATGTAATTTTCAAAATTAATTTTAAAGCTAATGCTTCTTAGTTTTTAAATCATAAAATAAATAAATAATATTTTAGTTTTTCGTTATCATTTTTCTTTTTACTTTTTTTCCTACACTTCTCTCTTTAATCTTTTCTAAACAGTAGTAAGGTTGTCTTCTACTCCAATTTTTTTTCTAAAGATAGAAAAATATCTTTCAAAATTAAAATTAGTTTACACATAAATTAAAAAAATTATATAAAATAGTTTTTATAAATTAAGTTTGTCCAAACATAAAAATATTTATTCTCGTGTATGTTTGAAAGTAGTGAAAATGTATCTTTGGATTATTTTACTTTAAAAAAAATCGCATTATCGTACTCTGTCTCAATAAAATTTTAGAAAGGAATCTTTAGAGAATAAATAAAATTAAAATTAACTTATATAAAAAGAAATAAGTTAAGAAAATACAAGGGAATTTATATCCATTAACCTGTATACAGGTTAATTTTAGTTTCAAAATAAGTTTCTCGAGAATTTTAATAATTTAAATCTCGATATATGTCGGGATTGTGAATTTTATGTTTCTTTTTAAGTGTATAGGACTAAGATTCTAAAATATTAAGTGAAATTCATTATAATAGTTCTAAAATTAAAAAAAAAATGTATTCATAGCATGAAATTAAAAAAAAATGTTACTTCAACGAGCAACTAAGTTAAAAATAATTATCATTTTAATTATTTTAATTGAATTTATATTTCAAATTTTTTATAAATTTTTAGTTTGTATTTAAGTTTTTGAGTTCTTGAGCTTGTAATAAAATGGTCGTTTAGATTAATAGTCTTTGAAAATGTATACCATCAATTAATTCAATTTTTTAAATTATAATGTCTAAAATAAATAAAATGATGAAATAATATTTAAAATGGTCAATTATCAATTAATTTAATCTTCAAAATTGTAATAATACAACAAGATTAGTCCCAAATTGTGAATATTTAATTTCGTTTAAACCTTTCTAATTCACTAGTCAAATATAAAAATATATTTAGGAGAAAAAGGCAACTAAATATTTATAATTAAGGTTCAGCTTGTCTCATTGTTAATTATAAAGACTAAATTAATTAATGAGTTATAATTTTAAGAACATACTTTTCATTTTTTTTATTCCAAGGATCAATTGGATTGTTCATTACAATTTGAATGACTAAATTTACTGATGATGTGTAATATTAGAGAACTTTCTTTTGCATTTTATTAATTTCAAGGAGCATTGTGACGAACTATTGCAATTTCAAAGATGAAATTAATGATTTATTTAAAAAATAAACAACTTGTATTTTATCCAAATTCTAAAGTTGTAAAGGTATACAATAATCTAAGCATATGCAAATTTTCACATTAAAATCAATGAGAGACTTCCTCTGGATTTAGATAAACTTAAATCAAGTAGTAAAATAATATGTGTATATATATATATATATATATATATTATAATTTGATCAAATATATAAGAAAAAGATTGCTAACATATTTTCTTAACATAAGGAGTAAACATTTTCAATGTGGATAATTTAATTTCCATCAATCATTATATCATTTAGTTTCTTTTAATTAGAAAAACTTTTTTTTTCTAAATAGTCAGTGTTCGTTTAATTTTTTTCCCACTGATTGTTTATAAAAAAAATTGTGAACACTTTGGATTTCAATCTCATATGGTTAGTACAAATCAAACGTGTTATTCTATCCCTGCTCTAAACAAAATATTAAATAATTCAAACACATCTTTTTCAATTACAAATGACAAACCAATAGATGTCCTTCAAGCTCAAAACATGGAAAAAGGCATGGAAAAAAAGACTCGATGAAATTAATGTAAGTAACATAAAAAAAAATTAAGAATTTTAACAATAAAATGTCAAAAGGAAAACCCTAAAAGTAGAAGCAAATTTAAAGAACTTATGAGTGAGTTGGGAGAGTCTCCACATAAGAGAAGATTTCCTAGTTATATACTCAAAAAACACCAATTAGAAAGTATGCTTAAAAGCTAACTTAACCCCCCAGAAAGTTGATAGATATACTGTATTCTTGTCACATCACTAATGCGTTACTCAAGATAAAACTAAATAATTATAGATACACTTGTAACAATCCAAAAGCAAAATAACATGATAGACTCAACAATAATAGTTAGAATAGACATTAATATCATATTTAAATATAGGTTTAGACATAACATAATTCCATAAAATTTGACACATTCCTACTATATTGCCTTTTAACCATATCTCTGCTGAAATAGAATATCCAACAACACCAATAAATGATCTTTGAAACTACAATATTTCTTTGAAATTACAATACGAATAATTCATTACTGATCTTAGTACTCCATTGACAGCAAAACTTGTGATTACAAGATATTCCTACTAGCCTTTCTCAATAACAACTTAACAACTCCAATATTCTAAATCTGACAGAGTGTCCCACCATAAATATCTCAATAATGCTTACTCTAGTTTTAATATATTAATCTTCATCTGAACTACTATCTTCAGAAGTCTTTCCAATGTCATCTGATACGTTTTTATCCTGCAGATATGCAAAGTTATGAATGCAAGGTAGATGTGCAGCATAAAATAACTTGTTACAAATTCAAAGGACACTTACAGGCTTTTTGTCCCAATCCTTTAGTCTTGAACTTGTCAGCATATAATTATCTCGTAATGGAGCCCAAGCAGGCTGTTGGTCTTCTACCTTGCCTGTGCCTTCATTGACCTGCATATCAATAACCAACACAGTTTGATAATTTAGCAACAGAAAGAACCTATCTCATTAAGACAGGTTTGTTACAGTTTACTGGGAAAAAAGAGAAATCTACCATACAGATGGTCGTGTAAATCTAAAACATCATATTCTTCTTAGAGGAAACTAGAAGGGACTGGTTTAAAAATATCAAACCAAATTCAACCAGTTTGACAATTGTACCAGACCGGACCAGATAGAATATAAAAGTTCAAAATGGAAGACCAAACAACAATATATTTAACATTAATGGTTAAATCCTCATCCGAAACAGTATGACTAAATTTTAAAATGGTAAAACTGAGATTAAACCAGTCTGACCATTTTTAAATCACTACTCAAAAAGATTAAGTTGTTAGCTATAAGGACCTAACCAAATACTGACACCAAAAAAGAGAATGAGCAGTTACAAATGACCTTTGTGGTGGTGCCAAATGAAGGCAATGATGGTTTCCCTAACTCTGAAAAGAAGGCTTGTTTGGTCCGTTTCCGTATCTCTGCCAGCATACACATTCGATAATTAGAAATTATACACACATTACCAAGATTGAACATGTTAAGATCCAAGAAAATAGAACAGATAGCAATGAACAGAGAATCAAGAATAATGTACTGTAGTTCTATAATAAGAATAAAAAGGAAATGCAGCATTAAACAACTAACCTTTTGCATCCTTATTCCTTGAGGGGTCCAACCCTTTTTGAGCAGTTTGTGCCTTATTGACCTGCAACAGGTGTGAACAAAATCTCTGGCTCAATAATGATAGAGATACAAACCATCACAGAGACACAGTACAAAATCTATGATGAAACCAAAATTTGGTTAAATGTTGAGTAAAAAACTTACAGCATTGAACAACTTGACCACTGAAAGTAATCCAATTTGATGCATGGTCACAACAAAAATCCAAATCAATAACAAGAAAATGCAAGAAGTCAAAATATTAAAACAGCCATGGACTTTTATTTAAGAAATTCAACCCACTTACCTCCTTTTGTAGCAACACTTATTAGAAACTTTTCGTGTGAGTCTAAGTAAGTAGCAGGTTTAACATGCCCCTTTTCTGCTAACTGTAAGAAGCAACAAGATTACGATCTGGCAGGGAAACTTATGGGTGACAAGCTGAGCATACAAATAAATTGTCAACAGTCTTTGGATAACAATAAGATCTGTCAACTTAAAATTTAAGATTACCATCTGCTTTTCCTTTTTGGCCTCTCCCTTGACCTTGCGTTCTGCTTCCTCTTCTCCAAGTTTTTCTATAACAAGTTTCTTGTGTGCTGACAATATTGGACCCTACAAATTATCCAAGTATTAAAAAACTAGTTCCCCAATGTTCTGTAAAATCATAATCTTCTGTAAACACATATCTTACCAACATATCATCAGGAACACTCTTCTTCATAATATTCCTAAAAGCCATCTTGAATGCTCTGCATCCTTCAGTGAATTTTGTAATTCCTGGCTGGATTTCATTATCATCTTCTCCTTCATCATCAGAACTGTGATTATTCATACCAGTAGCATTCTTATTCGATGTTTTTAGTGGTCCCGCAGCTCCATCTTCAGACTGATCCTCACTTTCTATGTCATCATCATTTTTTTTATTGGTAATAGATGTCAAACTTCTAGTCTCTGCGGCAGTAGTGACAGTGGCCTCATCTTCTTCATCATCAGAGTTATACTCCCTTGCTCGCTTGCGGAAAAGTTTCTTCATTTTTTGGTCTATTTTAACTTTCTTCTGTCCATGTGGTGGTGGCATCACTTTTGCTTTCTTACTTGACTTCTTCCGGCCTTGCGTTTTAACAAATTTCCTTCTGGGTCTTCCAGATTCTACCATTGCGGTTTCTTCAGCCATGGACTGTTTTATAATTCAACTCCAACCTGTATATGTCATGAGTAAACACCAGTAATATATATATAAAACAGCAGCATTCACCAGTACTACGCAAGGAATGAAAGTGACACTAATAATAAATGGAGTGGAAAGACAAACAAAGTAAGCATCCGTAGAAACCCTAAACAATTCCCAAACCACAATCTGAATTCAAATTTCAAGTTATCACCTCACAAGCAGAACAACCAAAGAGAACCCAACCCACATACTCATTTGACCTTAAACTTGAAAAAAAAAAGATAAAAAACAAAAATCATTCACAATGAAGCAACACACTAATGATAAACCTATGATTGAGACGTAAATGGGTTTGCACTTAATCATGAAAAGACGAGACCTTGAGAATGCATTGAAGTTCAATTTCTACAATACAATAACCACAATAGAGAATAAACTACCAAATAGAATAGAATACAGAGATGGGTCATACCCGAATCGACGATGTCTGTGAGAGAAGACTTTGCAGTGGCCGCCGGAGTGGGAACGTTAGGGTGATGGATCCGTATTTAAACCTATTTATTTTCTCTTCTATAAGTTTTAACTTCAAAAATGTTGCTTTATTATGTATTTATTTTATATCACTATTGGCTAATATCTTAATTTTCCATCTTTAATGTATTCTTTTAGGTTTATCTTTAATGTATTTAAATATATAAGGCAAAAAGGATTTGTAAATACAAAATAGAAACTCAAAATATATTAAATTTATATTTTTAATTATACTATTAAACTACTTTAGTCTCAGAAAAATATATTTAAATAGAGGTTAAATAATATTTTGATGTCTTTAAAATTGATCGTACTTAACTAATGTATACACCTCAATATTATTAATTTAAAAGTAATTATTATTGGGATAAAATTCATAAATTTATTAAATATTTAATATAAAAAATATTTAAAAGATTGGAAAATTTTAATACGGACTAAGGTACCAACAGCTTATTAAATCTAATTTATTTTTTGCATTTCAATGAAAAATCATGAAACGAAATTTTCTAAAAATAATATTGAAATATTAAAGAATATGAATGTGTATAAATATTACATTGTAATAAATTTTCAAATAATTAGATAAGATTGGACGAATATGTGACTTGGTATCATAAAGATTATAATGGAAGTGAAATGTTACATCATTTGATTTGATTTGATTTGACATTATTAGTTATAAATTAGAAAGAAAAGAGCAAATTAAAATATTGATTATAGACACAAAATACGTAGTGAATTTTTTTTTTCATTTATCGAATTATAACATTTTGATATGACAAATGTTTGATCTTTTTTAACTTTTCTCTTTCGCATAAAAAATACATTTTATTCATTGGCATTTTGCGAAGAAAGAGAAGAGAGTATTACAAAAATCTAAATCAAACACGTTCGATAAAAAAAAATTATAATGATAGATTAAATCATTTAAATTTCAAATGATTAGTAAATATATACTAATTTCTTCTCAAATTATAAATATGAATATTATATATGTAACTTTTCTTAAATCATAGATACGAATTATAATATGAATTCTCGTGTATATTATTTTTACAATTTTTATTCCTATAAAAATATTAGAAAAATAATTATATTCTTAATCTTATAATCTGGGATAAATCTTATTTAGATTCTTCAAACATTGAAGAAAGATTATTTCAATTTCTCAAATTTGAAAAAAAAATATGTTTTTGAATTTAGAATTTCATGCGATAATTTTTTAACTAGTTCCTCTAATAATTAAATTTTATTTCCATAATCTACATTATATATAATTTAACTTCTAAATTAATTTTAATCTTTTATACATTCTTTCCAAATAGTAGTCTTGTTTTCAATACTTCTAAATATAATTGTTTATTTATTTATTTATGTTTAAATGAACAATATCAACACATTGTTCATTTATAATTTTACATGGTTACATGTAATTAATTTAATCAGATACTGTCTTAGAGTTACAACCTGCATTTCAGTTCAGTCATCTCTTTGGATTTTTTTCAAATAAAATTCAGAAATCATTGCTTCTTCTCAGAAAACAGTACAACACATGTTCTAAACAGTTCTATCAAGCTTCTGACAATACTTCAGAAATAACTCTGTTGTCACAAAGAGTCTAAATTCCAGACTAAACAAAAACTCAATCTCCATGCTATTCATCTCCTCTGTGCTAACTCCTCCCACTTTGGCATAGTAACCATTGCTACAGTACCTTCACAAATTAAGAATTGTAAGAACTTGTGATGCATGCATTCAATAAATTTAACATTTTCAGCTCATTTTCAAACACTATACCATAAATTCACATGCATGCTGCATAATGGTACCAAGTACTTACTTATCATCAAGAAACTTAGAAGCTACCATAATGCTTGTGATTAGGAGGCGATGAGCATTGAAGGAAGTGAGGTAACCACCCTTTTTCTGAAAGAACCTTTCCAAGTATATCTGTGCAATCACAAAACAAGAAGGGCTGCAATTAGAGTACTTGAGAATGCGTTCCATGTATTTTGTAACACTCATGTTTGGTGCTTTGGAACCATGAAAGATGGTAACAGGATCACGGTTTCCTGGTGAGAGCAACAATTTCTCATTCTTCAAAATGGTTCTCTCCCAAATTGAAGACAAATTGAGCAGTGGAGTTCCTGAGACATGGCTCTTACATACTGATGCACCCAATTCTAATGATTTATAGGCCTCTGATCTTATGATAGCCATGCCTTTAGATGCTGTTGGTGGTGTTTGTTTTCTCTATTTAAGTACTACACCTTCATTAGGCCTTCCTTAATCATAGTATTAGCAGTTTAATTAGTATGTTGAGGTTTGTTCTATATTGGTAGAGAAGTTTTACTTTTGGTTCTTTCTGGCAGAATATTAACAAAAGTGTATTCTTTCCTTTGGGTTTGAGATATGACAGCCCAAAGAATGTTGTGCATATGTTTTGACAAAAAATGGAACCAATTGCAACACTTTATATTCCAAAACTAAGCCAAGCTTTCATTTTCTTCCAGCATCAATAAATCTCAATTACTATGTAAATCAACTAGGTCATAAATCATTGTTTATGGCAAAAATAGATTGAAATTAATGACTCACCGTTTAATACAGATTAAGAGTCCAACCCAAAAACAAGACTTTCATTTTTTTAACCTTTTTAACTATATATATATATATTAAAATACATTTAATTATATAAATATTTTCTAAAATTTAATTAATTAATTAATTTATACTTCTGATTAAATAAATTTAAAAATTATTACTTTTATGTATTAAATTACAATATAATTATATATATGAATATTTTTCAAATAATATGATATAGAATTTTAATCATTTCAATTAATTATTTTATTTTAATTTATAAAAATCCACAATTCAACTCGCTCTATTCTAATCAATTGGATTAGTGAGTCAAGAAAACGTTAAACCTTGGACATGAAGTTTATTCTTTTTTTTATCTTTTTCTTTTTTCCTTTTTTTTCTTTCTTCGTTTGGCTATCGTTTTGTTGTTTTCTCTATCTCTTTTATAAATAGATCATATCAACTAGACAACAGCATATTATAAAACATGTCTATTTTATGGAATTTTGATATAAAATAAAATTATTTTTATTTTATAATACTTTTATTTTTTGTAATTCAATTATATTTGTCACCAAATCACTTTTGTTTTTAGCAGAGAATCTTGATTATCTCAACTAGTTCTCTTTTTAAGTTGTGTTTTGATTGTTTTTTAAGTTTATAGGTAATTAGTTTTTGGAAGATTTTGGCTACTTTGACTTTTTAGGATTTTAAGTAAATTCTAGGTAAGGAAAGTTATTTTTGAATTATAATCTTTTGTAATTTGAATTAGTTAGTGGTAGGATGTTCTATAGGTTTGAATGTTATGTCTAAATTGGGAAATTTGAGCATTTAATAGTTACATTTAGTTAAAATGGTATATACGTGTATGTTAAGTAGAAAACACTAAAACTTCATAAGAGAGTTAAGATTGGTTAGTTAATTCATGTGTATTGGAATGGAATTGTGCATTATTAGAAATTGTTGGTTTTGAACTTGAATTTGGGTGTGATAAGTGTTGTAGGTTGCATCATTATGTGTGTTGGTATATATGTATGTTGTGTAGAAAATGTATTTTAAATTAACTCTTCAAATTTTATAAGGAGTTAGGATTGGTTAGTTAATTCATGTGTGTTGGAATAAAATTGTACATTGTTAGAAATGTTGCACTTGAACTTAGGTGTGATATATGTTCCACATTGCATTAATTCATGTGTGTTGGTATACATGTATGTTGAGTAGAAAAAATATTTTAAATTAAGCCTTCAAACTTCACAAGAGAGTGAGAATTGGTTAGTTAATTCATGTATGTTGGAATGAAAGTGTACATTATTAGGAATTATTGGTTTTGCACTTGAATTTGGGTGTAATAAGTGTTATAGATTACAATTGAAGAGTTTGATTCTGAGAGGAGTTTGAAGGTGAGATTGTTTGTAGGATGCATCACTTAGGTCAAGTGAGTTAAGTCACAATCAAATTATATTGGACTACTAGCTCTCAAATGTTATATTTTGCTAATTTGTTATAACTTGTGACTTAGTAATAAACATTTAATTCAACAATGCATTCAATTTGAGTGATATTTGTTAGCTTTTAGGGGACTTAGCTTAAAAGGGAATATAAATTAAACTTTGAAAAAATTTTCAAAAACAAGAAAGAAATCTTTATGAATCTTTAATTGATTGAAATTTCAATAACACTTATTGGACTTAAAGCAATTAAGTACAATACAAGTACAAAATCAAGATAAAGAGGAAGAAGATCACAAAAAGAACTTATACTACTTCACTATTAAACAAGGGATACATCTAATTGTCTAACCACCTCATTTAAGTTATATATTTTACCTTCAAGTTTTAAAAGCAAAAAACTCTAGTAATGTGAAAAACAAACTAAGAACCTAAATCTTGAATTTTATAAGACAAGATTCAACACATTAGTACCCCACTACAAATAAAATTTGGAAACCCTATCCAAACCTACAAACAATTCAAAAGAAACAAAATATACAATAAAACAAGTTCACCTTAACATGTAACAATGCAATAGAAGAAGAAACAATGTGAACAATATGTTTTTCTCATCAAACACATCATATGTATGAATTAGGAATGCTCCAAGAAAATGTGTTTAACCTAACACGAATACTTTCTTAGATTACTCATAATTTTTTTTTTAAAATGAATCTAATTTTACATTAAGTGATTTATAAATGAGAGTTATTTATAAAACTAATAATTAGTTTAACGAATGAAAATTATGATTTAATTTATTAATAAAATTGATGGATTAAATCATTATTTTAATATATTAAAATAAAAAGAGTTTATATTCAAACAAAGCTTAAAAAAATAAGTATATTTTAAATTTTATATAAGAAAAAATTAACTTATTTAAAAGTGAAATAATTTTTAAAAAAATAATACACAATTTGCAACCTTTGTTAGATAATTGTGACAAATAAAGTAATGTAAGATTATGTCACTATGATATGACTCATATAGATATGGGAAATTATATTGAAAATAGTTGATCCTATGTTTTTTTATATTTTAGGTTGTCTTTTAAGTTAAGAATAAGAAATTAGATGTATGAGTTGTGATCCTCTTCCATGTTCATTTTTATAAACTAAATGTATAAATATTCATTTCTTCCACTTCATGTTTAAAAGATAAAATAAGAAATTAATTTTAAGAATTTAAATAAAGTGCTAAAATTTTCAGATTTTATTTTTAATTTAAAAAGTAAAAAAATTATCATGAAAAATAAATAGATTCATTCAATATTGAGAAGATTTATTATTTGATTATTAAGTGTTTGGTTGCGTATAGCTAACTCTTGGAAAAAACTAATAACATCTAAAAATTCTGCTAACTGCATGAGAAAATTGCATGATGCCTAGGAATGAAGAAAGTGACTTGTGTTAATAACTTTTTATACTATAAATTTTGAGTTTTCATTCTTTAATTTTATGTGATATGAATTTATTTATGTCTTTTATGCAGTAAAGCTTGCCAGATTTACTCAGGTGGAGAAAGGGTGGAAAAGAAAAAAAAACTAATATTTACAAAATAGTTTATCCATAATTTTAATTAACCAATAACTATTCAGTCTTTTATTGATAATTATATATAAGCATGTTTAGTCTTTTTATTAATATGATTTAAGGTTTTTATTTGTGTTTTTATAATTTATTTAAATGTGCTGAGGAAATGGATAAGGATGAAGAACACTGAAACATTGTGATTCATTGTTAGGAGAGTGGTTGGTAGGAGATACTCTCCACTCCCACACCTTATTTAAATGACTTATTATTCCTTTTTTTTTCAAATTCTTTTCATACTCACACCTTCTTACCATCATTAGGTTAAACTTTATTTTCATTCTTAAGTGCTTCATTACCATTACATAAGCATCCTAAATTCTCCTAACTATTGGATCAGAAAAATGCATCATGCCAAGGAAATGATGAAAGAGACTTGTGTTAACTTTTCTATTATAGTTTTTCATATTTTATAAGAAATTCGTATATTTTATGGATTTTTTATTAGAAACTTCTATTTTTAATACTAGAGTGAGAATGAGTGGGAGAAATTTTATTAAAAACTAAATTACTATTATAATATTTTATATTTTTAATGAGTTCTAAAAAATAATATAAAAATGTATTGAAATTTTTCTATAAATTAAGATAATATTACTTAATTAATCGGGCATAATAAATATAAGCAAAATAAATTTTAATGTAAAAAGTTTCATGCAATCAATTAAGAAAACATCTTTAATATGTTTTTAAATATACAGATAAATTTTTTATATTGCATTCTTATTAAGTTCTAAATAGAAGTGATTTTGAGTTATTGATCAAATTTATTGTTTATATAATCGTAATTAACTTAGGGATTTGTAATCTGTAATTAGTAATAAAAACTAGGATCATATTCTTAAATCTGAATTTAATTAAGTAATAAAGAATTAGAAAAGTAACAAAACTCTAAAAATTTAGGGTTTAAAAAGAATAAAATTGTAATTAAATCTTTCTATTAAAGTGATCATGAATAAGAGTTAAAACTTATAAAGTAATTACTAATTATATAAAATACTATAATTGTAATTGGTATGACGACATAGTATTAATGAGTTTGCTATTTTGGATATTAGTGTTAAATTAGCTTAGTCAGATTCTAAAAGATCCAAATAGAACTATAATTTATAAAGCACTCTAATAAAATATCAAGGTTAAAAGTAAAGCGTGGTAATTTTATCCAACTTGGAACTTGACTCATTTTGAGTTAAACTAAAATAGCTTTATTAGTTTACAGTTAAATATGCATATGTATACATATAGTTCTTATAAAATGGTATTATTGGCTTTAATAATTTTTTTTCTCATAAATTTAATTTATTAATTAACATGAATATGTCTATTTGTTTCCATTTGAAATCTTGGTAATTAATTATTTTACAAAGTTAAAAAAATTAGTGTTGCTAGCACAAATGAATTTAATGTTGTGGTATGAAAATATAAAAAAAAAACTTTTTCATATGTAATCTTCTTAAAGAAAGAAATACATTAAAGTATTTGCATTTAATATTAATTAATTAGGGAGTAAAAATAGATACCAGATATAACATGTTTCTATAAATGATAATAAAAGTAATATCAAACTTGACAATATTCACGCTTTTATCTATGTAACTAAAATATTTCTACATTGCTATAAAATTATAAACTATATATTATGCATATACAGTAAGTTTTTAATATTTATAATAATTATTTTGAAAATCATATTAATAATGTTTTATTATTGTTTAATTATGTAAAAAGGGCATAAAAATTAAACTCTAGACAAAAACATCATTTTAAACTTGTTGACTATAAATAAGCCTCTTATATGAAGGAACCGTTTTGTCAAATGGTCATCAATCAAAGCCCCTCATTGACCAAACTCAAAGGAGAAGAAAAATGGTTTCTGTAAAGTCCTTTTCTTCTCGAACTCATTCAAGGCTAAAGGGTTTTCTCATTTGTATCTTACTTGTGTCCCTACCCTTCTTGTTGTTCATACTTTCAGATAAGCACAAGAGGGTGAACAAAACAATTGAGGTGGATCTGAAGCCAAGACGAAGACCTACTTGGTTTGATGTGATAGCAAAAGGTTTGAATAAGAAAGAGAAAGTTAAGGTAGGTCTAGTTAACATTGATGGTAATGTGTATGAAGAACTGGAGTCACTTGAGGGTGAAGTGGAGAGTGTAAATGCAGATTTTGATCATGTTGATGGGAATTTGAAATGGGAGGAGGTTTTTCCAGAATGGATTGATGAAAATGGGAAGTGGGGTGAAGCCAAATGTCCAAAGATTCCAATGCCAAAGTTGGAGAAATTTGAAGATCTGAATGTTGTGGTGGGAAAGGTTCCATGTGGGGTTAGGGATGTGTTTAGGTTGCAAGTGAATTTGGTGATGGCAAATTTGGCAGTGAGAAGTGGATGGGTGAACAAGATGGAGAATCATCATAGGAATGTGTATGTTGTGTTTGTTGGTTCTTGTGGTCCCATGGAAGAGATTTTCAGATGTGACAACCTTTTGATACATGAACAAGAATATTGGGTCTACAAACCTGATTTATGGAGCCTTAAACAGAAAACACTAATGCCTGTTGGTTCATGTCAAATTGCTTCTGATTATGCAAAACCAGGTACATCTTAATTATAATCATTTCTATATCTATTCTTATAATAGTCTATTTTATCCCATTGTCTTTTAAGTTAGTTTTTAATATTGTTTCATTTTTTTTAAAAATTTGTAATTTGTAATTTTTTTTAAACATCAGAATTTATATATTTTATGTCAAGTTGACAAAAACACTATTAAAAAATTGATCATGTATTGAATATGTTGTTAATATATTATCCAAATGGTGCCGATGCTTTAATTATGTAATTTAAAACCATGTTCGAATCAATTAAATAATATCAATTTACTGAAGTTTATTTAAAATCATAAGCCCTAAGTTTATGTCTACAACCTCAAATTTCATTTCTATTCTTCAAAATTATCATTTATCTGAACTAGTATTTTAGATAATTCAGTGTCTTTATTTATATGAAAATAGGAGAAAGTATTAAAAGCTACACCAGCAGATTGAGTATACGAAAGAATATGGATTTGGAAATTATGATTAATGGAGATGATAAATTACAGCATTCCTTAACTGCCAGCATTTTCCTATTATATTATGTTCATAATTTCAAAGCATGAAGTAAAGAATTGTCACACTGCCATCAGACATTAGCAGAAGTTTCCACTTATAACCACACACATACTATATGGTGATTGTACTGCACTTTTAGTGATAGTATTATACTTGTCTACAATCACAAATTTTGGAAGGTGCATGAATAAACAAAAGCATACTCCTACAATATTCTAGGGTGTTAAGTTTTGAGAAAAGTTTGAAGAATCTGTTAATTACGTGTTTATTGGTGGAGGTAAATCACAGATTAATTCAAGACATGAAAAAGAATGTATAATGCAGTGCATGGACTATTGTTTTTATTCTTTTACACTGTCACAAAATATATGATTATATTTTATATATGATAAATTTATTCAGTTTATATGATAAAATTGTATCAGTAATGGTTTTGCAGGTAAAGAGGTATGGAGAAATTTCCTTGGTGCTCCAAAGGTAGCTTACGTATCTGTTCTTCACTCTTCAGAGGCTTATGTTTGTGGTGCAATAGCACTTGCTCAAAGCATTCTTCAAGCAAATACCGATTTTCCAAACAATCTTCTCCTCCTAGTTGATAAATCCATTGGTCCTGAATCCATAACTGGTCTAAAAGCTGCAGGGTGGAAGATCCAACGCATCCAACGCATCTTGAGTCCCTTTGCCAAAAAGGGTGCTTACAACAAGTGGAACTACAGCAAGCTACGAGTGTGGCAACTCACCACTTACGACAAAATAATCTTCATAGACTCCGACCTCTTACTCCTCAACAACCTCGACCATTTATTCGTGTACCCTCAGTTGTCAGCAGCACCTAACGAGAAAGTGTGGTTCAACTCGGGGTTGATGGTGATCGAGCCATCCCAATGCATGTTCCAAAAGATGATGAACAAAACCTTCAAGGTACGTTCCTACAACGGAGGTGACCAAGGTTTTCTGAATGAGATCTTCACGTGGTGGCACCGTTTGCCAAGGAAGGTTAATCAGCTGAAAACTTTTCATGGTGAGGATGAGAAACATGAAGTTCCTGAGAATGTTTATGCTATACACTACTTGGGTTTGAAGCCATGGATGTGTTATAGGGATTATGATTGCAACTGGGACATGCAGAATAATCATATTTTTGCAAGTGATTCTGCTCACAAGAGGTGGTGGCAGGTTTATGATGCCATGCCCAAAGAGCTGCAATCTTACTGTGGACTTACACAGAAAATGAATGAGAGGATTGTGAAGTGGAGAAGGATAGCAAGAAATTCTAGTTTGTCTGATGGCCATTGGAAGATCAAGGTGGAAGATCCAAGAAAAGGTGATTATCACTCAGATTAGAACATGGAGGTGGTGGTGGTCTATGATCCATATAAAGGTTGAGATTTAACCATATTAGTGTTGTTGCAACTATTGAGTTTATAGACTTAGAACAATTTTTTTTCCCTTGTACTTCTGATAGACACCCTGATTACAAAATTAAGCTCACTTGTTTGAATATTGAAATTATGATGACCTTCTATTTTCTTTTCTTTTTCAAATAACATGAGATTAATCCTGACACAGTTTATTAAGCATCTTTAAAATTAACAAGAAAATAACAATCTATTTAAAATTAAATATAACAGTATTGTAAAATTGGAGATATCATATAAGCATTTTGAATAGGAGATGCTGACTATATCTAGTTGTTTGCTATATACTTCAACATTGTTTAAAAAAATTATTTTGTTTATTAAACAATCAACTTTATTATGTGTAAATTAAAAAAAATTAAAAAATTGTGAGTTGTTTGAAATTTCTAAGATTTTTTTTTAATTGGTGCAAATAGAGTATAAATTGTTCAATGATTATATGTAATACTATAACCACTACAAATTACATTTTCTAAATGTATGAAGAAATTCATATCAATTGTTTCGATTATTGGAATATGTATGTTCTTTTTTCATATAAGCCCAACAGACAATTATTATATAATAATATAATAATATTAACATTCGAATTAATCAATGGTATTTTAACAAGTAAGTAAACTTGAATTCACCCTAATTGTCTATTTTTTTTTCACATTTCTTGGACATATCCATCGCAAACGGTAAAAGTCTTTCCTAGTACAATTTTTTTACGAAAAAGTGTAACTCTTTAATAATATATTAATCTTTAATAAAATATACATTTTTAATCGGAGTTATCCAAATATGTTTGGTGATATGCTTATTTATGTGTTAATTACTCTAATTTTTCAACAACACCTCAAAAAAAAAAATTAAATGTTGAGGTTATAGTTTATTACAATGATAATGTGTTTGGGTGGAACAATGGAATATCTCTAACACCCTAATAAAAGAGTTTATTTAATATGGGACTTACAAAATACATTTATTCTAAAATATAAATGCACTTAATAATATATATATATATATATAATATCCACCGAAAGTAGAAAAAAACTCATCAATTTAAGATTCACATTCATTTTTCATATATTTCAAAACAATCATATAAAACATGAGCTAAATAAATAAATATTAAATTAAACAATGATTATATATATATATATATACGTATGTATTCTAATATAATTCATTACATGTAAATTATTATATCTCATATTATTCAACTTTATCTATTATCATTTTCACCTATTAAAGTTAAATTATATAAATGAAAATTGAGGTAAGATCAATATAATTATTTGTATATCATACAAATAATGTTTTAAACCCTTCAAGAAAAACTCTTTAACTTATATGACTATAAGTGAAATAAAAAAATATCTATCATAGCACTCGTTTATTTATTTAATATTTACAATTCCAACCAAAATCATATATCTTTCATAAATATATAATTCAATCAATAAACCTTTTTCATATCCAAAACATTTCACTCCTAAAGCATAATTTAAAACAACACACTTTAATAATAACATTACTACCTTAAATTTTTAGAACCAATAATAACTTATATTTCCAAAAACATTATATGAACAAAATTTTATTACTTGAGCATATAAAATTAAGAAGAAAAAATGTTATTACAGTTTCCTTGCTTAAATTATAAAATATCACTTGAACAGGAATTATACTCTTAAATTCATACTAATTTAAGTTATAAAATATCGCTTGAGCAAAAATAATTATCTTTTAAGTGTCCAAACCATTGTTTTAAACATGAGTTTTCTCTCAATTTAAGGTTGGAACCTTATTATTTTGTTTGAGAATATAATTTTATCAATGTTGTAAAGTTTCCAATCATCAATCTAATTATTTAGATATTTATATTTTTCTCTAACTCTAAATATTAATTCGAATAAAAATATTTTACTAAAGATAATTTCCCTTACCTTTCAAGTTTAAAACCAAGACATAAAAATAATTTATTTAAAGTTGTACCAACTAAACAAACAAAAGTCTCAATCCACACAAATTTTTGTTTAACACCAAAAACTCAAACATGTTAATAAAAAATCCTAATAATTAAATTAAAGACACTACAACTAAATTAAGAAATATCTATTTTTTTAACAAAAAATTCATAAAATCTCATTTAATAATATATTTGACATTTGAATCCACTCATTATCTCATATCATAACTAATTATTAATGAGATTAAGTCTTATTTTCATTGTCATATTAATATATGGAAGTTTTATAAAACTAAAATCTTATTTAAGACAAAAATACAATATTTATAATAAAAATACTCTAAATTAATAAGTAAATTTATTGTGAATATTTGATGAAATTAATTAATAAATTAGTTAATAAATATAAAATAGCATAAAATAATATAAATTTAATCATACAACTATTTTTTTTGTTTTTAAAATATTATTACGTAATTGTAATTATATTATTTTTAAAACAATTAAATCATTATTAATTTTTTAGCACTTCTATTTATTTTTTAAAATCTGTATATACTTTTTTAATTTCGAAAAGTTACTTTATTTAAATAAGTTAATCTAATAAGTAATTAAATTTAATTTTTATTTATTTACATAATTTTTTTATTTTTAATTTGAATTACTGTTATATTGAATTTAACTTTTACAATTTTTATTATGTAACTTTTACATAAATCGTCTAAGGAAATATTATTTACTTTATAATGTTAATTTCGTTTAATTTAAATTATATAAATTTTTTAAAAATAATTCAACAAATACTAAATAATAATAAATAAATATTAAAAATAAAAAAAATGTATAAAAATATGAATATAACAATAAAAGTGTTTATTGATTATTCATTCTTATTTATGAATACGTCACAAGAAATAAAGTAGTTAGTTTTAATTAACGTGAGCTACTTTACCGGCCATGTCTAATTCAAAGTAATAGTTTTTCTCCTTTCATCTCAAAACTCGGGAGATTTACAATTTAACGTAATAATCATACTGCATGACCAAAAATTCACGTGTCTAACGATATTTTTCTCGTTTCATCTCAAAACGCGGAGATTTACAATTTAACGCAAATCATCGTAAGGCATGACATGACCAAGTATCACGTGTCTCACGCAAGATAAAACGATATTTTTCTCGTTTCATCTCAAAACGCGGAGATTTACAATTTAGCGTAAATGATCTCATGGCAGGACCAAATTTCACGTGTGCCACGCAGGATAAAACGAGTGTCTTTCGTTTCCTTTCTTGATTGCGTGCGCTTGAACAACAGCAGTGAGGAAGAAGAAGCTTCTCCGGCGATCCAAGGTTTTCTGTGATGGCGGATCAACACCGTAAGAGAACGCTGGATTCAGGGTGGGTCGCAGCAAGGTCCACTGAGGTGAAATTCACCGGAACCCAGCTCACCACCACTCACCCTCCTACTGGCCCCACTTCACCTTGGATGGAAGCTCTCGTTCCAGCAACGTAATCACATTTTCCCATTTCACCATTTTTGTTATGCAAGGTCCTCATCAAATTATTGACTTGATTCCGCACAATGTGACATAACATAATAACAGTGTTCTGGCGACCTTGGTGAAGAACAAAGTTGTGCCCGATCCTTTTTATGGACTGCAAAATGAACACATCATTGACATTGCTGACTCTGGAAGAGACTATTACACCTTCTGGTTCTTTACAACCTTTGAGTGCAAACTTGTACGTGTTGGATTGTTCTCTCACACATTTTACAGATTTGGATTTTCAAGTGCTACCCTTTGATTTTGATTTCGTATTCCCCTTTTCACTTATGCTGATATTTTGTGCTTTCGAGTTTGTGAAATTAGTTTTCCAAACTTAGAGACCGGTATACAGTGTGTAAGGTTTTAAATTGTGGCTAGTCACAGACTCGTAGTTATGGTTTAGTTATTATGGTCTCTGATATTTCTAAAGTTTGTTGACAAATGTGTCTTATGTAGCTTCATTTTTCGTTGCGGAGAGTCCATTTTTAAAATCCTTTTAGGACCTCAACAATAATCTTCTCTTGAATATATGATGGTGGTTTCTTATTTTGATGGAAGGGGCATCACTAATTACTCGACCCCTTTGCATTTGCAGTCAAGAAATGAGCGCTGTGATCTGAACTTTCGTGGAATCAATTACTCTGCTGATGTGTATTTGAATGGCCACGAAACCATCCTACCAAAAGGGATGTTTCGAAGGCATTCCATTGATGTCACCGACATTGTCCATCGTAATGGCACAAACCTGCTTGCTGTTCTTGTTCATCCTCCTGATCATCCAGGGAGAATTCCTCCCAGGGGGGGACAAGGTGGTGATCATGAGGTTGGAAATCAACTTCATACTTTTGATCTATTAATTTTGTCCTTTTCAACTACTTAACCTTCCTGTACATGAAACCTTTAGATATCAATTTCAAGTGTTTCATAATTTCTGGAATCAGTTAGGACTACAGTGGAAGAGGAAGATGAACAACGCTTTTTGTTGCGTACTGGATATCTAATTAATTATTTCCTGTTATTTTGTAGATAGGAAAGGATGTGGCCACACAATATGTTGAAGGTTGGGACTGGATGGCTCCTATAAGGTGACATTGCTAGCACTTGTATATATGTATTGATGTGTGATCATTGACTTTCTGATCCAGAAAGTAATATATTTATTTTTTCTTTATTTTTTGAACTAAAACATGTAATTCTTTTTCTACAGAATTTTTAGCATTAGCTATTGAGGATTCAAAATATGGAGTTGGAACTAAGAAAAGCCTTGTAAAGCAAAGTGTATCTATAACTAATGCAAATGTTTGATATGATTGCAGAGATAGGAATACTGGAATATGGGATGAGGTTTCTGTTTCTGTTACTGGGGTAAGTAGCATTAATTGTTTAAGTAAATCCCAAAGTCTTCACTATTATTTTTTTTAATCACTTTAGGATTTTCCGCTGAGACCAATTATGGAGGCCTTTCATTTCCTTCCAATTCTTCTGTGTTTGTTGCATTTTTGCTCCTAACTAAATCCTTTTGAAGTTCATAGTAAATATTGATGAACTTCAAATCCAATCATATGTTGGCTTCATGAAATATAGCCTGGGGAGTCATCGAGATGTTTGGAAAACTAAACTGGGATATTGCATAGGCATGAGCCAGACATAGAATTGCTATGCTCATTTAGCTTTTAGTGCAGTCCATACAATCAACAAACCCGATCAGATATTCTGAAGTTTTTATTGTCTTTCTTTTATAGACGACGGTGCTTATTGTTGTTCCTTGGTGGGATAATTTCAATTTCTGTGTTTGGTGCAGCCAGTAAAAATAATTGATCCGCACTTGGTTTCAACATTTTCTGATGACTATAAGAATGCATATCTACATACAACGTTTGAGTTGGAAAACAGGACCTCCAGTAGTGCTGAGTGTTCTTTGACTATCCAAGTGACAATGGAACCTGAGGATAGCATTTGCTTAGTAGAGCATGTTCAATCTCAAAAGCTTACTGTTCCTAGTCTCACAAAGGTGCATTATTCATTTCCTAAGGTCAGTGATTGCATTCATTATGCCTGTGACAGAGTTTGTTTTATTGTACTTATACTTTTATCAATAAATTTGGCGATTTTAAGAAATCTGTGCAATTTCACACCCTATTCTTTTGGTTAATGTTCTTGGACATCTTTGGTGTAGGTTTATGTATATGGCTTTGTGTCTGTGCTATATAAGTTTGTCTAACTTTTAGATAGCTCTAATTTGGTGTAATTATAATTGAAGTGTACTATCATTTCTTGAGCTTGTACTGCAACCAGATAATCTTTACTACACTTGCTGATTGTGTTTAGGTTCAGAATATCCTAAATAATAAATGGGTCTCTTATATTTCCTTACGTGACAAAGGAACAAAGGTTCAGATATGATTGGAGAAATTTTATGAATATATATTAGAAATTGTCAAGACATTGTCATCCATAATTTGTAAGTTATTTCTTGATGTCTTTCTTTACTGTTTATGCTCGATATGTATGATCTGAAGTTATCAATCATAGGGACACCCTTCCCCCTTTTTTACATAATTTGCAATCCTGGATAGATAAAACAATAAAGCACATAGAAAAAATTTAGACCAACCCAAGTGATCATAAGGACTCTTTTTCTTTTTTTTACATTGCACACATGCAAGCCTAAATAGATAGTATTTTCAAGTATCCTCTTACTGATCTTGTTATTTTGCGTATGTTGGGGTTTTAGTTTCAATGTTTCTTTTCAAGTGCTAATGATCCAAATTAACAGCTTATCTTCTCCAAGCCCAATTTATGGTGGCCCAATGGAATGGGAAAACAATCTTTGTATAATGTTGTTATTAGCATTGATGTTAAAGGATTTGGTGAATCTGATTCATGGAGCCATCACTTTGGATTCCGCAAAATTGAGAGCCGTATCGATGATGCTACTGGTGGAAGGTAAGGTGATTTCCCAAATTTCTTCAATGTTATATTCATCTACCTTTTACTTGGTAGAATTGATTCAATTTTTAAAAATTGCTTCTGTATATGTTTTGTTGTGAACATGGAATTTTACAGATTATTTAAAGTCAATGGAGAACCAATTTTTATTCGAGGGGGTAACTGGATATTGTCTGATGGACTATTGCGGTTTTCGAAGAAGCGCTATAGTACAGATATTAAATTCCATGCAGATATGAATTTTAACATGATTCGATGCTGGGGAGGTGGGCTGGCTGAAAGACCCGAGTTTTATCATTACTGTGATTATTATGGCCTTCTGGTAAGCTAAAACTGCTACCAGATCCTTACTTTTGCTTATATATGCATGTCAACAATTTAAGATCCAAATTGCAAGGCCACTTTAGAAGTGTAGAAAGAAATGGTATACGTTAATGTGATAGAATCCCCTCAGTGTCTATGTACAGCTGAGTAACATGCATACATGACATTCAAAGCATTATGGACGGGTCTATATATATCTAACAAGTATGAAATTTCGGTATGGATTTATAAAGCCTTGGACTTGCCATCGACAGCAGCTAGATTTTGTTGTGGTTTCATGGTTTTTATTGTAGTATTCTTCCTTTGTTATATTTTTAATAATGAGTTTATTGCCTTAATGCTTCTCTGATGTGTGCATGTATGGTTTATTATGTTCTCTCATTTCTGGGTAATTTTGTGTGGATATAGCAGTTTGTATGCCTCAGTCACCCTGCTAAGGGCAGGTTTTTTAGTTCATCATCATTATTGAATACTTTTTTATTATTCCTTTAATTTTTTAGTCTTATGTTGTGTAAGTGGAGATTTGATTCTAATCTGTTTTGTAAAACTCACTATTTTGTTTGGGGTTTCTTTATAGTGATTTTAATTGAATGGTTGCTATGTGCTGATTATGATGTTGGGATACCCATATCCAGTGTTTCTGAAAAGTGACTTTTAAGTGGTACTCCTGCTACACCTAGACCAGATGGTCACTGATGATTTATCTGGTTTGAAGCATGGACAGTTTTACTATATAATCCTTGGTCCTGTCCAATATCTTGTGTTCTTTATGTTTATACTACATTGGTGGCACTATTGGTTTATAAAATTTATCTAGTTGCTGGCTGAATTTTATAGGTATGGCAAGAGTTTTGGATAACTGGGGATGTTGATGGACGCGGTGACCCAGTATCTAATCCAGATGGTCCTCTGGACCATGATCTTTTCTTGTTTTGTGCACGAGACACAGTTAAGCTTCTAAGAAATCATCCTAGTCTTGCCCTATGGGTGGGTGGAAATGAACAAATTCCACCAGCTGATATAAACGCTGCTCTAAAAAATGATCTGATACTTCATCCTTATTTTGAAAGTGAGGAAGAAAACAGGAAACGTGGACACTTGTCCCCAACACAGTCAGATCCTAGTCAGTATCTTGATGGCACACGCATTTACATACAAGGTTCAATGTGGGATGGGTTTGCTGATGGGATGGGGAACTTCACTGATGGCCCTTACGAAATTCAAAATCCTGAAGACTTCTTCAAGGATTACTTTTATAAGTATGGATTCAATCCAGAGGTTGGTTCTGTGGGAATGCCAGTTGCAGCTACCATACGAGCAACAATGCCTTCAGAAGGCTGGCAAATACCATTGTTTAAGAAACTTCCCAATGGTTATGTTGAAGAAGTTCCAAATGCCATATGGGAATACCATAAATATATTCCTTATTCAAAACCAACTAAGGTTCATGATCAGATTCAACTTTATGGTGATGCAAAAGATCTTGATGATTTTTGTTTGAAGGTAAGAAGAGAGTAGACACTTTCATCCTGTTGGCCATTAGTGTTAGTCCTATTTTTCTCTATCTTTTTGCTGAAGTTGATGTTAATTTAGATGCTTATAATCTCCTCAGGCTCAACTTGTTAACTACATACAATACAGAGCTCTTCTGGAGGGATGGACTTCTCGCATGTGGAGTAAATATACCGGTGTATTGATATGGAAGACACAAAATCCTTGGACTGGTCTGAGAGGTCAATTTTACGACCATCTACTTGATCAAACAGCAGGTTTCTATGGTTGTCGGTGTGCTGCAGAACCAATTCATGTACAGCTTAATCTTGCTACATATTTGATAGAGGCAAGTATCGAAATGAAGTTCTAGTTTTATGAGTAGGTCATGAAAATAGAGATGTTATTTTACCGATTTGATAAATATTGTTTTTACAAGTTAAAATTGAGATAGGAAGACGAAAGTGCCAAGTTAAAATTTGTGAAAGTTGTTTGATTTACGAGTTCCTTTGTAATTTATGCATGGTCCCACTAATGGAAGAGTAATTCTTTAAAAGTTGTGTATTTTCTTTATCTTCCTCCCCAAAACAGGTCGTTAATACTACATCAGAAGAGTTTTATAATGTTGCCATTGAAACTTCAGTGTGGGATCTTGAAGGTAAACGCCCGTACTACAGCCTTAATAGAAATCTCTCTTTGCTGCCAAAAAAAGTAACACCTATTCTTGAGATGAAGTATCCCAAGTCAGAAGATCCAAAGCCTGTCTACTTTCTTCTTCTCAAACTCTATAACATGTCAGATAAAAGTATTATATCCAGAAACTTTTACTGGTTGCATCTTTCTGGTGGAGATTACAAGTTATTGGAGCCATATAGGGAGAAGAAAATACCTCTCAAAATAACATCGAAGGTTTCAATTGAAGGATCCATTTACAATATTCAAATGCATGTGACAAACTCATCTCGAAGTCCAGTGTCAAGAAGTTCAACAGCTAGGCCAAGTGAAGGTTTTTATGGCACACGATCACTGAAGACTCTGCATTGTGGTGTTGGAAAAGAACATGAAACTGATTTGTTTAAGGGGATACATGGGTGTTTTTCTGGGAAAAGTGAGGGTTTGAAAGTTACAGAAATAAATGGATCTGATGTAGGCGTTGCTTTCTTTCTTCAACTTTCTGTTCATACTTCAAAGAAGGACTACAAGGAAGGGGAAGACACAAGAATTCTTCCTGTTCATTACTCAGATAACTATTTTTCACTAGTCCCAGGAGAGACCATGCCTATTAATATATCTTTTGAGGCCCCCCAGGGTGTCACTCCTCGAGTAATTCTTCATGGCTGGAATTACGATGGAGGTGAACTCATTTATGAAGTTGAATAACAATCCCCTGAAATTATCAGGTATTGTGCTGATGTATGTTGCCATTAATAAATGCATCAGAACTTCATCATTTTCAATTTTATTTTTTGGTTTACTAACCTTAAAAGGCTAATATATCCAGTGCTAAATCTCTGCAATACAAAAATAAAGAGAATAATGCATGAACAAGATTGGACAGCAACTTTGGAATGGTCTAAAAATGGCAAGTAATTCAATCTTCTAATCTTTCATGATCTCTGTTCAATGCCCAATTCTAACTTTAACAAGAGGAAAAGAGCATATACTTCCATAAACTTTACTCTTTTATAGTTAGACACTTCAAATTTTGTTTGAATTCATCTCCAAAATTTATCTCATTTATATATATATATATATATATATCTTAAACTTTAATTTGTTTCCTTTCATCCCTAAATTTTATTGTTTTTTAACTGAGTATCTAAATTTTTAAGTTTATTCTAATTAATCCTTAACACTTGTCAATTTTCTCATAAATAATTTTGAAAAATATGATTTAGACTGAATCATATAGAAAAAAATTATTATTCATAAATTTCTTTATTTATATTGAATAAATATTATTATACTTCTATGAATTTAGGATACCGATTCTATATCTCATCCTTCAAACTTATAAAATTATTTTTTAAGAGATATTTATCACATAATCAACCATTAAATCAAAGTACTATATTTTTACATAAACAATTAAAAACTGTTCTCATTAAAAATATTAGTAAAAACCAAACGACTTGTAATTTTTTTTATAAAAGTGAATTGTAGTTAGAAGAAAAAGAAGATAAATTTAAAATTTAAAATTATGGACATTGCATATGATTTAACTCAAACTTGTTAGAACAAAATATTTATAAAAGATTGATAAGTTTAAAGGACTATCTAGATAAAATTAAAACTCTAGGTGTAAACTTGAAAAAGAAAAGAAAATTTTAAGGATCAAGAACAAAACTAAAGTTTAAAGTATCTATTTACAAATAAGATAAAATTTGAGAATCAATTAATATAAAACTAAAATTTAAAATATTGATTTATGAAAAGGTAAAGTGTAGGAAAATTATTATTATTATTATTATTATTCCTTTATGAGAATTGAGTGATTGACAGTTAACGAGCGTGTAAGTTATAACTTAGGCTACCTGATAGAGAATAATTTTACTATACCATGGTAAATCACTTTTTTAGGTTTCTCGAAGTGTTCATTTGAATTGGAAATTTGAAATAAATCTTTAAAATTATTAACTATTTAATCTAAATTACTAAATTTGATTACATAATACTATTTTTGCTATTGATACATCACTTATCAGTTTATAACCATTAGTAAAGCCACGTGGTACTGTTTTAAAGAATATGTAAACCATTATTAATTTCGCCTTATTTTGTTGCTTTCTTCTACATTTATTTAGGTCTCATTTGGGATTATTTTTTAGTAGTAAATTCTAAAATTTTGACATTAAATCTCCTTTACTATTTTGTCTCCAACTAATTCATAATATTCATTTATTATTTTTCATCATTTTCAAAATTTCAATGCATACTTAAACTTAGTGATAACATTTTTCTTTAATCGTGATAGTGGAAATAACTTTTAGATTTTGCCCACACCTTTATTTTTAATATAGTTCACGCTCTTTCACCAATGAACTTTTTATTTTCTTAAATTTCTCCTAAAAAAATAATGAAACAGTGAAAATAACTTAATTTTATTACTTTTTAAGACAAATAAAAAGAGATAATATATCTATACATTCATCTTATTTTTTTTATTATATTTTCATTCTCTCATTATTTATAATTTTGTACGAAATAGTGTTCTCGGCGCCGCCATCAGCATCCTGTTTTCCCTTTCATGGATGAAATCCAGATGGAACTTCAATGCTCATTTCCCTTCATGGCTGGATTCTCTCAATATACCCTTCAACATAAAGGCACCAACTTTTCGAAACCCATTTCCTATAGCCTCAAAATCTGTTCTCAACCATGCAGACTTGAGCTCTCTTCTCTCGGTTTGCGGCAGAGATGGAAACCTCAATCTTGGTTCTTCCATCCATGCCCGTATCATCAAGGAACCTCCATTTTACGATTATGATAGCTCCCCCCGCAATGCCCTTTTTGTTTGGAACTCTCTCCTCTCCATGTATTCAAAATGTGGTCAACTGCAGGATGCCGTTAAGCTGTTTGATCATATGCCTGTGAAAGATACTGTGTCATGGAATACAATGATTTCTGGCTTTTTAAGGAACAGGGACCTTGACACAGGTTTTAGGTTCTTTCAGCAAATGAGTCAGTCGAGGACAGTGTGTTGTCGATTTGACAAAGCAACACTGACAACAATGTTGTCAGCTTGTGATGGACTGGAGTTCTCTAGTGTGACCAAAATGGTCCATGGTTTGGTTTTTGTTGGTGGGTTTGAGAGGGAAGTTCCTGCAGGGAATGCACTTATAACATCATATTTTAAATGTGGGTGTTTCAGTGAAGGTAAGCAGGTTTTTTATGAGATGCGTGAGAGGAATGTTGTAACATGGACGGCAGTGATTTCTGGCCTCGCAAAAAATGAATTTTATGAGGATGGTTTGAGATTGTTCAATCAAATGCGTTGCGGATCAGTCAGTCCCAATTCTTTGACATATTTGAGTGCACTCATGGCTTGTTCAGGTTTGCAAGCATTATTGGATGGCCGTAAAATACATGGTATGCTATGGAAATTGGGAATGCAGTCGGATTTATGCATTGAAAGTGCTTTGATGGATTTGTATTCTAAGTGTGGAAGTTTAGAAGCAGCATGGCAGATTTTTGAGTTTGCCGAGGAACTTGATGAGGTTTCCTTGACTGTAATACTTGTAGCTTTCACGCAAAATGGACTTGAGGAAGAAGCTATCCAGATATTTATGAGAATGGTAAAATTGGGAATTGAAGTTGACCCCAATATGGTTTCTGCCATTCTCGGGGTATTTGGTGTTGGTACTTCTTTGACTTTCGGTAAGCAGATTCACTCTTTAATTATAAAGAAGAACTTCACTCAGAATCTGTTTGTTAGTAACGGACTCATAAACATGTACTCCAAGTGTGGAGATTTGTACGACTCACTGCAAGTCTTTCGTGAGATGACTCAAAAGAATTCAGTTTCATGGAACTCTGTGATTGCAGCTTATGCTCGCTACGGGCATGGTTTCAAAGCGCTTCAATTTTACGATGATATGAGAGTGGACGGTATAGCACCAACAGATGTTACATTTTTGTCGTTGCTTCATGCTTGCAGTCATGCAGGCTTAGTTGAGAAGGGCATGGAGTTTTTGGAATCTATGACTAGAGATCATGGGTTAACTCCACGGTCCGAACATTATGCCTGTGTTGTTGACATGTTGGGGAGGGCTGGACTTCTTAAGGAAGCTAAAAAATTTATTGAGGGATTGCCTGAGAATCCTGGTGTCCTGGTTTGGCAAGCATTGCTTGGTGCTTGTAGCATACATGGTGATTCTGAAATGGGTAAATATGCTGCTGATCAACTATTCTTGGCTACACCAGATAGCCCAGCTCCTTATGTATTGATGGCCAACATTTATTCCAGTGAAGGGAAATGGAAAGAGAGAGCACGTGCCATTAAGAGAATGAAAGAGATGGGCGTAGCAAAAGAAGTGGGTATAAGTTGGATTGAAATAGAAAAGAAAGTAAATAGCTTCGTAGTAGGGGATAAAATGCATCCACAAGCTGATATTATATTCTGGCTGTTGTCCGTGTTATTGGAACACCTGAAAGATGAAGGTTATGTTCCTGATAAAAGGTGTATCCTCTATTACTTGGATCAGGATAAAATGGATTGATTAGTCTTCATATATACTAATGCTTCATTTCCCAGTGAGGACCTATTGAGTTTAGTCAGAAAACTAGCCATCCTAGAGCTTTCTTTGGATTGTGTGGATCACAGATGTGATGTTTGATGTTGCAATTCACTGTTTAATTAAATCCAAAGCTAGTCAATAATTGACTGTTACAAGCATGCTGTTTAGAAATAATTATTTTTAGACAAACGTTCATTTTATTTTTTATTAAAAAGTGTTAAAAAAATCCATAGCAAGACAAAGAAATCCATGTACGAAAAAAATTAAGAAATGCTGTTTTCATTTGATTTAGTTCGAAATAAAAACTTTAAGTGGTACTTGGCCAATGGCCATCTTGTGTCCACAAATTTTAATTTACAACAGTTCATAAATAAAAGGAAAAAAAATAGAAAGAGTAAGTGCAACTGGAACCATTGTTTTGTTGTGACCACAAACAGAGTAGCGAAAATGAACAGCACGAGCTTTATAACGATCCCTACGTTCCTCCTGTTTGGAAGTGGTAGTTTTCCAGCCTTGGCGAAGAAGAAGGCAACAGCGAGTTGCAGTCGCAGAGACGATGATGGTCCTTTGTCCTCTGCTTCGGCTTACGCCGTGCTTGGAGTGGACCCTCAGTGCTCCGCCGCCGATATGAAAGCTGCTTTTCGAGCCAAAGTACCAACATCATTATTTCATTCACTCATTCTAATTTAACTACTCATCGAAGTTTGTTTCTCACTTTCTCTTGCTCCCAAAGGTGAAGCAGTTCCATCCAGACCTCAACAGACACTCTAATACAACATACTCTGATGCTATGATTCGCCGCGTAATTGAAGCGTACCGGATACTATCCAACTGCACCCCATCACAATTAATTGAAAGGTAGTGATAATTTCAGTCTTGTCTTTAACATTCCAGTTTTTGAATTTCGAAACCTGCCACCATCTTGTTTTCCGTTTTTCATTCGGAGTTGCGTTTGCAGTGAATGCTTGGATCCCTTTGACTCGCCTGAGTGTGAAGCTTTTGATCTTTTTGTTAACCAGCTGCGCTGTGTCGGCAAAGGTTAGGGACATGCCCTTCAATTTTACTTCATGCCCTTCTGTTCTTGGGTTTCATTCTTATACTGGATAATAGTGATGACCCTGCAAGATTTGCAGCTAAATATTTGATCAAATCAATTCTTTATGCTAAAACCTTGTCTTAGTTAGGATTACGAGGGCGGGAATGAAGAGGAATTTGGGGTTGTGATAACCTTGCCTGTGTGGCAAAGAAGGGGAATCAGTAGAAGCAAAAAAAAAAAAACGAGAAAATAGAAGAAAAGCTGGAAGGGCAGGGGTAGAACATTCATCCAGTAATTAGTGCGTTTTGGGGGCCTTTGGGCAGGGAGGTTTGCAGACCCTCAAAGTTCTGCAGTCTTTTTTGTTTTATTGTCTTGTTAGTGATTCTGTCTGACCTATCTAATTGGTCTCTATCCCTATTTCTCTGTAATGGAGTACTTGGCCGGAGAAGGGTGAGTATAAAATATATTTATAAAGAGAAGAGCGGGACTTGGCCAGATAACTAGTCATAGAATGAGCCATGCACGATGTAAAGTGTAATGCAGAAACATTGTAACTGGTCATGGACTTCTTCATCATGTACCAAATCATTTATAAACATTGTAATGGTGTCATCGGCCCATCTTTTTATCTTTTGCCAATTAATGTTTATGTATATTGTCTTCCATTTACTATCTCACTCTCATCGCACGCACTAAACGGAACTACCACGCTATCATGACTTTATTTCTAACGGTTAACTATATGAGAGTTTGTCATTTGTCAGCTCTTGGAAACTAGGAATTGATCAATGTATATTTACTTTTCCATTTCATCTACAAATTTAAATTTTCTGCAGCGTGTTCAAATTCCTGTGTGAAAGGAGCCCCTCATGCTTTTACATATGCCTCTTCAACTGGAACAGCACGTGCATCTTCTCAAGGTTTTCTTACCTGTAATTCAGTTACATACTTTTGAGCTAGGGATATATGCCAAAGAATGACATATATTTCACCTGGTTTTAAATTTTGTGTGTAAATATCATTTTATTCATAGTTCTAATTATATTACCATCATCAATAACTATTTAAGGTCACGGGGATGATTACCAAGTTCAATGTGCTGTTGGACAATGCCCTAGAAGTTGCATTCACTACGTAACCCCATCACAAAGAATTCTCTTGGAGGAGCTACTTGACAGGTAACCTTAATCATTCACCAAAACTTAAAAGGATACAAGTTTGCGTTGTTTTCCAGTAATCTTTAGTATATAAAATGCCATAATTTCTGTGACAATTTTGTGCAAATTCATTAGAGGATCTGGAGTTTCATTATATTCCATTGATTTCTTGTTTGCATTTGGTTGATGCTGCAGTATACTGGAAGCACCCTATGATACATCAGCTGAGGCAGACTTGCTGTATTCACTTATAACTAAAGCTAAGTTTGAGAATAACCGAGATCGAAAGCCACAAAGACAACCCAAAGCTTCAAGCCAAAATGTCGATTGGTTTTAAGCATTTGGATAGCAACTCTGTCCATATATAGTTCCCAACCAATAGGACTGACATTGGTGGGTCATGTTTACAAGACACTGCCAATGGCTAGATATCAGAAGCTTATAGAAGCCTTATATTATACCTCATCTGAAACATACTAGAAGAATATATCATACAGCTTCTGATATACGTATTCATTTTTTCTCATTTCTTTATTTTATGATTGTAGTTGGGAGAGGGAGCCATATTTTGCCGAGTGGAAATGCAAGATGTCCATTTTTCATGTGTATACTAGTTTATGTAAGCGAAGACTGATTAGAAGTGTCGATAGCTAAAAATGTAGAATGAAAGAGAAATTATTAGAAACATGTTCAAGTCTATCAATAGGAAAACGGAGTTTTTTTTCATTTGACAGATGTATTCGAAACTAGTTTTTAGATTGCACTTGATTACTCCTTATTTAACTTTTTACAATATTTTATAATTGTTTATTTTTGAATTATGTTACGTTGCTTATCTTGTCATATCTCTTTTTTTTACGGTAAAATAATTAAATAAATCAAATTTACATTTGTCATTTGATTATTGTTTAATTTTTTTTCTTATCACCAGATTTTTTTAAAATTTGTTACGTATTTAAGTGATATGTTACAACCTTGCTGTGTACAACAAAAACTTAATTCCACATTTTGCTAATCTATCGTCATTATTTCATAAATTTTATCATCTTAGTTTTTTTAACATTTTGATTGATATGTTAAATGCATGGTGGTGTGTCAATAGATATTTTTTCAAAATATTACTATTTTTTAAAAATTTATCCAAATATACCTTTTTTTTATATTACTTATACAAATATTACATTTTAATTGTTCATGTCACAATTTGCGTAATCTAAAAGCTATTATCCATTGCTAATCTAACTAAAAGAACCTGTAAAAACACTTTACTTGTTTTATTTGAAGTTATTTTAAGTCTGGATTTACAAATTTCATCACAGAACTAATGTTTCATTTATAAAGCTTTATAAAATATGTAAATGAGCTGGTTTCGAACGTGTTTAATTTGTGTTACATTCTATGTATTTGAAAAATAATATTAAATTGATATTATATAACAAAGTGGATTTTGTCAATTTAATTATTAAAATTATAATTTGATATTATCACGATTATCTATATCAAATTTTATTAAAATTAAAACAATAATAACACCTTATCACATGATTCATATATTTGTATATTTTAAAAATATATATATAAATGAGAAATAAATAATTTTACATTAAAATAATTTGTTAGATATATATTTTTATAAAAATATGTTGATTTAAAAAAAACGTGATCGAATATAAAAATATTAAATATGTATATATATATATATATATATATATGTATGTATATGTATATATATATATATATATATATATATATGTATATATATATATATATATATATATATATATATGTATGTATATGTATATATATATATATGTATGTATATATCTGTATGTATGTATATATATGTATGTATATATGTATATGTATGTATATATGTATATATACATATATATATATATATATATATATATATATATACATATATATATATATACATATATACATATATATATGTATATATGTATATATGTATATATATATATATGTATATATACATATATATATATGTATATATACATATATATATATATATATGTATGTATACATATATATATATATATATATATATGTATACGTGTGTGTGTTTTTTGTGTCATCCAGCTCAATACACAGACTTCCAGTTCAATAAAGTTATCACATGGATTAATAAGCTTTACCTAAAGTTTACACCTTTCTATTATAACTGATCATATTGTTCAGATATTTATATCATTACCTGTCAAAACACTAGAGCATACCCCTTTTCTCATAACCAGTATAATAAGTTTCTAACACTTAACCCGCTCTGCTATCATTTACCCAAACACCTTCCAAAGCTATTCCAAAATCCAAAAACACAAAAGGTAGCTCCAAAATGGAGCATACGAGAGCTATCAGTTCAGTGATGTAATTGTTACCAGTGACACCCTTTAAAGATTTTGAAAATGCAAAACAGTAAAAATAAATAAACTACAACATGTAGGCTTTAGCCACGCATGGTGCGAAGCCTCTTCTTGACTGATACAATGTATGAGCAAAATCTGAAGTAGATTATTATCTGCAAGTGTAAAGATTAGCTAGTAATATCCAATGTTCACTTTCACCAACCATGAGGTTCATGACCAAGCCCATAAGCATCCATATAATAGGCTCCATGGATGTTAGTATCATCATAGTTCATCATAGTGACCATGTCCATGATCATGACTGTGATCGTGGTGGTGATCATAACCACTGTTTTTTGCTTCATCAAGCATCTTCTGTATGTGCTCTGGGATGGAATCTTGTTCAACTTTCCTAACAGACTTTGGTAATGATAACACAAACTGGGAAATTTTGTCAGCTATCTCCACTGCAGCATCCTCCTGAGATCACAACAAATTGGATTAGTTTCAATAGCAAAAGGAAACAACATTGACATTCCAGAGTCCGTAACCTCATGCTTTGCACTAGGATCAGAAAAACCCACAAAAACTGGTCATGAAAAAAACAACACAAGCCAGCTCAAATGTATGCATAGCCAATAGCTTGGTCACTAGTTGTACTAGAAAATTGAAAAGTTAATATCCGTATTCGATGACAACTTGAATAATTAAAAAAGTTCATTCAAAATATAGCAAGCAAGAGTCTTCAAGAAAGTTTAGATCAATATAATATAGCATCTGAGCATACTCAAATCTCACAGCATCACAAAACCAAATACTGAAATTACTTAGCATCTGATCAAGGCTTAAAGAATATCTGTAACCAACCCATGAACCAGGGAGAACACAACAACTTCAGAATTCCTAAATTACCAGTTTAATGCAAAGTGTAAACTACCCCAGTTTAAATTTCATCCCATGATCTATTTCAATCTTATCAAACAATGTCTTCATGCCAACAAAAACCAAAGCAAAAACAAATCTTGATCTCACCTGAGCCCAGCGGCCTCCAGAATGGGTAACAAAACTGGCCTGTGGAAGGGCATTCGCAACCCGGTCACCCTCCTGACTCCATTCCTGAGACCAGCCAGCAGACCACAGCACCTGCATTGGCATACCTTTCAATCCTTCACCCCACTCTGCCAAGTCAAAGCTGGAATTCACCCTCTTCCCCACATTCACAACCGCCCTCCTCCCATCCCTGCCCTTCAACAACACCCTCAAAGCATCCGAATCCGCCACACCAACCCTCTTGGAACAGCACAAACCCACTACATTAGCATACACAAAAGAAACCCCCAAAACCACTTCCCTCACCACAGGCACCTCCAGAACCCAGAGGGGAAAAGCCCCATACGACGCCGCATCGATAAGCGTCACGCTCCTCACCGACTCAGTCCTCTGAGAAACAAAATCAGCACTCAACCCCAACGCAGAATCGTGCAGAACCAAGTGAACAGGTGCAAGCCCCATCGAATCAATAACTTCCCCCAACACTTTTCCCATCTCTTGTGGACCCAAATCAATGGGCTTTCTCACTTTTCTCTTCGACATACGCGCTAGAATCTCCTCGTACGGTATCTGACCAGTTTCCACCATCTGATCAAACGCCCAGAAGATACCCTTCTCTTGAATCTCACTGTACACGTACTGAAACCGCCCCAAAACCCCATCAACCCCCTCCACGGACACCTCCACGGACTTGTCGGAGAAGCCGTGTCCGGGGAGGTCAACGGTGGTGACGTGCACTCCCTTGGCGGTGAGAGATTTGGCGAGTTGGCGGTAGGAGTATGAGCTGAGACCCTGGCCATGCACAATGACTACATTTTCGGAGGATGAAGGACCCTCTTGAAAGGTGAATACTTGGATGGGGGTTTCGTTGGGGTGCGTCTGGACCTTGATGGTGCGGCCGTTGGAGTAGTGGTGGCGGAGGGAGCTGTGGAGAGTGAGGAACCAGGCCTTGGGGTCTCGGGGAGAGACGAAAGAGGTGAATACGAAGATGAGAGTGAGGAAGGAAACGAGGAGAGTGAAGTAGAACCAGAAAGAGAAGGGGCTGTTGTTGGTGGTGTTGCTGTTGGGTGGTGGAGAAGAGGGAGGTTTCGATTTGGATTTGGGTTTGGGTTCGTGAGTTTGTGGTGGTGGTGGCTCTGCTTCTGGTTCTTCTGTGATGATAGCCATGGTCGCTGCTCTGAGCTTGAAAGTTGAAACCACCTTTGAAGCTTTGAGTGATGGTTATGGAGACAGCATCATTGCGTTCGTGATGGGAGTAGTAGTGGGAGTCTCGGACTCCGAGGTTTTTTTCTTAAAAAAAAAAAGACAGCGAATATTTCAAATCTTTTTTTTAGTTCAATCCCTCGCAATAAAATTTTGACTCACTTCTTTTTTGAAGAAATATTAAATATTTTCTCAAATTTAACAAGTTATAAATTAAGAATACTTTGTAGTAATTTGTGTTACTTTTAACTCTAAGAATTTAATTTTACATGTTTCTCGTGCATAATTTCTTACAATATTAATTTATTAGAACATATCATATTTTCAAGTGATTACTATTAACGAAGGAAGGAAAGAACGTTATCGCGTGACAACTATAAATTCTTACATCTATGCAATTTGTTCTTCCGAAAAGGCACAAATTATCAACTTACGATGCAACTCGCTCTGATTTCTTCCTCTTCTCCACTCTCAATTCGCTCTTTCTGCGTTCCCCTCCCTCTCTTGCTCTCACGCCCAAACCCAATTTTCTACAAACTCAAATCCAACAAACCTTCCTTAACCGTTCGGAATTGCGGCGGCAGTTCCTTCCGAGTGAAACCCTCTTCCGAAATCAGAAAACCCCTCGCTGAATCCCAACCTGACGCCAAGCTCACCGCGCTCCGACGCCTCTTCTCCAAACCTGGAGTCGACATTGACGCCTATGTCATCCCTTCTCAAGACGCTCACCAGGTTTGCTTTGCTTAATGTCTCTGTCAATCTAATTCTTTGTTTGATTCAGGACCGAAAATGAAAGAAAGAAACGCAAATAGAACATGAGACGATTGTTTAATAAAAAGAAGGGTGAGTAATCAATATTGTCTCTGAAATTGTGAATAGCTGTTAGTTAGCTCGTCAAAGTAAAAAAGTATAATAACTTCCCTAAAAGTGAAGAGTCATACTCAATTTGGTATTGCTCTTAGATTGATTTTGTAGACTTAATATGTCTTTGTACATGATAGTTAACAGTGTACCAGTGAATGACACGGGACAATCTTGTAGGATAGATATATTAAATTAAAAGTTGACTCTGTCACTTTTTCAATACCTGTGACATCCCAGCATATGTCATTCTTAATTTAGTTGCTCAACTTAACTACTTGCTATGGTCTTGGTCCCTAAACTTAACCCCGTCTTGTTTTGGTCTATCAAAGTACTTTCAAGTTTTCAATTAAGTTAGATGTTGCATGTTGTATATGTAACATTGTTACTCAAAATTTTCTATGGTATATATTTGATTATATAAGTATGAAATTAATTTATGAGTAATTAAGTAGTATAGTTAATGGCTAAACTAAATCCAAGACATTCTTAATAAGATTTTGTAAGGTTTCAAACCAGATATTCTATCAAGTTATATGCTATTAATTTGTGTAAAAGTCTAGTTTGAAACCTATTTTATACTCTTGTAACATTTAAAAGCATATGTTATGCTTGTATTTGACTTTACGGGTTCTTAAATTTGAAAAACTACAACATGTGTCAGAGAGAGGTGAAAAATATGAGGGATAAGAAATGGAAGTGAGGGGTAAGATGACGATGTCTGTCTTTACTAATAACCGACATGCAACATGGAACTTAATTAAAATTGAAAAGTATTTTTAGGGACCAAAACAACAGTAAATATTAAGTTTAAGGACTAAATTGAAAATAACATATGTGATGTCACAAGTCTTAGAAAAGTAAAACAAAAAATCAAATTCCACTTTAGTCTAATTGACTAGATTGTCAATTGTGCACCTTCACTGCCACATAGGCACGACTTTTAACGAATCCAATTTAAAAGTGGGACCAAATTGGGGAGAAATTATTAATTATTTTATCTTACATTTAAAAACTTAAATATGTGCTACTTAGAGGTTGATTGGGATCATAGAGCATGTAATGATCCAGGACTACCTAATATTTTCTCTATATTGAGACACATTTTTCACATTTTGAGACATTTCTGCAGTTTTCTACTTTTTAGAGATTAAATTGACAGTCTTTTGCACTTTTAGGGACTAAGTTAGCCATTTAACCTAAAAAGAAATCCAAAACTTTGATGTTAAATGACCTACATATTCCTATTAAAGAAATATAAAAAATTTAATTCAGTCATTTGAACCAAAAAAGAGTCATTATTCACTTCTCTTCCACTTTTAGAAGGAAAGAATGAGAATCCCATATTATTCTTCATTCTCCCACTTTTTTAAACAAACCAAACCATAAAAGAGATTGGGACATTTGGTTGTGAACACTTTTTCTATTTTTGTTTAAATTTATATTTTGAATTTCCATTTTTTGAAATTAGTTCACATTTTTCATTTTGTTAAGATTTAGAAGACTTGTTTGGCTTTACTTTTTGTTTTCATATTTAATTTCTTTGTTTTTCTCACCACTCCTCCTTCTTTTGCCCCTTCCTTCACATCTAGTGTCATTCCTGACTCACTGTTACCCTGCACTTCAAGATTCCTCTCTTGTGTTGAAAACATGACTTGCACCAACTAGCTTTTGGGCAAGAGTTTATAGTCACCTAAATGATGTTGATGTTTTATCAAACACTGTCACCAATGTTCTGAAGTCCATGATAGAAACAATTAAATGGTTTGGAGAGAGTGATGGTTTGGTGAGGGCTTGCTAGTAATGATGAGAGGTTTTAATGGTTACTCGTGACGAAAACATACAAAGAATACACAGAAAATGAATAAACGTTTTTTACTTCTAGTTTTGGCATATTTTCAAAGAAAATGCTTTCTAATCTTCAACCAGACATATTTCAGCTTCATGTTTTGTCTTCTTTGAAATTGGAAATAGAAAATGTTCAAATAAACGTCAGTTGGTTAGGTGTCTTTCATCCTTTCATTTTTTCCTATCTAAATCCCTCTAACCAAACAGACCACGGGTGTATATATAAGATAATTTGAATTTGGTGTTAGAGCGAGTTCATTGCCGAGTGTTACACGAGGAGAGCCTACATATCAGGTTTTACTGGCAGTGCTGGAACTGCTGTGGTTACTAAGGACAAAGCTGCTCTCTGGACAGATGGCAGATATTTTCTCCAGGTTAGGATTTGTTGGACTCCAAGCTGCTGCAGATTTCATCTTCATCCAGAATGAATTGATTTTGTTTTGTGATTTATTTTCCATCATTGAGCAGGCGGAGAAGCAGCTAAGCTCCGATTGGATTCTAATGCGAGCAGGAAATCCAGGAGTCCCTACTGCGAGCGAATGGCTCAATGAGGTTTTGGCTCCAGGCGGCAGAGTTGGCATTGATCCCGTGAGTTTTCATTGGGGCATCATATCATCTTTTTATGTTGCATGCTGATTTCGTTAAATATTGTTTTCTATTTTTATTGCAAACTGTATGTTTACTTCTCTTCATTCTAACATTCAGCAAAACAAATTAAAGTTCTTTTAATTTATTGCCTGGTCATATGAACAGTGTTGTTTGTCAGCATGACCAATTAAGTGGTAGTGTCCTGTCTGGATAAAGTTTTCTGTAAGCACTATTAGGAGAAGAAAATAAGAAGAAAAATTAAATAAACTTTTTCACAAACTAAATTAGTTTATGCACTAGTTAAAATCAAAGAGATTTTACAAATTAGTTTGTGCATATGTTAAAATTTAGCTTATGGGAGAAGTATATTTAATTATTTCTATTTATTTTCTTCTGCTACAATGGAGAACTCTTTATCCAAACAAAGCCTAGGTTATCTTTTCTAATAATTGTTAATCTAATTCCTGAATGTCATGTTGAAGTATTATCTTTATACTCCCTTAGAACCTTGCTTGAACAATTAAAAACTTTTTTCCCCTTCTTTTGAGTTTGCATACCCCTTATTTGGTTTCTTTTCCTAATACGATGTTCTCTTCCATATTGTTAAGGAGGCAGTTTCTTTTTACTTCGGATGCTGCAGAGGAACTCAAGGGGGTTATCTCTAAGAAAGACCATGAGCTTATTTACTTATACAATTCAAATCTTGTGGATGAAATATGGAAAGAATCTAGGCCAAAACCTCCAAATAATCCGGTTAGAGTGCATGACTTAAAGTATGCTGGTTTAGATGTTGCATCAAAATTGTCATCTTTGAGGTCCGAACTTGTCGATGCTGGCTCTTCTGCAATTGTCATCTCCATGCTTGATGAAATTGCATGGCTGTTGAACTTGGTAATGTTTCATAAATTCTTTGCACCTTATTTGCCTTGATATACTGGTGATTTTGGTATATACTATCACATATCCTTGTAAACCTTCTTTCAAATATTATTAAAGTTGCTTGGGTCTAAGTCTAACATAAGTAACTTACTGGTTCCTTTTTTCCAATGTTCCTTGCTAATGTTTCATTCAGTGCTAGTAACATTTTGACTTTCTCTTTTGAAGAGAGGGAGTGATATTCCACATTCACCGGTTGTGTATGCATACTTGATTGTGGAGATTGATGGAGCAAAAATATTTGTAGATGATTCCAAAGTTACTGAAGAGGTGAGGAATCACTTGAAGAAAGTTGATATACAGATCAGGCCATACAATTCAATTATATCTGAAATCGAAAGGTGATTATGGACAATCCATATTTTTATGCCCCTCCCCCTTCATTTTCCCGCTGTTTCACTTGAAATGTTTAAGAATATTATAGTAGACAGACCAATGTGGCTTTCTAGTGTTGTATCTTTCATTTTGTCAATTGTTTATGCTTACTTTTTTAAAAGCATCATGGTTTTGGATATTGAGATTTATTTTCTTTTTAAGATTAGCAGCACAAGGTGCTGCACTTTGGTTGGATACTTCATCTGTTAATGCTGCTATTGTAAATGCCTATGGAGCCGCCTGCGACAGCTATTATCGGAACAGGGAGAATAAACACAAAACCAGGACAAATGGTTTTAATGGATCCATTGAGTGCTCTGATGTACCCTTTGCTGTCCATAAAGTCTCTCCTGTTTCTCTTTCAAAGGCCATAAAAAATGAATCAGAGTTAGAAGGGATGCAAAATTGTCATTTAAGGTAAACCTGTTTTACCTTTGTGAGGATTATTGCTGATGGTTTTTGCATGTTTTGATTTCTGTATTTTAATGATCTTTTCCAAATTGGAGCTTTGCATGTATGTAGCTGGTTGGCTGCATTATTCATTCTTCCTCCAGTTGGATATTCATAGGAGTTTGATAAAAATGTTAAATTAAACTAATGCTCTTGTCAAACAGAAGCATGCATATACATCATCATGTACTACGTATGTACATATAATTCTGCTATCTTTTCATTTCCAGGGATGCTGCTGCCCTTGCTCAATTCTGGGATTGGTTAGAAACAGAAATTACCAAGGATAGAACATTGACAGAAGTAGAGGTTTCAGATAAACTTCTTGACTTTCGCTCAAAACAAGCTGGTTTCCTGGATACTAGCTTTGACACAATAAGTGGTACCGTGATAGACTGAATTTCTTTTAATATATTCTATGAATTATGGCTAAGGGAACATGGAAATATACTGCCGTAATTTTTCCTCAGATTTATTTAACTATCAACTATTTTGGTGAAAAATTCAAAAAAGACACCTCCTGCTATAAATATGAAATGTAAAGGAACACCATTTAGTATCCTATGTAACAGAATATGGTAATTCTATAAAAATACATTGGTATTATTCCTCATAGTACTTGTGATTACCAGTAGTTCCACTTATACTTTTACTTCTCTTAGACTTCAGTACAATTCCTCTGTTTTGAGCAATAGTTTGTGCATTCATTGGTTCAGGATCTGGTCCAAATGGGGCTATCATACACTACAAACCAGAACCAGAGAGCTGTAGTTTTGTGGATGCCAGTAAATTGTTCTTATTGGATAGTGGTGCTCAATATGTTGATGGCACAACTGACATAACGCGGACAGTTCATTTTGGCAAGCCTACAGCAAGAGAGAAAGAATGCTTTACCCGAGTCTTGCAGGTATTTGCTTGTACCTCTTTCCTGGGTTTATTTCTGCTTTTTATTCATGCAAGTGTTCTTCACAATTCAGCAATCTAGGTTAATGTGTCAATCATACAAATATATATGTTTTTATTTTCGAGTACATGCACAATTGCTGTTATTAATGTTTAACTTCTCAGTCCTGGTAATTTGACCTTCTTAAGTAATTCTTTATCTAAACCCATATACCTTATTTATAGGGCCATATAGCTCTTGATCAGGCAGTCTTCCCGGAAAATACCCCAGGTTTTGTGCTGGATGCTTTTGCTCGTTCCTTTCTTTGGAAAGTTGGACTCGACTACAGGCATGGTATATTCCTACTTCAAATGGAGGGCTGTTATATTTTCTTAAAACCGAATGGATTTATTGATTGATTGAACAATTGTGCTTAATTGTTATCTTTTCAGGGACTGGGCATGGTGTAGGAGCTGCATTAAATGTTCATGAAGGCCCTCAAAGTATTAGTCACCGTTTTGGAAATTTGACCCCTCTAGTGAAGGGCATGGTAGTTAGCAATGAACCTGGCTATTATGAAGACCATGCCTTTGGTATTCGGATTGAGGTAATTTTCTCTTCAGCTGCCTCATATGCTTTAAAATATTAACTATAGCTCCTAGTCTTTCTGTATTGTTTAGATTATTATTCAATTAGTTTTATAAGGTGTTGTTAATAATACTTGTATTAATTTTATCTCCTTTAAAAAGCTCACCCTTTATACCTAATGAAAGTTGAGGTTTAGAAATTCAAGAAGTATTCTAAATTTGTAATGAGAGGCTCTCTTTTGAGATCTTTTAAAGCTTGATTGCTATTTTCTAGATTCCCTTACTGGTTAATAAATGGCAGTTTCAATTTCATGTGTGCATTGCATAACCTTCCATCAACCATGAGTGTCTTTTAAGAGACTTGCTGTGGATTACTTGATTCTAGGTTTTTCTATATTTCATTAATCTTACCATCACTTTTTAATGACAAGAAAATGCCATGATACCGTCCTACACCCTTTCTTTTTTCTGTTCTTAACATTTTGTCTGTCTTATATTCTGGCTTGCGTGATGTTGATACTCTTTTAGCTTGCAGAATCTCCTGTATGTAAGAAATGTTGAGACACCAAATCGTTTTGGGGGAATCGAATACCTAGGATTTGAAAAACTTACATACGTACCCATTCAGGTATGTTGCTGCCTGTCGGTATCTTTTCCTCATTTCTGTTGCTACAGTTGATAGATTTCTTTTCTTTATGGGTGATGTTTGTCTAAAAGGTAAAAATACCTGTTGTAGGCTTATAGTTCAGCATTAGGACATTGAGGGTGTAAAATAGCTTATTCTCTCATAAATTTTGATGTAATTATGACTCTATACTAAGTTGTAGTGGCAAGTCCTTTCTTTTAAGAGTTGAAACGGGACTGACAGTGGTCATTGAGGCCTATTTGATGGTGGACAATGCAGTGCCACGGTTTTTGATCAATCAATTATGAATTCTTTTATAGAATATTAATTCTATAAAGAACAAGCATAGGTAAATTACTAATCATAAATTATAAAAAAATGTATTTTTTCCATAGCTGCATTGCTGAAAGTATCCTCGAGAAATATATCATTAATTTGAATTGGCTGCTCATTCCCTTATAAATGTTTATTTATGTTTTAAATTTTAAATATATTTTCTGAAGACTTGAAGTGATGCTTTCAGTTTTCATTTGGTCTTCTCATTTGTACACTTTTTACTAACCTGAGTGTATCTTGCAGATTAAATTGGTGGATTTGTCTCTGCTATCGGCTGCTGAGATTGACTGGCTTGACAACTATCACTCATTAGTCTGGGAAAAGGTATTTTGCTTTGACTAGTTTAGATACCTTAGATTTCCTTCTAGCATGTTCGTTGGCTTTCTTTTTTGCTATTGTTTTCCCTATCTTTTATATAAACGCATTCTCTCTGGAAGGTCATGTGTCCATGCATGGCTTTGCTTTTCAGTAATTGCCTGTCTGATTCATACTCTTTTTTTTAATATTATTTTTTATGCCAATGTATCTCGGTAGTTTAAGAATACTTGAACACAATAAAGCATGCTTGTGTCTGTTAATCATTTCTGAACACCCTCTCTCGTTAGCCTGTCCACGGAATGGAACCATAATTAGTCCTGTTTAATTCAATCTGCTCAGTATCTTACTCCTCCACCCTCCGCTCCCAAAAACCCATTCAAATATTCTTTTTTATAATCTTGTATAATTTATTGTTTGTCTTGTAACTACTATGATTCCACACAGGTTTCGTCATTGTTGGATGGCTCTGCTCTCCAATGGCTTTGGAACAACACTCGGCCTATCATCCATGAGAGAATTTAATGTCAATGTGCCATGGACAACAGGTTCACATTTTGTCGTGCTACCTCTTACCTCCTCTTGTCTATGTTCTAGCTTGTCGCACAATTTGTTGAATTTGATCACAACATCTCATCTAGGCAGCCCTTCGGTATGCTTATTGTGTGAGATTTAATGTAATTTTTTGATGTTGTGTTTTAATTCTGAAATATAGAAATGATAAAATAAAGATTCGAATTTGTTGTTTTAATTACTATTTAAACAAAATGAATTTATGCTTATTTTTATGGATATATGGTGGAAACTTTATCATTCAAATTCAATCACTAATCTGCCAGAAATATATACTGGAATCTTCTACAAATATATTTATTTGCTCTTGCAATATGGTTTCTTGGTGGCATACACACATCCCGATATTTGGGCCTTTTTTACAATTTTACTATGAATAGTAACCTTCAAATTTTTTTTTTGAAATATTGATCTTACCTTTTTGCTATTTCTGTGTTTGTTTTATATATAGTAAAATGGTTTGACCCTTCCAAATTATCAAAGATTAAAAATATATTTGATTTGAAAACATTTGGGCTTTAATATGGACTAATCAAAATTAAAACAAAAGAAAATGAAAGTTGAAAATAAAAAAAAGTTAATTATAGATTACTTGATAATGAAATGATTAAAAAAATCGAAAACATATTAAGACCGAATAGTTTAAATCGGTTTCAAAAAAATTCCAAAATCGATTATTTAAATATTATCTATTATTTCATTTATGTATATAAAAATAGTTAATACTAAAATAATAAAAAATTATTAAGAAAAACAAAAACAATACAGAAAAAACAGATTTTGATGTTTATAATTTTAAATTCTATGTAAGTAGGTAAACAATTTAAGTTTACTAGAGATATTATATGGATTATCTAATATTTTCTCATTATGTATACAATTAAAAAAAGTTATACAATAAAACTTTAATAAAAACTTTAAATTTATAATAAACTATGCAAATTCTAATTACGTCGCTCAATATCAAATCATAAACTCAAAATTCAAATATTTTAAATATTTTAAATACTTTTATAGAAATAAAGACTAACTTAAAAATAACTAAATTTATAAATTCTTTAGAATTTTTTTCTAGTAAAGATGCTATAGGAGGATGCCATGGAGTGGGAAGAGTGGAGGAGGGTGGGCGTGTGATGTGGGGCTAAGAGAAAGGGTAGAGCGGTGAAGTGAGAGAATTAGTAGCAGAGAAGAATGTAAAATGTGACCAGGTAAGATGAAAAAAGTGGATGGGTTGTTTCGATTGAAGGTAAAAAAATTATAAGAAAATGTGTAGATAATAAAGTGATATTAGCAAATTTAATGTCACATTGTTAAATCATTTTTTTTTTTTGGAAGTGATAATGATTATTAATATTTAAAAGTTGATAATTATTAATTGATTTGAGTTCTGAAAAAAAATATTAAAGTTAAAAGGATGAAAATAGTAATTTTAAGAGAATAGGAACAAAAGAGTTAGAACCCTAACCTTAAGAATCGGAATGATGCATGGACCATGGTGCCAGTTTTAAAAATACACTTTAATTTTGAGAATTAAAATGATCATTTATTGTAATGTAACGATTTTAAGAAGAGATATATTCACAGAATATGCGTGTTTTTTTAGTCTTTTAAATAAGATCAAAACGGTTTTGTGATTTATTGTTTTTTAAAAATAAAAGAGAAGGAAGGGTTCAGTAACAGTCGTAAACGTTTCGTGCGGATAGGCTCATGACCGTTGTAAAGGAGAGGAGCGTTTGGCATTTGGTTTGAAAGAGTGATGATCTATGAGTGTTTACCATTTGAAATTTTGAAACCCATTTCCCAAAAGATGGTTGGTAGAACTCCATCATACCAAAATAAGATGTTAGCTCTCAATCCTGTTCTAATCAGAGAAACACTCAACAAGGTGATACATTAATCCCCATCACTTTTTTTTTCTTTGTTTTGTTGAACTTTTTTTAGCTGAGCTTTGCTGAAAGGGAATTGTTGTGGTGGGTCATTGAAGGTGGATCAGTGCATGGTTCGACTACAAGAACTTCAGTACACTGTGGCCGGTGGAAAGAAGGTGGTCTCAGGGGTAAGTCTCAGCCCTGGAAGCACCAAAGGTTATCTCAGAACCAGATTAAGGTGCAAGCAAGAATCAGTATTCGGTTCATTATCTATCTTATAATTTCTCATTAGATGTTGTAAAATATGGTGTTAGCTATAAACTTTTATAATAATCAATTTGAAAAGTATACCTAAAGTGATAAAATCTTTATGAAACTCATAAAAATATTACTAATCGTAATTGTGATTACTGTTCATATTTTTGAAGGACTAAGCATGATGATGCAGCAAGAAGATCTCCACCGAGTAAGTTTCCAGATCATAGTCAATTTACTTATCATAAATAACTTAATATATAATGTGCAACCATTCATCTTTACGTAAAAACAAAAGGGCAATTCATCCAATTTACCCCTTCACTTGCATGCAATCTTTATGCAGGTGAAGAATGGAGGCAAATGTCATTGCTGGCAATGCTTGTTGATGAGACTGTTGGAGAAATTTTACAGGCAAGTCAATTTGCCAGAGAAATAGTCTCTGCTATTAGTAAGAAAAATGCCACCAAGGACCCACAAACTCCACTGTCCCAATTGTCAAGTCAGAAAGTTGACCTTGAAAACACACTGCTCCATGATAGAAGGAGGAAAGAGAAACAAATAAAACTACTTTCTGATTCCCCACCACCTCAAAGGGCTCGTTCTAGGATCAACTTTAAGGTTTCTCCTCCAAAAGCTATAGAGTGTGACAAAGAGAATAATATCAAGTGTTTAGCAAATAAGGTATCTACCAAGAATAGATCCTGTAGTAGCAATAGTAACAGTAGTAAGACAGTGCTAGTCACCAACCCTTTATTCTTGTCTACACATTTTTCAAGGCAACAACAGTTTTGCAAGTGCTTGATCGAGTCCCCACCTAAAAAAGCTTCCGAATTTCAAGATAAAGTCAAAAACAGATCAACTGTGTCTATTTCCTCTTCACTTGCAAGACCTACAACTACAAGTTTGAGCAAGAAGAGTGCTTCAAAGAGATGGGTACGACCTTTCTCTCCTTCTACAGTGTCAACAAGATCATTAGCTTCCTCACCGTTAAAGAGCAAGAAAACTGAGCAAAAAATTGACGAGGTATTAAATTTGAGAACGAGTTCTCCAAAGAGACCACTTATATCAAAATTAAGTCGATCTTTCTCTCCTTCAAGATTGGCAAGCAGATTTGTTTCACCATTGAAGAACAAGAAATGCACCCCAAAGCGATGGAATAGTAAATGGAGTCAAACAGCGCCCAACATCAACTGTTCAAATTCCAGCTCTAAAACTTTTAAAATATAAATTATATGTTCCAGTTTAGTAATTCTTTGATGTGTTATTTCTTTAAACCTTCGATGAGGGCATTTTTTATTAAGAGTGTGTGAGTAAATATCTTTTTTGCTTTCTGCGATGATTTTACTTATTTTCTAAACATTTGTTACGCTGGTCTCACATAAAAAAAGAAAAAGAAAAAGAAAGCAAACAAAAATGAAAGATAAAGAGATAGAGAAAAAGAAAGTAATAAATAAAGCAAGAAAGAAGAAAGGAAAGAAATAAAACAAGAAAGAAGAAAATAAAGAAAGAGAGAGAGAGAGAGAAAGTAAGAAAGCAAGAAAGAATGAAAAAAAAAAGTAAAAAAGGCAAGAAAGAAACAAAGCAAGAAAAAGAAAGAAAAAAAGAAAGAAGAAAGAAAAAAAAAGAAAGAAGAAAAAAAAGAAGGAAAAAAAGGAAAGAAGGAAAGAAAGAAAGAAAGGAAGGAAAGAAAGAAGGAAGGAAAGAAGGAAAAAAAGGAAGGAAGGAAAGAAAGAGAGAAAGAAAGAAAGATAGAAGGAAAGAAAGCAAAAAGCAAAGAAAGCAAAAAGCAAAGAAAGAAAGGTAGAAAGAAAGGTAGAAAGAAAGAAGGAAAGAAAGCAAAAAGCAAAGAAAGAAAAAAATAAAGAAAGAAAGAAAGATAGAAAGAAAGAAAAAGGAAAGAAAGGAAAAAGGAAAGAAAGAAAGAGAGAAATAAACAAAGAAAGCAAGAAAGAAGGAAAGAAATAAATAAAGAAAAAGGAAAGAAAGAAAGAAAGCAAGAAAGAAAGAAAGAAAGAAAAAAGGAAAGAAAGAAAGATAGAAAGAAGGAAAAGAGGAAAGAAAGGTAGAAAGAAAGAAAACAAGAAAATAAATAAATAAAGGTAGAAAGAATGAAAAGAGAGAAAGAAAGAAAGGTAGAAAGAATGAAAAGAGAGAAAGAAAGAAAGGTAGAAAGAATGAAAGAAAGAAGGCAAGAAAGAAAGAAAGCAAGAAATAAAGCAAGAAAGAAGGAAGGAAAGAAAGAAAGAAAGCAAGAGAGAGAAAGAAAGCAAGAAAAAAAGTAAGAAAGAAAGAAAGAAGTAAAGAAAGCAAGAAAGAAAGTAAGAAAGAAAGAAAGAAGTAAAGAAAGCAAGAAAAAAAAAAGAAAGGTAGAAAGAAAGAAGGAAAGAAAGAATGAAAGCAAAGAAAGAAAGAAAGATAGAAAGACAGAAAGAAAGATAGAAAGGCAGAAAGAAAGAAAGAAGGAAAGAAAGAAGGCAAGAAAGAGAAAAAGAAAGAGAAAAAGAAACAAAGATAACAAGAAAGAAGAAAAGAAAGAAAGAAATAAATAAAGAAAAAAAAAGAAAAAAAAAAGCAAGAAAGAAGGATCGAAAGAGAGAAACAAAGAAAACAAGAAAGAAGGAAAGAAACAAAGAAAAAAAAGATAAATAAAGAAAAAAAGAAAAAAGAAAGCAAGAAAGAAATAAAGAGGGAAAGAGAGAAACAAAGAGAGAAACAAAGAAAGAAAAAGAGAAAGAAGAAAAGAAAGAAAGAAAAAAGAAAGAAGGAAAGAAATAAAAAGAGACATAAAGAAAGAAGAAAAGAAAGAGAGAGAAAAGAAAGCAAGAAAGAAAGAAATAAATAAAGATAGAAAGAAAGAAATAAATAAAGATAGAAAGAAAGAAGGAAAAAAAGAAAACAAGGAAGAAGGAAAGAAAGAAAGAGAGAAAGAAAGCAAAAAAGAAGGAAAGAAACAAAGAATGAAAGAAACAAACAAAGAAAAAAAAAAGAAAAAAAGAAGGAAAGAAATAAATAAATAAAGAGAGAAAGAAAGCACGAAAAAAGGAAAGAAAGAAACAAAGAAGGAAAGCAAGAAAGAAAGAGATAAATAAAGAAAGAAAGGTAGAAAGAAAGAAACAAGGAAGAAGGAAAGAAAGAAATAAAGCAAGAAAGAAAAAAGGAAATAAAGAAAAAAAGCAAGAAAGAAGGAATGAAAAGAATAAAGAAAGAAGGAAAGAAAGAAACAAAAAAAGAAGGAAAGAAAGAGAGAAAGAAAGGTAGAAGGAAAGAAAGAAAGAGAGAAAGGAGGAAAGAAAGAAATAAAAAAAAAAGGTAGAAAGAAAGAAAGAAGGAAAGAAAACAGGAAAGAAAGAAGGAAAGAAATAAAGAAAGAAGGAAAGAAAGAGAGAAAGAATGAAAGAAACAAAGAAAGTAAGAAAGAAGGAAAGAAAAAATGAAAGAAAGAAAGAGAGAAAAAAGGAAAGAAAGAAAAAAAAAAGAAAAAAGGAAAGAAAGAAAGAAAAAGATAAGGAAAGAAAGCAAGAAAGATAGAGAAAGAAGGAAAGAATGAAAGAAAGAAAGCAAGAAAAAAGGAAAGAAAGATAGAAATAAAGAAAGAAAAAAAAAGACAAAAGAAAAAAAAAAGAAAACAAAAAGCAAAAAGCAAAAAGCAAAAAAGAAAGGTAGAAAGAAGGAAAGAAAGAAAAAAAGAAAAAAAAACAAGAAAGAAAGAAAGGTAGAAATAAAGAAAGAAAGAAATGTAAAAATAAAGAATGAAAGAAAACAAGAAAGGAAGAAAAAAAATGAAGAAAGAAAGTAAGAAAGAAAAAAAGCAAGAAAGAAAGCAAGAAAACAATAAAGAAAGAAAGAAGCGAGAAAGAAAGAAAGAAGTGAGAAAGAAATAAAGAAGCGAGAAAGAAAAAAAGAAAGAAAGAAGAGAGAAAACAAGCAAGCAAGAAATCAAGAAAAAAAAACAAGAATAAAAACAAGAAAAATAGATCGAAACAAAGAAAGAAAGCAAAAACGAAAATAAGAAAAAAAATAAAAATGAATCAAGAATGAAAGCAATAAAGAAAAAAAAACAAGAAAGAAGACAAAAACAAAGACAAGAAAAAAAAACAAAAAAGAAAATAAAAAAAAAAGAAAAATAAGAAAGGAGAAAAGTAAAAAAGAAGAAAAGTAAGCAGAAAGGAAAAAAAAAAGTAAGAAATCAAGAAAAAAAGTAAGTAAAAAATAAAAAAATAAAAAGAATGAAAAAAAGTGAAAGAGAAAGAAAGAGAAAAATAAAAAAAAAACAAGAATAAAAAAAAAACAAAAAATATATATATATAAAAAAACAAAACAAAAAGTAAGAGAGAGAAAGAAAGAAAAAAAAAGACAAAAAAAGAAAAAGAATGCAAAAAAGAATGCAAAAAAGAAAAAAACGGAAAACAAGAAAAAAATAATAAAAGAAGAAAAAAGAAAGAAAGCAAATAAAAATGCAAAAAAGAACGAAAACAAGAAAAAAAAGAGGAAAAATTTTGATACTATTAATCTGGAAAAGTTTAATTAGTTACAACACATGACAAGAGCCAGAAGCTTTGCTCCGATTGGGTGTTCAAGTCCGATAAACAACGAACTAGTTCACTTAATTATAAATACTCGAACAAAACAATTCTATTATATTCTATAGAAAATTGAAATTGACGATTCTAAATAATAGTTCTACTTCTACTAATGAGACATTTACTATCATCAATAGATTAATTTCGTACTGTAGAAGTAAAATTAGATCACATATAACCAAAAACAATTTAGAAGGGGAAAAAGATAGACAAGTGGCAACAGATTCATAGGCAATCTTATGCCACATAGTTCTGATTATTTCTATTTTCATAATACAAAAGGGCACAAAGTTGACGGCCATGCATCTCTAAAACCCCAAAGAAAAGTAAAAAATTTCAAAGCAACGCATGTATAAAAAGCTTTACATGGCACAACAATACGGACAAAGATTAGCATGTGAAAAAAAATTCTATGGCGAAAAGGCCAAATTGGATATATAACATTAACGACCCCAGCAAAACTGCAGTAACACGTGTTTGCAATCCCAGTAGTTAACGCAGTACGAACGCTCTAACGAGTTTCTTATTTGTTGGGAGAAGCAAATCTTGTTCGTTCCCTCTGCCGATGTAAAGCTCGATCCTTGGGTGAAGATGTCTTTCCGCCCATGCCAGCCTGACGCATCATTTCTGCAGCAATTGTCCAGAGCAACTTGTAAATTAATGAATCATACCAGATTCAGCTATAATAACTGTAATAACTATAAATTAATTTGATTCTTGAAATTGACACTGTCAATTCGGTTCCTTCATTATCTAATTAGTCAATTTGGTTCCAAATTAGTCAATCTAGTACTTCAATTTGACAATTTCATCATACTTACCAATTAATTTGATTATTGAAATGAACACATCAAATTAGTCAATTTGGTTCCTTGAATGATCAAATTAGTCAATTTAGTACCTATATTTGACAATTATCGTCAATTTGATACTTCAATTTTGACTAAATAAGTTGACTTGGTACTTGACATTAGGTATTAAATTGACTAAATATGCACTAAACTTAAGAATAAAATTAACTAATACACGCCAATATTAATGACAGTCGCAAAATCGGGAATAATAGAAACTCATTAGTTATTTTAGTTAAAAAGATTTCGAACCTCGTTTTCTCTCAAGCTCCTGGTCGAGCTCTTCTTTCCACTTCCTCTGTCTCTCAGAAAAGCTTAGACTGCAAGTACAACATACGCTGCTTAAATTACTTTGATATTAATTGAAGCTTAGAAAAGCAAAGCAAGGTAAAAACAAACAAACCTTGGGCTACTAGGCTGCTGCTGAGAGTCAACTATTAGTCCTTTCCATTTATTAAGGGGAGATGCTGGAATATCCTGTGAAGTATGGTTATTTACACGGCCAACAGTTGATGAGGACTGGCCATTACTTCCAGGACTTCCAGTATTATCTATGGCTTTAGATGGAGTGCTCATTGGTACTCGATTTGGTGACCTGCTTTTAGGAGGTAATTTCAAATATTTTCTAGAAGCAGTATCATCACTTGTACTGTCAATAACATTGGGAGAACATGATGTATTTAAACTGTTGTAAAACTCTTCATATAAAGGTGTCTGTAGTTTTTTCAGTTCAAGAGCCTGCCATAAATGTATAGTCCCAATTATGACAGCGGTTAGTACACAAAAAAATTGATGAAGTTACAGTACAACGACTAACTTGATTTCAACAAAAAGTAATACCTTCTCATCCAAAAAGGCTTTGATTTTTGACTCTGTGAGTTCATCATCTTCCTCTGAAAGAGATGGGACACCTGGAAAGGAAAAATCTGTTTGCTCCTTACCATCCCCTGACTGATCGGGTGGCATGTAACTTTCATCTGCACCAAAATTGACCTCTCGATTTTCCAGTTCTGAACTTGCATCAAATTTACGCCCCCAATCATCAGAGGGATCAGACATTGGGTTAAAACTCTGCATGAAAAAAAAAATGTGTCTGAGAAGTCCATTATTTCATATTTAATAAATAAAACAATATGGACCTGCAATCACCTCAATATTAGTTGACATCAATGATTTGTATTTAACATCATTCGGCGAGAACTCTTCTTTGTCATCAATCACACACATATCATCATCATCATTGCTCATTCCCCACAATTGTTTATTTCCCGAGTCCAAAGGATTTACTGTTGAAGAGCAAAGGCTACATAAATTACAAAAAAATTGCTAAATAAAATCACATTTCCATTCACTAGCATCAAGAAAAAATAATACTGAAAATATAGCTACATTATATGTTCCACAGAAATAACAGCCAAATCTTATGTTCAACACTTACAAGGATTCATCATTTGGCCCACACGACGGTGAAGAAGCTACGAAATTTTCCTGTCAGCAGTGAAAGCTATTTTTCTTAAAATTGGATTATAGAAGATACCACGGCATTTCAAATATCACATCAATTTTACATACCGTGACATCAGATGACAGAGTAAGAGAATTCATATGTTCGCCAGTTACAAAGGGATGCTGCAGTCAGTTACAAACTTAAAATTAATGTTAGGGAGAGCTGAAATATTTCATGCAAAAACACTATTAACAACTACAATAATAATAAAAAGGTAGTCTCTACTACCAATCAATAGCTAGCATTACTAAATGGCTACTCAAAATGCTATACACTTCATATACGCAGGCACAAAGAGAAATGCTCAAAGAGTCACCTGCAGCAGTTCTGATGCCGATGACCTCAAAGCTGGTTCCCTACAAAAGGATTATAAATTTACACGTCTTTTGTATTCTGATAAACAACCTTTCAAAAGAAAGCATACTAGGCAAATATTCTCTCTGATACACGTGCACAGACACATTCATGTGAAGTCTTTTTTAATATAGAAATGTGCCGAGGGATTTTTCTCCCCAGACCCCCTTCATGCCCCCACTCCACCCACCATAAAAAGAAAAACTCAATAATGCTTAGTTGATCAATCTTCCATCATGTACTTTTTAAGACATACGCATCATTCACAATGAAACAAACTAAAACTAGGAATTTGTGAAGCAAGAAAAGCAGAAGAAAATTTAAGGTAACGCACTTCTGCAAACATTTTAGCAGAAAATCTTTTGCTGCAACTGAGAGATGATCAGGAATTGGTGGATGAGACTTCGTTGTCCCTATATGGAAGAGAGCAGCAACCTGAAAGTTTTTTCTTTTAGTAGATTCAGAGAGCACCTCAAGCACAATTTCACGCTTCAGAATGAGATACCTCTTGTTGGTATTGCTGACTCCAGGGAGGCTTTCCAGTGGCCATCTCAATCACAGTACAACCCACGCTCCATATGTCAGCAGAGCTGAAATGAAAACACGTATATCTAGCGTTAAATGAAACACCATTACAAAAAGATATATTATACACTGGCACAAAATAACTAAACAAAGTCAAATTCAAGAAATACACCAAGAACAGTATATAAGAATCTCCTAAAAGAAGTTTGAAGGTAGAATCTGTGACTTTGAATTTGTAAGTGTCATTCATCAAAAACATACAACTATTTCTACTAGACAAGACAACTAAGATTCAAGCAAAACAATAACTCCGCTTCAAATTGCTTAGGACTAGAAACTTTAAAAGCATAGTTAGCCTATGGATCTTGCTGAAAATTCTAGCCACTAACTTCTTCGATATCTCAATCAAGGATTTCTATTTCTTACAGAAACCATCATTGTGTATTAAGGCAGGAAGTTCTAATTCAACTTCATACATACAAAACTTTGCACAGAATGGTACACACATGGAATCATAACCAGTCAGTCAAAACTACTATACCAAGTGATATCTGACCAGAAGAAACTTCCAGTTTTTTCAATCACGTTAAAGCATATTAATAACAGAGAAATATGTCTAGATGGTTAATGCCCTTACAAGCTATGCCCAGTCTGGAGAATAACTTCTGGAGCCATCCAATATGGAGTACCCTTCATGGACTTAGCACCGGAAATGGTTGCCTAGATATAAAATGCACAGCTTAAACAAATTTTCAAAAAGAAAAGGCCTCACAATGGTAAAGCAATATAAACAATAGTAGAGCAACAGATAAGACTGAGATTACCAGCTCAACGACCTGTTTGGATGCCCCAAAGTCTGCAAGTTTTATGCACCCTTTATTATCTACAAGAATATTGGCCCCCTGAAATCAATTACAACTTGAACATCAGCCACCAGATAAAAACGAAGATAACGTAAGTATCAATAAAATATAATTCACCTTAATGTCTCTGTGCATAATTCCATTTTTGTGCAAGTATTCAAGTCCAAGTAGTAGCTGCTTCGTGTAGGTTCTTATTACCTGTCGAAAGAATTAGAGGAATTGATTTAGCATATAAAAATTAAAATTAAAAACAGTACAGCAGCTCGGTAATTAAAACTTACAGCCTCGGGAAAAGCCCCAAACTTCCCCAATAGCGATGATATGGATCCACCAGGAACAAACTCCAAGAGAATATTTAGGGTGTCCTCTTCTCTGCCCGTACCCAAATATCTCTGCAGCATAAAAATAGATTCCGTCAAGGCATAGTCTCTGTAAACTAATTTTGCCTAGAGTATCTTTCATCAATAGAATATCATACTCACAACAATGTTTGGATGTGAAAGGTCTTTAAGTAATTTAACTTCTTCCTCTAGCTCTTTTATGTGAGCCTGTTAGTAGTATTCAAAACATTAATCAAAGAACAGCATAAGGAAAAAGCATATAACAAAATCAAAGTAATGCCTTCAGTGAAAATCAGATTGTAACAGCTAACAGCAAAAGGAAAATTCAGATGAAAAAAAAATATAAGACAAAAATATGCAATGCCTTTAGTGAAAAACAAATTATAACAAACAACTAACAGAAGAGGAAAAATCAAACATCTATAAGTTACAACGATCCTGTATATTATTTCGTATACACACAACTAACAAACGTCTATAATATACAAGTTAGTGGACTGCCAACAAATTGCTTTAGTCGATGCAATCAGAAGTAGTTGGAAATGGAACTTGTTCAAACAACAAACCTGTGTCTTCTCCTTCGAAACACTACTCGCCGCAATCAAAACCTAAAAACCAGACAAGAAAACGGAATCAATTTAAGCGATAAAGCTATAACCACAATAATTTCAAATTATAGAGAATCGCAAAGAAACTCGCATAACAAAACCAATTCCGATAAAGAATCAAGCGAAAAGAAAAAACAAGCAGAAGCTAAGAACTGAAATCCAAAAAAATAAAACAATTCTAAACAATGATAAAATTAGAAAGCGTAAATTAACGATGAAGTCAACAACGAATAAATAACGAAGAAAGTAGTTTACCTGTTTAACCGCCAGAAGCTCTCCGGAATCGATATTCATTCCAACGTAGACTTGGCCAAAGGCACCGCAACCGATCAACTCGCCTTTCCGCCATCGGATCGGAGGCGCAGCGTCCTCGGGAATAGACGGCGACGGCGGCGAGGGTTTGGAGAAGACTCTGGAAGTTCGGATACAATAACTGATCTTATCGACGAGGCTTCCTCCGACTCCGAGCGAGTTCTCTTCGCTCTCCGGCGAACCACGGAATACCAGTGATCTGCGAACTGATCCGAAAATGTCTTGCATTTGCGATCTCTCTCGCGTTCTCCGTGAGAGTGAGAGAGTGAAGAGCGATGCGTGTGTGCGAGAGACGTTGCGTCGGCAACCACAGAACTGAACTATACAAACAAATACAAAAGAGAGAATAGAGGGAAAAGGGAAAGGGGATGCCAACATCACTTTCAAATTTTGGGTGACTTTGGAATATAATAAAAATATTTTTTGGGGCCGTTTTGTTAATTTTTCAGTTTCTTTAGTCTTGTTGCTTAATTTGAAACACTTTTATTTCCTTTTCAGTTTTCACATACACCACCAAGTCCATCCATTCTTTGTTGAACTCATGATTATTATTGACTTGACCCTCTAATTTTAGTATTTTACTGTTTTCTTTTTCGTCTTTGAAATTCACCCCAGTTTAAATAACAGAAATGTTTTTTCAATAGAAATAATTGAAAAATATGATTTCACTCTTTGGCAACTATTAGCGGCTCGTTTTACAGAAATAATAAAAAAAAAAGTGTGAAATGATAGACAAACACAAGAACAGATTTTAATAATGTAACCGCTTATGAATTATTTAGGTTAAGATCAAGGACTAATTAAAATTATGAAATAAATAAGATTGTTTAAAATTATTTAATTTCTTAAAAATATATTTCTAATATTTATAATTTAAATCAAATTTAAAGTTATTATTGATTCTTCTCGCTTTCGGTTGCTCTAAAATCCATCAATTAAAAAAATGCATATCTTTTAAACTTGAATTTAATAGAAATATACGAGTTAATATTTTTAATAATTATATAAATTAGATAAGCAGCTAAATATATTTTATGTTTGCAATTAGAGAAATAAGCAAGGACGTCAGAAGTAAATGAAGATAAATGTAGATAATATGTCCTTCCTACTTTTAACTTCTATAATTATAACTTTTTTTTTTGCAAAAATACCCAATGATTCTACCTTAGATCAGTTAATACCTAAGTTGTTAGCTGGTTATTATGAAATTCTATATTGAGGAGTGATTGCGTCATTTTTTTCATCCAGAAATATTATATTTTTCAGTATCTAGTTTGTTTTCTTTTATTATGGTCAATGAAAATGCATGTCATAATTAAATCAATTCTGTAATAAACAATTAGCTCCGAATTATGATTAGTGTATTTCTTAAAAAAATGTGTAAAGGGTATAATTTTTTAGGATAGTAATTATTTTGAGAGAAGTTGGATCATAATATTTTTGTTGGTAAGAGGGTCCATAAAGTATAAGTTAGTAGTCTAGAAAGCATTTCTTTTTACAGCCCTGTATTTCCATTTTCACCCCAAAAAATTTAAAAATTTATGGGTTGGTCTTTATGGTATTAAATGGCAGCGCATGGGTCTTTTTGTTGTTTTGTTCTTCTGATCTTTGGGTGTTGTTACACACTTCAAATAGTGTATGTGGTTTTTTATGTTTATCCTTTAGCTAAAAAATAGATATTGACACAAAATTATGGTGATTTATAGATAGAAAAAAACAGGGAAGCTTCACTTATGTCTTGTTTTGATATTTCTATGATTTTTGGTTTGAAGTAATTTGAAACATTATGTTAAAAATGAATTTTGTCTAAAAGTTAAAATCATGTTTTTTTCTTAATTTATATTTAAGTGATTCAAGTATTAAATTTCTCTATTATCACTCTTATTAGTGCTTAGTTGGTGACTTTTTTTTTGAAAAAAATGAATACGAATTTTTTAGTAAAATATCATACAAAGTTAATTAATTCTCTCACATGGATGAAATGTTTGATATTATAAAATTTGGAAAAACAAAAAATGAATTGGTTAAGATAAGTAAAGCTTGTTATTATTTGTGCAAAAAATATAACTAATGACATAAAGTAATGTATTTGTGTAGGTATTTGGTACGCATGATGACTTACTTAAATAGGTATCCAAGGTAATATTTAGACTTGGATTCATAATTGTAATATTAAAATTTAATACAACAAATGGAAAACATGAAAGAAAAGTTTATGTGATGTTAGGATTTGAAAGAGGTTGTATATACAGGAGATACAAGAAGAAATTATGTATCAATGTAATTAGAACAAGAAAATTGGAATGTCCATTTAAATTGTGGGATAAACCATTACACAATGGAGGAGGGTGGATTGTGAAGGTAATATGTGGGAGTCATAATCATGAATGACTAATACATTAATAGGTCATCCATATGCTAATAGATTCAAACTTAATTAGCATTCCATGGTTGTTGACACAACTAAAAGTTTAGTGAAGCTGACAAACATTTTACTTACTTTAAACAAGAACAATAAGGATAATGCGACCACCATAAAACAAGTGACAATCTTAGGTATGCATATAAGAGATCATAAAGAGGATCGATAACTGAAATGCAACGACTAATGATATTGCTAGAGTGTGACATGTATGTTCATTAGAGTGGGTTTGACGAGTCCTCACAAATTGTTAGAGATGTTTTTTGGGACACAATCCTAATTATGTGAAATTATTGAATGTATTTAGCATTGTAATGTTGATGGGAAGCATATACAAAACCAACATATCTAAATTGTTTTTACTTAAGATCATTAGTGTCACGTTCACATGGTTAACTTTCTTTACAACTTTTCTGTTGTTAACAAGTGGACAAGAAAATTACTTCTTTTGGGATCTTGAAAGGCTTAGAGGGTTGTTTTTTAGAAGGGTGTATTTCATCAAGTAATTGTTAGTGACAAAGGTCTTGCATTAATAAATGCAATTACCATTATGTTTCCTAAAACTTCAAACCTTTTATGTAAGTTCTACATTAATAAGAATGTTAAAGTAAAATGTAAAATATTAGTGATTTTTGTAGAGGCTCGGAGAGTTGTTATGAATGAATATGGAGGTTTAATGGACTATGCATATTTTGATGCTTTTGTGGGGTCTATTAAATGTTTTGAAGTTATTTGTTCATTATGCTTACTATTTGTTGAATATGTCAATGACATGTAAGTCATATCACACAAGGAAATTTTTGTTCAAGTGTGGACAAATAAGGTTATATATTTGAGGAATACAACAAGTGATATGTATGTTTGTATCACTTTATTACTTATGGTCAATAAACTTGGAAAATGTATCTATCATATTTTGTTATTTTTTAATATGCAGGGTTGAATATGATCATTCAAACTTAAAGAGAGTGCTTTAAAATAGTATGAGAGACTTGTGTAAGTATTAGGACGCAATAAACAACATTATAATTGTAGCATAATAAAATTAAAGCATCATTTGAGAAGAGTCTACATATTGTGGGATACATTTGTAACATGAATTTTTATACAAATTTGTAAGGGTTTGTCTTCGAATATGCATTAATGCACATTGCTAAAGAGTTTGATCAGGCTACGCATGCAATATTGACAGTGAACATCGTGGTTGCATACTTATATAGACTCATGGTCTACCTTGTGCATGCAAATGAGCGAGATATGATCTTGGTAGCATACCACTACTAGACTTAGCTTTCCTTATTAGAATAATAGGGCAGGTAAAACAACCAAGAGGGGAAGTGAATTGGTTTTTTAATAAAAATTAAGCTTTTTTCGATTTTAATCTTGTTAAAACAAAAACCTCAATATAACTTTAAGTTCTGCTTACATAGCAGCGGAAAGAGTAAGATAGTAGGAAAGATTAACAAAACACCTCCTTTGTGAAGAACAAATGATGAACAACACCTTCTTTGAATACCACAAGAAATGAAACACCTTATTTAACAATCACAGTAAAGGATGAAACAAGTTCAACCCTAGTAGCAACACAATTTTCTCAAGTAACACTTTTAGAGAAGGAAGACTAGGTTTTTAACAAGCTTAAACAAAGCAAAAATACTTATGTTTTATGTATTTTAAAGAGTTCAAACCCTTCTTTATTTATAGACATAAGAGTGTCCAGTTTTCAGAAGAATACTAAAGGTTTTCGCAAAAACGACTAGAATAATTTATTATTTCAAGGGATAATCGATTATTCCAAAGAGAAATTTGAACTCTGGAAAATCAACACATGATAATTGATTATCATATGAGATAATCAAATTGTTTATTCCAGAAATAATATGTTTTTAAAAACTTTTCAAAGATTTGATAATTGATTATGACTAAGGATAATCGATTATTACAACATCAATTACTTTTTACGAAGATTGAAGCTTGTTTTAAAAAACTTAGAAAAAGCATTGAGTTTTGCTAGGGTTCTTTACAACAATTGTTATAATTATAAGATAACATATACATAAATATAAATATTCAACTTCATAAAGACTTCAAGATTCCATATGTTCTTTTGTAAATTCATCATCATCAAAACACCTTGGATTAACACCTTATACGTCATAATGTGATTCAACGTTTGAGTTATCTATTTATCAAGAATTTGATGTGAGTTTGAATCGTTTTAAGTAGGTTAACATTTTCTAGGATAAAATGCCAACTAATAGCAAGTTGCATGAAAATGTATATCCATACATGACATTATTATGTAAACCAATGGATAAAGTAAAAACCAAAGAATAAAAAAAGTTGAGTTAATACATTTACGAAACCTACAAAACGTGACTCATCGTATTTCAAACATGTTAATGTCATATATTTTATGCATGACAATTCTTGTACATGGAAGTCAAACAAGGAGAGGGGAAAAATTAAGGTACCCATGAAGATTAAACAAGTTCCCATGTTGGATTAGTTTCATCTTGCTTACCACCAATACATAGTTGATGTTATTAATGCCAAAGTTGATGGTCATTGTGGTTTTTGGTTAGTAATGAGTGAAGACTCATGGCCGCTTGTGAAAATAAATTTATTTGGACAATGACATGATGAATATGTGACAATGTTGGGAGGTTATGAACAAATAGATGAAATAAAAGGTCATTACTCATGGATGGTATGTTAATGGTAAGTGTTTTTTACATTAATAAGTTATTTGGATATTTTAATATGATACTTCTCTAATAGACATTTATGTATTTGCAGGCTAAAGGGTAATCACATGAAATTAACTGAAATAACCACAAGCAAGAACCCCCTGACTTATAAGAATATTGAAAGTACTACAACCTCTAATACACATTTACATTTGGATGAAGACAACTCTGATGAAATGTCATGTTTAACTTTATCCTTTTTGACCCAATTCCCCCCTTCACTTTCCCCTTATTTGTATTTGTTTCTATTTTTGCTGTATACATTGATTTGGTTTTGGGTTTGTGTTTCTCCAAAGGAATTTTGGTGAATCTGTGATATAGTCTCATGGCATACCGTGTCAAACAATTGAGCCAATCTCATTTTAGGTTATGTATTAATATTCAGCCAGTCTTTTCAATATTTTTCTGTGGTACGTAATTTGTGATGTAGTCTCATGGCATATTTGCAGGCTAGTGAAAAAGTGGATGATTAGACCAAATATGTGATATGTTATTATTATCATTAACATTTATAATGTTGTATTGGTGTGTTTATCACTAAAGAAAACATGACAATTAAACCTCCACATATATTAGTCTACATTGAATCATGTGTATTGGACATGTATTAAGGAATTTTGTAATATATATTATCATCTTTTTACATTTATAAAAATTTTGATAATAAAATTTGGAAATATAGTTTGAATTATGCAATTTGAAATTAAAAAAATGTATTCTAAACTTGGAAGTGTAAATTTGAGATTATATCATCCAAAATATATTTATGAATTACATAATTTTAAACATATTATAAATTAAAAAATATATTTTAAATTATACAATTTAAAATATATTTCTAACAATTTTTTTTATCTTTTTCAATACTTTCATGAAAATAGCGAGAGAGAAAATCATGATAATGAAAAACTCAATCAAGTATAGTATGACAAAAAGAGGAAAATGCAATTTTTTTATGATAAAGTTATATATAAAAAAGGCCTAAATGTCAGGTGCATGCCATCAAGAAAAATTACATTACATTAATAATTATGATTCTAAAAATCGAAGCAAGCGAGTCGATTCAACTAATTCAACTAGAAATTGGACAAGAAACTGGAAAAAAATAGTGAAAAAATCGAATGTGATATAATTCAAATTAAACTAGAAAAGATTGGTTAAAAACTAGTAAAACTGGTAAAATTATGTTTCAACAATTAACTTGGTTTTTTCTTTTATTTTTTAAAAAAATAAATAATGTCTTTATGCAAGTTTACTTATTTTACTTTAATACATTATTGTTTATTGCAAACCTTAAACTCATCTCTATTTATGTCTTAACTGGCACATTCTATTGTCTACTATCAGAATGCATGAAAACACAATATGAAGAATCTTAACCTTCTTTAATTTAATTTTTTGTTTTTTTGTCATACTTTTCTATTTAAATCTTATTATCTTAACTCTGGAAAAAAATAAACAAAAAAAAGTTTGAGATTCAGGACAAAAAACTATTTTTATGCATAGAGATTTAGCTATGCAGTTAGACTATTATACCTTTTTTAAAATTGAAAGATTTGAAACTTTTAACTTTATTGATAAATTTTAATGATTTGCACATTTTTTAACAATACTATTTTTTATAAAAAAAAAATTTAAATTATTAATAGATTTATTTTATATTTTATATTTAGTATATTATTATTGTTAAAAAATATTATTTTATTGATCACTTCAATATCGATTTAATTTTGATTCAACATTTAAACCTTAAAATGATATCTTTACCAATTGAATCAGCAATCGGATTTTAAAAGTAGATTTTTGCTACATTAATAATAAAGAAAGTATAAACCTTATTCTATAAATTATTATTTTTTAATTAAATTAAATTTAAAGTTTCAAAACTTTTAAAATGACTATAAGAAAATTATTTATCTACTTTACAATCCATTCTTTTTTACGACCTAACGTATTTAATAAATAATTCATTTTAATCATGATTAGATTTTAAGAATGCAAATAGAGAAAATAAGGTTTAATTATTTTAAAATTATTTTCAAACAAATTCAATTCTTCCTCATATGCAATATGTATATATTAATTAATAACAAAAATTTTAATTTTAACAATGATCTTATTTTTTTGGCAAGCTTCTTCCGTGGTTGTGATTTTATTATAGGCACATTAGTAGTTAGACAATCGACTATGAGCTAAAGTAAAATTGTTCCAAACAACGTGTTTGGATTTCTAAACAAATAAATTACTTGCAATTAAATTTTTTTCAATTTTTAAATTATTTTTTTGGACAATTAAAATATTTTATATTTTAAAGATTTGTTTGGATAATTAAAATATTTTATATTTTAATTATTTTGTTTAGACAAAAGAATTAAATTTTTATTTTTAGAAGAAATTTTCAATTTTTTAATGTATATGTACAATTCAGCTCAGCATGTATATGATTAAATTCGTCGTGATATAGGTTTGATTATTGATATAGGTTTGACTTGACTCAATCTAAGGTAGACTTGACTCGACCCAATCTGAGATAGGTCCAACTTGATTCGGTCCCAGTTGGCCTAACTCGACTCGGTTCAGAGTAGTTTCAACTAGACTTTACTCGGTGCAAGCCCGACTCAACTCAATCCTAGACGATCCTAACTCAACTCAATCTAGAGCGAGTCTGACTTAAGTCGATTCGAGACATGTCTACTCAACTCTGCACTAGACAAGCCTAATTCGACTCAATGGTCAAATGTGACATGATTCAACTTTGAGCAAGTCAGACCCAACTCAATTCAGAATGATTTGGCTGGAACTAGTAGTGAAATTTTATGTTTCTTCTTTTTTAAAGATTTTTCAAATTCTATTATTTTAAATATTCGAAATACTTTTTTAAAATTTCTAAATTTTAATTTCATTATAATTTTGTTATCCAAACAAATTATTTTACTTCAAAATATTTCAAATTGTTCAAACAAATTAATTATCCTCTTAAATTATATCATCCACATATCATATTAAATTCTTTTCACAAACAAGATAATGGAATTAAGCCTTGCATATGTGTAAAACGATTGTTTCGAGCATAAAACAATTGTTTCATCTGTAAAACGTTTAGCCACATAACACACTTACGTACACACCAGAGATATAAACTTCGCACTCACAATGATCACATAATTGACAAGAATAGGAAAACCACCAAATATAATTAGTTAAACCATTCTTTTTTTCATTTTCTTATCTTGTTCAACCATCTGTGTTCTATACCACCCTTCACAGTTGTTTGAGTAGCTTTGTTTAACTACGAACGCACTCTTCTTAATTTTTCACATTTTGAAAACATGTTCATTACAATGCAAAATGCCAATCCAAAGCCAAAACAACGGTTTTAATCACAATGATTAAAACAAGATTTTAAACAAAATTCAAAAACCAAAGATTTCAAAGCAAGTATCATTAATTTATATAACAAGATGTTATATAGGCTCACTCATTATTGACAAGAAGTTAAATTATTTCATCTTGTTATATATAACAAGTTAAAAACATTGAAGTCATCACAATGAATCAATTTATATATAATCTACAATAATATAGACAGAGAATTACTTCATTACATTATTTTAATTTTAATACTATTTTTAATCATAATATAAAATTTATAACGAATAGCATCATATAAAATAATAAAAATCAAATAAAATAAAGAAAATAAACCGTAATATGAATAAAAAAACTACTTATATTTTACATAGAACTAATTAAATTGTAGGTGTTTAACACGTTTAATTTTACATAATTAAACTTTTTTTTGTTATAAAAAACTTTAATACAATATATAGTAAATAATATATTTAATTGTTTTTTATATAACAAACAAATTACATATTATAATAATAATAATAATAATAATAATAATAATAATAATAATAATAATGTATAAGAATATTTTAAGTTATAAAAAGTTATAAGAGAGTATATGTGAGAGAAATTTTTTTTGAAAAATATTCATTAGTAATAATAAATAAACAATTATATAAGTTAATATGACTTCATTTTTAACTTAAAATTTTAAGATTATAATTTTATGGGTCTTTCTAACTTATATATCATTCAAGATTCTCGTGTATATTCCAACTCATCTTGAATTCTAACAATAACATATATGGGTTATTATAACTTTTATTTAAAACACACTTTTTACTGTTTTACTTTGTATAAATTTATTGTGGTGTTACTCTTATTTTTATAACTATTTTTTTATTTCTATAATCTACAATATTTTTCATATGCATGTTCTTTTACTCTTAGTTTTATGCATACTCTTATTATGTCATTCTTATTTTTGTTAGTTTATTTTTTTTTGTTTTCATAATATTGAACTTGATCCTTAAGATATATTAAATCTAATTTAAAATTTTAAATATATGAAGTGAACATTATATTATTGTTGAGATATAAATGAAATTAAGATGTTAAAGAGTTTATGTATCGACATTAAGACATATCAAAGCAAAGGTAATGTTTTGAGTCAAGAGAAGATATTTTCTTAAAATAAAAGAAAGTAATTTGAGAAATATATATTATATAAAGATTGATATACAAAAATGGCATAGTCTCTTTGAAGTCAACAAGATAATGATGAATATAAATGATTTCAATAAGGAGTCAAAATAAGTTTGAGAAGAAAATAAGTCATAATAAAAAAACAATATGATAGCATAGGAAAAATAAAAGAATATTAAGAGACAATTAGAGACAAATTTACATATTGTAACCAAATAAAACCTCTCTAATAGCTCAATGATTACAATAAAAAAAAAATTCCTTCATTGTGTTTCATATATTGTTTTTTTAGATTCTTTATTTAATTCACATCTTTTAATTTATTTCATAACATATCAAATGCAAAAATTTTAAAAAAAATGTTTATGAATATCATAATTATTAAATATAAAAATTTATATATTTACCAAACATTATATATATATATATATATGTTAATCTCTTATTAATTTGAAAATCAATTTTCAAATTGAAAACATTTATTGTTGCTTACTCATAATTTTTTTATTATCAAAATGAACAACACAAATTAATAATTAGGATTTAGTTATAGTCATTTATACGAAATTAACCATTTAATTATTAATATATATATATATATATAAATAAAAATATAATACTTCAAAATATTCCTTCAGAAATTAAAATAATATTAAGTAAAACTCAATAAAATTTGTAAAAGTATAATCATATAGTTAAGACGAGTTGAAAATGTAGGTTGAGTATAAGTTGGTTAAGAATTACGTTTTTTAACAAATTTTTTGGCCCCAATAAATTTACTAATTAATGTAGCTATCCCAATATAACAATCCAGATCGAAGAGAATCACCATTCTTTTAAGTCAATAAGAGCCTGAAATACGAATTTTTGTCGATTTAAACAACAAGATGTGGTTGAAATAGTTACGTATTGGTAATAGTCCTAAAGTAGATGGAAACGAAAGCAGCGTAGGGTTAGGGTTGTGAGAACATTTACAGAGTAATGGGGAAATTAAACATTATATACCCATAATTTTTTTATTACGTATATATGGATCGATTGAAATCAATTAGGTAATTCCATTTAGAACAGTTTTTAAAATCTGTTTAAATTTAATTCCTATTTTTGGATTGTTCACTGCTTGCTTGAAATTTATCCATAAGAGCATTACACTTTATCATAGTAAAAGCAAATGAGTTTGATTTCTGACCGGTTTATACATAGGTGGATTTAGACTAACTTTGTTGGGTAGTACCTATATATTAAATAAATTTAATATTTTAATAATAATTAAATAGTATAAAAAAATTATAAATAAAATAATATAATATATAAAAAAATTAACTTAATAAACAAAATTAACATTAAATATAATATTTAATTTACTTACCAACATCAATTTAATATACTTGTTCACAATGTAGTTAAAATCGAGATTTTATTCGTAAACTTATAAGATTATATGATTTTTATTTTAATTCCGTGTTAGAATACACTTATAATCGTAATACAGTGTAATCGTTGAAATCATAAAGGAAAATTAGAAAAAATGTAGAATAAATTTTTTTAATATTTTAATAAATCCAGACAGTGAATGGGTTTTAATGTTTCACTTATCTAGTATACTTTTTAACTCTTTCAATAATTTTGAATGGTTTAATATTGAGTACTGATCTCACTAATTTAGAAGTTGAATAGTTTTTAATTTTTTAATAGTTTTTAATATTTTTAATGTTTAGTAATATTGTTCCTACTAATCTAAGAGTTAAACAGTTTTTTTAGAGGTTATTTTTACATGTAAGTCTGAAGATTATTTTTACTTTTTTAAATCATAAACAATTTTTAAATTTTTTAAGCCTAATAAAAATAATTAAAAATTAAAATCTTTCCACTTTTAAAAATAAAAATTAAAACATTTTTTGCTCAATGTAACTATTTGTTCATTTGAAATTGAAGAAATATCATTTTCATTTTTATCAATAATCTTCCTTTTGAAAAAAAACATCAATTGTCTTGTTCTTAACCATGAGTATTGTACCTATTAAAAATAATTATTTAATTTTAAAATATATAAAATTATAATAAATGATAACTTACAATCTAATCTACATAATAACAAACCTCCTACAAATATAATCTACAATCTAATGTAATCTACTTACAATAGTCACATAAAAACATAGAAAATAAATGATATTAAATAGAAAAAGTTATAGTAGGTACCTCTAATGGAATTGAAGAAATTTTGTAGAAGTGGAATAGAAGATAAGTAACTGTAGAAGAGAAATCATACAAAAGAAAAGAACTCAGTATACCTTTAATATAAAGAGAAGAAGAAGAATACTAAGAGTCTATGTTTAAAACAAAAAAGTAAATGTAAATAACTGTTACGTATAAATTTTTACAGAAACTCTAAAAAGTATACATCTTAAAAGAATTTATTAATTGTAAAAATTTATTTTATTAAATTGTGTGGACCTATATAATAAATTTATATATATATATATATAATAAAAATGTTTGGGAACCACAGCTCCCACATGCTCTTATTAAGCTCTGTCAGTGCGTTTATACGTGTAATATACACACAATTTGCCAATATTATAATTTTTTAAAATTAGGAAAAATTCATTTAAAGATTTATTCTTCTATATTGCAAAAGTTAAAATAAAATATTTAATATTACTCATCTCAAGGTTTTCTTAATGTAATAATAAACAATGTTTTCATAGGAAAATTTCAAATGTATAATATTCCAACAAGAATGGAAAACGTGCAAAATATATTTGTAAGAATTTTCTATTTAATATATATTATTGCTATAATCTTTGAGAATTTTTGCCTAAGATGAAGCCGCCATAGAAAAGACTTGGAAAGAAAGAAGCGTAAAAAATTAATTTTTTACTTAATATATTTCAAATTCAACTAGATGACAACTTAACTAAAACATACATGTATATTTAAATGATACTAGAACAGCCTATAAATACATAATACTCAACTTCGTGCATCAAGAGTTTGTTCATTTTGACATAAACCACGTTAGAAGAAGACCGTGTTTGGGAATCTGGTGTCTCGTTCGTCCCCATTGAAGAGAACAACATGAACAAGAGAGACAGAATGAGAGGGACAGTGATATTGATGAAGAAAAACGTGTTGGACTTCAACGACTTGAGTGCCTCCTTGATCGATCGTCTTCATGAGTTTATGGGAAAACGCGTTTCTCTTCAACTTATAAGTGCTTTTCAAGCTGATCCAGGTCAGTGTTTTTTCTTTCCACAATCTCTCTATCTCTCAGCGTCTATTCATGTCTCATGCTCCTTTGCTTTACTCCAATATCTCTATCTCATCCAATATCTCACAAGAAAACAAAAATTGTAACCTTTTTTCTTTAATTTTTATTTTTTATCAGCAGAATAATGTAACTATGACGCCATGCATGACTGAACTTTATCGGTTCCCATCGGTCCAAAGAAAAACATCAGTGACGTGCTATAAAAAACTACAACTTTTAGATTACTGAATTAATTTTATGAACATTTTTAGTTATCATTGAATAATTTTATTAATCCATGTAAATAAAATTAATTGAAATTGAAAACTCTACGGCGATATTTTTTTTACATAAATATGAGAACAAATTTGAAAATCAAAAGAAAATATATTTTTTGTGTATCTCAATCAAAATTTTTCTCTCTTAATTTTTTTAATAAATCTAAAGTACACATTTTTGTATTTGTGAAAAAAATAGTAGAAAAAAGTTAATGAAGAGAACAAATGAAAAGTAGCTACTGTAAAATGTAAATTGTAAACTTATACTATACTCAACTTTTATTTGGAGAATAATAAGAAATAAGATAAGTGTTTGTATTCTTTGAATCTACAGTGTTTAAGACTATCTAACTGGATTGTTAATGAAGTTGTTTTAATTTAAGCAACTTTGTTTAATGAAATTTAAGATCGAAGCACAAGAGGTAAAGTTGCTCATATAAGTAGATTTGTTTGTATAAGTAATTATTGTTTATGTTGTAGAGAAGCATTTAGAGAAGAAAAACAATATTTCGTGAATTTTTTTTAAAGATAATTTATAAAACTAAATTAAACAATCAGACACAATTTTTATGAAAGAGTATTTAAATTTATACGAAATTAAAAGATTCAGAAAATTAAGATGAAAAATCCATGAAAATAAATTGCATATTACAATCAACCCTAAAAAAAATCTAAATACGAAGTTTCCACGTTGTGTCTTCAATACTTGGCGTCCAAGTTTGGTATTTTGTGTTTTTTCCTTTTCACGACTTCAAGGTCAATCATAAAAAATTTGTTTTTTTAAACTAGAAGGAATTGAAAGTATAATTCTTTAGAAGAAAATAAGATTTAATCGCATCATTATAATTATGCTATATTTTTTAATAAAACATAGTTAATAATTTTTTATGAATCGTAATGCCATTATTTTATGAGCAATTGTTTGGTAAAAAAGTGGTGAATTTAAAATTAAAAGATAAGGCTAAGCACGGTAAACGCTTGCTAAAATCCATTTACAAAGAAATAAAGGTTCCGCAAAATACATAAATAAATACGAAAAATATCAATGCAAACTTAGATATTTTAATAGATAAATACAAAAACAATTAAAAAATATCGTCAGTTGAAAAGAGTTGGTGCATTTAATTTGATAACTACCTGTAACCAGAAAATAGACAAGTAAAGCCAAGCTTTGATATATATATATATAAAAGATAACACATTGGTAATTCCATTGATAAATTCTCTAAAATCTTTTAGATAATGATAAAATATGACCATTTTAGCATAATAAGATTATTATAAAACATAAACATTAATTAAAATTCAAAATAGAATAAGAGAGTTAAGAGAGTGTATACGATAAGAGAGAAATAAAGTATAATCGTATGTGTATATATAAAATAATAAACTAAATAGTAATAAAATTATGTTTAAGTGATAATTCTTTTTATTAAAATTAGATATAATTTTCCAAATTTGACTTTTAGTTTATATCTTTTACAAAGTATAATTGCTTGTACTTTTAGTTTATATAAAAAAAAAGTTATATCAGATTTTAAAATTATAACTAATATTTTCAATAATAATTATTTAACTTTAATATTTAATGAATAGTAAAATTTATAATTATTTTGTCACAATAATTATAAATATATAATAATATATTAAATGAAAGTTATGATATATACAATTATATAAATTAATATTAAGAAAACTATATCAATTATATTTATTAATATATAGTTACTTTTTCTAAGAATCATAAACTTTAGATGTTATAATAAACCTAAAAACCAACAAATTCATGAACTTTTAAGTTTCTAGCTTGATCTGTCCAAAATCTATTAAAAAATTATACATTATATTACTCAGTTATATGATTGTTAAGTAAAAATTAATAATAATAATAATAATACATTACTTTATTTTACCCCAGAATTAATTAGGGGCTTAAAAGTAGACTATATGTATTATTTATCTTTTACATATCTTTTATATGTAAATTTTAGTCTAATAATCATACAAAATTAATAAAAAATAAATATTTTAAAATTAATATCCTAATTTGAACGAGAATATTTTTAAGAATGAGTTTAAACGGTATAAAATGTCACCAAACTAACTCTCCTTATTAATTTTTTTTACAACAAGCATATTAATTGGAAACCATCCATATATTTTAAAGAAGATACATAAATATCTAAATTTAACTTACATATATCTAACTGATGGAAATTTTTTTTTGGAAAAGGGTATAAAAAAAAATATGACACCATTTATGGATTTTTATTTTTCTTTTATACTTTATATCCACTCCCACTCTTTAACACCTAACACTTGAACACCTATAAGTTTAAAATTTACTTGATGCAGTGAATTTTTTTAATTTAGATTTAAAGTGTTAAATGTTAGTGTGATATAGTGTAAAATTGATTTTGAGTTGTTTGTGAAATTGTTATTTTTTAACTGTTCCTTCTTTGTATGTTGTGGTTTTATTTAAGTACAATGGAACCTGAATGTTATCATTGGTAACCAATGTTGAAGGTAATGGCATGAAAGGTAAACTTGGGAAGCCTGCATATTTGGAAGATTGGATCACCACAATAACACCCTTGACAGCAGGCGAATCGGCATTTGGGGTCACATTTGATTGGAATGATGATGATGATATAGGAACCCCAGGAGCCTTTTTAATAAGAAATCATCATCACAGTGAGTTCTACCTGAAAAGCATGACACTTGAAAATGTTCCAGGCCATGGTGTCATCCACTTTAACTGCAACTCTTGGGTATACCCTGCACATAACTATAAAACGGATCGCATTTTCTTCAGCAACAAGGTAAAACCACAAAGTACCAACGTAATTATCAATGCCATGCAAGCATTTTAAGCCATGCTAGTAACTACTATAGTTAATCTCCACACAACACATGATCAAGTCTTATTTTCTATTTGCTATAATGATATGATCCAAATTTCTTTGTGAGTTACAAGTTACATGTTTAATTACTACTAATGTATTGCATGCAGGCATACCTTCCAAGTGAAACGCCGGTGCCACTTCTTAAGTATAGAGAAGAAGAACTAGAGAGTTTAAGAGGAGATGGAAGAGGGACCCTGCAAGAGTGGGATAGCGTGTATGACTATGCATACTACAATGATTTGAGTGATCCAGATAAGGGGGCACAATATGCTCGTCCAGTTCTAGGAGGGTCCACTGAATATCCATACCCTCGAAGGGGAAGAACTGGTAGACCCCCCACAAAATCAGGTTAAGCTTTTCATGTGTTGATTTGGTATTCATTTTAGTCCATTTTAGCTAAAAACATTTAGGAAAAGTGAATTTTGGTTTTTTCAGTTTTAGTTTTAAATTTCTGATGTGCTTTTGTTGTTTTACCAGATGTCAAGATTGAGAGTAGATTGAATTTGGCCATGAGCTTGGACATCTATGTTCCAAGGGATGAAAGATTTGGTCACTTGAAATTGTCAGACTTTCTTGCTAGCGCACTGCAGTCCATAGTTCAAGTTGTCAAACCAGAGCTGGAATCTCTATTCGACAGCACCCCTGATGAGTTTGATAGCTTTGAAGATGTGTTTAAACTCTATGAAGGTGGGATCAAGGTGCCTGAAGGTATACTTAAGAATCTTAGGGATAAAATCCCTGCAGAGCTGCTCAAAGAAATTCTCTCAGAAAGCCTCCTCAAGTTTCCCGTGCCTCAAGTGATTAAAGGTATTTTACGTAGCTTCACATTAATGGCAAAGAAACATGAAAAAGTCACGTATTTTGTAAATTTCTCCCATATGATAATGACATTCTTAATGATATTGAGCAGAAGATAAGTCTGCTTGGAGAACCGATGAAGAATTTGCTAGAGAGATGCTGGCTGGAGTAAACCCTGTTATAATTCGCTGCCTCCAGGTACGAGCAAGTGATTAGCCTTAATATTTTATAATCGATTGAATTCAACTAAAGAATAGTGTGTTTCTCATAATTATCAAGTACCCTTTCCGTAAACTTAATTGATAATTATTTTTCCCTCACAAATATCCTAAATAAATTGCAGGAATTCCCACCGGCAAGTAAGCTAGATGCTAAAGTCTATGGTAATCAAACCAGTACAATAAGGAAAGAGAACATTGAGAGCAACATGGATGGGCTCACAGTAGATGAGGTAATTTTCAAGTTAGCTAGAACTTTTGTTGTCAAAGTTAATTCACTGTTTATTTGATGGTCTGATTTTGTTGCTGTTACTTTCATATTTCGTTAATAGGCTATCAGACACAAGAAGTTGTTCGTATTAGATTACCATGACGCACTAATTCCATACTTGAGGAGGATAAACTCCACTTCTACAAAGACTTACGCCAGCAGGACAATTCTTTTTTTGCAACAAGATGGAACTTTAAAGCCATTGGCTATTGAGTTGAGTTTGCCACATTCTGAAGGAGACCAATATGGCGTCATAAGTAAGGTTTACACTCCTGCAGATGAAGGTGTCGAAAATTCCATCTGGCAGTTAGCTAAAGCTTATGTAGCAGTAAATGATTCAGGCTATCATCAGCTTTTTAGCCACTGGTATAATTCTATAACTTCATCGATGATGAAGAGACAGCAAAAACCATCTTAGTTAATTTTTCGTTGAAAACAATTTCTTATATCTTTCCATTTGTCACAGGTTGAATACTCATGCAGTGATTGAACCATTCGTCATAGCTGTAAAAAGACGGCTTAGCGTGCTTCACCCTATTCATATACTCCTGCATCCACACTTTCGTGACACCATGAACATAAATGCACTAGCAAGACAAATCCTCATCAACTCTGGTGGGTTTGTAGAGGCCACAGTTTTTCCATCCAAGTATTCTATGGAGATGTCATCTGCGATTTATAAGAACTGGATTTTCCCTGACCAAGCATTACCCGCAGATCTCATCAAGAGGTACAACACATGCACAACACCATTACTAGATTAATGGTTTGTTCTAAACATATGGTTGAAACTTTGAAAGCATGATAACATATAAGAAATAATGCTCACGACTTACTTAGTGATCCACTAAAGGCTTATTGTTCCGCTCAAAGAACTAAATACTAAGTTATAAGTTACTAGATTTAATATTATACCAGATTAAAACATAAACTATTATTTAGCTTTTGGCTAAATTATTCACTCACTCTTCTAAATATATTGCTGAAATCATGATTGCTAACATATAACATTAACATATCCAATTTGATCTTAATGAGCTGATACATAGTTGCTTGTATCAGAGGAATGGCTGTTAAAGATTCAGGTTCTCCACACGGCCTTCGACTTGTGATAGAGGATTACCCGTACGCTGTTGACGGGCTAGAGATTTGGTTTGCCATAAAGAACTGGGTTCAGGAATATTGCTACTTTTACTACAAGGAAGATGACATAGTTAAGAAAGATCCAGAACTACAATCTTGGTGGAAGGAGTTAAGAGAGGAGGGTCACGGTGACAAGAAAAACGAGCCTTGGTGGCCAAAGATGCAAACTCGCGAAGACCTCATAGAAGTGTGCACTATCATTATATGGGTTGCTTCAGCTCTGCATGCTTCCACCAACTTTGGCCAATACCCTTATGCAGGTTTCCTTCCAAACCGTCCAACCATAAGCCGAAGATTCATGCCTGAGGAAGGAACTCCAGAATATGATGAACTTGTGAACAACCCTGAGAAGGTCTTTCTGAAAACAATCACAGCGCAGTTGCAGACCCTTATAGGCATTTCACTCATAGAGATATTGTCTAAGCACTCTTCTGATGAGGTGTACCTTGGACAGAGAGACACTCCTAACTGGACTTCAGATGTGGAACCATTGGAAGCGTTTGAGAGGTTTGGAAAAAAGCTGGTTCAAATTGAGGAAAAGATTCTGACAATGAACAATGATGGGAAACACAAAAACCGAGTTGGACCAGTTAACATGCCATACACTTTACTTTATCCTAGCAGCGAAGCTGGACTCACTGGCATGGGAATTCCTAACAGTGTCTCAATCTAAAAGGGCTTGCTTGTAGTATGACTCCGATGCATTTTTTTTTCTGCCATTCTGCCTAAGGATACTTAAGCTTTGTGAATTTCCATTGTTCTTTCTGCATAAGGTTTCATTTACAGTTTATATGTATAATGCAAAAATAATTTATTCTGTGTAATGTCAAATGCTTTGAATAAGATTTTCTATCAAGGACTTCACTTGAGAGAAAGAAATTAAATTTAAATTATAATTGATTAAACTATATCATTTAAGAGATGACGACACATATGCACCTTTACTAAATATATATCCACTCAACATTTATTTTTGGATATTAATTTGATATTCCAATAAAAGTATAAATGAGAATTGATTGCTAGAGTCGTTTATAGTTTGAGAAGTGTAAAATGTAGATTATATAAAGTAACTATTAAACAATTATGATAATTACTCACACATCTTTAAAATAAGGTATTTTGAAATATAGTTGACTTTGAAATATATTAAAAATTTTAAAATTATATATTCATTAAAAGATAATTTTATATAATATTTAAAAACTTCAATATAAAATATAATTTTAATATTAGAATTCCTTTTTGCCTCACCTTATTTTTTAAAAAATTATATATTTTCATTTTTAGTAACATCACCTCATTAATTTATTCATATTATCTTCAATATTCAAATCAACTTATTTTGTTTTCCACAAACAACATTTTTCTATTTACTGTTATCAATTTTAAAAAAAAAAATTATATAAAAAAATATAGAAATATATCCAAAATTACTAAGGCCAATTTTTCCACTTAAAAACCTTTTTCTTTTTCATTTCTTTATCTTAAAACATTTACAAATATTTTTATTTTTAATTAATTAACTTGTCTTTAAAATAATCTATTTTCATCTCAATAAAAATAATACATTTATTTATATAATAAAGTAATTCTAGTAAAATTATTTAAATAATTTATATAACAATTATATGTTTATGAAATATTTAAAACTTTCAACATAAAATATATTTTTAAATAAATTATTATAAATTTTAAATTAGACTTTAAATATCTACTTATACCCAACTCACTTTAGAAAAAAAAAAGAAAATCAAGAAATGAGGGATATTGAACCTAGATTTTAAGACAACGATGAGTGTAAGATGGACTCCATCACGAAAGATGCAACTTCTAATTAAAGTGACGATGGCAATGGAGGCGAGACTGGGGTGTGGGAACCAAAGGCTCAAACTAAGAAGGAGAATGAGAGTGAAGAGGAGAAGTGATAGGATAATTATTTAAAATAAGAATTATTTTTATCGTTTTACTAATTTTTGGAGGGTACAAGAATAAATTGGAAGGTACAAAAAGAATTAGCCTACTCTTTCGACTGAAAACTGGGCCAAATTCGGGTTTGAGCCCTTACAACCTAACCTCGAAAAAGAAAAAGAAAAGAAAAGAGTAATTCTTCTGTCACCTTCCTAATTTCTTCATGCATCCCTAAAAATTTAAAAATACCAAAATTCATCTTGCGTTATTATATGACACGGGGAAATATTATATTGCATAATCCGCAATTTAGTAGTTTTATATTTTTTTGGAGGTGGAGGAAGAAACGGTGGAGGTGTAGGAAGAATCGCCCAAAGAAAACTAAGCGTGAGGGAGAAGCTTTTTAAGTTGAAAAAAAGACTTCTAACGACCTAGCGCCAAAATAAATAAACCAAGGCTTCCCCCGTAATTCATTTTCTCTGCGCTCCTCTTCCACCTAAGAAACCAAACTGAGTGTAAACAATGTCAGATTCACAGTCCAATTCTGAGATCTTCACCATTAGAATTGTCTCCATCGACTATTACATGGCGCCGCCAATCCCTGACGCCGATATCTGTTATAGTAGCTTCCACGGTACGAAACCAACCCTAAGTTTTTTCACTTTCCAAGTAAAATTGAACTCTGTCTAAGAACGAACCACAACAATTTAGGGTTCATTCCACGTTTCAGAGTTCCAATGTTCATCTCACTGTGCACTAGTTTGCGTTTCATTATTTCGTTTTTTTTTACTTAGGTGGAAATGTGAACGAGGTGCCTGTGATAAGAGTGTATGGTTCTACTGCTGCTGGCCAGAAAACTTGCTTGCACATGCATCGAGTAAGATTACACGTGAAGTTTCTTTATCTTTTAAACCATATTTAGTTTAGAAACAATATGCATTACTGGTTATGCTTTATATGTACTTCCCTTTTTTTTCTCATTGAGTTTAATTTCAAGTGATGGTGTTTTTTTATTTCGTAAATGCAATACAACAGTTTTACTATTTTGTGATAAACGAAGTTGTTACTGTTTCTTTCTTATGGTACTATTGTTACACTTAAATTGTTTATTCTAATTATTCATTGTAGGCTTTACCCTATTTATATGTGCCGTGTTCGGATATACCACTTCAACTGGACCAAGGTAATAGCATGTCACATTTGACCGGTATCTGTTTTGTGTATATCAAGTGTTTGTTTGTATCTTCATATTTATATTTATATTTGAATTTGTTTGATTTCACTCTTTTAACGATTTTTGGTTAATAAGTTACTGGTTTTTAAATTTTAACTGCTTTTATAAGCTGTATGCAAATTTTATTTATTTTTCTTTCCACTTTTTTTATTTTGTAGGCCAGTTTTAATCATCTGGATGATGCTTTTGATTTATCTATCTTTCTTCAGTATCAATGCTTCAAATAAATCTCACATTTTGATTTAGTTACTTGATACGCGGATTAATTTTTTATGGTTGTTGCACAGGTGATGCATTCACCTATAAGGTAGCTGCTTCTCTTGAGAAAGCCTTAAAGGTATTCTTGCATGAGTTAGGAAGTTTTTTGTACCCTCTATTTCGTTCTTTTTTATGTGTTTATGCTATATATATACAGTTTCTTATATTAAAAGAATAAAGATGTGGCGTCACATTTGATTGCAACTTCTACAGCTCAAAGGAAGTGCTGGTTCAACAAGACAACACGTACATGGATGCAGCATTGTACGAGCAAGGAAATTTTATGGCTACCATTCACTTGAGGAGTTATTTGTTAAGATATACTTGTATCCACTATCCTGATATTTTGTGCATATTTTTTATCTGCCATATGTTTCCCCATGCATAGTTGCACGTCTTGCATATATACTACTCGTATGCACAAGCTAGGATGATGGCATGCTTAAATAATGGAAGCCTTCATACAAAACAAAAGAGTAAGCCTTGACTAGTACTTAAGATATTATCCTCAAGATGTATCCCGTGCAGCTAGTCTTCTCTTGGTACAATTTCTGGACATTTCTTATAAGTTTGATGCTTGTACAATTTCTGGACATTCCTTATAAGTTTGATGCTTGTACCTCAGTTATCGCTTTGTTCAAAATGTGAAATTTTTTGTTCACAAGTGAAAAGTCTTTATTGAATTTAGTACGACTCAATTTGATGCTACACAGAATAAGCTTTCATCTTGACATTTCCTTTTTCAGGCTGGTGCTGTTCTTGATAAAAGCTTACAGCCATTTGAATCACATATTCCATTTATTCTTCAGTTTCTGGTATGTACATTCGTATGATTTATTGTATCTGAAAGTTTAAGTGAAACTAAAAATGATGTGATGGTTTTCTGATTAAATTAACCACTGTTTCTTGCATAGCAGCACACAAACCCCATAATTTTTTATGTATCTGGCCGGATCTGCTGAAATTAATCAATATAATTTTTTGTTTTTTCTATTTCTTATTATTTATATGGTTTGGATTTACTTGGATGGGTTTGGAACATCCAGCTGCTGTCAGGTGCTCGGAACTTATGTTATTTGTTAATTCTGATGCATTCATTGTCTTATGATTTACTCATTTCACTTTTTACATTTTGATAACAAATGGGTGAATGGTTTATGTGAAGTGACATCTGATGTTTGTTGTAAACAGGGGATTATTAGGATAAAAATATCGTAATATCTCCATATTAGTTAGGAAAAAATATCCTTGGAATCTTCACATTCATTCCATCAGATATTTCCTTTTTTAAGAGAATGTGATTGTTACAAATAGAGGAGTTGAGAATGTAATTAACATGATTGTTATTAGTAATATATTTCTTTATTCCCTCTCATTATTCAAGTATGTTCAATTAGTTTATGAATGCTCTATTACATGATTGCCTTCAGCCCAAATGCAAAATTGTGCAACACATTTTTGCCACTTTTGTCTTATTTTTGTAGATTATACACTTTGTTTTGTTGTGTTAGGTTGATTACAACTTGTATGGCATGGGTCAATTGCACCTATCAAAGATGAAGTTCCGCCACCCCATACCTGACACTTGCAAAAAATCAAATATCGATGAACAACATGGAAAGGTGTGTTGTTGACTTTCACATTTTTCGTTTTCAAAGTTCCTCTAATTTCCCTATATTGTTTAACTAACAAACTGTTATCTTTTTGGAGGATATATGTACCTTATTTATATTTAATACTGTAATATTTTGATTAGGCAGATCCACTTGCTCATGCATGTTTAGAGTCAAAATTGTGGACGTCTTCCATGATTCCATCTGATTGGATGTGGTTAACCCCAAGCAAATCCTGTGCTTCCTCAAATGATGAGGCTCACTGTCCTAAACGCCAAAGCATCTGCGAACTTGAAGGAGATACTTCTGTGGATGGTTTGTCTGGTTTCATCGCCATACCGACACAAACACAAATGTGCATGCACACATATATATTTAAAAATGTAATGGTGTCTTCTGCTATTGTTGTTTTCCTTATGAAAACATATCTGTTGTTTCAGAGATTCTTAATCAGCAGTTTAAAATGTATTCATCTCTCTCACAAACATGCTCAGATGTCAACATGGTTCAGTCACTTGTACCAATATGGGAGGTAGCCGATCATGATTTCTGTATCTCTGTTTAGCATGTTATATTGTTTGGGTTTTATCTAAATTAATTACCTTAATTGTTTCAGGAACAACAGAAACGGACTGGGATTCATGAGGCTACCATGCCTTCTGATCCTGGCAAACCACTTCCAGAAGATGTTATGAAACTTTTCTCTGTTGGTCTTGACTTTGAGAACAAATTTATCGAATTATGCAGTGAAGCTGAAACCTCTTTATTTTGTACTCCTTCTGGGAAGGAATGGAGGTTTGTATGAAGTGATTTATTATTACACTTATTCTATTTATCTCATGTTGTGAAGCATTAAAAACCCTTGAATTGTTGCAGAGAAACAGACATAATAGGCTCAGCATCACCACCTGCTACATTATGCAAAAATGTGAAATTGCCAAAGGAAGGGAATGATGCAAATCTTGAAATGTTGACTATGGATGAAATTCAGTCTACTGAAATGATTGGATCAATGGACATAAAGGCAGTAACTTTTTCCATGATTTTTCTTCTATTATGTATAACAAGATATTTCTGTAATTATGCTTACCTTGATCTTGAACAAAAAAAATCCTCTTCAGGGGTTGGGTAATGTTAAGAAGTTTTCATTTCATAGGCTGTGTGTGTTTTCTCCGTATTTTGTATATGTTGCCTACAAATTGAGAAAATTACTCTTCCTCCCATCCCTTTCTTAAATATATCTTGCTGTGATTAGTTGCTCTAGCCAGGATCCCATGGAAGATCTACTCGGAGGGATTATTTTATGTTAAATTCTTTCTGTAAATGCTTGCTTGTAATAACCTACCTTCATTAATATTTTATATTGTTGATTGATTGTCTAGATCTTAATTAACTATTCTGCTGGTGTACATTCAAATGCAGCAATATATCTGAACATTAATCCCAATGTTTTCATGCATTGCTTACCCTCATTAACAAGACTTGATAAAGATTATTTAAATTATTTTAAGCAGTAAATATTTTCCTAGGTTTTTACTGATGTATTCATTTTTTCATATTATTTATATTTAAAACTGTATTTGTATATTTTTTCATGAACTATTGCTAATTTCAGAAGAACCTGTTAAAGGAATAAGGAAATAACAACCTCACTCTTAAATTTATTTCTTGATTTTCTTAAAAACAGACCAGGAACAATATCTGAAGGACTAAATGGAGCCACTGGGATGTTAGATTTATCATGGCGCCATTCAACCTTTGATTTTCTTTCAAACAATTTGGAATATTAAAATTTTCTCTTGGATTTCTGTATTTCCTGTTTTTCAGGCTGCCGATAAGGAAGCAAAAAATCTTCTTAAGTGGCTTGCAACTTCTCAAGCTGCGGAGGATATAAACTCTGATGATGAACTTGCTTATGAAACAATTTTGACTCCCTTGTTGCCTTCTGCAACAATTGATAAGGTGCTGGAGGAAGCTAATATGGCTTATGAGAGTGAGTCTCAGAAGGAGTGTCAGGATATTCTAGATTCAACTGATGATATGCTTGAGTTGGAGTTTCCAAAGGAAAAGCCTTCTCTTTCTTTTGGTTACAATTGTCTTATTGGAACTTCATCAAACAATAAATTACCCCAAGTTGATGGTTCTAATGATGATGAGTTCTCAAATCATTGTGATAGTTTGGCTGGAACCTCTTCTCTAGCAGAGATAAACAGTGAATTCGAAAGCGCCTCTGAGTACCATGTTCTGGGCAGTACTGGCACGAAAACAGTTAATAAAGATATAATGAATAAAAAATGGGGGTCTTTGCCTTTATCTGTGATTGATAAGGTTAGTAACGATTTAGAGCATTCTACTTTACGTGTGACTCATCCAGTTGAAAGTGATATTGGTGATTCTGCTCACTCATATCACCTAAACAGAAACAAGGTTAAAAATAGTGCTTGTATTATAAGGAACAAGGACAAAGATGCTTCAGATGGATTAGTTAACTGTTCTTTGCGGGACTTGATGAGGCGAAAGCGATCCTTTCGAGTTGAACAAGCTGAATACGAGTCTGGAACTACTAAAAGGCTTCCTTTAGACAGGAATGACGAACCAAGTACATGCTTTTGGCAGAAACAACTGGATTTAGAGACAATGCAAACTGATGAAGAAGAAATGGAAGAGCAAAAGGTTTGTGAATATGAAGCTAGCAATCATGCTAATCTGTTCCATGGGAAACTGCTCCTTTCAACTGGAAGTGACGGTCCTCTACAAGCTAGTAGGGGAAACCATGATTGTTTTGGTCAACATGAAATGGAAGGTATAGAAGCAAGTACAGTGTTGAGGAACTGTACCCAAGGAGGTTCTGCTTTAATGCATGATGGACCAGGCCTCCATAAGCCTGAAAAAGTATATTTAGTTGATTCCATAGATCAATCAGTGGTTTGCAGGGGTGAAGACCTTAAGGCTGGCTCGACTGTTACCAAACATGTGGCTTCTGATGCCTGTATCCAAAGTACACCTTTAGACACCCAGTTGGGAACTGCTGCTGTTCATGAAGTCAAAGATCCCGAGAGGAATCCACAAACTGATTCTTCTGCTTCAGCCAGTGTGCAAAGCTCGTTCATTATTGATAAAGTGTCGGGTAAATATAATTTTGTGGATCAAAGTTCTCGCCAAAGCTTATCATTGGTGCAACATGATCAGATGGCGTTTTGTGAGAATTCTGTGAAGAAAAGTGCTGCTGGTGATGTGCAAATATTTAGTGAAAAGGTGGATAATGAAAAGCTGGGTGAAAATTTGTTGCATGAGATTATTGGCTCCGAACCCACTGACCTAAAGGGTAATCACATGAAATTAACTGAAATAACCACAAGTAAGAACCCCCTGGCTGATAAGAATATTGAAAGTACTACAACCTCTAATACACATTTACATTTGGATGAAGATAGCTCTGATGAAATGCCAGGTTTAACTTTATCCTTTTTGACCCAATTCACCCCCTTCCCTTTCCCCTTATTTGTATTTGTTTCTGTTTTTGCTGTATACATTGATTTGGTTTTGGGTTTGTGTTTCTCCAAAGGAATTTTGGTGAATCTGTGATGTAGTCTCATGGCATACCGTGTCAAACAATTGAGCCTATCTCATGCTAGGTTATGTATTAATATTCAGTCAGCCTTTTCAATATTTTTCTGTGGTACGTAACCTACCATTTTCTGGAATGGCCAGTGTACAGCTCTCGCAAAGGACACTGAGATGGTGCTTTTTTGTTGCTCTATTTGTCTAAAAGTCCAACCATTTAAGAGAAGTTTATAGCAGATATCCTTTCATTCATGTCTTACACTTCATCATTTGGATTGAATGCTGATTTGTTTGAAATTGCCATTTTGATAGAACTGGGATTAGATTAGAATATAGAAACAGCGACCAAAGAAACAAGAACGTCTATTGGAATTAAAGAACTTTGTGAACAGTAACAGTCCTCAATTGACATACACCAAAAAATAGATCCACCAACATTGGTCGATAAAATCTTGATATACGTCAACTGAGAATTAGTTTTGGCAAACATTGGTAGATAAATAATCCCGATAATGTCGAACAAAAAATAACTTCTATTACTATTAACTAGAAAACCCTTGACTTATATCAGCTGAAACATAGTCTTTATAAAGTTGGTTGAGAAAACCTTGATTAATGTTAGTCACGAAATAATCCTGATTCACACATATGTACTAATTGACACTAAATGAAAATAATCTTTGATGATGTCAATCGAAAAAATACTGTTAATGTTGATAAAGAAAATCCTGATTAATGTGAACTTATAAATAACATTAGCTTATGTCGGCAAAAAATAACTTTGGCAGTGATGACAGAAAAATAACTCCAATTGACTTTAACCTAAAAAAATAGAAAAAGGACTTTGAGTTAATGACACCCCAACTCAGCCTAGTTGAAGAGAAAATATGAAGAAAAGAGATATAGATTTGATATAGGAGAAAATATGAAAAATTTTAAATTCATACATTTTAGGTTGAAGTTGAGATTCCCTAATTTTAAATAATCAAATTACACTCTTATAAATTCCTAAAATTTCAATTTCTTTCAAAATTCTCTCTCCCAACAACATCTTTTGTCATAAAGCATTTCAAATTCTCTAAAATAATGAATAAGCTTTTAAAGACACTACAACAAAGTATTTTATGAAATTTCTACACTCTATCTTTGTATGTTATGTAGCTGATACCATGTTAGAGGAGACTTGGTGATCGTTATTGATTTTGGTTTGTTATGCCTCAAAGTTCTGTGGTCTGTTCTTATTGTGTGTTTGATGAAACTTCATATTGGCTTGTGTTTTTTACTTGAAGGGGATGATCTGGATGTCTTTCTTCCGATTTCTGCAAGGAATTCTAAGAAAGGGATGGGAGCTTGCAATGAGTGTGTTACAATTAAAACCCTTGCATCTAATGGGACAAAGGTTGCCACCACTCACTATCAAAATGATGGCTCTCACCTGTACCTATTAACACCTAATATTTTGCCTCCTTCTGTGGATACTGTGCATAAATGGCTACTTTGTAACGAGAGAGGTATCTACTAAACCATATGTGCATTTCATACGTGATCAGTAATTTGCTTTCACCCACTTATGCGCTAGGAAGTTCACTAATGAAAAACATTGGCTTCATATCTAAAGGGTGCAATATTTTTCACTATTTAGTATACAAGTATCTCACTGGTAAAATGTTGGTTTTTCTTTAGCCAGTTGATTATTGTTAATAAGGGATAGTATAAATGTCAAGAATGGAGTTCATTGTTAGTCGGACAGACACCAATTTTAATTTTTAGTGATTAAAGAGAGCTTGTTTCACTAGCGTCCATATCTTATGGGAAAAAAAATGCAGAAAGCTAAATATACAGAACTTAAACATACAACTAAGACAAATAGAAACATCTTTGTACATCTATAACAATTATAAATAACAGGGTAATACTTAGATCTGGTTATAATAATCTTCTCTCGTCAGGGCATATTCCTGATCATATACATCAAGAAACAGATGCAGAGAACAAGGATGTACCTAAATGTGCTTCTGAAACTGAACCTCCTTTTAAGCCGAAGCTGTATCAAGATGCTGATACAGAAAAGATGCCTCAATGCAATGAAGAAGGACAAACAGAAAGAGTGAAAACACACCTAGATGACTCACAAGATACTTCTTCTCAGATATCAGCCCCTGATGGAAAGTCAATCTTTACCCCTCTAAGTCAAATTGGATTTCGAGACCCTGCAAGTGTTGGCTGTGGACAGCAATTGACATTACTTAGTATAGAGGTATTTGAGATTGGACTCTCCTTTTCTCTTCGAGCTAACATGTTCATAGCTTCTAAAGTTCTTTCACCTCTATCAAATTTGCATGTTGGATTCTGATTTGAAGACCTTATTTTAGGTGTTTGAAACAACTTTTTCCTGTCATTTCCTATGAACCAGATGTTTGATATGGGTTACAGTCAAATATGATGTTAATAACTCAAGCATCATGTTGAGTTCCTTCGTTACTAGTTGTTAGTATTATTAGATGCTTTATGGTGTTCATGTTGCTTATATAAAAAGGTAATATTGTTTTTGGATTTTTTAAGTTTCATTATCTTTGAACTATCTTTTTAAATTTTAAATGAGCTCTTGCTGGTTGTTTCTTTAAATTAACATCTTTATAGGATTGTTTCTCACATAGGTCTAAGTCTAACTTGACTGTAACTGGTAGATTCTTGCAGAATCTAGAGGAGACCTTTTACCTAATCCTCAATTTGATGGAATCAACATTATAGCTCTTGGTTTTCAGAACGATTGTGATTCTATTGTTGAAGTTCTAGTTCTTTTACACAGTAAATCTTTACCGTGTCAGAGGTATGGCGATGTCTCTTTGTATACCCATTTTCTTTCATGATTGGTTTTCTATTGTTGACAAATTTTGTACATTCTTATATACTATATCTCTTGCTTGATGATCACATTTAAAAAAATTGTTCTCATTCTTCATTGTTTTGCAGAAATTTTGATGGTCTATCTGGCTCTAAAATATTGGTCTTCACTGATGAGAAGCTATTGTTAAAAGAGTTTGTAAAGATTGTGTCATCATCTGACCCTGATATTTTGATGGGTTGGGATATTCAAGGGAGTTCTCTTGGTTTTCTAGCAGAAAGAGCATCACATCTTGGTTTGGGATTACTTAATAGTCTCTCTCGCACTCCGTCTGAGTCTTTGATTGTTTCTGAAGATGTGAAAACTTCTGAAAAAGATATCTTGGAGATGGATATTCATGACACACCTAGTCTTGATTGTTGTGTGCCAGAGAATTCAATAATCGAGGATGAATGGGGACGGACACATGCTAGTGGAGTTCATGTAGGAGGAAGAATTGTCCTTAATGTATGGCGATTGATCCGCGGAGAAGTTAAGTTGAACTTATATTCAGTTGAAGCTGTAGCTGAATCTGTAATGAGGCGGAAAGTTCCTTCCTTTAACCACAAAGTGCTAACAAAATGGTTTTCAAGTGGTCCTGGACGAGCAAGATATCGGTGTATCAAATATGTTATAGAGAGAGCAAAGTTGAACCTTGAGATATTAAACCAACTTGATATGGTAATGTAGCATTATAGGCTTATTGCCAAAATAAGGATTTTCTTAACTACTATTTTAATGCTTGTTATGGCTACAATATTACCAGAATCTTGTCTTATTTGGGTGCATTGAAATTTCAAAAACGTGTTTGTAATTATTTACACATGCTTTTGAAGTTTCTCCCAAGTTATTTTAAGCTTCTCTCTTTAAAGCAAATGAATGAGAGTAATATATGTGTTCAGAAAGAGAAAAGTGAGAAACATATGGTGAATGTGTCTCAATTACACAGGCTTTTACTTATAGAGTCTAATACAGAGAATAACCATTACAATAATTATCATAAATGTACATACAAAATCTCATGATATTTTCCTATTTGCAATATTTCTGACAAGGTCATTCATCCATTGTGTTCATGGAAGCCCATGTCCACTTGGATTCCTATTTTAGATTTGTACTGCTTGAAATAACATTTACATTTCCTTCTCTAATTTGTAGGCTTTCCTTATTCTTGTTTATTTCTTCTGCAGGTAAATCGAACATCAGAACTTGCTCGTGTCTTTGGCATAGAGTTTTTCTCTGTTCTCTCTCGAGGATCACAATACCGTGTTGAGTCCATGTTTCTGAGGTTGGCCCATACACAAAACTATCTTGCTATCTCACCTGGAAATCACCAGGTTCTCGCAAAGTTCCCTTATCTTTTCTTTTTCATCAGTAGATAACTGATTAGGATGTTGAATGTTTGTAATGATATCATAAACTATGCATAACAAGATTTTATAAAAGTGCTGTTCAAACTCCAGTGTATGATGCTCTCTCCTGGTGGGGTCTGGGGAAAGTAAATGTACCCAGCCTTACGTTTGCTATCAGAGCGGCTATTTTTAGAATTTGAACCTGTGACCTCTATATCACAAGACAGCAACCTGACTGTAGCTCCCTAAAGCATAATAAGATTGTATACTGTGACATTAGTCTGGAGTTTTTTTCTTATCTTGACAGTGTCGAGTTAAACTTGGTAGCATTTTCCATTGTCCACCCATACTCCTAACATGATTTCATTTGTCATTTTGTGATATATGCTTTTGCAGTTTTCATTTATTTAATATTTTATACCATTTTTTATTTATTTTATTTTTTTAGATTATGTTCTTATAACTAAGAAACTGTATTTGATAAACTGGTTTGCTTTGACACAAGGAAGAAGTAGATCTCAAAACTAAAAAAATTAAGAGTTTTAATGAGATGTTCAAACAGAATTTCACCAACCTTTCGTCTGCTGTCACAGCCAACTCTCTCAAGCTTTTCCTTCCCCACCTATACCCAGACAAAAGACGCTCATAATTTAAAGAGGGGAGGAAGGAGGTTCTTCAAATTTATAATTCAGAGCATACCCTGCATGTCTACTACTAATATTGATGCAATAGGACAACCATGTTGAGACCTGTAATTTTGTCTCCTCATTTTTCTAATTTGTGGTGTTATTTTAGTTATGAGAAAGGAGATTGGGTGTGACAAAGAAAAAAAAATAACAATTAAATGTTCTTGGGTGGGTTTTGTGTTCGGTGCATCACGAGGTTACTATTAATCCAATTGTTTTGTTTAGTTAGTTTTTATCTCTATCAACATTTGTTTTTCTTATTCACCAATTGAAATAGTTTCGAGATGCATTGCTGTTCAATTTATCAAGTTGTCCCTTGTTTTTTTGTTATGCTGAGGGCTCTTTTTAACTCTTGTTTTCATCACATGTACCCAAGAGCTTAGTAACTCATTTTTTGTCTCATCCAGGTTGCTTCTCAACCAGCCATGGAGTGCCTTCCCCTAGTAATGGAACCGGAATCTGGATTTTATTCAGATCCTGTTGTTGTGCTTGACTTCCAGTCTTTATATCCATCCATGATAATTGCATACAATCTTTGCTTCTGCACTTGTCTGGGTAAAGTTGTGGGGTCAAAGACCAATACACTTGGGGTTAGTCCATTCTCACCAGAGCAACATGTTCTGCAGGAGTTAAAGGATCAAATCTTGCTCACTCCAAATGGTGTTATGTTTGTACCTTCCAAGGTGATTCAGTCAATATTTTTTCTTTTTCTATTCTGTTACTCCTTTTATATTTTGAAGTCCTGGACATAATATAAATGGAACTGATGAATGCCATAGATTTGACAGAACTGTAAATTGTGGGGCTAGTTTCTCATTAGCTGATTAGTGTATTGCCTCAATCATTTATTTTTCTGTTTAGGCCTTAAATGTTGACCCATTGTCTTCCATCTTCTATGTAATTCATTGTGCACACACAGATGTAGGATTCCTGAACTTAATATTAACGGATCTGAATGAATGACATATTATATTTGCAGAATTTTGAATTACTGAAAATTATGTTGGTAGTTTCTGTTTAACTAGTCACTGTCTATATCCCGAAGACCATCCACACAGCATTTTTTTTCATCAAGATTAGTGCTAGTTGTTTTTATTTCTCTGTACAACAAATTGTTACGTCAGCCTTTACCTATAACTCAATCAGTATTTATATATGTTGTTTGTATCTTTTAGACACAAAATGTTTGTTGTATTATTGTAGGACACTCGTGGAAAGTATGAAGTTACTTTAATCTGTTATGTGTGGTGTCATACAGGTTCGAAGAGGTATACTGCCCCGCTTATTGGAAGAAATCTTGACAACTAGAATAATGGTAAAACAAGCAATAAAAAAATTGGCTCCTGCAGAGAAAGTTCTTCAGCGGGTATGGATTTGAATGCCTTTTAATTGTGCCCAGTTTTTGTTTGAGTATAAATGTCTAGAATCTATGCTCTTTTGCTCTATTTTGTACTATTTGTTGCTCAGACTGTACAAAAGAAAACACTAAATTATGATTCTTGTAATCTGGGGGATTTTTTGAATTTACCCTGTAATAAATTATCTTTTCAGATATTTAATGCGAGACAGCTTGCTTTGAAGCTCATAGCTAATGTAACATATGGTTACACTGCTGCTGGATTTAGTGGTCGCATGCCCTGTGCAGAACTTGCAGACAGTATTGTTCAGTGTGGCCGTAGTACACTGGAAAAGGCTATATCATTTGTTAATCTACATGAAAAGTGGAATGCTAGAGTTATTTATGGAGATACTGATAGGTAACGACATACCACGTGTAATTAGAGTAAATTATAATAATGTCTCCTGAGATTTGCGTAAAGCATACCCAGGTCTCTTATTTTGGATGTTCGGACTGATCTTCATTTTCAATTTTTTACTTTTAACAAAAGACTACTGTTAGTTTGATTTTAGGAATTGAATAAGAGAGATCTGTTTGGAAGAGAAGTAGGGTTTTAGAAACCTTTAGACCTGAAGTAATATTATGACTGCTGAAAGATCCCATTATTCTTGAACAGTCTCCTTTAAATAAATTAGCAAATAAGTAAAGGTTACGATGAAGACATTCCGCATGAACATTACATAAAATCCCCTTTTGTCTAACAATGTTTTATTGTCATTACATGTGCAAAAGATGTTTGTTTGCCAATAATTTCATAATTGTGAAGTCGTGCTTTTGTCATAAGTCATTTCTTTGAAACTCATGTTGTTCCTTATGTATGAAATATTTTCCAACAGTATTTACACATATGTAACAAACAAAAGATAGCCAGTGGCTAATTTTGACTGCAGTATCATTTTCTTCCTTCATGATTATTTTTTTTGTAGTGTAATGATTAGTAAAGTGGCAAGGCTGTAATTAAAAAAGTAATGAAGTGATTGTATTTTCTGCAGTATGTTTGTCCTCCTTAGAGGACGCACTTTGAAAGAGTCTTTCCAAATTGGGAGTGAGATTGCCTCTGCTATCTCTGCTATGAATCCTAACCCTGTCACCCTGAAAATGGAAAAAGTTTATCACCCATGTTTCCTCCTTACTAAGAAACGATATGTCGGCTACAGTTATGAAAGTCCTCATCAAATTGAACCTGTTTTTGATGCTAAAGGTATTGAGACAGTACGTAGGGACACATGTGGTGCAGTTGCGAAGATAATGGAGCGGTCTTTGAGACTCTTTTTTGAGCAACAGGATATATTGGAGGTATAAATGCTAGCAGATTGCGTCTTTTATGTATACATCACATTGAAAGTAATAGTTGTTTAGAAATTGTTAGAGAGAAAAAAATGAGAAACATGTGATGAATTCCCTGTACCAATTACACAGTGGAGCCTATTATATATAACAGGTATCATAAAATGCGAAGACTATAGCTGCCCTAATTATTGTGATTACATACTAATATCTCTCTTTTTTTCACAAGTTGAGGCACTCGCCCATCTCGTTCATCCTACTTGAATTTTATGGTTTACAATCTCCCTCTATTTCTGTTGTCTTTTATGTTGGACCCCAGATATTAAGCCTTGTTACTTTGCGGCCAAATGTGAGGTGGAATTTGAATGAGTTGCATTCCGTTATAAATAATTCCAAATTTTTGCTTGTGAATCTGGTGCAATTCGTGCTTGTGAATTACTGTACACTGTTTTCTGCGTAATTAGTTTCTTGGATGTTGTATTATTCACTTGGCCTGAATTTTTTATTTTTTTTATTTTTTGAAAATATTGTAATGGAAAGTGTCTTGGTGGAAAGTCTATATTCTAGATCCTTTGTACAAGCAATGTTTTTGTTAGAATGAATGATGTAAAGAAACAATAGAAGTCCAATTATTTGTGCTGGATACTTCTCTGATGTGAAAATTACAGTATTGGTTTCATCTGAATTCATGCTTGTTAAAGAAGTGAAAGGAAAAATGGAGACATGATAGGCAGAAACCCATGTTTGTGGACGCCAGTGATTGGTGTAGATAGACTTAATACTTTAAATACAAATAATAGAGGATATATAGTTTCCTCTAGATCGGAGATTTTGTTGCCTATAAACCACTGTACAATATCTATCCTAAATTTCACCAATGCTTACTATTTATTTGCTGCCTGCAGGTGAAGACTTATTTGCAACGTCAGTGGAAGAGGATTCTTTCGGACAAATTCTGCCTTAAAGATTTTATCTTTGCTAAGGAGGTTCGCCTGGGTACCTACAGTGCAAGAATGTCATCACTTCCTCCTGCTGCAATTGTGGCCACTAAGGCAATGATGGTTGACCCTAGGGCAGAACCACGTTATGCTGAGAGAATACCCTATGTTGTAATCCATGGAGAGCCTGGTGCCCGTTTGGTTGATATGGTTGTGGATCCATTGGAAGTTTTGGCAATTGATTCCCCGTTTAGAATAAATGATTTATATTACATTAATAAACAAATAATACCAGCTTTACGGCGGGTATTTGGGCTTGTTGCGGCTGACCTCAACCATTGGTTTTCAGAGATGCCTCGTCCCACAAGGGAAGCTTCTGCAAAGCATAAATTAACTTCAAATTCCCATCGAACCAGAATCGACTATTACTATCTTTCAAAACATTGTGTATTATGTGGTAGGTTGGTCCAGGCATCAGCCCGTTTATGCAATGAATGTTCTGAAAATGAAGTAGCTGCTGCAACAGCAGTAATTAGCAAGACGTCGAAGTTAGAGCAAGATATGCAACATCTTGTTGCTGTAAGTACATTTGCATGTTTTTCATCTCTTGTTCATTGTGTTAAGGTTTTCTAGGGATTGTGTAGGTCTAACTCTTTTTTCTTTTTCTTGATAATGGGATTGTTATTGTTATTTCACGACAGGGAAATTTGCTGAAGTATGATCAGCTGTCCATTACTTGGCTTAGTTTCTAATTTTGGTTTGCATTTGGTTTTCTCTCGATTTTCTACTTCTGCTATCTCGGTTCAGTTTTTTGGGGAGTTTGTGCTATACATCAATGAACCGCCTTGTTACTTATCGTAAATTCCTTAGATTTGATGCTTTATGATTCTTTTCTTTTATATCTGTTGATGGTTATATTTTAAAAACTCTTGTAGATATGTCACCATTGTGGAGGCGGGGATAGGCTTCTTGAAAGTGGTGTGAAATGCACGTCTATTTCATGTTTGGTGTTCTTTGAGAGGCGGAAGGTTCAGAAAGAACTGCTATCTGCCACCCATGTTGCTGCAGATAAAGACTTGTACCCTAGATGCAGAGTGGAATGGTTTTGAAAACTTGTTTTGCTTGCTAGTGTAACATTTTCCTGCAGAAAATGGTAAAAATATCTCCATTTTTGCGTAAAGCCAAATCAAATTTGTATATTTTGTAATGTTGTAATTCATCAGGTGTAAAGTTAATCCCGGCGGATGTGCATTCAACAACGCTGCAACCGTTTAATGTTTCTTTTACCATTTCTTTCATCAACGCATAGGGTGTATATTGGTGCGATTAGGTGCTTTGTATTCTGTACACGACCATGGATTGCGAGTATTTTTTATGTTTTTCCTTAAAAATAACATTTTGACTGGAAATTTAGTTATGAAATAAGTTGAAATGTTTTGTTAACTTTTTTTAAAGAATTAAATATGCGTTTATCTTTAAACTATTCGACAAAATTGTTGTCTCATGTTAACATTAGATCTATTTCTTCTTAGATCTATTTCTTCTTTATTTAGTGTTAAAATATTCTTGATCGTTAACATTTATTGTATGTGGTTGTGTTATTTAACATGTTAGTTTATCATTGTGGGTATGTTTTGTTTCTTGTTGATCTTTTGATTATTCCTTCTTTTGCATTTGTGAATTAAAGTTGTCTATGATGGTGGTTTTCATCTTGAGAATTTGGGATTTTCTGTTTGTTGTTCTTTGTGAAATGTTGGTAAGTATCTCAAAATTTTTTTTTTTTTCATAAATTCAAGCTTTTGATGAGAGTGATTGTTAGAGTTATGGAATAATTTTTCTTTGCCAATATTGATATCTCATTCACAATATATAAATGATAATAAAGTTAGATTTTTTTTTTTACTTCTTTGAATGACATTGGGATGAAATTATAGGACACGGTCTCTGTGACTTTCTCTGTTGATGACAACTACATTTCCATCTCAGTGTCGTCTAAAGAAGAACAAGAAATTACAACAACAAAAAATCTAATTTTATTATCATTCATACATTTTGAATGAAATAGCAATGCAGGCAAAGAAAAAGTTAATCTATAACCCTAACAGTCACTCTTCATTAAAAGTCTCAATTTATGAACAAAATGAAAACGGAATCTCAAATACTCAAAGTGAAAACTGTTAGCATGGACAACTTTGTCTTCTACGACCTTCATTGAGAAAATGATGAAAACCTAATTCCACAAAGAAAAGAAAAAGTGCTCAAAATACAATGAATAAAATATACCAACAATGATAAGCTAACATCCACGTAGATAATAAATAATTATTTATTGTGAAACTTTCTTAGATAGTAGGTTAAATCTTAACTTTGTTATTAAATATGTTTACTTTACTTTCAATAATATAAAAACAAAATTTGATCAATAATTCAAGATTTAAAAATATATTTAACAATTTTTTTAAAATATCAATTTAAGAATAAAAGTATCTTTTAAATTATTTTGTTTGAACATTTTTGCTAAATTTTATCAAGTTTTAAGTTTAGACAGGAGAATATTTGCTTAAGCTTTGTCGTATGTATCTATATTACTTAAGAATTTAGTCAAAATGTAGAAACAGGACAATTTTTTACATTTTATGTATGAAGTGATGTCCATAATAGAATTATTAGTTTGTATTTAATTTTAAAATGTGAATGGTTAAGTGGTTAACTCTCAAATTTTGAGCTATATTCTCGTAATATTAAAAAAGTTTAAAATTATCATTATGTTTTTAGTGTTTTTTATTGGTATAAGTTTATTCTAGATTATATATGATAGTAATTGTATAATTTAAAAGTTAATTTTTTTATTTAAATTATATAACTTGAAAATTAAAATTGATTTTTAAATAATGTAATCTATAAATAAGATGTATTTAAAATTTTGATTTAACTTTTAAATTATACAATTTGAAAATAAAAAATAACTTTAAATTTATATAATTTAAAAGTTAAAAATAATTTTTGAATTATATATTTTATAAACTAAAAATTAAAAGAGAAATAATGCTTGGAAAGAGTGATTTTTATTTTTTCCAATGTTTATAGGAGTAGAGCTTGAAAGCATGTAAGCTGACAAAAAACTCTCTCTCTATGTATATATAATTTTTTTACGTTAATAGTGTGTTATCGTAAAATTATCGTTAAAAAGAAAAGGGTTAAATATGATTTTCGTTTCTATAAAATATATGTTAAAATAGTTACGTTTAGAAACAAATAGGTATGAGTATCCTTCTGGTTTTGTTCTCCCAAGACAACAAATCCCGCATCACCGACAAACCCAAACTCACTTTCCTTTCCCCATCCAAATCCCTCTTGTCAAAAGCACAATCCACCATCTCCATTTGCCTCCTTCTTTTCTTCACCACGCTCCTCCTCTTCACACTCTCCACCTTCCCCCAACACTTCTCTCTCCTCGAAACCCACTAAACACACCTTTTCATACACCCCTCGCTCACCCTTCGCACTCCAACGCATGGGCACGCTCCACCGAAGAGGCACCAAATCCATGTCCGACCTTCTCATCTCCCATGTCCCGGACGACACCCTACTCGACGACTTCCGCCTTTTCCTCCGCCTCCTCCACCGCTCCTACCTCACTGCCTCATCCGACATCGTTTTCCTCTTCCCCTCCCCTTCCTCATCCTCCAAATACGTGTCCCCTGTAGCTACGAGAGGATGATGATGGCTCCATCACAGTCCTTTCTTTGAACAAAAAGAAACATTAACACAAACTTCGTTCATACCCAACAAAAGGGCTTTTCTTACACTCACGAACCCTAATTTCTAAAAGGGGAAGATCAGATTAAATCTTAATTAAATATAAATCTGATTAAAAGCTACGATGAAGAAATGAGATGAAGATGTGTGACAAAGATGTGTAATGAAGATGAAGTAGAAGATGTGTAAGGAAAATGAAGATGAATATGTGTAATAAAGAGTGAAATTGATAAAAATTTCTCTTTTAAAATTGAAAAGAAAAAAATGGTGTGGAAATGGCTATATAAGAGAACAGTAGCATGTGTTCCTGAAGTGTGTTTTGTACATGAGTTCCTGATTCTTCGTTTCTCACAGGTTTTCCTTCTGAAATATCGTGTCACTCTACAACAACCATGGAGTTGTTTCCCACCTCCTTCACACAACGGAACCCTTCTGCTGCTGTGGATTTCCTCTTCTCGGAGCCTGTTTATCCTCACTACTCAGAGCTTCGAACTTTCACGATGACTCGTGGAATCGGTGGAATTGAGTTTGTGGGTGCGGTGGGTCCACGTCCAAACTAAAATCTATGGGGCGTCCATGTCACGACACGTGTCAATATAAACACCTCATACGTTACCACTCCGTTTGCCATGTCAAATTCCGTCACATTTCGTTAAAAAATTATATTAAAATAATATGTTTAAATTTTATAGATACCAAACAAACCCAAAAAATTTTATAAAGACTATTTTAATATATTATGTATTTTATAGGAACGAAAATCATATTTAACCTAAAAGAAAATACTGGAGCAAAGCTTGAACATGTGTTTTTTCTTCCTTTCCCTTGCTTGTAGTCAATTAATATTAAAAAAACTTTATTTGATGCTGTATATAAAAAAGGATAAATTGAATTATTGTGTAATTTAATTTCTTAATTAAAATAATCGTTCTAGATTTGTTTTAAAATTTTAACAAAAGATTAACAAATATTTGTTATTTACATATGTTGGTAAGGATATAAACTAAGTGAATATAGGTTTCACTATATTTTTCTCTATTTTTGAAGTAAAATTCATATATGTTCTGTAAAAATTTATATTTGTTTCTATTGTATGAAATTTGAAATTTGATTATGATATTCATACAGGTGGCTAGTGGGATATACCATTAGCAAATCCAGAATATTAATTACTTTTTTTATAAAAAAAATTACATAAAGAAAAATAATATTATAAAGAAATTGTATTTTTATTTAATATAAAAAAGAAAAAATTTACATAAATCTTATAATAAAATAAGAAATTATATTTATATAAAGATTAAGTAATTATAAAATAATAATTACATATAATTAAAATTTTATAACTAAACATTTATTATTTTTACAAATGTAAAATGTGAAAAGAAAATATACCTAAAAATGAGTGAAATTGGGAGTGTTTTATGTTAAAAATGATTTTTTAAATAATGGTTAACTACATTCATAATTTTCAGTACTATTTTATTCTTCTTTGTTCTTATATATAAACTATAATCTTTTGGTGATAATGGTATAGTATTGAGGTAAACTAAAAAGAAAAGTTTAAAGGAAAAAAATTAATCTGAAACAGAAAACAGAAAAGTAATCTTGTTTATTATCATTTCTTTCAGGACATGACACAAAGATAATTTGTATTACATATATTTTTAATTTCTTGTTTTTCCAATGTGTTTATTATGTTCTATTTATAATATTAGGATATAGCAATTAACAAGTTTTTAAAAATAAATAACTCATTGCTGTAAGTATATATTATTTTAATTGTTATTTATGTGTAGCTCAATCCTTCATTTGTTTTTATAATTTCTTTGTATTTATTTCTTGAATTGCTTTATTTTGTAGTTATTCTTTGATTTGTTCGATTTTGTTTATTGAGATAATTTTTTTAGAGTTTCGAGGTTTATAATATTCTTGAAACATACTCAATGTAAAAATAATAATTAAAATAAATTTTTAAGATTATTCAACAAATTAAAAATATTTTAATAATTTAAAATAAAATTGACATGAATACCAAAGTATATATATATATATATATATATATATATATATATATATATATAATTATTTTATTCTCATATCTAATTTACAAAATATTGAGTATAATTATATTCATACCTTATCCAGATTACAAAATGTTAAGTATAATTATACTCGAATCTATGTTTGGATCAATATTATTATTTCTATCAAAATTTATACAGGTTGGATTACATTTGAATTTTATAATGTAAATTTATTAAACGATCTTAAAATATTTAAATATAAGTAAAAAACAAAATTATTGAGTAGAATTTTTAAACTTTTAAATGGTTATTATGTCCAGATAAAAGAGTTAAATTTGTCAATTAAGAGATTAAAAAGTTACTGAAAGTAAATTATAAGAAAATCAGTGTATTCTAAAATTACTGATAAAATATTAATTTTTAAAACTCTTGGTCTCAATCAATTATTTATCACACACAACTTAAGTTAACCAATCCTAAATTTTGAATTATTCTTAGGTTAGAAAAACTAAGAAAAGAAGAAGAGGGAAATGTAAACAGGAAATAAAAAGAGAAAAATAAAGATGGAGTTGAGGCTTGGCGCAATGTGTAGAAAGAGTATGGTACAGAGTAGTAGGGTTTATGGTTTAAGCAGTGTGTGAGAGTGTGGATGGAGGTTTAAAGTTTGCAGTGGAAGGTTGCGATGATCTCATAATCCCAAAGGCAACACTGTTGCGGTCTAAGTAATGGCTTATGGTTATGGTTATGGTTATGGTGCTTTCTCTCTTCTACTAACCAGACGCATTCGTTTATCTTCTTCCCTGCACCCCAAACCCTTTTATTCACTCTTTCATATCTTCGCCAAACCTTTCTCCACAACCCCACCAGACCCTAACCCTAATCCCAAACCTTCTTCCCTCTCCGCCCGTCTCAGCTTCGTCTTCGATCAAATCGATGCCATCGAAAAAGAGCGTTCTCAGAAGCACGAAACTCTTCAGCGCATTCGAGCCTGGCGCCAATCCAAGGACGCTCCCCCTCAAAATGACTCCCAACCAGAGCCACCAGTCTCCCTCCCCGATGAAACCCCCCCGGAGCCGCCGCCGAAGAAGGCCGTGGAGCTGGTGCACCCGTGGCCGGAGTGGATCCAGCTGATGGAAATGCTCGTGCACCAGAATTACTTCGATCATAGAAGGAGGGACGAGGATAAAATGGTCCTCGACTCAGGGTTCAATCCGCCTGAGGTTGCTGAAGGATTCGATTTCACCAAGGATTTCAAGAGCGTTCACATGGCGTGTCTCAATCACGGAAGAGATCGTTTTGATATATTGAGGTTAGTGCAGCTAAGTTACTTGAATTTGTTTTGGTGATTGAATGGGTTAGGTTATCTAGCAGAGTGACTAGCGATTTAAGTTTTTACACTGTTAACCAATAAAAATTCTGAAATGACTTTTAATATGGTTGTTGTAAAAGCCTACAATATTGGCATTCAAGGCAATTTCTGATTGATTGACGACATTTTAAAAACCCATTATGATATCAGTGCATGTATTATTTTCTCATGATAATATTGTAGCTGTTACTTATGCCTTTGTTTTGTCGAGGAATACGTAAGATTCTATGCGCTACAATGATGAAACCTTAGATGATTGGTTTCAGGTCCTTGTCGAGGAAGGATATTCAAGTTTTGGTTGGTTATGGATGCCCCACTGTGGACAGAAAGGTGGTTTTCTCTGCAAAACTTTTAAGAAAGCATGTTCACCTTGACGAAGGAGATGTAAGTGTAGCACAGTTTGTTTGGTGACAAATAAACTGTTAATTTTTTTAATGGTTGTGTGAATTGGGAATGTGGAAAGTTTGTTTGTTTGAGTTCTTATTCCATCTTCATGCGTAAGTGAAGGGAAGTTTTTGATTGAGGCCATTCAGCCGACACTAGATATTTAGATTACCTGTATTTGCGTTGGCAGCAAAGAAATTCTTTTTTCTCTGCTGACATTCTTTTTATCCCTACTCTCTTAGTTGGTCTCATCGTTTAATCCATTGTGCGTTACTCTACATTTAAAATACATATTTTGTATAGTTTTGATGAGAAATTCATTGATATCAGGTCTGTAGTTCCTGCAGCTTGAGAAACAATTGTGAAAGGGCATATCTGCTAACAAACAAAGAGGATGAGGCACGGACTCTTGATGTCATGCGGCTCCTGCTCACTTTTGGTTTTGATCCTGTTGATGGTTCAGTCATCAATAAGTCACTTCTTAAGCAGAAGTCTGTGAAAACAGTAGTTCGTAAATTACTTCATGAGGTTGTCAAGCTGAGTTCAGTTCCCATTGATCCAAATCTCCCCCCTCCTGTGATTAAAAAACCACCACCAAAAGTGAAACAACCACCTCCTCCTCCAAGGAGAAGAATAGGACGGGATGATGTTGAGATGAAAAAAGGGGACTGGCTATGTCCTAAGTATGTCCCCGAATCTCTCTGATTTATTTGCTATAGCAATCATAGTTTTATCAACTGGCCAGTGGCCACTGTCAGTTTCAAGTGAATTTCCATTTGAAAACCTTATTGTTTTAGCAAATTTATTTTTCTTGGTACTCCTTCTGAACAGAGTGCATTTATTTTTTGGCATACCCCTGATAGCTGTTGTTAGTCAATTTTTCTTTTTTTCTCTTCTTCTGGTAATTGAATATATAGGATTAGGCTAGGAAATAAATTGTGGATGGATAAGTTATTATTGGATGATGTTACCATATAGTATTTGATTTTCCTGCTGTTGAGCTAACATACTGCTGAACACTTCTTAGGTGTGAATTCATGAATTTTGCAAAAAATACTGCTTGCTTACAGTGTGATGCCAAGCGTCCCAAGAGACAGTTGCTGCCAGGAGAGTGGGAGTGTCCTGAGTAAGTTTAAAGTCCTTCAATTTTACCATTAACCTTCACTGTTAATGCTCTTCTCCCTCCTGTTTCTTTCTCTTCCTCTCGCGTGTGCTCATGAATAGCTGGCAATTATAATTAGGGATGAAAAGAAATTTCGCGTCCACAAATATTGCAGGTAAAATGTGCAACGGATACCAAATGGGATGGGTATTAGTAATATGGTATCTAACTCAGGTATGGGTATTATGGATACCTCCTACTAGGGGTGGCAAAGTGGGTTGGGCCCGGCGGGCTAGCATTTTCAACCCGCCAACCCGTATCAGCCCGCCCCGTCTAGCCCGCCAACCCGTTGGGCCAGGGGCGGGGCGGGCCAGCCCGCTGGCCCGCGAAAAAAATATAGCACCTCATTTACTCTCACTCATTCTCTTTAAATTTGGGAAAGTAGCTATATCTAAGGTTCCTTCAACACCTCACTGATTGTAATTTCTTTTGTAATAAACATTATGTCTTTTAGCTTGCACTTTTTAAATGTCATGTCACCATATACATCTTTAATATATTGTTGTAATTACAAAAATTCATTTAAATTGGACACAAACAAAATAGTTGCAAAGAAAAAAAAAGTCCAATTTAAAATCAAAGATAAAAAAATAAAATAAAAAATCCAAAAAATAGATTTTTCAAAAAAAAAAATAAAAAATATAGGCGGGCCAGCCCGCCAGCCCGCCTTATGACGGGGCGGGTTAGAAATTTTGGCCCGTATCACTATGGCGGGCTGGCCCGCCCCGCCCCGTTTTTGGCGGGCTCATGGCGGGATGGGCCTAAACGGGCCGGGCTGGCCCGACCCCTACCTCCTACCCGTGTTAGAGATTTTTATATGGATATTTTTTAACAATCAGGTGACTATGAATAATTGTTTAGAATTTGATTTTGTAGATTTATGTTTTTATTTAAACTTATGGAATTAAAGTTATTTTAAAGAAAATAATTTTATTTAAATTTATACTTTGCAATATAACTTATTTGAATTTGATTTTTTGGAAAGATTAATTTTATTTATATTATTTATTACGTATTTTTATTTGGATTATATTTTAAGATCAAATTTTTATTTGAGTTTATATTTTAAAAAATTATTGTCAAATATTCTTATTTAAAATTTTAAAAAATAAAAATAAAAAATCCACGGATATCCATAACTACCCGTGGGTATGAAATACTTGTGGGTATTTTTCGTGCAGTTGGTGGGTAGATGCTTTCCGTCTTGATATGTTGTCATCCTTATATTGGAATGTTAGAACATCAGATATGTTGTGATATGATTAATACTAATATCATGCAGAATTATGTTTACCAAACTTTACAAGGCTCATGTGACCCCTGAAGCTTCTATTGCTGAAATGCTTTTAGCTTGACTTGTTTATTTCTTATCTGGCAGGTGCAACTTCTTGAATTACAGGAGGAACATGGTATGCTTTCATTGTGAATGTAAACGCCCACCGGATGAGTTTCTTGAGAATAAAATGCAAGATAGAATACAGGGTTCCAAACCTAAGTTAGATAAGATGGGCAGCCGACAAGAGGTTTTCAATGCCTGGAATTTTGACTTTGATGATAATGAATCAGATGGTGCAGATGTAGCTGCGTTTGAGTATGCGGATACTCATGCCATAAATGAAGATTCCTCTTCTGGTAATAATGCTCAACATGGAAATCATAGGGGGTGGGAAGATAATCTTGACAAGAACAACAGAGTACAAGGATCTCCTGATGGAGAATATGCTAATCGTGATTTTTATAAACCTGGAATTGGTTTTGATGATTTTGAGGATGAGGATGATGTTGATAGTTATGAGCTAGAAACTACTCAAAATAGTAGTAGAAGAATGGAAACATCTAAAAGTAATTTCTCAGAAGATGAAAACTTGTCAGAATCAGAAGATATTAAAGGAAGTGATGATGAAAAGTACACAAGTCACAGAACAGCTTCTGGAAAAAGAGTACAATCCCGGTCAATTCACAAGAATACATCGTTCTCTGGATCTGAGGATGATGAATTTGAATTTGTTACAAAAGAGCAACGGTCCACTCTTTCCAATTTCAAATCTGGGAATGTTTCTGCTGCTGGCAGAAGAAATGGCAGAGGTCCATCTAAGAAATTAAGCTTTGGTTCTGAATCTGAGGATGACAATGGTGCTGGCTTATACTCTGATGAGGATGATGACATACATGAGGCATACTCGTTCAGAAAAAATAAAGGGGACAAATTTGATCCATCCAGACAGAATAAAGGGAACACCCAGAATTCTGGGAGAAGAAACTTCGCCAAAAACCGGAAGTCAGGATTTGTTGGTGGTCACCGTGAAAATATGTTCAGTGATGATTTTGATGGCTCGTCCCAGCAGTCTTACAGAAATGGTAGGGATTCTAAAGGAAATAGCCGTAATAGGAAGAGTTTTGAAGATTTTGATGGTCCGTCCAGACAATCATTTGGTGATGGCAGAGGGTCCCGAGGAATTGGCCGGGGTGGATCATTTGGTGATGGCAGAGGGTCCCGAGGGAAGAGCCGGGGTGGATCATTTGGTGATGGCAGAGGGTCCCGAGGGAAGAGCCGGGGTGGATCATTTGGTGATGGCGGAGGGTCCCGAGGGAAGAGCCGTGGTGGATCATCCCGGCAGTCTTTTGGGAATGGTAGAGGGTCTCGAGGGAATGACCGTAACTGGCATAGATTCGAAGACAGGGAACATGGCTCGGGACAGCTAAATAAATATAGAATGGACGAGAAGGATTCTGGGGAATTCAAAAACAGTAGGCGTGTAATTGAAAGATAGCGCTACAGCTCCATGAATACTGCTAATTGCCGAACACAAATGGGATACAAATCTAGCCTTTAAAGGTCAGACAATGTTCTTGAGATCATTTGATGGTTAAATTTGCTTGAAACGACTGGAAAGTTTAAACCATGAAAAAACTTTCCTCTCCAATTTACCGTACCCTGTCATTTGAAAAATAACAGTTCTTGACTTGGTTACCACCATTCAGTTCTTAACCTACGAGAGCAGTTCTGCTCTGCTATGCGGTGATAGTTCAATATAAGGATCGTGAATAACTGGCGTATCTCTTGCATATTTGGCCCATCGATTGAAGTGTCTTCTTAGTGACTTCTCAGAATCAATACTGTTGTAAAGTAAGCAACGTCTTTTTGGTAATCTGTTTAGTTGAACTGAACTTGCAACCACCACTTCTGTTCCTTCTCAATTTGCATATTGGAAAGTCGAAAATCTCTGCAACTGAACTGTAATGGGTTTCCAAAAGTAGCCTTAATTGGTGGCACTTTTGGCAGCTTAATATTATCATTTTCAGCCTGCTATGAGATGGATTTATTTTTCATAACATTCTAGTTTTCAACAAAATTGCCTAGGGAGATGGGTGCACCATCACCATACAAGAAAATGAAAAAGAAACTTGAATGAGCGGAGGTCTTGGTTTGTTTCATGAAATTCCAATTTTAAAAATTAAGTTGAGTCGTTTGTCACAAATCATTGCTGTTGGAGTCGGTAAATGAAAATCTATTATGCATAAATAAATAGACAAACATTATAAAAAGAATAGGAAGTTGTGAAGAATAAAATGTTCATTTTCTTAAATCACTAATTATTTTTTTTAATTATTTTTTTTCTATTGTTTTTGAATTTTTCTTGTTTCTTTTAATCTTCCCTTACATATTGTTTTCTTAGATCTTTTCTTTTTAAGTTTTCTTTTTCTAATTTCTTTTATTTTATTTTAAGTTTTGTCTTATTATTATCCTACTGAGGTTTTTTTAAGAGTCTTTGTTGAATTCATTCTTTTAACATTTTTAATTTTTTTTCTTGAATATTCTTTTTATTAAACTTTATTTTCTTTTTTTTCTTGAATGTTTTATTTTTGAATCTTTTCCTTTTAAGCTTCTTTATTAAATTCTTTTTCTTGAATCTTTTTATAATTTATCTTATTGATTTTTTTTTCTTGAAATTTTTTTCTTTTAAATTCTTATTAATTCTTTTTATTATTTTTCCTCTTCAATATTTTTTTTTGAATTTTTCTTCTTTAATCTTCTTTTTCTTCTTTTATTCTTTTTTAATTCTTTAAAAAATTGTCTTGTTATTCTTTTTAAGATCTTTTTTATGAATTTTTATTGAATCATTTTCTCTTAAGTTCTTTTAACTCTTTTTCTTAATTTTTTTTTGAATATTTTATATTTTTAAAATCTTTGAATGTTTTTTCTTGTTTTTATTTTTTTAATCATAATGTTCTCGAATTTTTTTCTTTTTTTTCTTAAATCTTTTATTCTTTTTTTAATCTTTTTTATTGAATTATTCATAAATCTTGTTTTTTTGAATTTTTTTATTAAATAATTTTTCTTTTTCAATTATTCTTAAACCTATCCTTTGTTGAATTTTCTTTTTTTTATTGAATTTTTCTTTCAATCTTTGATTAATTTATTGACTTTTTACTTCTAAATTCTTTCAATTTTGTGACTGAGCCTTATTCTTCATGAATTTTCTTTTTTTTAAAATATTCTATCCTTAAATTTTGTCAATTAGTCTTTAAGCATCTTCTTGAGTTCTTCTTCCTAAACTCTTTTAATTTTTCTTATTGAATCTTCTTTTTCTTGAATTTTAATCTTTCTTGCGTATTATCTTTTTCTTTTTTTTTAATCCTTTCTTCTTATTTTTTCTTTCTTGAGTATTCTCTTCTTCAATTTTTTTCTTTTGAATCTTATTCCTTTTTAATATTTTCTTCTTGTATTTTTATTCTTGAAATTTTTTTCTTGAATAAATCTCATTATTATTTTCCTGAATATTCTTCTTGAATTTTCATTGAATTATTTCTTTAGATTTTTTTATTTCTTCTTCTTCAACCCATTTTTTGTTGATTTTTTTAATCTTTTTAATTTTTTTTATCTTTTCCTTTTTGAAATTTTCTTCATAATCTCTTTATACTTATTTTTTTGGATCTTCTTAAATTTCCTCTTCTTAAATATTTTATTCTTAAATCTTTTTTATGAAAGTCTTTATGAATTTTCTCTCTTAAATATTTTATTTTTGAATCTTATTTAATATTTTTCTTCTTTCTTATCGAATATTTCCTTATTCAATATTCTTTTATTGATTAGATTTTAATTTTTTTAGTTAAATTTTTAATCTTCTTAATCTTTTTATTATATTTTTTTCTTGAATATTCTTTTATTCAATTTATTTTCTTGAATCTTTAATTATTTTTTCAATTTTTTTCTTTAATTTTTTTAATTTTTTCTCTTAAATTATTCTTTTTTATTTTTTTCATATTTTTCTTTTTTATTTTTTTCATATTTTTCTTTTTTAATCTTCTCTTAAATATTGTTTTCTTGATTTTTTAAATATTTTTTTATATTCTTGTTTTTGAATTTTTTTTATTATATTTCCAAATCTTGTTTATAGAATTTTTTTTAATTTTATTTAAATTCTTTTAATTCTCTTTCTTAATTTTTTTTTCCTTTTAACTTCTTCTTCAATTAAGCGCGTAACCATGATCGTCGATGTTACATATCAAGACACGTGTAAAACAAGAATGGCCTGATTCGATGGCGCGTAACCATCTTCGCACTTGAGCCACATTTCGAAAACAAACGTATATGGCATTGGTTAAACCATTTCGCGGCAAATTTTCTCTCTCTCTATCTCTAAACCCTCCCACTTCTCTCTTCTCTTTCGCCCGAACCCCTTAAACCCTACCACTCTTAAGCCAATTTCACCGTTCGATCTCTGATTTACCGCTTCAATTTCAATGTAAGAAACAGTTTCGGTCGATCTTCCGTTAATTTTAAGATCTTTTGGCATTTGACTGTTTTTGGCGGGTTCTTTACTGGTAAATTGGTAATGCTTTCATTTTTTCTAAGAAATCAATTTCTTGTTTTTTTTTGTTCTTGATGAAGGTATCTTGCTTCTTCTTGACCTTATATACGAAAAAAAACTATATGTTTATGTTTCTTTTTTTTTTAATTTTTGGTGCTGATAGATAAAGGATTTATGGCATCAACAAAGAAACCTAAGAATACGAACAAGTAGTTTTAGAGTTTATGTCAGGTCTTTTTCTGTGAAAGATGAAGCTGGCTGAAGTAAAAATAAGCCACGGGTACGTGTTGATTTGGTAGCGTTTCTGTGTTGAAATCGGGCAGGTGCAAATGAAATGCTGCTCAATGTTCTTCTTGGTGCCGTTATTGGGTTTTATTCAATGTGTAGTATAGGTATATACTTGACAAGAATTTGTCTTCTAAATGTACCTTTTGTTGAGTCCAGTCCATTTTCTCTGCATGCTCCAAACATTATTTTTCTCTTGGCCAAAGTTTGACATTTTTGCCTCTATTTGCTGTGTCCATTATGCAGAAGAAAAAGTTGTCCGATAAATTCACAACGATGAAATAAAGCGGTTTCATGAGTTTCACCTCTTAAATATATATATATATATATATTTTGATACAACACAACCAGACCTGTAACAGAATCTGCTCACGTACATTGTACGATCATAGTAGTGTCATTCACCAAATATAGCAACAAGATAATAATCAATTAACATAGCAATTTAGATATATCACCAAACAACATAATTTTATACTTCGACATCATTCCCGTTATGACCAAATATAAAACATCTTTCGGAAGATTCATTTATGATAAACAAATCCTATCAGAGGCTAACACTTGACCTCAATGTGGTCTGGGTCGGGATACCTAGGGTTAAGGTGACACAAAAACACCTGTTATCAAGAGTCAGGTGTATGCCTATTCCGAGAGCCTGACTAAGCATCCATCAACTTCTCACCACCTAATGCCCTGTCTAAGTGACTAGACATTAGTGAAATCGGGATACATCTATCCATGAGCTAACAAGTTTACTACTACTCCTTATTGTACAATACTACCTCAGATAATGTACAACACTTATGAATGGCCAAAAACAACATCAACACTCATCAGGGTCATACACTTGAAGTACACATATTTTATACTCTCTAATTTTTTTTCAAAGCACCACTAGCCACCCCCAAACTCTCTTGAACAATGAAATTCAATATATGTGCACTACATCTCACATGAAAATATGAGTCATTACAAATCAAACTATTTTTGCAAATTAAATTGTATTTTCATGAAATTTACCATTGTGTCATTGGCACTTGCATTTTCCAAAGTTATGGAAAACACTTTCCTATCTATCCCCCAATCAAGCAAGATTTTAAAGATTCTTTTTGCCATTTCATGACCACCATGTGGAGGATCTAATTTAGAGAAGGAAAAAATCTTATTGTTCAGTTTCCAATTAGAATCAACAAAATGGAGCAGTTACACAAATGTACCCTTTCCTGAGTTATGCATGTCCAACAATCAGATGTTAAGCAAATCCTACTACTAGCTTTATGCATTGCATTTTTCACCTTTAGTTTTTCTTCATCATGAATCCTCCAAAGGTTAGAAATAGTTGTATTACTACTAGGAATTCTTAACCTAGGATGTAAATACAAAAGTAACTCCCTAATCCACTTATAGCCAACAAAACTAAATGATAACCTATGTTCAATAATAGCTTGAAAGCAAATCTTCAAAATGATTTTGATTTATTTCTCTAGACTTCAACTTGCTAGCTTGATCAATTATCATATTTCCAATTTGTGCAGATTTTTTGTTTTTCCTTTAAGATGTCACACTTTTGCAAATGACGTAACATGGATGAGATGAAGTTCCTATTTTTGCACCACCACAAACATATTGATTACCATAATGGTTGTATTTGTCTTTTTTGTTACCATCTTTTACCCCAAGTTTAGTAAAATTATTTCAAACTTTAGATATGGTTGTTTTAGGCTTCTTCGTTGGTCTAAAATCATCAATATCTTCAATAATAAGGAAAATGAGTTTCAAATTCCATTATGTATATTGAAAGCATTAATAAAAAGAAAGTTACTCATACAATCAAATATCGATATATATATATATATATATATATATATACATATATACATATATACATATATACATATATACATATATACATATATTGACACAAAAAGTAGTATTAATTCACAAAACTCAAATAATTCCACTAAAATGTTAAATTTAAATACCTGAATTATACGTTTCGATTTGTCAATACTTTCTTCTTCCTGTGAGGTAAAGATCCCAAGCACTTGTGCAACCTATATTAATTCCAACAATATAATTAATGAAAATGCTATCACCATTACATAATGTAGGTTCATCACAAACTTCAAGATCCTTTCTAAGTAATAAAATTTACACCAGACAAAAAAAAACTAAAAGCTTGAACAAAAGGCAAACCACAGAAACTTCTAAAATCCAAAAAATTAACCATAAAAATAATATGTGGGAAACATTTATGGGACACAAATATCTTAAGACGACAAATTTTGCAAACAGAAGTTGGATTCATGAACAAACACTCATCTAAGATTGGATGAAACGTTGCATTTTGGATGAAACACAAGTAAACTGTAGTGTGGATGGAAGAGGCTGAAAAGTGCTATTGGTAGAAGAAGATAATCAAATTAACAAAGTCACTTGAGATCTCTCTCAAGAACCTTGTTGTGTCTTAACACAAGGTTCATTGTCGGTGTCTAGTCATGTGGGGCTTCACCGCTGGTGTTTAGAGTGGTAGCAAACAATAGTGGCTGGATGGAAAAAGAGAAATAAAAAAATAGGATTATATGAAGAAAAAAAAAGTGTTGTTCGTGATGTGTGTGTGCTATCACATTTAAGTTAAGCAAAAATGAGTGGGTTGATGGATTGGCTGACTCACTAAGGGTTCAACCCAGGTGAGCCGGGTAAAAGTGAGTTGGGTTGAAATATACCCACTTATTATAAATCTTTTATCTATTTTGGCCTGACTTGACCTATTTGTATGGTGGGCCAGGTTGACCCACCGGCCATGACCTATTTTGATGGCTCGTATGTTTTGATCATTTTTGTTCTTGTTTCTTCAGCTTTCAATCTTCAAGTCTTATAACTTTTGCAAATTCGAACGTTGCTTGAAGCTTTAATTTGCTCTTTAATTCGTCTTTGATCTTCGTTTTGTAATATCATCGACGATATCTTATATATCCTTCTTGCGTAGGGAAATATGCGTTCTTAGAACCATTGGACGTTTGATAAGGAAAAACTTTATGTTTTCGAATTTGTTACCCAATTTCGAATAGATCGTCTATTTCCTTTTTCGTTCTTAGTTTTAAACGTTGAACTTTGATTTAAAAAGAATTTCCTTTCTCGAAAATGATTTAATCATGATTTTGTTTCAATAAAATTTTGAATATAAAATCTGAGTATGATTCGACTTGCTTATTTTGAATTTTATGAATTTTGTATTGGTAGACTGTCTGATAGGCTTAACTTAACTGAGACCTATTAGGTGTCTTATACTTGTTATAGCAAGTCAGTTGTATAGAAAATATTAAATAATTATAGCATTATCACATATACAATGATTGAACACCTTCAAATAGTCTTCATTGATTGATTGAGACATAAAAGAAACGTCATGTTTAGACTATATATTATTTCTTTCCTTATAGCATGTAGCAGTTTCATACTGAAGAGTAGAAATAGTTGTCTATTGACAGACATGTAATGACTAATGATCATACACACCCCGTAAAACCTCTCGTTATAAGCTTGATTTAGTTTCAAAATTTAAATCCATTCGTACTTGCCAATTCCATCTATGAATCAATGAACTAACGAAATAATTTTGTGCAGTTATTTTAAGTATAGTTGAAACTACAAGTTGGAATTTACTGCCGGAGGTGGTAACTTCTATTGTTTGGCCTGTTGCAATGATAATAGATCACTATAATGTGCTGGTATGGTCTTTATGATTGCAAAGTTAAGTTTTATTACAGTGTTGTTACATGTTACTATATCAAATCCAATTTTCTTGATCTTAAATTACAAAATATTTCTTAATTTTCTTAGAATGTTCTACAATTCAAAATACATGTTAGACAATTAAGCATTTGGAAAAGTCTTAACCAAACACGTTATTTTTTAAGAATAATGGTGGTAATAACTACTTCTCATATATGCCTTTAGGAGGTGTACCCATAAGTTTTTCATTTAATTTTAGGAATTACTACGTATCTCTTAATTTCATGTGCAAAGATTAATCAGAAATTAACTAAATGTTAAATATATGATTAGTTGAGTTAAGTTTAGGGTTTAGGGTTTTAATTAATCTTATGAGTATATTTTGATTTTTAATCTTTTTATAAAATCACATTTTATAGTTAATCACATTTTATAATTAATCTTATGATTTTAGTCAATCACATTTTATAAAATCATTCTTAAATATTGAATAAAATTTACTTTTGAGAAATATTTAAGTCTTGAGAATTCTTTTATCTTGTTTTGATTTTTATCTTAATTTTCTTTTTCAAATGGCAAACCCTCATTCCACTTATCTTTTAGGAGTTCTTTTCAAAGGTAACATGTTCTCCATTTTTTTTTCTTAATCCATTTTCTAATTTTATTTAGGTTGCGAGAATGAACAAAACTCAAAGGAAAAACAAGTTGTAAAACAAGAACAGCCCCGCCAGGTTGAGTGAGAGAGAGTGGCACAATGAATGGTGCTTGAAGGGAGGATCTCGAGTTTTTGCATGATAGGAAAGAGGTATTTTTGTATTTGCAAATTGAAAGAGAATAAATGAGGATCAACGGTCTGAAAATAATTAAAAGTGATAAAAAGAAATTAAATTTGCTTTAATAAATGTTTCTACTTGTTTGTATTTATTATTTCAAAACAAAATACAAGTTAATCAATACTTTTATAAGTTAAAATAAAAATATAAAAAATGTAAAAATCCAGTAAAAGAAAGTTAAGCGTTATGAATTGGAATGGAGTTGTGAGGGGAAATGTGAAGTGATAATAATCTGGAAAAAGAAGACCCTTAAATTACAATGCATGGTGTGCTGCATACGGCTATATATTTGATCTTTTCCTATTTTATATTTTCTTTTCTTTTCACAGTTTCTCCTTCATTTCTATTAGCACTGGACACATGTGTTGCAAATGTGCCGGCACAGAGGAGAAATGATTTAGTTGGGATTTTTTAAAAAGAGAAAAGGATCCTCAATTTACAGAATTTTCTCTCCAGTTTCTTCTATCCTATAAAAGCATACGAGGGCAACAGCACCAAGGAAAGCTGGGATAGCATCTCAGAAAAGCAGTGCAAATAGAAAAAGGAGTCCTTCACATCACAACTAGCCTAACAAGAATCTGAACACATCACTTAAAGAAATAATTCCTTCCACACGCTTACTTCCAGCCTCCACAACCACAAGTCTCCTAACCCCTGTAAAGTGAAGCAAGAAACTACTGTCATTTTTCACCCTTTCCCTTTCTTGTAATAATAATAATAATAATAATAAGTAAAGAAAACAATACCAGGATTAGACAGCCGCTCCATCACTTCGTGCAACGAATCAGATCTCAAACACATGTGACATCTGTGACCGTTGTAAATCCCATAAGGAGAATTTGCATCTTGTCCCAGAAGCAATGCCTACATCCATGAGTGAAAATATTTCGACCCAGTTTTTGGTAACAAACAAAACCAAACAAATGTACTATCTATCACGCACTAATCACCTGGTGAATACTAATTTCGTCCAGAGATGTCCGAGCATATGCTTTGTCTTTAGCCAATGCAGTAATATCGCTGAGAGGAAAATAATGGGCACATTTCATATAGGCTTTATGAAACCTTTCAAAGTAAACGTATGAAAATCATCATACACATGGAACAAAAGGGGGAGAAAAGAAATACCACCTTCTTGAATAAATGTCAAGCAAAGAATCATTTTCATCCACAATCGGTATTGAGCTAACTTCAGCTGCAAAGAGAAAGTAGATTTGCTAAAAACGACATAAATAGGGTAATTATGCGTTTTACTTTAATACGTTTATGTAATTAGGTAAGGTAACAACTAGAAAGGGTAAAGATAAACCCATGTGTTCATTGCTTTCAATACAAATCAAATTTTATGCTAGATAATAGACACAGATTCAAATACACGTCTCTCTTTTCTCTCTCTCTCTCGCTCTCTCTAATATTCATCACATAGAATACAAAAATCTAGGCAAAAAAATGCCATGCAATTACTCTCACTTTTGCAACGCTATCAAAAATATGTTAGGATCCAATTGCAAGGTATGGACTTGGATTCGAAGAACGGGATTCTAGTGTGGGGTTTATAAGGCTTTGGAGTCTCCACCTACAGCAGCTAGCCTTTGTCGTGTGGTTTTCCAAGGTTCATATCTTACTACATAATAAATCATAGAGTGGTTCTCCAAGGTTCATATCTTACTACATAATAAATCATGAAAAAAATCGATTCATGGCCTCAGTGAAAGCTATTCCCTCTTGCCAAAAACAAAAATAATAATCACAAATGGTTCATGAAATGACACTTTAACTTGGAAAACTCCTAATGAAACATGGTGCGTACTAATCCATACAGATCAGTCAAACTTAAGCTTTTTTATACTTTCGGATTTGAGACCCAAGAACTAATACTTGCCAAAGAAATTTATTGTTTTTATTGGTTATTGTACAAATGAAAGGTGCCCCGTGGGTGCACAAACCCTCCTTCAATAGTGTTCCATTTCTTAATTGATATAATTATTTTAATTACGAAAAGGTCCTTGAAAGAATACCCTAGGAGTGAATTTGAAGTTTTTCATAAAAAAATTTAGGGTAAAAACCACAACTAGACAGCTAACCAGAACAAAATACTTTGTTAACTTCAAACAGAAGAAGGATCACCTTGAACAAACATTGACAGAGCAGCACCAAGAGAAGCACTTGGTCTCAGCATTGCAAGTGGCCGTCCATTTGGTTCCCCAACTTTAGGCATCCATGAACCCAAAGGTATCGAACCCACTGGAAATTGAAGAATGGGCAAAGAACTCAAGGAGTGCTTAAAATGTCTGCATATACCTGAAAATTTGACTCCATACATCAGTTCCAAATCCAACTTCCATACCATTTATTTATCTATAGCCAATTGACCAGAAGTTTACCTTTCAGTATTCCTGATAGGGAAGCAAGATGTAGCAATTGAGGAAATGAACCACCCTCTGAAGAATGGATGATAGGAATGGTTGAGACCTTGTTTCGCAAAATCTTCAAAGCCACGTCTTTTAGACATTCATGGGGTCCGGCCTAGCAAAAATATCTAATCATTAAGACTCAGGCTCACCTCCTGCCCTCTTATAGATGGAGGGGAAATCTAATCAGAATGAAGTGCTAGACTAATATTCATTTTCTTCAACATAAAATGTCAAATATCATCACATATATCAAAATAAACCTAATGATTTATATTAAACAAAAAAGGATAAATAGTATAGAACAAAAGGAGAAACAGATAACAGAGAGAAACAATGAACACTATTAACAAATCCATCCCACTAGATGAGGTTGCCTATATGGATCACACAAAACCATTGGACTTAGTTAAAGACCGAATAATTAGGGATATTATTCAACATGAGATCACTCTTAACAATTTTCTCCATCGTCCTTCCAGGTCTGACTCTCCCCATTTTCACAAGGGTAAACACCATGGAATCTACTTTCCCCACTAGGGCTTCTAGTTTTTTTAACTCGAAATGGAGAAAAATTCTCTACAGCATAGTCACCTTTTAGCTTCAGCAAAAAGCTGATAATAAAACTAAAAAGTGTCAGACATCTATTAGTCTAGACAAACAATAAGATCAATGAAAGTCCAAAGGTATCAGGACATAATAATATTAAGGAAAAGTCTTAAACTGTCAAATGTTTCACATTCATGTTAGTTTTAGGGTAGCCAATAGCTAACCATCCAAGCCTTAATGTAGCTCCACCCTTGACTTCTACTGAAACCTCGCATTCTAAAAAGATTGCATAGCACCCTGCCCCTAGCCTGATAGTGGACTGGACTGGGACATAGCCCAAACTTTCAAAGCCAGCAAAGGAACTCAAGCTAAGCCCAAAAGAAAGATCACTAAGCCCACATGGATGGACAACTTCTTAAATTAGGTCCATATGTAATTGAATACCATTTCCATCTGCAATTGTGAACATTACAGGTGTAGGCCGTAGATTTTCAGCCTATTGAGTATTAGTCTTAATAAGGACTACCCAACTTTTAATAATACCTAAATGGTTTTTTTTTTCTCTATTTAGATTTAACCCATTACTCAGCATAGTATCCTTCTATCATAGCCATAACAGCATCCACCACATGTTACAAAATAAACGTCTTATCTCCCTCTCACACTTCCTATATCTATCTATTACATACAGCTTAGAAGCATGACAAGACAAAACCTTCACTTCTAAAATAAGATCTTGTCTCACTTCTTTTTGTTCATGCAAGAGTATACACTATACATACAATCTCAGTTTGGCTCGTACACAATGTTTGGCTTGAAAGCCCAAGCTATGAACTAAATTGTACATTTTTTTCTTAAAATCAAACCAAATGGAACTCATGCATTAAGAAGAATGTAAATTGAACCAGTGGGATATACCTATATCTAAATGTCTTACAAGATATTCATATTGTCTAGGACTTATTACTCATCAATTATGTTGCAAATGCATTCCTGAATATGTCTGCTTACAACCCTGAACATATAAAAAGTTGACAATCTTACACAGTATGAAATTGGAAGAATAACTTAGAAAACACAAATTTTATCACAACTGCTCATGAGAACTTACATGAACAAATCGCCAGGGACGTGTTCCTCCATTACTATCAAGTGGTCTGGATAGCTGTAATTTTCCCTCTTTCCAGGCTGCTATAGTATGAGTCTCAAGTTGTTCTTGAGTCAAATTTGAACCATGATTTCCCAGCTGAAATTATGATGGTCAAATACCTACTGAATTTGTAGAAGTATACGTATACCTCATGCATTCCATTATAAGATTAGTCTGTTAATCATATATTAGATACTGAAAAGTACCGAAAAATTATCACGATGACATCGCGACGCTTCTTAAACCATGCATGTCTAACATTGGAAGGACTACGATACAAGGTATTTGCCTAGAGACAATAGCACCAACGATGTTCCACAATGCAAATACTTTCAAGGTTTTTTCAAAAGAAAGTCTTTTTACATTATTTTATATAAGCCCAAGTTATCTTGTAGCAGTTCAATAAATGATTTATTATTAGCCTAAAATGATGGTAACAAGATTCTTTTAAAATATTCAAATTTTTTTACAAATTGCTAAGTTTTTACTTTAATCAATTTGTGACCAGATCTTAAGTACCTTAAAATATCATTGTTATAAAATTACAATTTGTAGGACACGGATCATGACATTTACCAAAAACTGGCACAGGAGAGTTGCATAAATGTTTTATTCTCCACAAACCTCTTTCAGTATCAGAATGAAGTCCATTGCACTAAGAACTCCAACAAACTGGCTCCTGCAAAAATCCCATAGAGGTGCCATAGATATGCCCTGAAAGCAAAATGCATTCAAATTCATACAAGGTAAACTCATACGTGCAGATGGACAAAACTTCCACAAACATGGCATGTGCCCTCATGTAAGCTAAAAGGAATGGAGGGGGAGGCACAATATTAAATGGAATAAAGAGGCGGGGAAAACCTGTTCATAAAGAACATGGAATGCTTGCTTAACAGGTAAATTTATATCCAAGGCAATGATCTGCAATTATAATAAACCAATCAAGAAAAATTAGTCAAAACAAAGTAAATTTCACATTCTTATTGAATAAGTAGGGAATTGAGAAGGTAAAAATATTCAAACCTTCCCTGACTCAGGAAGCAAATCATAGGCAGTATGCGTAGACAGGAATACAGATATACGGTGGCGAGAGACCTCCAGATCAGACACGGGCATCCTGGAATTAGCTTCCTGGTAAATTATGATGTCATGTCAAGTATCCTTTTTGTATTGCATATGTGTCTAAGACAACAAGGAATTAAGAGCTAAGGTATGAAATCTGACACTATTTGAAATGACATTGCATATGAAGAAAATTAAGATGTCTAATTATTCAAAGCAAAAAGAAGACTAAAAGATCCAAATCTTTTCGGCGTCATTTATTTTATTTGTTTAGGATAGTTAAAGGAAGGAAGGAAGAAAATTTAACCATAGAGTAATATTCCGATATTTGTAATGAGCCTCAACAAATTGTTCCAGGGTATGGTTCATTCCCAATAAAATAGCAGGACCTTGTTTTATTTTATTTTTATGCCCAAGGTGAGGAGGAGTGCAAAATTATATTCCCATGGAAACACGATAAGTTAGTTTCTGACTTAACTATAGCTTCCGATTCTTTTACTTTTTCTTCAAATCGTATGAATTTTTAAAAAAATTCCTATAAAGGTTAATAATATCCAACAAAATGCATTTTGAATTTACACCCAAGAAAATTCATGTTTATAATATTCATAAGAATGTCATTTCTACAAATTCAATATTATACCATAAAACAAGCACCACCTAATAAAAAAGGAAAAGGGGCAATCGGATAATCTCCTAAGCAAGGTAATCAATAGAACAAGACTCTCCATCCTTTTGTACTTCTAATGCAAAGACTACATTAAATATAAAATGGGGGCTAACACCAAAGAGAGACTGGAAAAAGATTCTGTCCCATCTTATATTACACTACCATAAATCCCTCCCGTTTTAAGTTATTCCAGAGGCACCTGAAGCTAATCCAAAGAAAAATCCAAAATAATGGAGGTTGTCTGTGAGCCATTCTAATATACAATATGATCAAATCCTTCACGGTAGTAGGAAAATGGTAGGTCCACAAGCAAGTCCAATAATTCAACAAGAATCACATTGGCCTGTTCTAGTGACTTTATTTTGCCATGCCACTGTGGTATATGATGAACAAGGCAAATAAAGTCACTTTAAAACAAACAAAAACATCATTATTTCTTCTAAATAGCTGATAAATCTCACTCTTCAGTAAACTCTGACTTCAGTAATTCATTAAACTGGGATTTTACAGTCACATGAACAGGACTACAAATGCATATATGGTTTTCTACAGGAAACAAAGAGATGTTAAAAACATAACACTGGTGATGCAGAGGAGAATCGATTCCTCAAAGCCAGCCTGTAAAGAGGGGAGAGCCTTCATATTAAATGGAAATTCAGTTTCTGCCACAGAGCCAACATGAGAATTCAAGCTCTGGGACATTCCTGATGTGTTGTATTGGAAAATTCCCAAGTCCAACATCAGTTAGAGATAGTGTCAAAATACAGAATATAAAAGGGGGTTATAAACCGATTTTGTAATGTTGAGTAAGACCTAAATCATTTTGTAAGATGGTATATTAGAGATAGCGTCAAAATACAGTATATAGTGGCGGCAATCCTCACCCCTTATAAGCCGGTTTATTATAGGGTTGACTTAGACCTAAACCACTTTGTAAGATGTTGCAAAGTGCACTCCATCCACACAAGTGTCAATATCAGTCTCAATGAGAATACTATCCAAACACAAAAATATAATAACAGCAAAAGGAGGAAAGGAAACTTACCATATTGTCAACCTCCATTTGGGATCTACCAGGTGTTTCATTACTTAAGATGGAGGGTAAAATATCTGGTTCTCTCACTAAATAAATAGTATTCACTACTCCACAGCTTCCACTTACAGATGGCTGCTGCTCGTCGTGCCGCCACTCACCATCTACATTAAATTTGTACTGCACATGAATGGAAACAAGATTTTCCATGTCAGTATAAATCAGTTACCCTTTGAATATTGTGTTTACCACTATTTTAATGTTTCCTAAAACATCACAGATATTATATCAACTAGGTGGGTTATATTAAACATACTAACACTATAAGTGATTGTGAAAGGAAAGAAAGTAAAGTACCACTTATAGATAAATCAAATATTAAATCAATATTTTTCAAAAAAACATGAGACAAACAAATCTGGATGTGCCAAAAAATGTCAGCATGTGAGTTCTATTCTATTCAACATTTGTTCGGTGATAAGAAAAAATAGAAACCCAACCTGCCAAATTTCTTCAATCTAGCTAACAAAAATTTTATATCTCCCATAATAAGAAAATTAATTCCCAATAGAAGATGGAAAACAATCATACAGATGACAAAACATTTTTGTGACACTAAAGAATTGGTAGAACTTATAAAAAATATCACATTGAATTTTTATTCATGAGTTGGAATAATGATCAAATAACTCTTTCCCCTCTTTTTTTCAAAATTCGCCCCACCTCCTTTCAAGTGGCAACCAATACATGAAAATTTATAACCATTTGGTTTGACAACACATTTTCTGTTTTGATTTTTAACTTAATTTCAAAAATGCCACATTGTTTTCTCCTTATTTCCTATTTTTAAAAGATTGTATAAAAAACAATAAAAACTTTTTACTGTTTTCTGTTTCCTATAAAAACCAAACAACCCATAAGAATCTTTTTTTCTCATATATTATATAAATTAGAGGAGGGTGAAGAGAGTAGAAAATTCAATATAACAGAAATTGCTCCTTCAAATATACAAGGCTTGATTATGTAGTCAGTAGTTTTGATGTTAAATTAAACAAGAGAAGAAAACTTATACAGGATTTCAATTTTGCAAATAGGAAATAGCTGCAAGTCAAATTTAGATCATGTCAAAATTGATAGGGTGGCAGCTCCAGCAATATGGCATGCTTCAAACTCATGTGCTATAGTTGTTGATAGAGGATAGTCTGATTGGCAATCTAAGTCATAATATACTTAAAAAGTTAAATGGTTCTATTTACTGAATACACCATTAGTCTAATCTACCATACAATTGACCATCCTTCTCTGAGAAAACAAGCTTGCATGATTTCCCCCACTGTCAAAATGACACAAACTACCCAGAGCTTTTATCATTTATCCAACCATCAATGTTTACTGTTCACTCTTTACAACAACTCCAACGGGGCAAGACCAACTCCCTTGCCTTCTATGAAGGCCACGCCAACTTTTACCCATCAATTACTGGTACAAACTCCTAATGAAAGTTTAAAATCATCATGAAGTTCCTTACCAATTTCCACAAAATTTAATTTAAAAACACAACCATGAAAGTTGAAGTTTTAAAGTAATTAATTTACAAGCACACTCCTCTTATTTGGTTTTCATTTTTTTCTGGCAAGATGAGCAAACACAATTTGACAAGATCATCCCCATACACTGATCTTTCAAAGACAAGCACGTGCTTTTGAACCTAACGGTAATCAAGCACATACATACAAGTAAACCAAGTAAAAGTGTCAATCGTACTAAGGATTATTTCCTCATGTTTGCCAACCAAATTCACATAGGAAAAACAACCTGATGAAACCCCGGCATTAAGTTGCAAACAACTTGAAACACAGCAGGGCACCCCTCCATCGGAGACATAGCTATATGATCTGACCATCTGTGAATATGATACAAGTCAACATTAGTAAATCAATTCCCATTCCGAACATCACAAAAATGAGAAACCACAAAACAACATCTGTAACACTGAATAACGAAGAACAAGTATCATAACGACGAGTAGCGTTTTAATAAACAAGATACCTCGTGAAAGAACCACTTAAAAACACCCTTCTTCCTCCATAAGGCCACACAAAGCGTTGAGGAATCAAAATGGATCCTGAAACTCCACTTCCCTCACATGCCCCATCCGGAACAGGAGCAAACATTTCCCCCAACAAATCCAACACCTAAAATTCAGAGCAACTCTCCAACTTCGAACAACCAAGTCACGAATCTGAACAACCAACGACGGGAATCCTCGGAGCAGAGGACCCCCTCTCCTCAGAAATGGAACATGCAGTGCACCTTCACAATCAACGCCACAGTCCCGATTGCAACAGCGAAAAGCTTAAAATCTCGAGCAATGTTAATCGAAACCTCGTGATCGATAATTCACCGCCTGAAAAATCAACGAATTACAGTGACGACAATTAAAAACTAAAAGAAAAGTTCAATCGAAAGCACCGTTGAGTTTGGAAAGGTGAGTACAAATTGGGTGTAATCCGTCACAGGCAAATGCGCGGAATCAGCAGAAGATGATTTAGGTCGAAAGGAGAGAGAAACGATTGTGTTTGTGTCTGTGATGCAGCGAGCGAGGGAGCGAGAGAGAACGAGAAATGAGAATGGAAGAGGGGGAAGCACTAATTAAATAAATAAATTCATAAATAAAATTAAAAATAATAAAAATGGCAGGCACAGAATAAAGGGAAGAGAAACTGGGAGAAAATACAGTGTGCAGGGGCTGTCATGTAATTATGCGATTCACATTTCATTTCAACACCATCTACTAAAACTGGGTTCCCAAGCTAATAAACAAATCACTGCAACTATAAATATTTATATTAATTCACCAACTCTAAATATTAACTTTAAAAAATTATACTATTATTTAATTTAATTATATAAACTGACATAATAAATATTTATGTGTAAAAAATTAATGAATTCTGACACAATTATTTTAGAACTCATATTTAGAGTAATTTTTAATTAATTAATAATATAAAAGTATTTGCATTGATGGTATATCAAAATTAAATTTATATAACCATTAATGATGTACGCTAGTTAAATTTAAATGGTTTTACATTTTTCATAACACTTTAATCATATCATAACTAATAATTTAATCAGGTGTTATATGCGATAAAATGCTAAATTTACATAATTTATAGTGCTTTTTATAAATGGTGATGGACCCTGTTTGAGAGTAGAAAAAGAAATAAAACAAGAGAATAGTAGAAAGTAAGGTTTACTTAACTAGATAAAAAAGAATGAAGATAAATGGAAAAAAAGAAGATAACTTTGTTTTTCGTTTTTTTAATTTTTTAATTATTTATTTTATTATTATAAAAAAACTCATAATTAAATTTGATGTTGATAGTTTATCGATCATCCTAATTGATTATGTTTTTCATTTTTAAACAAGTTCTTTTAAAATATTTATAACATAATTGATTATGTTATGATCTTTTTTTACGTTTTTAGAATCTTCCTCTTTCAATATGGTATGTGCAATTTTCACATGAATCAAAATTAATATGGTATGTATATTTCCCACACGTTATATGTAGAAAAAGGCTAACATGATTCTCTTTATATCAAACATTGACATATTATAAAAAAATCGATATTATAGGTTCATTTTTTACATTAGTTACAAAAGATATAAAAACTAAACCACTTTTTATATCGATGGAATTTATATAATCTCTAAACTAGTAAAATATATAAAATAACTAATATAAAATTATATAAATAACTAATATAAAATTATATATTTTTAATTAAGTTATTATCGTCATACATATTGGTACCCTATTATGTTGTCATCACATATAATTGCCACTACAATAGGTAAACCTTAATCGAATTCTCTTTAATTGTTTTTGCTTTATGTTGAGTGTTGTGAGTTTAATATATTTTGTGTTGTTGGTTGAATATTTTGCCTTGTGTTTGTTTATTGATGTTTTAACTATTAATGCTAACAAAATTTTCTGTGTTTCTTAGTTCAATTTGCTTTTTTTTTAGTTCATTTCGATATTCTTATTAATTTTAAAACTTTAATTTTAAAAAATTATTTGGTCATTGTCCCTTTTACAAGTAAAAGTAAAATATTTAATATTATGGTCATTATAAAAAAAAAAAAAGAAGAAGATGAAAAGTAATAAATATTTATGAGTACTTTTATTTTAAGAAAAATATACATATATTTTTTGTCGATTTTTTTCAATATCCTGAAATTTTTTTTCTAACTTTTTTTATCTTTAAATTAGTTTTTGTGTGTTAAGATAGGTATATGTCTATCACTATCTTTTATTTTATTATTTTGGTAAATTCAAATATGGTATAATATTAACTGATAGAAAATTATGATATTTTCTTAAACAATTGTGTGATGTAGTGAAGGAAAACTTTGACAAAACCTCAAATATAAAAGTCCTTCATGTTTTATAGGATTTTTTTTATTAGTAAAAAAAAATTATAACAACCTAAGCACAATAATTATTTATTGTTTTTTAAATTCATTTTATTCAAAAGTAATAAAGTTAAAAATTGTTATAAAAGTATAAAATAAATTATAAAATTAAATATGTTTTTAATTTTTATGTGTCATCGTTGATCATTTATATTTATGTATAAAATATAAAGATGAAATAGATCAAAAGTTTTTTTCGGATACGAAACACAATTTTGACAAATAATTTAGAAACTAAAAATATATCTAATCATAAATTATATTATGTAATTTTGAAATTTAAATAATTTTGAAATTTTTGACCATGAAGTTGTCTGGTATATTTGATGAGATTGCGGACACATATGTTGAAGACGTAGTTTTCAAATAGTATGCATGTATTAGTGAAAGACATAACATATCAAACAGATTTTTCAATATGTTCCATTAAAGTCTCTTGGAAGGTTTTGGCCTGTCATGGCGATGGCTACTTGACAAATGTCTCCTCTTCCACCCTCATTCAAAGAGGTCCCATTTAAGATGTGTTAAACACGTCTTTTGCAATTTATTTTATCATCATCGCTTAATCTCTTCTTCTATATCAAATTAAATCCATTAAAATAGTATAATTACTATTCAGCATTTTGAAATTTATTACTTAACATATGAAATTATAAATAAATTACTCTTAAGTTGGATATTACCATCCCTCTGATATGGCGTCTACGTGGATTTACATTTTTTTATTTTTTTATAAAATTTTAATGTTAATATTTTAAAATAATTTATGGATTAAATAAGTTTTATCCTAGGATCTTAGATCTTCAAGTAAAAATTATTAATAGTGTGAAATTTGTATCCCTAATTCTTATATTTAGAACAGAAAGAATGATTAAAGGAAAGAAAAATAAAAAAATTGAATGATTGTTAAGCATGATGTTTGTTGTGTGTAAGTGATAAGCAATGATATTTAATTGAGAATGGGACATTTGATTTGCTTAATTTGAAGATAGATGTTGTTAAGCTCCGTTGATGGTCTTGGTTTTATCAAAGGTAGGTTAGTCTTTTAAGTTATTTTGTTTCATCACGTAATTCTTTATTTCGTTTCTTGCTTTTTCTCGACTCTGCATGAGAGTTAGAATATTCCTCGTATGTTCATTAATTTAATTATTTTGCTTCAAAACAAAAGTAAAATAAAATAAAATAATTTAATTATATTATATTATTAATTAATTTGAACCAAACTGAATAACAGAGTAAGAAACAAGTTTAAAACACGACTAAGCCATAGTCTAAAACATCACTTTCACTTCATTTCACAATATATATATATATATATTGGCTTCTACGTATAGGTTAAGTTGAGAAACAAAATTAAAAAAATAAGTTTAATTTTAGATTCAGATTATTATTTTTATGATCATGGTATTTTATATTTTTGGATTTGTACATGTATTAATACTATTTTATTAATATCATATTATAAATGAATTTCAATTATTAACAAAGTAGAAACGCGAACTATATATATTAAATAACATTTTTTACGATGCCTTATAGCTTGGTTAATATATGATATTTTTACTCTATTATAATATGTATTTTTTGTTTAAAAAGGATAGTTTAGGAAAATACTAAAAATTAGTAAAAATTAATATATTTAATTAATTTCTAGTTTGAAGTTACTTTTTTTATGTATAAAAAACTATAAAGATTTTTTTATCTTTTTATATTCTTATTTTATTTTTAATATATTTTTAAATTGAAATAAAAATGAATTATTCGGAATTTAAAGACAAGTGCAAGTATTTTAAAATGTAATCAATTATTTTTTTCATAAAATTATCATTATTAAATTATTTACAATCAAATCTATAATAATTTATAAAGGAAAATGATTTTTTTAGTATATACCTTTTATAGTTCTATTTTATCTTTAATATATTTAAAGTTAAATAAAATTATTCAAAATTTAAATATAACTGCATATACTTTCAAATGTAATAATCTATTTTCTTATGTTACAAGCACTATCAAATTACTTAAAAGAAAAAGAATATTTAAATCTTAAAAATAATTATATACACTTTAAAAAATATAATTATCTTTTTTAACCACTATTATTAGATTTTTTTTTTCTTAAAATATATACAGATAAGAAGAATTTAATATAAAAATGAGAATATAATAGATGTGGTTACTTTTTTATTGTTTCTTTTATTTTTATTTTGTTAGTAACATGTTTAATCAAGTTTATAATTTAATAATATAACTTTTTAAATATGTTTCGTTCAATTTTATATTGAAATTGATGTTATATGTTATTTTATAAACTTATTGGTTATAAATTATATTATGAGTACGTTAAGAAAGAACTATTATTGTATATTGTTATTGATGATTTTAATTAAAGAAAGATAATTATACGGTTGAGGTTGAGTTTTAACATTCATGTATGAATTTTTGAAATATGAAATCATATAGTGATGTGCCACCATTCAAATATGGTTCAAACATTCATGAAATTGTATAATAAATGTTTTTTGGAACTTGTTGGAGTGATTCTGCATAACATCACTTAATTGATGAGTGTTAAAATGTGGAGTGAGCATCTATGCAAAAAAAAGATAACATAAACTTTGTTTTGACACAATATGGTCACTTAAGATGCAAGAATTCGCTCAATAAGATAAATGTCATATCTAATTTTTCTCCTCAAAAGTTATATTCATTAAACAATGTAATCTTAATTTTGGATGGAAGATTATTGAGGTGAAATAAGCTTGCTCAAGTAATATTATCTTATAGTGGTAGTGGTGGTCATTTGGTTAACATATGAAATTGTGTATTTATATATCTAAATGTTGCAATAATATACGTATGTACTATGTTTATTGAAGCATACAATTGTATAATATACTTTGCATTGTATATTATATGTGTCAATACACGAAACTCATTAAGAAAAGAGAATAATCTATATTTCATTGATGATCCAATTACATAGGTAAAACTTCAAGTGTGAAACATTATAACAAATTCTTATATCACAACTTGTTATGAAAAATAACCAAACTGAGGTTAATTTTTAATAATGAGTTTTCTCATGGGTCAAATGTTAATATCTATTAAAATGTGAATATTTTAGAAAGTGTTAGATGTGACAAATTATATCATTAGAAGGCAATTGAGATTTTCTATTCACAGTGAATTGTTTGTATTTGTTGTATGTATATAATATGATGTGAGTTATATATGTATTTTATTGCATAATAATTTTAAAATGATTGGTTTACTTTTGTATGTATAAATTATTATAAAAATATTTGATACAAGAATATATAAAAATTTATTAATGTTGCTTCTAATTCTGGCAAAGAAAGTTAAAAGACATGGAAATGTGATAAAAGACAATACTCAATTTGAAAGAAAGATAATAATAATTTTAGTGAAACACTTTACATGGGAAGAAAACCATTTTGAAAAAAAAATCAATTAAAAATATATTTAATAATTATTATTTTTAACAATATTTTTCTTATTATAATAATAATTTAAATATAATATTAAAGTGATTAAAATAATATTAAAATAAAAATAAAAATTAATAGTAATAAAAAAATTATATATTTTTCATTCATTTTTATTTTCTTTTCTTTAATCTAAACAAGTTTACTTTTGCAATTTCATTTTTGAGTCTCTTAAATCTATCATCCAATTGAAACACATATTAAAAGATAGATTGAATTTGAAAGATATTTATTTGTTTTTATATTTTGACATCAAATATATTACACCTAATTTATAGGAACTTAAAATTTCAGTTATTTATATGTTTAGGAACTTAAAATTTTGAGAAGTTCCAATAGAATCAAAGTTAAACTCATTTGAATATTTTTAATTTCCTCTACAACATGCTTTTTCAATCTTATTAAAATATGATTTGTCAATATTCCATTTTTCAAAAGCAAATGAAAAAGTCTTTTACCCTTTTAAAAGGAACTTCACAACAATGATAAGAAGAAAGTTTAAATTTGTAAACAAGTGTTAACTAGCAAAGTATTAGTGTAGCTATGGAAATCATGATTATATTACGAAGATAATAAAATTTTACATTGAATAAAAAAAAAAAAATATTAGAATCTAATTTGTTATGGTAAACCAAAATAATAGGACATAAAAAAAAAACATGTGGAATTACGTTTATGATGAGTAAAATGATTATTGAGACAGCGGTTGAGTGTTTTTGATGTTTGAAAAGCAAATGAAAAATTGTGGAACACGTGAATACGTTGTTTGCATTTGTGAAGAAAACTGTTTAGATTAGCGAGGTTAGCAATTATTGTGGTAGTATTGTATTGCTGAGATGTAATGGAAAAGATGAAGAAAGGATGTGAGGGGTGTTGGGATGAGTTTGGATGGAATCTAGGTGATATGAGGTTGGTTCAGAAAGCAAGCTACATCTCATCATAGGGAGCATTGATTTTACTGCCAACCAAACGGACCCCAAGAATCTGTTCTTTTGTTTTCCCTTGTAGCCAACGATAACGAAATGCAAACTAAATCACATACTGCCATCTTCTCCTGGGCCCTTCAACATTAATTCATCCTTTCATTTTTCTTAAGTGCTATAAATTCTCCATCCACTTTCTTTTCTTTTAATTATCTTTTATTTTCTATACTCTTATTTACATTTTAATGGTCAACTATGATAATACACTTTATATGTGGTTCTTCTTCACTATGCTTCTTTAAGTTTAGATTTCCATCTACTCATATTAGAGAATATTCATTCGTATAATTTATATTTTTATAAATAGTATTTATCTTGTTAAATTTATCCCATCAATTTATATTTATAAAGATACATTAAATATTATGTTAAATATGTTTTTAATTTTTAAATTATTTGTCGTCAAAATTGTGTTTCTTTTTAGAGTAAATTTTGGACTTATTTCATTCTTGTACTTTGTAAACTTGTGTAAATAATCCTTAAATATAAATAAAAACATCTTTAAAGAGAAGAAAATAAGATAAAAAGAAAAAAAGAGAGTAAAATAAGCTTAAGAGATAGATAATAATGAAGTAGGAAACTATAAAGAAGGAAAATAAAAAAATAAAAATGAATTCTTACATATCATCAAGAATCATTTACATCAATTTATAAAACACAATGATGAAATAGGTCTAAGGTTTGCTCCAGGACAAAACATAATTTTGACAAATAATTCAGAGACTAAAAACATATTTAACCCTTAAATATTTTAACATTTGTTTACATAATAATAATTTATACAATTTATTAAATTATATATAATGATGAGAATTTTGAATTAATTTAATAGAAGTTTTATATTTTTTGTTAGTTTTTATTCGGTTATATATTTGGTGATTTGACATAACAAAATAATTTTAATAGATTGCTTCTTTCTAAACTTCCATACTTTTCCCATGCATCTCTATAATTTTTAAAATTGACTATTTTATCTTTTTTTTTTAAAAAAACTTGGAATGAATGTTTCAAAATTTTCATAATATGTATTTTGGAAATGGTATTCTGAAATATAATTTTTATAATTATTTTTTGGAAAAGACTTTTTGAAACAAAATTTTACAACTTCTATTATTTCTGTGTGGGAGTGCAGGAGGAAAGTATGAAGGTGCAGGAAGAAGCAACAAAACAAAAAGGGCTTATCTCGTTTCAAATGATGGTCCAATAAACCAAAACAAAAATGACATTTGGGGTACATGGCCCAATCCCCATCACAACAAAACACACTGCAAATAAATCAACAAGAGCAACGTGCCATGTAATTTCTTTTAGACGATTGTATATATAATTTAGGTTAAACCAATGATGTATAACATTTATATAGTTACCCTAATGCTTCTAACATGAGATAAAGTTTTCCAATAAAAAAATCTAACTTTAAAACAAATTATGATTTATAAGATTTTAAAAAGGTATAATTAAGGTAGAAAAAGAAGTATTGACATATTTTTTTTATGTTTTAGTGAAAAGTTAGTATAATTTTTAAATAAACAAAAAACTATTGTTATTATTTTAGATATGAAGCGATGTGATATTGAATGTAATTTCAAATACATTTAATATAAAATAAAACGAGTAGACAAGATATGTAATTAATGTTGTGTAAAAAATTAAAAAATATATCTTTCTTTTTAAATAATACCCTAATATGTTATCAAATTGTACAGCGTTGTATTGGATGAAAAAGTTGATATGAAATTACAATAATTCTAATAAATCAATCATACCATTTATATTTATAGAATTTAGAAGAATGAAACATTAAAGTATACTTTGATAAAAGGTCTTATTATGTTTTCTAAAAATGTTGTACTATCTAACAGTAATTTTTAATTGAATTATATGATTGAATGAATTGGTTCTAATTTAATGTAATATTTTGTATTATTTGAGTTAATTTAAATTTGATTGAAATTAGTAAATGTTGTTTACATTTTTTTGGCATACAAAAAGATGATAATAAAAATAAAAGAAATACAAAATATAATGACAGTTAGAATGAAATATATTTTTTATTTGGAAAATTATATTAGTGTCAAATAAATGAGAATAAAAACAATTTTTAAATTGAATACCAATAAGGACTCAAATCAAAATGATTTTATTTTATTATAAAGTCAAACAAAACGTATTTATATAATTTCTAATTTTTTTCAAATCCATCAATATATGTTAATTGTTTTATGAAATATCATTAAATTAATTGTAATATTTATATTGATTAAAAAATGTATTTATAAACTTTCAAATTTGGATAAAATGTCATTAAACTAATTATAATTAATTCTCTTCTTCACTTGAAATTAATTTGTATTTAAAATTTCAAATATTTATACTGAATGATCGCTTATAATAATAATAGAAAAACTAGAACTTATACATGATTTAATTAAATCAATATATACATATGATTAAAGTTAATTTACATATATGAAATTTAAATGAGGAACTTTAGTGTTGATTTTTGTACTATTTTAATTTAATTAATTCAGTAAGCCTTGGCTGTTTTTTATTATAAAAAAGATAACAAAAAATGAAATATAGAGCGTATAATGGTAATTAGAATGAATACAATAAAACAATTTTCCATTTAAATTTTTATATGGAAAATGACATTAAAGACAAATAATGCAAACAACATTAACAAATTTTAAAGGTCGCAACCATGAATAAATGAGAATAAAAATGAAAAGTAACAATTAAATACCAATGCTAACAAAGATCAAATTGATTTATTTTAAATTTTACTTTATTCAAGTCATACAATCTATTTAAATCAATCAGTATATACATTATTTTTCTTATGAAATGTCGTTAAATTTATTAAAATAATTATCTTATTTAAAATTAATTTACATTTAATAATTTTTAAATAAATTATATTGAATGATTACTTATAATAATTGATTTGCATTGAACTTATATTCCGGTTATATTAAATGAATCCACAGATGAAATTTAAATAAAACAACTAAATCTCCTCTTTTGGGATACTGTTGAAATTCATATAAAGAATCTTTATATTAAGGAAGAGTAATAATTGACTTTTTAAAGCTGGATATATATATATATATATATATATATATATATATATATATATATATATATATATCAGCAAATTACTGTTTAAATTACTAAAATATATTTAAATTATTAAATAATTTATATTAATTGTATTTTTTCTTTACTTTTTAACTTGTTTATAAAACATAAATTTAATACTTTTATAATTATTTAATTTTTATTAAATTATTATTTAGTATTTTAATTTAATATTTATATAATTGTAATTTTTGTCTTTATATTTGACATGAAAAAAAATAAAATATGTATTCTTTTCATATTAAATTTATTTTATTATAACTTTTTAAAAAAAAATAATATTAAGATAAGAAGGTGAGTATACTATTCTCGTCATCTAATAGATAAAAATAAAATAAATAAAATTTTATATTCATATAGAAGAAATAAGAAAATAAATGATTTTTATTTTTGCAATGAAAATACAGAAATTAATCCGTTGTTATCTCTAGCTAACTTCTTTTATTAGTTTAATTTACTTAATTTTGACTAAAATTAGTAAATGTTACCTGAATCTTTTTTATATGTATATAAAAAATTGAACACAATAATAATTAAATATTTAATTATCATTCTTTTAAGAAAATCACGGCAAGGCAAGTAAACAAGAACAACATTAACAAAATTTAATGGATCTCGACGATAAATAAGTGAGAATAAAAATAATTTTTAAAGTAATAAATAATTTAATACAAATAATATTAACTAAAATTAAATTATAATGAACTCAAACAATGCATATTATATTCAAATTAAATAATATATATACTCATTTTCTATGAAATATAATTAAATTAATTATAATAATTGTTGTAAGGAATTGTTTTTATGTGATAATCCAAGTGAACTGAATTTATAAATAAGCATGAATTAAATTTAATATATGTTAAAATTTAATTTAATTTAATTTAATTATATATGTGTGTATGAATCCATACGAATTTGTGGACCACCTATAATATCTGTGTTTGGAGTTTTGGTTAGTGGGCTGAATATAGACAAGTTTTTTTTTCCTAAAAAAAAGTGAAGTGTGGGAACGGAATGGGCTAAATGTTTTAAGATGGTAAAGAGATGAATATGATTTTCTTTAGCTTAGATGAGAGAAGATAATAGTTTTTCCTTTGTCTCTTCTCAAACACCATCTTTTTTCTTTTTTATCTTCCAAAGTCCACACCCCAAATTCATCCTGCTTATTAGCTCCTTTCAAGGATAAATAAGTGAAAACTAAAACACTCCAACTTAAATATCACTCATTTTTTTTGTTCAATACTTTGCATGCAAAGGTTTTTAGTCACTATGAGACTTTGAGTTTTAAAACTTTTATTTTCTTTTAAAATGTTTCAAAGAAAATATTTTAAATATTATAGGTGATAAAAATATTATTCAATGTATCTTAACTTGTTTTCTTTTCCAAATTATAGTTCCTTGGTAAATAATTAACAAGTTAGTTTTAGTCTCTATTTATGTAATTAAAGTTTTGGACTAAGAAATTATGGTTGATTTAAGAATTTGATTTTTTATTTATTTATTAGGGTTGAAAATTTGGAGTATGTTTTGAATATATTAATGTTTTTAAATTTAAATTGTATAAGAGAATATTTGTATTATTCCAAGTTTCTTATATGATTGACAAGATAAATATATGTTAGCTTAGAAATTTCGGAGTATAAATTTATATATGTATAATTTTTTTCTCAATTAAAGAATACACGAAATATTGCATTTTAAATATGATTTTAAGTTTAAATTGATGTTCAATATCACTAGTACAAAATTAAGCAATTTTATAGTATTTTTGAAGTTGGTTAACAAAAAAATAACAAAAAATGTGCTTTGTGTAGTTTTTTATATGGGTTGTGGGAGTAACTGTTATAAAAAGTACTATTTGTATAATTTCTATCACAATTGATATCAAAACTATTTTTAACATAGTTTTCAACTACTTTCCTTTCACTTTTCTCTTTTGTGTATATTGTTTTACTATTTTTGATATATTTTTTTGCAGTGCCATTATAGCATTTGTATGTCTCATTCTACAACCATTATCTCTTCCTTCAACTGTTGCACTTCCCTACAACTTGCTTATAATAATACAAGTTGCAACTCTGATCCACACCTTTATTCCTCTCTGGTATGCCATCACAAGTCGTGTACACAATCCAACATCCTTGTCACTCCTTGTTGTGAGGTTGTAACTTGTGTTCACATTCTTGTTCTATTGCTCTATTGTCATCCATATTGTTATGTATAAGCAGATGTGTCATCATTTTAGTTGTTACATATTTGTATGATATAAATTAATAACACTAACTTGAATAAATATTTTTAAGCATTGGTATTTTAATAATTTTAACATAAATTTTTGTATTATTTTGTAAATCATGCTAGAAGTTTTATCACACACTTAGTTATTAGAATTGTCTTGTTGTTTGAATTGTGAAACTGTAAATTATTTATTGCATTATTGGTTTTTGGGTTGGGCATAAATGAGAATTTTGCAACTGTAGAATTTTTTATGTTGATTTTTTATTTAATTCACTTAAAAATCTCATTTTTGTTATTATTTTTGTTTGTTATGTCGGATAAAATATTAATTGATATAAAAACTGTTTTGTGACATTGCTTTATACTACAAATGAGGTAAGAAAATTAATCTTTTCATTTGTTAATAATTTATATCGATATAAAATAAATTTAAAATTTTTACGTCATACAATTAATCAATTTAAAATAGGTCATTCTTATGTCATTCGTATTTACATGAGTTTTTAAAGTGATATAACTTGACCTAAATAACTAATGTAAAAAGACTATTTTTGCACTATTGTATGATTTATTAAAAAAATAGTTTAATAATAATTTTTGGTACATTTTTTATTTATAACTTGTAATTTGTTGGAGATCTTATATCAACTAGTAACACGAAAAATTCATAGTTTATAAGTGGTATGTAAAACTCATCTTATAAGCTATTTTAGCAGGGTTGAGTTAGAGTTAAATTTTTTTATCTTATGATGGTAAGAGAGCCATATAAATGAGAGGATGTGTTGTGAGTTTGGTAATTATTGTAACTTGAATTTGTTGCTTAAATGAAATAAAGATTGAATGTAAGAGTTTCAATTTTAAAATCTTTAGCTCAAATTGTTAATGTATTTTTTATTTTGTTTAAAATAAGGATAAAATAAATAGTTTGTAGATAATGAATATTTAGTATGAGATTGTTTCAATGATGTAAACATATGTTACAATAATTTATTAACTATTTTTTTTTAATTTTTTCCTCAACAACTATCTTAGTCTAAATTAAACTCATAACCTTGATTCTAATACTAATTTTGTGGATCAAGTACTAATCAATATGCCAAAAAATATAATTAATAGTTAAAATACAATTCTTTGTATTTAAAAATGTAGGAACCTAAACGTTACGATTTGATTGTAACATGACCTATGTACAATAACCATTCGAGAATACTATTATAGAGACTAATGATAAATTTCTTAGAAAATACACTTTTGTAAGGTGAAGTTTACACTTACTTTTTATATATAATCTAATCATATGTCTAGTTAAAGTGAAAAGTAGATATTTTAAATATAAATAATAAGAAATATTTTTTTTACTTGTCAATTATAAGCATCACCACCAATGTAATATATTGTTATTATAGTAATTACAAAAATGTGACATGTTTTTTTTAGCTTTATTATTTTTCAAAATTTTCAAAATATAAAATATGAATATTGTAGTAGTAAAGTAAAAAAAATGTTCCTACAAGATTCAAATATTGAGATTTTAGGTAAAATGAATAAAACACTAAGTTTGGTCAAAGATAAAAAAATTAAAAGATTGATTATATTTTTTGTTTAGCAAATCATGTTACATACTTACACTCTACCTTACTACATCAAATTTTTTAACAATGTTTAAAATATAAAAATACGTGTACAAGTGTTGAGAATCAAAGTGTGATTTTGAGTCTTACATTAAGTAGAAACGAGTAGGTTGAACAACATAAGAGGAAAAAGACCTATAAACTCATTGTCTTAAGATTTTGGGTTCGAGGTAGTGTCAATTACTTGTATAGGTTGGCTCGTGATTCATTGATGTCGTCTCCCCCTGTGTATCTCCTAACAACAGTAGTATTAGAGTCGATGGTTAGACGACTAAGACAGGTAGGGTATAGAGTGGGTGAAAGAGTCTTTGTATTGAAAGTCTTCCTAATGGAGGTTTTAGACAAACGTGTCCTATTGATGAATGATGGTACAAGTAAAGGTACTACTAAGGTACTCATGGTAAAAAATATTTTCGCTTGAGGGAGAGATTGTTGAGAATTTGAATGTGAGTTCAAGTCTCACATTGAGCAGAAATGAGTAGGTTAAACAACATATATAGAAAAAAAAAACTCATAAATTTATTGCCTTAAGATTTTGGGTTGGAGATAGTGTCAAGTCTCTTATGTGGATTGACTCATGGCATATTGGTGTAGTAATCCCCTCAAAATACCTAACAATAATATCAAACTCGATAGTTAGTTGACTAATATGAGGTATATATAGATTAAGTGAAAGAGTCCCTTATTGAATTTCTTGTATAAATAAAGAATGAGTAAGTTGAACAACTAAAACCTATTATATGTTTGATAAAAATGAAAGAAACAAAGAGAAAAGAACTAAAATAGATAAGAAAAACAAATAAAGAAAAAGAGAGATAGACTAAATATTAAATTAATTTGGTTAAGAAAAATAAAGTGAAAATAAGATTGTTTGAAAAAAAAAAAAAAAAGTTAAAGATTATGAGGATTTTATTTTTATTGGTTTTAAAGGTTGATTCATTTTGTTGTGTAGAGATTAATGAATCAAATTTGAGGTGAATGATGAATTATTGTTTAGAGCATCAAGAGTAAAGAAAAATATCATCCTAATTGTTAAAATGAGTGAGAAACAACACAAATTATATCCAATCAAATTATTTTCTGATGTTATCCGTGAGGGGACCACATTGAATAACAACAAAGTTCAATTACTATGTACCCCAACAAAAATAATGAAAGTCATTCTAATCTATATTTATTATATATTACAATAAATGAAGGTTATTCTAATCTATATTTACTTCATAAGGTGCTTCTTGTTTATTATTTAATTTATTTTTGTGGAATTTGTTCTTATGATAGGTTTGCTGTTATAAATTTTTGATAAAATTATTGTTTTGTAATTTAATTTTTTTATTGGATTGTTATATAAAAAATTTGAATTTTTGATGGGTAATATTGTGGAAAAGTTGTAATGATTATTAAGTTGTTTAAACTTGAATGTGACTTTTTGTGATTCATTTAGATACTTGTTTTTTTTTTCTCAAATTTTTGTTCTTACAAAAATGGTCAAATACTTTTAGAATATTAGGGTTAAATATTTGTTTTTACAATTTTAGAACACTAAAAAAATAATAAAATTGTAAAAGATGATTAACTGTTAATCCTAGTAATTTCAAATGGCGAAATAGATGACATCGTTGTGTTTTTTTAAGATAAAGAGACTAGATTTTAGTTTTATTAAAAGTGGGATGAAAAAATTAAATAAATAAGTTAAGAAATTAAATAAATAAGTTAAGAAATTAAATAAGTAATCTAGAATATTTTTAATTATATTTCTGTTATTAATATAAAAATAAAAACATGAAAAATATAATAATAAGATAAAAGTTAATTGATAATTACGAGTTTTTAATAAATGATTATGTGACATTTAATGAATTAGATGATCATATTTATGTTTTGTTGAAATTAGTAGTGTTTTTTTTTTCAATCGCATGTTCAAAACCACATCCTCTTGAAGTTTGATGTTGAAAGCTTTCACTTAATAATTATTTGATGGATATATTTTATATTGGAAATTTTATTTCTAATTTTGAGTACCATTATACAATAGTAACATATGTGTGTTTTTAAGAATTTATATTTGTTTAAATATGCAAATATTTTGTTTTATTTAAGAAAAGCTATATAATGAGGCGTTGAAAATTATCTTGATTTAAAACTAGTGTGCATTTATTAAAATTAGTAACCATTGACCACTTTTTTTTATATATAAAAATGTAATAAAAATAAAAAAGTATATATACCATATATTGATATTTAGAATAAAAGTAATAATAAATTTTTCTGTTGTAATTTATCATTTGAAAATTGGTATTCGTGACAGATCAAAATTAAAAGTTGGTCTCAACTACAAAGAAACGAGAATAAAAAAAGTTAAAAGTAAAAAATCATTTAATATCAACGATAATTAGAGTCAAACGTAACTATGCAATTTCTAAAAATAATCTTGGAATAAATCAGTATATACATTATTTTGATGAAATGTATTTTGAATTAATTTTAATAATCTCTCTTGATTTAAAATTAATTTATCTTTATTAAAAATTCAAACAATGCATAATCAATGGTTGCTTAGTGTAGTAGTGATAGACTTTCATTGAATTTATATGTCATAAAGTTCAATCAGTCTATATATACTGGTGAAATTTAAATAAAATCAAATGAAGAACTTTAATGTTGATTTTGCTTTTATAACTTTAGTTAATTTTAATGATAAATAAAAATATAGACGATAATTACATGTGTCACGTAAACATATTTAAGTTTTTAAAATAATATCTTTATGATTAGTTTATTAAAATTTATTGAATTTAATTTTCATATTTTTTGCTGTCTTATATAACCTTGCTCCTATTGAAACAGTTTTTTACACTACACCAAATTATAAATCACATATACTTGTTTTATTTTATACTTAATATATTTAGAATTATACTCAAGATTAGTTTGTTTCATATATGAAATAACAATAGCAATAATAGTTCTTTGTTACTTATTTAAAGATTTTATAAAATTATAGCATAAACCAGTTTCTAATCATAAAAGTTATTAGAGTAATTTTTTAGCTCAAAACAAGGATAAAATAGATATTTTGTAAAATAATAGTGTAATATATTAATTATAGTTTATCTAATATCAATCATAATTGTTCAACAAATTCTTTTTTAATAATTATTTTATTGAAAATCAAATTTATAATCTTAACTCTATTTGGATAGAATATTTATTATTAAATCAAAATTAAAAAAATGTAACTACTTATTAGAATATAACTTTTTATAGAGTATAACCATTCATACATTATTATTCTATTCTAACTCAATTTAGTAGAGTAAAAATTATTATAATAATTACAAAAATGTATCTTTTTTAGATTGATTATTTATCTAAATTTCCATTCTAAAATATGAATTTTTGTGATAGTACAATAAAATTATTTAACAACTAATACCAGATACTAAAATAAAAAAAATGTTCATATGAGATTTAAATATTGAGTTTTCATGTAAAATGAGTAAAATATTAAGTTTGGCAAAGATATAAATTAAAAGATTAATTATATTTTATATTTAGCAAGTCAATACTTGCACTCCACATTATTTCATCAAAATTTTCAATAATGTTTTTTTTTTTAATTATCAACAAGTATTAAAATATAAAAAAAAAACACTTGTACATGGGGTGCAACCTATTATATGTTTGATAGAAAAGAAGGAAATAAAGGGAGAAGAAGGTAGATTAAAAAAATAAATTAAGAGAAAGAAATAGAGTGAAAATTAAACTTATTTGATAGAAGAAAAATAAAAATAAACATATAAAAAATAGAGAGAAAATAAGATTATATTTTTTTTATTGATTTTGAAGGTTAAGTTATTTTTGTTTTGTGAAGATTACCCAATTAAGTTAGAGATGAATGTTGATTTATGGTTTAAAAGGTTAAGAGTGAAAAGAAATGATCATTGTGAGTGAAAGTAATATAAATGATATGTATATGATGATATTGATAATTTTAAATTAATTTTTCTGAGTTATTCAGGGCACAACGATCTCGAATAACGACAAAATTCAATTACTACATATCATTATAATTAAATTATTCTAATTCATAATTATTATATACAACAATAAATAAATCTTATTCTAATCCACGTGTATTTCTAAAGGTATTACTTTTAATTATTTGATCTACTTTGTGAAAATTGTTCTTGTTAGTGTTGTTATAATTTTTTATAGGATTATTATTTTGTAATCTAATTTTTTATTAGATGGTTTGAACTTTTAAAGAGTTATTATTGTAAAAAATTATACTTATATATTTCATATACATATTTTTTAAGTTAAAGTAACAATAAATAACATGTCGGTTCAAATTGTCGTTATTCATCTAAATAATAATGATTATTAAGTTTTTTGAACTTGAATATGATTATTCATCTAATTAATTACGATAATTAAGTTGTTTGAACTTAAATGTATTTTTGTGTTTCATTTGCGCAAATATTATATATTTTTTCAATTGATCTTTAAACTTTCAGAAAATTGTTAAATACCTGTAGAATATTAAGGCCAAATATTTTTTTTTTACAATTTTAAAGCACTAAAAAAATGAAAGTTGTAAGATCAAAATTAACCTTAATAATTTCAAATAAAAACTGTTTCTTAAAATTAAGAGGCTCAATTGTAGTTTTATTAAAAGTGGGGAGAAATAAAATAAAATAAATAAATAAATAAATAAATTGAATGAGTATTTTAAAGTATTTTCAATTAAGATTTTGTTATTAATATGAAAAAACATAACCATAAAAAATAGCATAACAAAATAAGAATTAATCAATGATGATGATTCTTTAATAATCGATTATGTGTCATTTAATGAGTTAGAAAATCGTGAATTATGTTTTGTGGAAAATTATTCACGTTTTTTGTCCATCACATCATGCTCTAAACCACATCCTCATAAAGCACCCGGTTTTAAATTATATTTTTATTTTACTTCATAGATTTTACATAATTTTTTTTGCACAATCTTAAAATATGCACTTAGTTATGTATATGGATTCTGGATAGTTAATTTTTTAAAATTATTTTTACCAACGCATTAAAATACAATGAATTAACTAATGATATTTATTGAAGAAGTTGTGCTTTTCACAGTGATTTCACTCAATTAAAGATTAATTAATTGTATAGAAGAAGCACTTTTGTAAGCAAAGCCTTTGGTAAATTTTAAAATTCAACTCAAAGTCATAACACACAAACAACACCGGTTTTGCTTTTAAACCACGTCGTCAACTCAACTCGGGTCACCAACTCGGACGAGTCACACGGACTCGGTGTGTTTTAAAAGCAGGACCAAGTAAGTAATAGTTCATTTTTCATTCCATGCCCCGCGAATTCACCTTCTTGTGTGGTACACTTGAGACATCAAAACCAGGTTCTCTCTCTCTCTCTCTCTCTCTCTCTTCTCCAACTACGTTAATGTTTTCTTCACTTTCATAGCACATGTATGTATGCAAATCAACAAAGAATATCATCACCACCTATTTTTATTATGATTATTATTATTTTAACTTTTTGTTTGTGTGTGTGCTTACTTGATGCTATTGCTTCCCCTTTCAGGCCTTGGCATTTGACGTTTTCACCATTTGCTTAAAGGGTAACAAATATTCATTTTTTCTTGTCATCAACCTTTAACTCGTCCAATGCGTGTACCTGTGATTCTTCTGCTTTGGATTATATAGTTTGTGTGTGTATGATGTACTGTAATATAGGATATGGAGAAAGATACCTGTAAACATATTTGGGTCGTTGGTATTTCGATTAATTGTCAGCAGTGTGTACTTGTAAAGTGGGTGTGCTCAATCTTGGTGTCAGTGAATGCACTTGTCATGTTCCGGTTTCAATGGTTTTTATTTTCTTCTTTTGCTCTTTCTTCTGGGTTGTACGTGTGAATCAGTTTGTTATGTGTTGCCCTGCAAGGACTTCGATTGTGAACATGCATACAAGTGGATCTGGGGTTGGTTATCGTCTTTTTCTTTGGTAATCAAAATTCCTCGCCTTCATATATCGTTCTCCTCACCGGGATTTCGTGTTATTATCTCCCCTCCTTAGGTTGCGTGTATAGTGCTTGTTGCATGGTGTAATTGTTTTGAGGCTGTGTCAGCCATTCAGGAATGCTGTGTTTGAGAATTTTGCTTTTCTGGTGTGAAAAATAATAGGGTTTACGCGAGTGATTCAGGTACCCGGATGCTTTGTCATATGAGCAATTGCTGTAGCTTCAGCTATTCTCCAATTTTCTTAAGTACAGGAATATATTGTTTTATCTGTTGTAATCCTTTTGGAGTTACTGGTCAATGAAGAATTCCTTACTCTTTGTTCCTGTTATTTGTACTCTAATGCTGCGCTTGTGAATAGTTGATTCTGTTAAGAATTTGATATGGTGAAATAATTGAAAGTAAAAACAACTGGAGATTTAACATTTTGTTACATTGCTATTAGCTAATATTAAATTTGGTCTCTATCCAAACTGAAGGTGTCATGTGATCCATGTAGCTGATATCACCTAGTTGTATAAAACTTTTTTATTGCATATCTATTAGTTAATATGCATAGTAATGGAAGGTTAAAAAGTTTTGAAATAAGGTATCAATTTCTTATGGGTAGCTAAGGGTCATTAAATTTTAATTCTTTCAAAATGTGTGATGCTTTGTAAATGGTCAGGTAAATGCATAGACGGTGAGTAAATCTCCATTACTTTTTATTCCTAGCTGAAAGTCACATTTGAAGTGTGCTCCTTGATAATATTATCCAATCTACATCTCCCTTTTAGTATTTCTTCTTGAGATATTTGAGTTTTTATATTATACTTTGTTTCTATGCAGATGGATATAATACAGCAGAATGACAACAATAATTTAACTGAACATGCATGTAATAGTCCTACAAGTTCACCTTATATAAGCAGTTTAGTTGGAGCTCCACAACTGAATCCTCGAGTTGGTCATGAATACCAGGTGGAGGTTCCTTCCCTAATAAAAAAATCAGAACGAGTTCAGCTTCTAATGAATCCTGCTGAGTCAGAAGTTGGGCTTGATAACTCACTTTCATATGCAATTGGTTTACCCGTCTCTGTCGCATGGATACATAATGCAAAGGAGAGTAGTGAAAGTGAAGGGTCGGGACATATTGGAAACAATGTAGATGAACTCAAACCAGTCACATTTCAGTATGTGATGACAGGAGACAGCAATTCAGCTCAACTGGGTAAAAGCAAAAATTTTGCTTTGGCCCCTGGCATATTAAGTAACTCCTGGAGTGACTCTGATGCAGAAATTTTTCTCCTTGGTTTGTATATTTTTGGGAAAAATTTCATTCAAATAAAAAGATTCTTAGAGAACAAAGGGATGGGGGAAATACTTTCATTTTACTATGGAAAGTTTCACAAATCTGATGAATATCGTAGATGGTCAGACTGCAGGAAGATGAAAGGGAGAAAGTCTACAATAGGACAGAAACTTTTCACTGGTCGGAGGCAACAAGAACTATTGTCCCGCTTGATTCCTCATGTCTCAGGAGAATCTAAAGATACTCTGCTACAGGTATAAACAGTGTCATCTCATCTTCAGTGATGAGCGGCTTAGCTTGTTTAACTGCATTCTGTGGTTTTGGAATTATTTTATTTTCACTTCTCTGACATAGTGCAATGTTTATTTTCCCCCCTGCAGTTTTAATATAATCTTCTTTTTTAACTTAATGAAGTGACAATGTAATTGTCTGTCTATTTTCCAGGGTGTACATTAACCATGTTGAAGAATAAAAGCCATTTGCAATTAGGATTCCTTATCTTTTGGAAGTATCTAATTCATTCTGTTTACGAGCTTCAAATAATGCTTGTAGCTGATTCATCTATAAATCTTTTTGGAAGTATCACATATTTTTAATATTACATACATCGTACATTAGATACAATGAATTAAGCTGGAATAGCTGATTGTATTATGACCTTATTGTGATGTTATAGCGGTTGATTGGTTCATCCTTTATGGCCAGTGGACATGTATTTATTTATCATTTCATTTGTATATTTATCTGCTTCACTCTCACTTTGCTTTTGCTCCAATCAGGTTTCTAAGTCATATACTGAGGGAAGAGTTTCTTTAGAAGAATACATATCTTCTTTAAAATCCACTGTTGGACTTGGTATTCTTGTGGGAGCAGTTGGTATTGGTAAGGAGAAAGATGACCTTACTACTCTTGCTGTGGAACCTGGGAAGAACAATAAGGTGTTTTCAGCGCCAACTTGCAAAGGTTGGTCTTCTCTTGGACCGAATGATATAATGAAATTTTTAACAGGATTTCGACTGAGCAAGGCCAAAAGTTATGATCTCTTCTGGGAAGCTGTTTGGCCCCGCTTACTAGCAAGAGGTTGGCACTCTGAGCAACCAAAAAATCAAGGCTATGTCAGCTCCAAAGATTATCTGGTTTTTCTTATCCCGGGAGTTAAGACTTTTTCAAGGAGAAAACTTGTGAAAGGTGATCATTACTTTGATTCTGTTAGTGATGTCTTGAGCAAAGTGGTAGCTGAACCAAATCTTCTTGAACTTGAAGAAGGTAAAGTTGGTAGCTGCGACGATGAAGAGCCAGAAAGGGAATCAAATAAGGATGATCATTCTGATTACCAGCGTCAATGTTACCTCAAGCCTCGAGCTTCTACTTACAATACAAATCAGATAAAATTCACAGTTATTGATACCAGTTTAGTGCATGGAGGGAAACCATCTGATTTAAGAGAATTTAAACCTGTACCTGTTAATTCAGTGGGTGAAGTTGAGGTAAATGTTGCTGATACACATGAAGAGGGCAAACATAAGAGTAAAGTATACCATAAAAAGGACATTTCTGAAAACATTGATCAAAAGTTGACTGATATCAGTGTACTTTGTGAAGGAAAGTTATTGAAGGTGAGAGAACTGCAATATTTGCCAATTGAAGAGGAAGATGCTTCTAATATGATTGGCATTTTAAGAGAAAGTAAGGGTAGATCCTATGATGATTCACCAAGTGTGATGGAAGCTGGTGTGCTGGCATATGACAAAAAGAATTTTGGTAATAGTGAAAACCAAAATAATGATAAGAAAATGGTTGAAAGCTTGGAGAATCAGAAGTCCTCTGTGTCTGATGATAATCAACTAAAGACGACTATAAAGCATCAATTTAGACGAAGAGCAAGATCAAGTAATTCCAACCGTGCTGTTGTTCCCATAAAAAAGAGGAAATTGGCTGCTTGTTCCAAGGCAGAGACAAGCCACATCATCAAGAATTCTTCAGGAGATTCGGGATCAGAAAAAATGGCTTTCTCCCACACAAAGGTTGTTGATCCTTTTAGCTGTCAGAAGAATGGAACTTTAATTCTTTCTTCAGATGAAAAAAGTTTGGAAGAGAATAACAAAGAAAGCATTCTCAAAGAAAATTGTGAGTATAGGACTGTTTCAGGTGATAAAGTTGAGAAAGGTGAATCACAATCGCCAGTTGCCTTCAACATTCCCCAAGTTTCGTTGAAGTCTGAAAATGGTGGAGTGATGACAATGGTGGAGGAAGATGAGCTGAGCCTGAAGGCAAATGATCCATGTTTATCATCTGATACTCAGGCAGTAATTGAGGAGCCACTGGAAACCTCTTCGGATGTTGGTCCTGTGGAGCAGCAGCCTAGTACAACTTCCAGGAGGCAGAGCACAAGAAACCGACCATTGTCACTTAGAGCGCTGGAATCTCTAGCAAATGAATTCTCGCATGGAGAAAGAAGACAGAAAAGGAAACTATTCCCAACAAAAACTGATGCATTTAGTGTTTGCCGCAAGGCTCGTACAAGAACCAAAACTTTGCCGCAGAGTCAGAGTTCAGATAACGGGACAGCAGTTTTAGTAGAAGAAAAGCAGTTGAATGGCGATAGCACTGCTTAGGAAAAATCTGTGAACTATTAGATTAAGTTAAGAGTAGTAGTCCGTTATACCAGGTATCTGTGAAGTTACCTGTCAACATGAAGTTTTGACTTCTAGAAAGAAATTGATTTGGAAAAGTGAAGTTGATTCTCCTGTATTACTTGCAAATTATATTATAAAGCTGCTGGAGAGATTATACATTCACATACTGTACAGAATTTTTCCATACTTAGAAGAATGTTAATGAGATCAGTTTTTGTTTGTTTGTTTAAACTAGAAAGATCCCAACCTTGTGCTTGGCTATCAAGTTGCAAGCACTTGATGTTGAGTATCCTGTGGAAATTATAATAAAACTTTTTAGCTGGTGATAATATATTGCCAGAAACTTTGACTGTGCTTTAGCAATTACAAATTGACTCTTCTTTCTGTGCTTTTGCTTGACAAGCAAGTAACGGGTCATACTTGAGATGTGTCCTATTCTTACTGTGAATACTGAATTGATCTTGAGTTTTATGAATCAGATTTTTACAACTAACATTCTTTTTCGATAAAAGCATAGACCTTGATGTACTAGCCACCCTTTTGTCCTATTCTGATTTAGTTATATCAAACTTATGCCTTTCTTTCATGCATGTCAATAAATACTTTTTTATAAGGCAAAACAGTAACTGTATTGACAATACACTGAAGTGATGCAAAGGGTATGCAAGTAGTCAATGATATTGAGGAGAAGGGAACACAGAAACCTCATATTGTGATGATCTTATTGGCTTCAGTTGGTCTTAGTTGACTTTCTATTTATTTCCATTAAATTTACATCATTAACCAAAGATGGATTAAGGAAATTAATATATCTGCATAAACATATACATCTCACTTTTACTATGGCTGCTTTTCATACACAAGCTTTTATGATGTGCATTGTTTGATAAACAAAGCAAAACAAATTAAAGGATTAAAATCCCTTAAAAAATGAATATTAGTCAATTTTATTATAAATAAATTATTTTCCATCTTATATTTATATTCTTAGATATAATATTTATTTTGATAAAGTTTTTATTATAAATGTAACAATAATAAAATATAAGTCTTTTATAATTTTAATCTAAATTACTCTTAACTATAAGATTACTATAAAAAATAATTTTAATAAATTAAATACATGTGTGATAACATTCATTAAATATTATTATATTTCCTTTATTAACTCATATATATATATATATAAGAGATTTTTTTTATACTTTTCATATTTCTATTTTAGTCTTACTATATTTTAAAATAAAATTATATATATATATATATAGAAAAAAGAGATTCTCCTTTTTATTTATATTTTTTATATTTCTATTTTATTTTTAATATATTTTTAAATAAAAATAAAATAAAATAATTCAAAATTTCATAAATACTTTAATATGTAATTATCTATTTTTTATTAAATTATTTAAAATAAAAAAAAAATTATTTAAATCTTAAAAATATGATAAACATTTCAAAAAAATATAACTAATTATTTTTTATATGTAATTATTATTATTAAAAAAATCCTAAAAACATATAGATACGCAAATTGTCTCTTTCTAGTAGGCATAGGAATGTTATTATTGAATTGGGTCAAATCAAATAAAAATTTTAATATTATTTTTATAATATTAAATATTTTTTTCAAAAAGATATATTTTTTATTTGAGATTATTATAGTAATTAATAAATTATTTATTATATTTTAATTCTGGATACTTAATTTAATTTATAGAAGAATGAATATATTATATTTTGTTTGGATGGATGATTATTTACTAATAGATCCATCAACTCTATTCAATGTATTTTAAGTGTACAGTAATATTAAAATCTTGACATGATAAATTGATTGAAGGAAGTTTATTGGAGTTTAAAATTTTATACAACGTATATCCATTATCATAGAATCAATTCAAAACTTTAAAAAATAAAGAAAATATCATATTACTTTTTATTTAATGATTCTTAAAAGGAAAATAATATTACTTGGTTAGGACATGCATAATCATATATTCTAATTTTTTAAAATAAATTCATATTTAATAATTAAATTAAATATTATTATAATTAAAAAAATAATTAATTTTAAGTGAAATTATCTTCTGATACTTAAAATATAATTAATATAAAAGAAATATTTTAATTGAGAAATTTGTTATATGTTGATCATAGAAAATAGTATATTAATACTTCTGATTCTCAATTTGATATATTAACAAGTAGTATATTTAATTACAAACTTTATCGTAATATTAAAAGAGATAATTGATAGTAATTTATCGACTACATTTACCGTAATTTCTATTTTCATTAATTAATTAAATTCACACATAAATAAAGTAAGGTATTTATGATAGAGGTAGCAAAATGGATGGTTAAACAAATTTGATTTCAAATTATGGATTAGATAAAAGAAAAAAAAATCCATCACTTCATTAAAAATATGATCTAATATAATATATTTAGTAAAAATATAATCTAATGCATCACTAGTAAGTTTTTTAATGAATAAATATAAATAAAACATATTTTAGAAATTACATTCGAAAAACTTTGAAAAACAAATTTCAAAATACATTTATATATATATATATATATATATATATATATATTAATTAGTGGGAAAAAATATTTCGTGCATTTATATTTTTAGGATATTTTTAATGATAATAGTTAGGTTATATTTTTTTAGTGTTTATAATTATTTTTAAGATTTAAATAATTTATTTTTATTTTAAATAATTTGATAATATTGGATACATAAAAAAGTAAATAATTATATAGTAAAGAATTTGTGATATTTTTTAATTTTAAATATTTTTTTTTATTTTAAAAATATATTAAGATAAAATAAAATATAAAAAATATATACTAAAAGAGAGTCCCCTTTTATATTTTTACAGATCTCTATTTAAAAAATATTAAAAATAAAATTTAAATATGAAAAGTTGACCAAAAGATCCCTTTATTTAAATTTATTAAATAATTTTCTTAAATAATGATTACATAAAAGAATAAATAGTTATACTTTGAAAAGTTTATCTTTATTTTTAATATTTAAAGTAACTAAAAGTAAAATAAAAATAAAAATATATACATAAAAAATTATAATATTAATTATATATTATTATAAATTTATTTTAATTTTAAAATATAATTAAAATAAAAATAAAAATATGAAATATGAAATATGAAATATAAACATTAAAAATCTTCATTATATATCGTTATGAATTATATATTATAAAAAATTATATACTTTTATTTTAAAATATATTAAAGATAAAATAAAAAATCTTCTTTATACATATATATATATATATTTACATTTTTTAACTAAGAAAAAAAATTAAATTTTGAAAAATAATAAATAAACAATTAATTATAAATAAAATTAAATAGATGATTTAATTTTATCTATCTTATATTTTTGTGATGAGAGATAAATTAATTTATTTTGAAATATTTATTATAAGAATAATTAAATATATTTTTCTATCTTCGAATTATTTTTGAAAAATATATTTAGTTTTTAAATCAAACTATATATTAGTACCACCAAAAGACTTTAAAATAATACTATATATCTATTTTATTTCTATACTAATAAAGTCGCTTAAAACACATTATTGTAAATGATGTTAAAATGATTTTAAATATCTTATAAAAAACACACTTTAATATTATTTGCTGATAAGATGTTTTACTAGTTATAACAAAATATAAAGACTAGAAAGATAGTTTCACTTAAAAATAAAATATAATTTTTGAAATAAATAAAAACAAAAAAGATAATTCACTCTTATAAGAATATAATAAAATATGTGATTCCACTATTCTTTAATCAATTTAGTGGTGGAGATTCATGAACCTCTTTTAAGAGTTTGATCTTCATATGAAAATTTTAAAATTGATTTATTAAAATAAAATGATATAATTTAAAAAATTAAATTTTTTATTAATATTATTTATATTTATAAGTATGAAAATGTATTATAATTAAATTATAAATATTTTTAAATTTAATTTGAATGATTAATTGAAGTGGAAACTAACCTAGCTGAACATTCTTTTCATTTATTTAATTAGAAGATTTAATACACATAATTATAAGTTTAAAATTTCGGTAAAATGTTCCTATTAAAATATGACACAACTATAAAAATAAAATATAGTATTTTATTTAAAGCTTTGGATGATAAAATAAGAAAATGTATTTTTATTAAATATAGTTCTTATATCATATAAAAAATCAATAATAAAATTAAAAATGATTTATAATATTATTAAATAAATTTTCTATTAAAAAAATAAATATAAAGTCTTAAAATTAATATGATATAATAAAATTAAAAAAAAATCAAAACTTTGTAAAGTAATAATAATATTTTTTTTATTGAGATTTAACATATTTTCTTATTAAGGTTACACCATATTATATCAATTCAAACTTTAATGGTATAACTGTGTTCTATATGTATATTAAATGTTCATTTTCTAACTTTAATTTGACCTATTTAAATGTCTAGTTTAAGATGAAAGTCTATTGACTTTATAAAAAGATATATAAGTAAGCAAATAAGTCCAATCTAGTTAACAAACTTAAAAAAAACTAATGAAATGTATAAATTTGTCTTTATTTTCTAAAAACTAATAAAAAATAAAATATTTTCAACCAACAATTAATCATTATATTAAAAAGAGATATATACATGAAACATAGAAATCTTCATCTTGCCTAATAATAGAAAACGAGAAAAAAATTCATAAACAAAACATTAAACAATAAAAATAATACATAAATGTGATAAAACTTCTCAGAATTCTCCAACACTTGTGCCTTTTGTTAAATATCTTATAATAGTTAAATAAAATTAAATTTGAATCTATCGAATTTGATTTTCATAAATTAAAAAATATATTTTTTAAATATTTAAAGGAAGCAAACTATTTAAATTTTGACCGAAAAAGGATAAAAATTTAAATTATATTTTGTTTACAGCATCTATTATTAATAATTACATGTTTATATGTATATATATTATTTAAAAAATATTTATTTTCTAAAAATATATAAATTTATGGTTTGTCAAACCTAACATGTTTTTTAAGTTTAAAATTTGTCCATTTTAGTTAAAAAAAATTTTATCTAAAAGCTTAAAGATATGTTGCCTAACCTATGATACTACATATGAGTGTCTTGATGTATTATCATTCTCAATAGGTTTGTAAATTG